>JAJMHA010000004.1:0-580850 GCA_030583085.1 Hermanozyma aechmeae | reverse complement strand
GAAGTCACAGTAGGACGAGGAACCTCCACGATGATGGAAACAGTGTCACCAGAGATGGTCTCAGTGGTAGCGTAGCTCTGGTCCCAGGTGGAAGTAGAAGTCACAGTAGGACGAGGAACCTCGACGATGATGGAAACAGTGTCACCAGAGATAGTCTCAGTGGTAGCGTAGCTCTGGTCCCAGGTGGAAGTAGAAGTCACAGTAGGACGAGGAACCTCGACGATGATGGAAACAGTGTCACCAGAGATGGTCTCAGTGGTAGCGTAGCTCTGGTCCCAAGTGGAAGTAGAAGTCACAGTAGGACGAGGCACCTCAACAATCACAGACATAGTGTCACCAGAGATGGTCTCAGTGGTAGCGTAGCTCTGGTCCCAGGTGGAAGTTGAAGTCACAGTAGGACGAGGCACCTCAACAATCACAGACATAGTATTACCCGTGATTGTCTCAGTGGTAGCGTAGCTCTTGTCCCAAGTTGTTGTGGAAGTCACAGTAGGGCGAGGTACTTCAACTATGACCGTATCTGTTGAAGACCCATGGACAGTCGAGAGAGATGTGAAAGGGTTTCCCCATGTGGAAGTGATGGTCGTAGTACACACCTTTCCATAGGATGCCTGTTTAACGTATGGTCCAATATCTGCGTGATATTCACCATTTGGATCAGTAAATGACAATTCCAATTGGGAGGGGCCATTCCAATTAACAAGAAGCAATCTCAAAGGATAGTACGCTCCTGCTGTGAGCTCAAACAGGGCTGAAGAGGTTGCGACACCGCCACCATATGCCGCCAAGGTGTTGAGGTCTAATCCCTTCTTGACACTGCGATCGCCAGAATCACAGCATCCACCCGATGTGGCACCGAGCTGGAAGGAAGCCCCGTCGTCAGCTGTGATACTAAAAGTGTATGTTCCCGTGGCTGGAGGTACAAAGAATCCGGAAATCTCAGCTGTGAAATTCGAGATCGAAATAACCTTACCATACAATGCTTGATTCACGACAACTTGACCTCTGACTTTGTAGGCAAAATTGACGTTTTGGTTTGCGACGTCAAAGGTCTCAAGAAGGCCGTACTGACTGTATGTTGAGGTCAAGAAATTTGGGTCAGTCCAGGCAGTCAATGCTCTAAGAGGATACTTCCAGATGTTGACCTTGAAGCCAACAGACTCTGACAAGGGATCTTGGCATGATAATACATCGGCGGCAAGCACAGCCGTGAAACACCAAAGGAACTGAAACAACATGGCGATTGAAAACGAGACATATTTTGGTGCCTTTTTATCCTCACCTTGCCTTGACGAAAACCGCAATGCGTGGAGATGAATTCCGATTGCTTATGCATGCAGCCTCAAATTTTGACCCACATGCTGCGCCGAAGACCGCGCGCCGTTAAGGTTGCAGAATTTACGGATCTACTTCGCATGGACAAGAACTGTGCACCGAAGACTAGCGCACTAATTCTAACTCATCAAGCCGAAGTTTTGCCATGCTTGTTGAAGGCGTATTCGTCCGACCACAAGTAACGAGAAGCGATTGATTGCTTTTTTAACCGCTGTCAGCCTGCAGGCAGTATGACATGCAGGTACTCCATTCATACGGCACCCTTATTACGTATTCGCCAAAAGGCGGAGCACGGATTTAAGAACGGTTCAAGCATTTGAAGTTTCCATCTTCTGAGACCCGCCTCGCAGTTCTATGCAATTTTGGAAGCGCATTACCCAAAGGAGCATCATGCGCCGCGCCAGCGCCTGAAGAAAACACATTGAAGTTATGGCCCACTATTCCTAGGGGTTCTGTCTTCCATTATCCGCAAAGCCAACAACATGACGACGAGTAAACGTGTATGGGCATGCGAGAATCACGAGATAATGATTTAAGCGGTTGCACATCTGAAGAGTAAAAGCGATGCATTGCATGCCACTACTGAAAAAGGGGTTCCCGAAAAAGTCCCTGCCAGTTCCCCGGCCTGACTGCAAAGCTAGAATGAAATTGGATTGCGCCGCATGACATCGCAGCTCAAACGAAGCCATTGTGCAGTATCTCTTAACCGAGATGAGTTGGCCGTTCCCCCCGATGCATTGACTGTGCATAAACGTGCATATATCATGCGAGAGAAGAATCGGAGAGAGTCCGCGTAAATCACTTCTGCACATTTACGGTGCGCAGCCATCGCGCCATAATTCGAGGCAACCGGGCAAGAAACCAACCATATTTGTTCAAACAAAAATATTGCAGTAACATTGCTCAAGGCATTTAAGTGAATGCGTTGCCATTTCTTTCATTATTCGGAATTTTAAATAAGGGTGCCCTCGTCATTCCAAAGCGAACCTGCTTTGCTTTTAGCAATATGCAATTCGTCGCTTACGGGTATCAGCGAAATATTCTGATGCAGACTCTGCATGTCAAGAGAGAGTGGCGTAGGCGAAAGGTTGATGAGTGTCTATTTTTACGAGGAGTGACGCACGAGCGAAAATTTTGATTCGCGGAGCGTCATCGCATGCGGGTATGCACGCATCTCGTCGCCAATCGCACAACTGAAGCACTTGCCCGAGTAAGCAGCAATAAAGCATGCGCATGTGAAACAAGCCGAAGTGAAAGTTTTCGATTGTTACGCATTTTGTAGCGATCTTCTTCTATTGGACTTTTTTAGGGAAATCGAGCGATCGCGTAGTTGGTTGTGAGATGGGGCCGAATTCCTCCACGATGTTTTCCGTAAGAGAAAAGAGAAGACAGGTTCTTTCCCTGCATAACTCTCTGGCATACAAGAGAGCCGGAATACTCGCATATTACTGGCTCCAATGCGAAGGTTGGCAAACTAAGTGGGCTGCCAAGTGCATGCGTTTGAATACATTTGTTGCGATGCTGAAGAACGCCGCAATCCTGACTTCACATGCGTGGAAGCTCCCAGAGCAAGTTCAAAAATAGTTACTAACCACTGGTTTCACTCCATCTAAATATACTTGGTGATTTCAGCCGCTAACAGCAGTGCAATGGGCTAGTTGTCTGCCATCCGTTGTTGTGCGAATAGTGTCTTAGAAACACAGAGATAGGATGCCAATTTACTACTCTTCAGTGCAGCTGAATCCTTTGTATACGTCGTGAGTTTCGGTGAAATTCAATGAACATTTGGGAGTTATCGTGGAAGGAACGCAATCCAAAATTCGGCTCTCTCAAGTCTGAAAAACGCGAGCCGGCAACTCACAACCCAATTTGAGAGAATGAAATCCAGAATGCCTCATGATTCGAGTCCCTTGTGGACGCAGGTCGCCAATCTTGTTTTGTCTTTCTCGGAACTTTGGTTTTCAGTCTTAGTCCTCTCACACGCCTGGAGATCAGTGGCCACAATCCGTCCAAAATCAGACTATAATGGTGAGCCGCTTGATTGTCCTTCGTACTTCGAAAGGTTGCATTGGTAAGGTCGGCTGAGATCACCAGAATCGAGTGAATTCTGTCTTGCTGTCGCCCGCGAAGAACTCAACTTTCTCTTGGTGCTTATTTCCAAGTTTTCATCTGTCACTTATCCAGGCTAGGTGTCTCAAATGTCTCAGTTCAACCTAGCAAGCGACTTCATTTGAAACAGTTAGCTTGGGCTGCCATTTACATCTGAGGACGCTCTGCCTTTCGAGAACAAGAATTGGCCAGACCTAGGGATCTTGGAGATCCTAACTTAAATCATGGACTCTATGAACAAAAGGCTGTTGACAGTGTATTGCCTGGCCAACCTGGGGTCATGACGTCGTGATCTCACCGTAATGTTTTGGAGCCTGCATCGTAGACCCCTAGGAAGGCCCCTATAGGAGAATGCTACGAGGGTCGACGATATGGAGTCTAAGATTTATTTGTTGCCACGAAAACGTTTTTTTTCTGCTTCAACAGGGCAAAATTTTTGATCCCAGTTCCTATGTCGAATTAACGCGTTCGTCCATAAGGAATCCATGGGAAGTGCTCTGAAGAGGTGGAAATTCATTTCCTAAACGCCCTCCAGCGACAAAATTTCACATCCTGAACTTTCTCTAATTGCAAAGAGGGTATTCTCGAAGCGTGGGCTATCTCTAACCATCCTTGCAACTTCAACATCCAGAGCAACCAGAAGGGGGCTTTGCTACGATTTACGAACCTGGCATATGCACAAAAAATCTTCACAAATCCACAGAAGGCCCCGATCACTTGGCTATAATGCAGTTCGTTTGTCTGAGAGTGAAGGCGATACGCCGATCAGACCTCGTAATTGGATAGCCAGGATTATTCATTTGCGCGACCGTTATCACTAACGGGGTATATCCCGGCGCATGTTGTCGCCTTGGCTGACGCGCCGAGAAAGTTTCTCCGCATCCCCTCAGATGCCCCGGAGACGTGCAATTTTGTGGAATAACATTTGGTTACCAGCGAAGTATTTATTCTTTCAAGGCGAGAAAACCTGGCAAGTTTTTATCTTGTATTTGTTGTGAAATTTTCCTCGCTCACGCCGTGCCTCCAACGTGCGGCTTCGGAATTTTTTTATGATCCCGCATATGTCTCGTGGGGTACCCCGCCTCCTCTTTGTGTCAATGCCTTCCAACCACAGCATTGATAATAATTGAAAACGCGGTCTAGCTCAAATTGCCCCCACTCTCTCATATTTCCAATTCCATTACTCGACTCCACGGCCAGTGGGTCAGAACTCCGTCTTGACCCGGATAATCATGGCCACAACGTTTCGGTATGTGTGCAGTGTTGGTTGCGCCCAAAATCGGAAATATTACGAAAGCGCCGAGGGGGAGGTGGCAGTCCAAAAAAGGTTCGCAGAAGGAGGTTTTTTATCAATTTAAGCGGCATACCGTCGCGTAGTAATTTTCCTTGAAATTGCGAAGTGGTTACGAGATTTGCCCATTTCAAGAAGTTAATTATCCTCCCCGAGGTCAAATCAGCACCCAGTTTTGACAGAAAACAAAATTCTTCGGGCAGGATGGCCAAGGTTTGTAGCAAATATGATAATTACTAATTTACCCCGAGTCTAGTGGGATTATGATTTCCTGTCGGCTTCTTGCACGCTACCTGCGAATGCAAATTACTCCGTAGGCATATCTCTTGGCAACCCCACATTTCCCCAAGTTCAACTCCGGGGAAGTAGAATTCTGCCCTACATAAACTGTCGCAATGACATCGAAGTCCGAGATCCGAAGAGTATTTCGCATACAAAATGGCTACAGAGAAACCCGAACTCAGATTCGTTGAAGATTCAGGCTCGTTCGAAAAACCCGAACTCGAGCAGGTTGAGCTGGTGGAGACAATTGACATCGCTCGCTTCGACTCCATTGACGAGAAAAAGCTTCTTCGCAAGGTGGACCTCCACCTCCTCCCCCTCTTCACGATTCTTTATCTCCTTAGTTTCCTTGACCGTGGAAACATTGGGAATGCTAAAATCGAGGGACTTGAGGAGGATCTCGGGCTTGTTGGAAATCAGTACAACATGTGCTTGACGATTTTCTTCATATTCTATGCCTCAATGGAGGTGCCATCCAACATGATCTTGAAAAGATCCAAGCCGCGGATCTTCATTCCCATCACGGTGGTTTTGTTTGCAATTGTGATGACTTTGATGGGCTTAGTGAGAAACTATGCCCAATTGTTGGCAACAAGAGGTTTGCTTGGCATGTTCGAGTCCTCCCTCTTCCCCGGTATCACTTACATCTTGTCCATGTACTACAAGAAGAACGAGCTTCTAGTGAGACAAGGTATTTTTTTCTCGGCTGCTTCCATGGCGGGCGCAACTTCGGGTCTTTTGGCAGCTGCTATCGTGAAAATGGACGGGGTGGGGGGCTACGCTGGTTGGAGATGGATCTTCATTCTCGAGGGTTTGGTAACACTTGTAGCCGGATTGGCTGCATTTTTCTTTTTCCCCTTGTACCCCAAAGATGCCACCTTTTTGACGCCATTGGAGAGAGAATACGTTCTCTACAGGGTGCATTACTCGTCAAACAACGACGGCAGAAAATCCCCAGATGGTGAGACCAGCAAACACATCTCAACTGGAGAGGACCACTCGCACAACAAAGGGGAGATTCTCAACGTGCTCAAGGACTGGCAGTGTTGGTGCCAGCTCATGACATACATGGGTATTCTTCTTCCCTTGTATGCTGTTTCGCTCTTCACTCCAACCATCATCAGGAACTTGGGCTACACGTCCATTAAGTCGCAGCTTTTGAGTGTGCCTATCTATATTGCTGCTGCCATTGCCTGCGTCGCTCAGAGTTTCCTTTCAGACCGGGTGGGTCTTCGTTCGCCGTTCTTGGTTGTGAACTACATCTTCATGATTGTCGGCTATGTGATTTGTCTCACAGGACTGCCCAAAGAAAAACCGGGTGTTATCTATGCTGGTGTCTACATTGCTGCTCTCGGTATCTATCCTGCAATTCCTCTCTCGATTGTCTGGAATGCAAACAACTTGTCGGGAACTTACAAGAGGGCAATTGGGATTGCGTTCCAGATTGGCTGTGCAAACTACTCTGGTGCTTTTGTGTCTAACTTTTACCGCCTGGGAGACAGTCCCAATTTCAGGTTTGGCCACGGGATGGTGTTGATGTTCATTGGAATTGGTGCTATCTTTTTGACATTTTTGATTATTGGGTACTTGATTTCAAATCGCAAAAAGCGGGAGGCAGTGGAACGGGGCACCTATGAGGGCTTGAGCGACGAGGAGTTGCGCAAGTTGGGTGACAAGTCTGTGTACTTCACTTACCGCTTGTAAGATCATAGATGCAACTACGGAATCAATTGTACTTTTCTTATGTTATTGTCATCGACACGTCTAAGCAGTAGTCCGTAGCGTCCTGTGCTTGAACTAGGGACAATTCTGAGCCTTGAACAGTGTACCTAGTAGAGTCCCCTTTGCATAGTAAACTGGCTAAATGCAGTCCAAAGCGGGCCGGTGGTGAATGGCATCCCCTAAAATGAAAGGGTTCCTCAAAGTCATCGATGCTGTCAATCTCAAAAGTGAGCGGGGTTGGGTTTGGGGGTTTCGTTCGTATCCAGAACCGAACGTCGCATTCGACATTGACCAGGAACCGAGCCGTTCAAGTATTAAAGATGGAAATTTGCTCAATTCTGTATTATAACAGCAGCAAAGTACTTTGTAATTTATATTTCAATTTATTTTACTGTTTGAACAAACCTCCATTTTGAATTCCCGACTTTGGAACGAGGAGCGCAGGTCTGTCAAAACTCAGGAAGTGACACGAGCCGAGTACTAAGAAGTTCAAACACATCAGAAAAATACACCACCAACTTTCAGGTCCTCAAATCTTCGAAACAAGCTGATGTCGCTCAAGACATTTTCCTGAGGCTTTGGAACGTCGTTCTGGAAGTCAATAATATGATGGTCTGGCCCTGCCTGCGTTTTACACGGCAGACCCACCATGTTGAGGTACAGAAAAGACAAAAAACCCAGCGGCCCAAAGATAGGAACCAAAACATGGCAGCAAGAGACTAAGAGCCATAGACCCTAGTTCAGGATCTGTAGTATGATGCTCATGCCTTAAGAAACGAGCCAAAACACCCGAATGGCTAAAGCTTCAAAACCTGCAAAGAGCCGAAACCACAAGTGAGAAGAACCACAGAGCTGACTTAACGATATGATGCAAACCCTGAGTTTTCCTCCCGGCGGCCAGAATTGCCATTTGACCTCCAGCGAAACCGTCGAGAAGGCAGTTCCAATCACGTAAACTCGGACGATTGTATTCTATTTGTGGACCTGTTAAAGCTAACTAGCACATTCAACAGCACCACAGGCCCTTTTCCTCGTCAATTCGCACTGTCCACTCGAAATGTCCATTCGTAGTGACGAAGTAGCAATACTTAACGAAAAACCCCAAAAGCGTCCAGTCCATGAACAAAAAGGTAAGGCCGTCGAAAAAACCCGGAAATCGTATTTCAACCCGCCGTCTGTGTTTCTTCCACCCGCCCCGCCCTTGTAGCCGCTCCCCACGTTTCGCACCTTGCTACCAACTCCAACTCTCATGTCTGGGTTCTTTCGCTCGGTGGTGTCCACACACGCGCCCAAAAAACCGGCCAAGCTCTCCAAAAACGGCCAATCTAAAACCATCGGAGAAATCGCTGCCGAGGCCGCTCCTGACTTGTGTGCGGGTGCCTCGTTTATTGTCAATCCGTTACTTTCCAGTGGTCACTCGCAAACGGCATACACGGCGTTGAACAAGTTTGAACTCGTGGACTTGGTGCACTACAGAAGGCGAGTGTTGACTGTGGACAATGTGACGTACGATTTTAACGGCGACTCCATGCCTTATGATCGTTGGAATGGCGAGTCCACGTTCACAGTAGACTATGTGGTTCAGCCTGAGGCCGATGCCACAACATCGGATTCGGAGAATGCGCCGAAATACGACTCCTTAAAGTGCCCGTTCCGGCCCGAGTCGCAGACCAGGCCCTTGCCGCCCCGAACTCAGTACCTAGATCCGGCCGATGAAAAGCTGCTTCTTGATAACGATCGCCCATTGGTAGTGGCCCTCCATGGACTCAGTGGAGGCTCTTACGAGTCTTATATCCGTGCCTTTTTGGCAAAAATCACCGGCCCGGAGTACAACTTCGATGGCCTTGTTCTCAATGCCAGAGGATGCGCAAACCACACCATCACCAGCCCTCAGCTATTTTGTGGGTTGTGGACCAACGACTTGCGCTACTTGATCAATGAGCACATCAGTAAAATCTGGCCCCACAAGAAAATCTTCCTCATTGGGTTCTCACTTGGTGGCTCCATCACCGCCAACTACTTGGGTCAGGAAGGCTCGCTTGCCTACAAAAACATTAAGGGTGCAGCCATCATGGGCAGCCCCTGGGACTTCACGCAGTCCTCTGCAGCCCTCAACGATTCGTTTCTTGGAAGCAAGATTTACTCGCCCACCATGTGCCAAAATTTGTTGAAGCTTTTGGAGGTGGGCCACGAGAGCCAGATGAAAAACGACCCGTTTGTCAAAGACTACAAGAGCAACCCAGAAAAGTTTGATCTCAAAACATTGAGAGATTTTGATGACGCTTTCACCTCCAAGTTGTTCGGCTTCAACTGCGCTTCCGAGTACTATCGCCATGCCTCTCCCGATCAGCGGCTTCTTAACGTGCGCGTGCCTACCGTGATCGTCAGCTCAAAAGACGATCCAATTGTTGGCAGCAATGCTATGCCGCTCAGCGAGGTGTCGTTGAATCCTTACACTTACATGGTGCGCACATCGATCGGCGGCCATTTGGGGTGGTTCAACTTAAGGAACGAGCGCTGGTATGCTGAGCCTGTTCTGAAACTATTCCAGGAGTTAGCCACCTGGGAAATCGAGCCCATTGATCCGGCAACCGTTCCGCATGCTACCGATGGCGTGTGGAAGCACGATCGCTTAATCTACTAGTGCGACCAGCGAGCTTCGACTTCTATGACCACCTTACCGATAAGACAGGCCGCTTGCCGGCTTATGAATATTGCCTCTACAATGCACTGCGTGTTCATATTAAATTCCTTCTTGATAACCATAAAATTAGTTCCTAGATCCATTTGGTGAAAGCCGGCCGTTTACCGGGCCGGATTTCGATGCTAT
Organism: Hermanozyma aechmeae; assembly: GCA_030583085.1. NCBI lineage: Eukaryota > Fungi > Ascomycota > Pichiomycetes > Serinales > Metschnikowiaceae > Hermanozyma > Hermanozyma aechmeae. The sequence continues at coordinate 571,281 of JAJMHA010000004.1, read as the reverse complement.
TTGTTTTGGGAGTGCGTGGCTCCGTCGGGGGAGTCAACAATTGCGGATTTTCTTGGGGTTTGTCTCCAAAAAGATCTACTTCTGCCACGCGCTGTGCGAGTTCTTCAAGCGAAATACGCTTGCTTGGGTTGAGCTGGAAAATGTCGTCGAGAAGGGCGTTGAACTGAACCGAAATAGGCAAGATTTTGCGCAAGAGGGTCCGATTTTGAAGCATGTAGTTTGCAAAAACCTCATGACGATCGCTGATGTTGGCAACGGGCCATGGATTGCGTGCACATGCGATGTTGATGAAAAGGACACCCAACGACCACACGTCGCCCGGCAACGTGGGGAGGAATTTGCGAGTCAGCTCCAGAAGCGAGTCTGGATCGGTGACAAACTCGTCCATGTCGACAAGCGACCGCACCAAGCTGTTGGTGTTGAAGTTCACGACCCGCTCGGGTGCCATGTAAAAACTCAGACCGCGGCACGCATTGCAGCAGATCACGTTGGAAGTGATGGCTAGACCAAAGTCAATAAGTGTGATGTGGAGTTCCTTGTGGTCCACGATGCAGTTTTGGTCGCTGTCGCTGCGGACGTAGTTGGGGTCGTAGGTGACCATGATGTTTTCTGGTTTGAGGTCACAGTGGTACACCGCCTGCGATGCGCAATAAGCCACCACGTCCACAAGCTGGAGCATACAATTCTTCATGAGAAGCTGCTGGTTCTGATGCACGGGTGGCCGCGTGAAGAGATGGTTGTCGATGATGTTGGCAAACAAGTCGCCTTGATCGAAGTGGTCCATCAAGGTGATTACGGCGAACTTGTCCAACATGAGCACCTTGAAGATGGATGCCACATTCGGGTGCTTGTGCACGCGTAGATGGAGCGAGATTTCCCGCAAAAACAGGCACTTGATTCCCGAATCGGCCACCTTCTCCAAGTCGAGATCGTTGGCCTGAACAGGGTCATGTGTTGAGAAATACAGCAGGAGTTGGTCGCGAATAAACTGCTTGTTTTGTGTTGCGTTGCCCCGCGTGGGTGGCAGTTCGGTGAGGATCATTTTGGCGGCGTACGTCTTGCCAGTCTCGCTATCCTCCATGAGATAGATGAGTCCGTAGGTGCCAGCGCCAATTTTGCGGAGAAACCTGAAACGTCCGTTGACCACGTATCCGCTGAGGGAGTCGTCACGCCGTGCGCGGACTTCATTGCCGTCTAGAAGCGGAAGGATATGGAGTGTCATGGGGTTGTGCTACAATGACGGTGTGGCGGGGAACCGGGGATTAATGTGGTGATGAAATTCAAGATTCGAGACTTTGGAGGAGCCCAGAATCTTTGGAACAAGTTCTAAAAAACCGCCGCACGAAATTCAACCTGAAAGGACGAATTCAGAGTACGGGTAGCGGTGACGTGGGCAGGTGGGGCGGATAGTGGGGGAAATCTGCAGACGGAGGGGTCGAGTTGCGAGGACAGAAAGGTGGGAAATGGTCCGAATTGGAGACGTTCTAAAAGAGCAAGTGGTTGGAATGGGACTGAGATCGTGATGGTGCCTATGATGCCTCACACCTGGATCGTGGGGTGCATCGTACCATCGGGTGCAAAGGATCACACCACTTTGTCTGGGCGGTGCGGCGGGTGAAACCGGGACCCGCGAACAAGGACACCACGACACGGATGAAAACGGGAAAAAGGCAAAAACAGCGCCGCCGCAAAACTGCTCTATTTCTTTGTTTGCCTGACGTCGCCAGGGGGGGCCAGCGGGCGGCAGCACCCAGCACGTGCGGTGCCCAGACAGCACCCGTACACCCAGCACGTGACTCGCGCACGTGACGCCGCCTATATAGCCGCGTGCCGCGCTCACCTCATCACCATCGAGATGCGTCTCATTCACTGCACCGTCCGGGTCATGGGCGAATGGAGGGGAAAGAGACGCTAGAGAAAACGCGCCTGCGTCTCATACTGCGTCGGCTGCGAGTAGCCGGCGCGGATTCTGCGCGGTCGCCACATGCCCTCGGGCACATTTTGGAAGTTGGCGCCTGGCTGGCCTCGGCGTTGGCATTTGTGTGATGCTGCTGGCAGAGCTTAGGCCACCCGTGCCTCCTAGAAACATCACAACCTCCTAAAATTGTTAGGGCCGTCGACGGCGTGGCTGCCTGGTTTTGGCCCTTGTAGAAGACGTAGCGGAGCTGCGCGCTGGCGGCAACGACTCGACTCGGCCGCCAGAAGAGGACGCCTTTGGTTTAAGAGACGCCGCCGTCCGCAACGGACGCCCACGGCTGGTTTCGTTGCTGGATGCCTAGTAGAGTTTTCTGGTGTACGGGTTTCTTTCCGCAAATTCTCCATCACCAAGCATGCCATCGCTGAAAATGCAGAGTTTTGCGGGTCGTGCGCGGTTCAAACAGCCCCTAGCGCTCTGCGCCATGCAGCGCGCTCTCACTTCTCCGACCGCCATCATTCGCCATCATTGCCGAGATATGCGACACGCCGTAAATGCCACCCAATGTGGCGCACTGCGGCCGATGGGAGTCGGTTGGAATGTCCAAGGTTGGTAGGATTTCCTGGAACGTGCCCAATCGAAGGCTCCAGAAGTCACATCCCTCTCCGAGTCGTCTATTCTACTGCAACCTTTGTTAGCCGACTTGCGTTCACTACAATGAAACCAGAGAGCAGAAAGAGATGCAACGCGCGGGGAGGATAAAGTTAGAAAATAAGAAAATTAGAATTCTTCGCCCGTCGTGGTCGCTACTGAAAACGGCCAAATTCGTCACATGCTTGATCCTGGTCTGTTTTCATTCTCCAGCCCAGTAGTGCGGTGGCTCGACGGCGCCGGGCCTAGACCGCGCTATGTGCAGGCATGCGACATCTTGTAGTGAGGATGCGGCTCTGGAGACGACGATTTTCCCGTATTTCGAGATCGGCCACTTCGCAAATCCTGCGGCGCAGTGGCACGACTACAATATCGCCTTTTCCGTGGACATTGGCCTGCCAGTCCGGCCAAGAAAGAAGCAGAAGTCGCCGAACGGCCAGGAGTTGGCCGAATGACAGAACAATGATGAGCTATTTTTCACCTGCGACTCAAGCCTGAGCGTAAGCGGATGGCTACATACAGGAAAGTCACGTGACAATTTATGCATGGTGCCCGGCGGCTCTGTCTACACCGGATGAGGCATTCTCCACGCGGAATTGGCGATTTTTGGATTTGATCACCAGTATGCAGTGCGAGCTCCCCATTATGGAATTCTGACTAACCAGGACTACGAGAGGACCAAAACAAGCTACAAGCTTTCTCTGTGCCGGTGACAACGACAAAATCATGATATTGTGTGTTGGTATAAAGTCGTGAATTCGTTAATAATAAAGGGCAAAAATGCTTACCGAACTGGACCAGTTCGGCTCTAAAAGTTTTCGTAAATCATGCAAATGCGTTTTCCCTCACTCCATTTGCGGCCTCTCTAGCATAACACTTGGACTCCAAGTTTTTGAGATTGAGGCTGCTAGGCACAGCCAGCGGCGCTGACGGCGACGCTGACTCAGACGCTGAGGCAGGCCATGTCAGTCCCAAGCGGGTGCATGGGTTGTTAAGCATCAGGAGGTTGAACTCAGAATTAAGTCTTTCCTCAATCTGAAGAAGTTTGGTGTCAATGAGGCTCAACGATGTGTCACGTTGCAACCCCAAGTTCACAATGTCGTGGTTCAGGCACCATCCCGAGCTGGTAAAGCGCTGCTTGGCCATCTCGAACGCCGATTCCACCGACTTCTTGTGTTCGTTGAGGAACATCAGAAATTCAATCAATTCGTCGGACGTGCTGAGCTGGTGCACACTGCTCGAGTTGGGCGAGAGGGGGGAAGACGCAGAATCCGACGCAGACGCCTCCTCGGCCAAGCTGTTGAGGAAGATCTGTTCTAGATCCTGTAGGTTTTTCTTGGACTGGCCCATATTGCCCAGGACCGTCACGGTGGCCTGGGGAGTCAGCGTAGGGTTCAGTAAAGCTCTCTGGCGTTGCTTGGAGACAAGGAGCGCCAGGCCCAGGCCCAGGCCCAGGCCACCAGAGGAGCTGTAGCCATGAGTTGGAGCACCTGGTGTGCTGACAGTGGTAGAAATGCCGGCGCCCATTCCGGCATACCCCATAGAGGCGCTGAAGGTGCTCAGGCGCAGAGACTCACCAGCCAGTGACAGCAGAGTGTCGTCTTGGAGGTTGATGTCGGTGTGCTGCGGCAGCAACATGGGCCGCACGAGCTGAGGTAACAGCTCCACCACCGGGGTTGGAAGCAGCGACAGCGAGCCGCCCAACTTGGGAAGCGAGAGCTTGCGGATACCCATTTTGAGACTCTTGAGCCGTTTGAGAGGCAGGGTGCTGTTGGAGTTTTGCGGCTGGTGGCTGCAATTTGCACATCCTGCCATGCATCCGGAGCTGCATGTCGCCAGGACGACGGCGCCAGAGGCGTTGCTGTTGACGTTGGTGCAGCTGGCGCTGCCAATGAGACCCGGTGGTCCGGGTCCGAGGGTGCTCATTCCGGTATTGACGGTGGGCAGGAGCACCGGGGTCTGCGAGCGAGCCAGCGCGAGTCCCGAGGATGTCTCGACCGTAGGAAATGCTAACGTTGACGTGCAACTGTCCGCGAGCGCCAGGAGATCGAGGTCATACAGCGCGAGCAGTAGGTCGGAGAAAATGTCGGCCATGGCCTTGCTTGGCGGCTGGAGAAAGGGATCCTCGCCGTCCTGCTGCAGATGTCTGCTTGGCAGGTGGCCCATATGGCTCGCTGTAGGCGAATTCAGAAGTTGTGGCACCACTGGAGTGGCAATGATGGCATCAGGATCAGCATCGGGAAGCGGTGGCAAAAGGGCCTCACGGTCTTTGTGGCGTGAGTCTGAGATACTGGGTGAAGGTGAGAGAGTCGTGGGATGTGGCGACTCGGATTCTTCTAGCACAATCCCAAGACCTTTCATGACGTTTTTGTGGTTTATAGTAGATGTGGAATGGGGATCCACCAAAAGGGAAGGGGGACAAGATTTAACACAGGGTGAGGAAAGGCAAAAGTTTGTAAATGTGGGTGTTGTAACAAAAACACAAACAGTTGCCAGGGAATCGAGTTGGGCGAATGAGTTCAGGGGTGTTGGAAACCGTGGGATGAAAAATAGCGGTAAACACTCGATGCAATGGTGTGGTCACGAACAGGCAAAGGGCGGGAACTGCCACGAAAATCGACGCTAGACTGGAAACGAAGAGAAACTGGGATAACCAACAAAGTATTTGAAGAAAAAAGGAGGTAAGTACGGACTACTGGTTCGAGATGAAGAAGGTAAGCGGCTGGGTGCAGGCGGGAGGTGAAAGAACAAATGGTCTGCACATAATATTAGAATTTTTGTGTTGCGTCTGGTGCATCTGCGTCCGCCGCGGACCCACGCGCGACATGCATGAAAGCTAGTTCCGTAGTTTGGACTAATGCTGGTTTACAGGGTGGAACCTACGTAGGGGAAAACAATTTTTTGTACGAAATTATACTACGATCGCGCCATGCTTCGTAGACGAAGACCGCGCTAATTTGGCCCTTTCCGTCGTCGTTTACTGGTCGCGGCGTGCGCTAACCAGACAATGTCGCGCGGCCTGGTCTAGGCCACCAGCGGGGCACAGCTATATCTGGCATTAAACGGAGCGCCGTCTAAAGGGGCATGCCTCAAAACCGGTTTTGTTGCAGCAATAACAGCAAATGGGCGGGGGTCAGCCACCGGGGCGGGAGTCCACGTGAGGAGAACACACCTCGTTTTGTCATTGCGCAAACAGAGGTCCACGCCTATCCGGAATGGCAACCCGATTTTCTCGCTTGTTTACCAAAGTTTCCGCCAGTTTAGTCGCCGCTCGTGTGAGCATCTGCAAGTCAAATGTGTGTCGGCGCTTTGCATCGCGAAAGGGAGCAGAAAGTTCGACATACGGTCGAGGATGCGGCTCTGTATGCAGCACATGCAGGTGACCCGGTGCGCAGTTGGAGATTTGATGCGAGTCCGAAGCCGACATTTCCCGTTTAGGATAGGAGGAAGAGAAGGTGAGCCAGGGCATAAAAATTCGATGATTTTTCTGGCAACCGAAATTGCGAAACGTTTCCGTAGCCGACAATTGCTGTTCTTGCTCATTCTGCCCGTCGCCCGGCCCGTTCCCGGCAACGCATTGTCGTTCTTATTGTGCGTGAACCGACAAGGTTTCCTTATCCACTGAGAACTACGAGAGGCACGGGTGCGGTGTACGGCTGCGACAGAAAGGGGCCACAAGTGCCATTGTTGCGAATTCCGGCGGTAAAAACTTGGTGGCGCAGCGCAGGGGGCAAGCGGCAAGCGAGCAAGGTCGACAAGGTGGGTCCGGTCTGCCTACCGCCTCGGTTGCCACACGGTGTACGGGTGTTGAAGTGTATGTGCAGGAAACATACGCATCCAGCCGGTGGCTTCCTTTTCGAGGTGCCCGAAAATTGCACGGCCAGGGCCTGCAAACCGCTGCACGTAGCCAGGTAAGCGAACGGCTCTGGTGGGCAGTAGCTTTGAAGTGTGGCACATAGCTGCGAATCAAGATTAGCGCCAAAGTGCAGCTGACGCCGGAAGCCAACCGGGGCTCTTGGATCGAAATGACAGTTTGATGGAGAGCCAAGTAAAAAAAAGAAAGGTCATTAATCTGGCCGAATCGAGGGAGTAGTGTAGTGTAAATGGTTTTGATACCCAACTTCTGAGCATCTGACAGGACGATGCGAAGTATTGACAAATGTGGGTATCCTCGTGTTTCCAGGCATAGAAAATCAACAAAAAAAAAAATAATGCGAGCTCTGGCAATCGAATTGTGGCGCGTGAAGCCGCGAGGAGCCTTATCTCAGCGAGATAGATTTCGCTCGGGTCATTTGATTTGACTTTGGATATCCATGGATGTAGAATGTGCCGCTAAGAAACTGGACAAGATTCAGGGTAATGCAATGTCACAACCGGCTGGGCAATTAAGCTTTGGAACTTTGTTCTCTTCAAACCTAAGTGTGAACAACAGACAAAATTGGCTTAGCACTTGCCAGATGCGGCTGTGTGTTACTGAATCGAATTGAAAATCCTGGACCGTGCGGCACTCTTGGAAACGGAGCCAGGTGGGCTCTCGTTGAGGCAGGAACACATGAAAAATGTCGTATCGGAAGTGAAAAGCTGTTTTCGCTGGAATCTCAGTTCATCAACTTTCCACTTGGTGGAGCGGGATTGGTCGAGAATGTATGAGTTCTTCCGGACAACTTGACGTTGTCGGGCGAGCGCCTCTTCTGCTTACAAACAGAGAAGTTCCGAGAGTCTCTTTTGCAAGCCCCGTTCTCGTCTTCTGAAAGGCAATGGCGTAGGTCTTCTGTCTCGATCATGCAAGAACAACTCAATATGCTTGCAGATAGCCGAGGCCAGCAGGCTGCTTGAGCGTGCGTTCTGGTCTGAGGTGAAAGTAGCTGTTATTGAGATTGCGAGCTTTTCCCGACTGCGAGGACTAAACAGTCACAAAAGTTACACCGTCGCCAATAAACTTATAGGGACTGCTGCAAATCCAAGTTCCCTTTCAACCATGCCCAGTAGTTTTTTCGGATCGGGTCGAACGTCTCTGCCAATGCATCGTAAATGTGTGCTGCGTCGCTCGCACGCTGCTCGGTGGCTGCAATGCGGGCCAAAATTTCGAGAGCAAATGTGGACCGCACCGCGCTGTCGCCCGGAAGGCCGAACTGCTCACAAAATTTACGAAGTTCGGAAACAGGACGCGTGCTTGCATCGTATACGCCAAGAAGATAATTCCAGGCCGACGGGTTCTGTGGCGAAGTCTCGATGGCTGCTTTTGCATAGGCAACTTCGGCATCTACATCAAACTCTGCCTGTGCTATTTTCAAGAAGTAGCGGTGGGCCCAGGCCGAGTTGTTCCACAAATCCGAGGTCAACATGGACTCGACAAATTCTGTCTCCTCCGAGGTGGCATGCAAATCAAACCGGTCCACGAGCCACTTCCGGTATGACCACACGTGATGGTTTTTCGGATCCTGCTGCAACATCAAGCGCAAGATGGGAAACTCACGGCGAACATGAAATTTCGGCGCAAGGTCGGAATCGGCCATAATGGCATCAATAATCCGCAGTCGGTAATTCCAAATCTGGTAGTTTTTCTCGTTGTCTAGTGCGATCAATTCACACCAATCGAGCTCAGCAAACAAGTCACGTTTGGTTTGCACCACGATGTTGTACCTGTAGTTCCAGGTAGTGTAGTGAGAGGCTAATATTTCAAGCACACTGGAGGTAAGTTCTAGTGCCTCCTCGTTGTATACTTCCCTTTCGAGAAAGTCCCGGAGTTTGGCCATGGTGGCCTTGTACTCATCCAGGTACTGAATCTGGCACACCGACATTTCTGAGGAAAGAAGGTGAAGTGAATTCGAGTCGGGCGATTTTCCAACAAGAAAGACGTCTAGATAGTGCAGGTTGTCGTTGTGCAACTGAAAGAGTCACGTAGTCAAAAACGTAATTTCTGTAGGCAGAGATTCGACAGTCACAATTGTAAATTGAAAAATCCGAAGGAAGTCGTGAGTCTGTAAATCTGAGCAACTCAGAAGAGCTGTCAATTCCACGCTTAAGAGGCTTGAAGACTATTAGCCAAATCGTTTCCTAAAATAGTTCACCGGGTTCGCCAAAAGAAGATGCGGGATCACTGAACACGAAGAAATCAGCAAGTTACACAGTCACAAATCTCCACGAAATGGGAGAAGCTCACTATTTCTCAGTGGTGCTGTTGAAGTAAAGTTGAGTACTGGGACAAAAAGCCAGTCGAGAGTAGCCAGAATGGGCAGATAGCAAGAAAATACAATGGTTTTCAAGGCGTAGGATGCTGGAGATCCGCCACTCTTATTCTATGGCGGCGTGTGGAGTGTTTCCTGATCCAGAGGTGCAATGGCGGTGCACGGGTGTTCTCCATGACATCTGGAACGTGGTGTACTGGTGCGTCATACACCCGTGCACCACAAATGGACCAGCACATCACGGCGGTCGTCACGTCTGCTGCTGCGCTCTATCTTGTGCTCTCGCTTCTTTTTGGCCCTCAGCTGAAGCTTCCGCTTGCGATTGCCGTTTTTTTTGCCATGAATATGGCCGGCAGAGCGCCGTGGCTCCACAACCTCGTCTCGAAATACAAAGCACGGGTTTGGGCATTAGGCCGGCTTCCTGAAGGGAGCCCCGAGTTTGAAACACTCAGTCACGTGCTGAAAGAGGAAGTTTTGCTGGCCATCGGCTCACTCAACGCGTACCGGAAGAACCTGGCGGGGTTCACCAACAGGAGGCGGAATCTCTTCAAAAGAATGAGTTCTCGACAGCAGGAAATGTGTCGACAGGCAGGCTACATCAAGAAATTGGACCGAATTGACGCGGCGTTTGACGCAAACCAGCACATCTTCTCTGATATTGCTGCGTTGGCTTCGGAAACATACGGCGTTTATCCCGGCTCAAACTCCTTCGGTACAGCTCAGAATACGCTGACTACAAACTATCGCGTTGTAGAAATATTGGGCCATTTTCACCGGGACTGGAGTGTCGGGTTTGAGGAGCAGCTGCGCATTTTGGCCTACGTCAAGCATCAGCTCGATAAGCTTGTTCCGGCCTCGGAGGCTCACCGTGCATGCATTGTGCTCCCTGGTCTGGGGGTTGGCCGCATGGCTCACGAGGTTGCGTTGCATAGAAATTACGCTGCTGTGCATGCTGTGGAGTTTTCGGGCCTCATGCACATGTGTCACCGGTATGTCTACCAGAAACAGCAAACCACCGATGCTTCGCTTCATCCATTTGTTCACAACTGTCTGAACTTTTACTCGGAAGATGCCCAGATGCGACGCTGCACCATTGGTGACTTTGAAAAACCGCCGAATGTGCATCTCCATCTCCAGGATTTCCGCCACTTTTCGCTTCCGAAAAACAGTTTCCGGTATGTTGTCGTGGTTAGCGTGTTCTTTCTTGATACAGCAGAAAACCCGCTTGACTATTTCGACAAGATCACCGAGCTTGCCTCGTCGAGTTCCCATGTTGGCGGCTGGATCAATGCGGGGCCACTCAAATACGGTAGTGCCGCTCAGGCAGAACTCACGGCAGAAGAAATCAAGAAAATACGCAAAAAGCTAGGCTGGAGAGACATTGACGAGACTAATTCGGCTGCTCTGGACGACTTGGTGGGCTACATCACCAACAAGGAAAGTATGTGGCAGGGCTACTACGGGCTTGCGATGTGGGCGTCGCGCAAGGCGTGAGAAATTACAGGAGCTTATTTATTTTTTTACTGAGAAGAGAAGGTTTGTAGGGCAGCGTGATTTGCTCTTCGGAGTTTGGCTCGTCATGATCGCAGAGACTGCAATGTTGTTGACGAGAACACAGAAATAGAGTATTCTCAACTATTCGGTGAAGTCATGGAGCGAAGATCACGTTTCTTTCCAGTGAAGCACCGCAGATACTATTCCTGTTAATTAAGAACGCACGGATGGTTGGTTCTGTCGAGTAGGGCAAGACTCAGAGTGTTTTTTAAAATCCATGTCAAGTATTTTTCTTCATTTTCACTCGCGGCCGATGACGAACGAATGTGTCTATATGCATTGGCCATGGCAGCTAAAGGGGCCGGCCGTCTTGCGACTTTGCTAGCCAGCTCCGAGGAGTAAAAATCTCGCTCTGCGGATACTGTGGACGGCCATTTTGTCAAATAGCCGCGAGTGTGCCGCGTTGTGGTTTCTAAGGCCGCCCACCTTCTGAATGAGCCTAGCGACTGTTTGCATCTGGGCCTACAGTAGGCAACGGGAAACCACAGCGACCTAATAAGTGAACGGCCCAGGCAAAACAACCACGCGGCCATATAGTTTGCGTGGAAATCTGGAATCTTGGTGGACCATAAATGAACAGTACGCACAGCAGTCGGCAAGAAAACCCACACCGGCAGAAACGCGGAGATAATTCAACAGATGCCCCCAGACCGCCCGTCGCTGGCGTATCGCGAAGATTCCATCCTCGCCTCGTCAGTTCCATCACTCAAGGCTTGCTTTCACACAACTCTCGCTCCTCAGAACTCCAGAACTCGCTCACAACTGGTCAATCTGCACCTTTTTGTCGTCACCTCCAGACACAATTCCCCACGCGGCCCAGTCTACCGCCAACACCTTTTCGCCCTCTCCGCTAGCTCTCGCAATCAGATGCAATGGTCTGTCACCACGAACGTCCCAAACCTTCACGGTGTTATCATGGGACGCCGATGCGAAGAGATACTCGTTTCCTGGCGCCGCCGCCAAATCTACCACGAAGTTCGTGTGGCCCACAAGCTTCTTCACGGCGCGGTCAGCTTGAGTCTCCACTCTGGGATCATGGAGGTTGATGTGGCGAGCCGAAGAACCCGACGCAATCAAGTTCACCTTTTCAAGGCGGCACACCGATAAAAGAGGAAATCCTGTGGTTCTGGTGTCCACACAGCGACCCATCACCAAGTCCCAGGTCTTGATGGTGTGGTCTTGCGAGACCGAGTAAGCCACCGAGTGGTCGCCGTGAGCAGAGTCAAAAACTACTGCTTCCACAGCCTGCGTGTGGCCCGTGAGCGTCTGGAGCGGCAGTTTATGGACTACGCCGGAGTCGAACTGCACACGCTTCCGTTTTTTGGCCGCCGACGACGCTCCCGCCATATCGGGGCCAGCAACCGTGGCCATCTGCTTTGCTGAGGTGGACCAGACGCAAATCTGGCCGTCCAAACCAGCGGAAAGAATTCTGTCTCCACCAACAGCGACCGACACCACAGGAGCCTCGTGGCCGTCCAAAATTGCGACCGTGTGGCCGCTGGCTGTCTCAAACGACTGAGCTTGCTCGTCGTTTTTCGTCCGCCAGAGCCGTACCTGGCGATCGTTACCTCCGGACACCATGCGATGGTCCAGAATCCAAGCCACCGCACGCACGGCTGCCAGGTGGCCAACGTACAGCGCCGTGACGTTTCCTGCAGTGCTATATGTTCTTACAACACCGTCGTAGCTTCCGACAACAGCCGCAGCAGGCGTGGCAGCCACGGCAGAACACCAATCTTCGTTGTTGAAAGATGCCAAAAACAGCGGCGGCAGCACAGAACGAGTGTACTCAATCTGGAGAAGCAGCTCCTTTGAAAGCGCCTTTTTGTGTAAGTAATCATCGAGCGAGCCCCTAAGAAGCGTGCCGTCAATGAGAAAGTCAAACTGAACTGGCGAGTCTGTAGACAAGAGATGGTTGACAACCTCGGAAAGTCCGTTTTTCTTCAAAGTGGTGGGCACAAAAAGTGGAGCCTCGGGGGCCTGGAGCGCCGTGTCGGCCTCCTGCGTGAAGAATCGGACCTTGATCTGGTCTGCCATGGTAGTAGGTGAGAAAATGGGTGCAGGAGCGATGAGATGAGCGAAAGGTGGGGAGTAGGAAACGGCGCCGGGCGAAAAATCGCAGAAATCGTGCGAGTTGGATTCGTGTGAATATGGGGCTCGATGCTGTTTCCAGGATGGTGTTTTGCAAGCAGCCGGGGTCTGATGCGTGGTGTACTCTGGCCACCAGATACGTGCTCGCTACACTCTAAACACCCCGGATATTTACGCTGGATCTGTTGTATTTGGCGACTCATTCTCCAGGAAATACTGATGTTTTTTTCCAACATAGATATGCAATTAAACTCCAAACCCGCAGGCCCATTCTACTTCCGCTTATTACCTAGCAACCCAATTTGCACCCATAGCACCAACGATTGCACCCATTACGGTCCGCTTCAAACGCGAACACGTACCTTGACTTCACTTCGGGGCACAATCAGCCTGGCCACCTTGCTCATGAACGACGCTGTTTTGAGGCCGCTTCTCGCCGTCATGGTAACCTTCGAGTGCCGTATTTTGACCACCTCGTTGTTCTTGGACCGGAGGTCGGGGCCCTTAATTCCAAGAAGCTTTGCTCGAATGTTTCGAAAGCACCGGCGCCAGCGGCGGCCAGTTGTCACTCGAGGTGGAGGAAGTGCTCTCATGGGTGCAAAAAGAGGTGAGAGAGCGAAGATGTAGCAAGAGAGAAAGCAAGAAAAAAAAAGGCCCTGAGGTATAAAAGGGACTCAGAATTTGTACAATTATCGAGCAAGGAAATAATTCCTGGATGCTCCGGGTGTCGGTGTGTTCGGGCCGTGGCGGAAAATGCCGGGTTGGGCAGGAAGTGACGGGGGCACGAAGAAAAAGGCTGCCCCAAAAATCCAGAAACTGAACGCCGCCCTATCTTTCAATCCCGCGTGTTTTCTGAAGATCTCCAGGCTCGCTGGGTGAGCCAAGATAAGAAGCGCCTCGGCATTGCCGCGGCAGACCACTCGTGCACTTATATGCGATCTTTCGGAAGCACGCCAGGCCATTCTGATTTTCATATTTGCAGTCCATTTCGCACGCATTCAATCGAAACTCTCACGTGGCGCAGATAAGAGTCACGCTAGTACGAGAACGAAAACCGCCAACCAGATCGCAATCGCTCAGCAAACGGTCGAATAATTAAAGCTGAACATTCAGGCAACAAAAAAAATTAACGCAACTCAGTCTCCAAACCTCTGAACCCCCAAAAAATTTTCGCTTATCGCTCCCTCATTAGCCCGCGAGTCAGCCTCATCTCCCAATTCCTGCACCACACTCATCGCACCGCCAACTAACTACTTTTTTCCCAAATGGAGGACGTCCCCGTGGAAGTTTCCAAGGTCTTCGACACGATTCTCGTGCTCGACTTCGGTTCGCAGTACTCGCACCTCATCACTCGCCGTCTTCGTGAGTTCAATGTGTACGCCGAGATGTTGCCGTGCACCCAGAAAATCGCCGAGTTGTCGTGGAAGCCTAAGGGTGTGATTTTGTCCGGAGGCCCCTACTCTGTCTATGCCGAGGACGCACCCCACGTCGACCATGACGTGTTCAAGTTGGACGTGCCGATTTTGGGCATTTGCTACGGAATGCAGGAGTTGGCCTGGATCAACGGCAAGGGCGTGGGACGTGGCGACAAGAGAGAATACGGCCCGGCCACCTTGAATGTGCAGGACAAGGACTGTGCCCTTTTCAAGGGCGTGGACCACTCGCAGGTATGGATGTCTCACGGTGACAAGTTGCATGCTCTTCCCACCGGTTTCAAGACCGTGGCCACCAGCGACAACTCGCCTTACTGTGCCATTGCACACGAGAAGGACGCCATTTTCGGCATTCAGTTCCACCCCGAGGTCACCCACTCTGTGAACGGTAAGACGTTGTTGAAAAACTTCGCAGTGGACATTTGCCAGGCCAACACGAACTGGTCGATGGAGAATTTCGTGGACACCGAAATTGCCAGAATCAGAAAGCTTGTTGGCCCCACCGCAGAGGTGATTGGTGCCGTTTCGGGCGGTGTGGACTCCACTGTCGGAGCCAAGATCATGCAGGAGGCCATTGGCGACCGTTTCCATGCGATTTACGTCGATAACGGTGTGATGCGTAAAAACGAGACCGAGACCGTCTACAAGACGCTCACCGAGGGCCTCGGTATCAACTTGACGGTTGTTGATGCTTCGGAATTGTTCCTTGGCAGATTGAAGGGCATCACCGACCCTGAGAAGAAGCGGAAAGTCATCGGCAACACATTCATCCACGTTTTCGAGGAGGAGGCCGAGAAGATCAAGCCCCACGATGGTTCCGAGGTCGAGTACCTCCTACAGGGCACCTTGTATCCCGACGTGATTGAGTCCATCTCTTTCAAGGGACCTTCTCAGACCATCAAGACCCACCACAATGTTGGCGGATTGTTGGAGAACATGAAGTTGAAGCTCATCGAGCCTCTTCGTGAGTTGTTCAAGGACGAGGTTCGTCACTTGGGTGAGCTTTTGGGAGTTCCCACCGACTTGGTGTGGAGACACCCATTCCCTGGACCTGGTTTGGCTATCAGAGTGTTGGGTGAGGTGACCAAGGAGCAGGTGAAGATTGCCCGTGAAGCTGACGCCATTTTCATTGAGGAGATCAAGAAGGCTGGCCTTTACCGCCAGATCTCGCAAGCATTTGCTGCGCTTTTGCCTGTTAAATCGGTGGGTGTCATGGGTGACCAGAGAACCTATGAGCAGGTGATTGCTTTGCGTGCCATTGAGACGGTGGACTTTATGACTGCCGACTGGTTTGTGTTTGAGGCTTCGTTCCTCAAGAAGACCGCCTCGAGAATTGTCAACGAGGTTGATGGTGTTGCTAGAGTCACCTACGACATCACCTCCAAGCCTCCAGCCACTGTGGAATGGGAGTAGTTAGATTGGAACGTGCACGCATGTCGTTATCATTCGAGGAAATGTAGCGAGAGTTAGATGGAGGGAAGAGGGAGAAGTCATACAGAAATGAAACGAATATTTTGGAGCGATTGAGTGAGCGGTAGAGCGTGTTATTGAGTGTAGTCGTTGTTTAAGGGAAGAGCACCGCAGCAGTAGTCTATTGCACGTTAATTCAATGATACTGAGCGTGTCGACAAGCAGTTGGAGACCAGTAGGCTGATAAGCAGTCATCTGGTAGAGTGCCCTAGTCTGAAGAGAACTTGAGAATCACTCGCCCGAGGAGAATTGCCAGCTGAAAGGTACTCGATTATCACCTGCACCAGCGCATTTAGAGCCCGCTCATGCTGCTGAAGGGCATGCGCTCATCTCGTGCACGACGATCAAATCCAGCTCTTTTCACTTCTCTCGTAATCAACAATCAGTGAAACAATTTCAAACTAAGGCTTCCTGAAAACGCCAATCTTTGATCAGTTCACATTTCCTTCGTAAGCAAGTCAGTGAATCCAACTTTCAGATTCACGGTCGTATCGCTTCAGCCTCTACTAATGTGTCGCTTCTGGGATCCAACACATGAACCACCGCCATTACCTCAAAGCTAAGAGCCTCAACAACTCACCCAAACTTCATCACATCAACTCTGACGCTCCGTCCGTATCACCGTGGCCACCAAAATGTCTCCATCATGCGAAACCGAAACATGGAAGTCCAGCTCCAGAGGTACCTCGGATCTCACAACAGGCCTGCCGTGAAGGTAGTCGCGGCGCCACTCTCTGAACAGAAAAACCTGCTGTTTCTCATGGTCTAAGGCCTTGAAAACGGCCTCTTTGACTGCCCACGCACCAGCGACGTAGCGGAGTTGCTGGGCCGGAGAAATTGAGACAAGCGCCGTCTTTTCTGCAGGATGGAGAATTCGATCTAGAAAACGGGTCCTTTTTGGGCCCTCGAGAAGCCGGGCAATTCGCAGAATCCGGACCACATCAGTTCCTAGGCCTAGGACCGACATCTACATGCAGGCCCTTCTGCGGAAGTGGTGAAATGGCACAAGACTAGGGATGCGAGGGAGGCCAATTGCTAGAAAACAAAGGTATGCGTCGTTTTGAGCTGCATCGCCGTACCACGACCGTCTACACACGCCAGTGAACCCCACCGTTCGTGCCTCTGGGATTCGGAGGCACGGGTGTCGTGGGAGGCACGGGTGTGACTCTCCTCCAACAGCAAACCGCCATCAATTCCCCGCCTCCTCCTCGGCTGCCATTCTCAAAACTCGTACTTTCGTCCTTGCTGCTGAACGTCTGGAAAAATTTGCGCCCTGGCAACCCCGCCTCACTTTCCCACCGCACCTCTCACTCTCACGCTCTCACCGCTTCATCATGGCTTCTTCTGTGCCTGGCCCCGTCCAACTCCCCGAGTCACGATACGATCTCACCACGTACTTCGGACGTGTTCGCCACTGCGCCGATATCTCCGACCCCATGATGCTCCTCAACACGTCGCTGGATATCGCCGCCGCCAAAAACGTCGTCTGGGACTACAAGAACGGCGTCATTCCCGCCATGACGCCGCAGCTCTGGCGTGCAAAGAAGATTTTGGACCTGGCTACACACCCGGATACCGGCGAGACTGTTTTTTTGCCGTTCCGCATGAGTTCGTGTGTGCTTTCTAACCTCGTGGTCACGGCTGGAATGTTGACCCCCGGTCTCGGCACGGCAGGCACGCTTTTCTGGCAAATCGCGAACCAGTCGCTCAATGTAGCCATCAACATATCCAATGCCAACAAATCCCACCCCCTTACTGCGCGCCAGGTGGCCCAGAACTACGTTCTTGCGGTCAGTGCGTCGTGCCTGGTTGCGTTGGGGCTCAATGCGGTGGTGCCACGCTTGAAGAACGTTGGCGCGGCTACAAAAACCGTGCTCACGCGGTTGGTGCCGTTTGCGGCCGTTGTTTCCGCCGGTGTGGCCAATGTGTTTCTCATGCGTAGTGAGGAGCTCAAAAGAGGCATTTCTGTGTACGACGACGCGGGTAAGGAAATCGGCATTTCGAAGAAAGCGGCGTTCCAGGCTGTGGGAGAGACAGCAGCGTCACGTGTCATCAATGCCACCCCGGTGATGGTGGTTCCGCCGTTGCTTTTGGTGCGGTTGCAGAAAACCCGTTTCATGGCCGGCCGCCTGAAAATCTTTGAGACTGGGGTGAATATCGGCTTGATTTTCGCCACCTCTTTAGTCGCTTTGCCTTTTGCGTTGGCAGTTTTCCCTCAGAGACGCAGAGTGGGTGTTCTGTCTTTGGAGCCAGAATTCCACAATTTGAAGGACAAGAACGGCAACGAGCTCCAGGCCCAATTTAATCGTGGAATCTAGTTCAAGCTCGGCTTAATGCGGAATTTAGTACATAGTTAGATTTGAAGCCGTTTAGAGCCTAGCATGATGGCCGAGTTACTGTAGCTGGGAGAACATCGTTGCATCTAGTTACCAGCCGCCACTCGCAGCGGCGTTGGACCAGAAGAGCGCCTACCACGAACAGTCCCAAGCAAAGTATCATGCCTCGTTTACATCTTTCTACTACCTATCAAACTTCCATTCGGTATTGCCATTACACGCCTACCCCCACTTCATCAGTCTCTAGGCTACTCCAACACTCTTCTGCAACTATCTATTACCTATTGCAAGTTTTACCAGTACCGCCATTCAGTGGCACCGCCGATGGCTGTCTCGATCGCTTCCCGCGACTCGAAGCCCAGAAGCAATTCGGGTGAAAACACTTTGCCGTCAAAGTTGTCGCTCGACAACATCCCCACGCCTTTGCCTCCAAGAACAACGCTAAAAGTCTCAAAGCCAGCCTCAGAAAGAACTCTTCTCGCTTTATTGAGTTGCTCATCACCAAGCTCCTCTTTAAGCAAGGTAATGGCACAGCCTCCCCCGCCAGCACCAGTCAATTTGGTAGCACCGAGTGCCAACTCATCGGCAATTATTTTAATCTGCTCCAACTTCGGATGCGACACTCCGATGGCGCTCAACAAGCCGTGGTTAACACTCACCAAACTGCTCAACTTGTCAACCATTTTGTCGTTTTCCACGATATGCATGTGCGCTTCCGACGCAAGTTCACCCATGGCATCAATAATCGGGGTGAAAATTGCGGGCGATTTCTTGCCGAGTGTGGCTACCCCACCAACAAGTTCGGCAGTGCTCCGAGGCACTTTGGTGTGAGTAAGAAGTAGCCTTAAACCGCCAAAATCTCGGATTGTGGTTCTGGCCGATCCTCGCTTGTCTCCTACAAGCTTTTGGTACAAAATTGCTCCACCGTTGGTGGCCACAGCATTATCTATGCCTGATGGATTGCCGTGAAAGCATTTCTCTCCAATGAGCGACCAGTCGTCGATAAACTTGGAGTCAGCCAGCACGTCAGGCAGGTCGGCGTCCAGTGCTTTTGACGTTGGCACGCTAACGTGCTTTCCCAAAATCGACAATGCCGATGATAGACACACCGCAGTTGACGCGGAAGATCCAAGGCCAGCACCAATGGGCAACGTCAGACGAATGCAAAAATGGTAACCAGTGACCGATTCCTTACACAAATGCACAAAAAGATACAAGAAGCATCGACAAGCAGTGTAATGCAACGGGTCGGTGATTCCGGCTAAAAGCTCTGAAAAGAGGCCCAAGATGTCCTGGTCCAACTCATCGGTTGGTACGGGCTCATTGTTTAGAAGTTTCACTCTTTTGGAGATCTCTACCCACGGTATTTGTGCCGTTTTCCACGTGTGAGTGAGGTTGATGTCTGGAAATTCCAAGGTTATCAGATCACCACCTGTCGGCGTCACCAAAAGGTAGGCCCGAAGTGAAATTGCAGCTGCTATCGCGGGTTTGCCATAAACAGCCAGATGTTCGCCGAAAAGAATCACCTTTCCTGGAGCGGAAACGTAGAACGACATGAGTTTAAACGACGACAACTGTGTGCACACCATCATCAAGGCCTCGCGTCGCTACATATCCTGCACACTGGCTAGACCATGAAGCCAGGAAGATCCTGGATGTCTGCCAAAAGGCCCTGAACAAAGGCAGTGTAGCGTTCTCCGGACTTTTCTTGCAAGATTGTATGCTCTTCTGGAGTCGACGCAGTGATTCTCAGCGCCAAAAACTTGGGGTGCTTCAACATGTTGTTCACGTAGTCCACGAAGTTTTCTCTTTTCTGTGGTGTTTCAAGCCCTGGCAACACAGCCATATCGACATCATTGGGACCAGATGCCACTGCATTGCGAGATTTCGCAACGGCTGCCAAAATCTGGTAGATCAACAAGATCTGGGTGGTTTCCCAGATTCCCGAGGAGGAAATAGTCAAGGACGAAGAGTCATGTGACCACGACGAAAGTGCCGTCTGTATCTGCTTACCAAATGCTTGAAGAGTGATGAGAACTTCGCCCAACATGTCAGTCTTCGCTAGCGCGGTCACCAAAATTGGAAGAATGCCATTAGTCCAAACTCTGTGCACCAGCGGCATGGATTCAATGGTGATTCCACCACTGCGAAGAGGCTGGCTGATGACGCTTTCTCGAAGCACGAGGAACATTCCGTGCCCAGCAAACATGGAAGCGAACACATCCACGGTAAGAAGGTCCTGGGCGAAAAGGAGCCCGATTTGTGCAAACACAGGCTCATCATTGACCAACAACAAATGGGAGAAAGAATAGAGACCTAGAATTGTCGACACAGTATCATTCCTCGAAAGAAGGTTGCCCAATTCGGAGAAACTTGCAGGCGACAATTCTAGCAGCACAAAGGTTCGGAGAATCAGAAGCATGAGTCTAAGCACGTCTAACTTCTCGCTAAGATCCAACAGCTTGGACTGCGTTTTCAGGATGTAAACGTCGTTCTGAAGCTCCAACACCAAGTATTTGACGCCCTTAGCAAGCACATGGTCGAAGATTTTGGCAAGAACGCTGAAATTTGAGACGACGGTTTCCAAATCACCACTGACAATATTGAGGGCAATGGAGAGCGTGCGCAATAGGGGCTTGCGAATCGACGATTGAATGCTCTCGTCAGTTAGCAGACGAAGTATATCTTCGCATGAGCTTACAATCGTAAGTGCCAGTTGGGCGGGTTTCGCCAATTTCTTGGGGTCGGAAGTCAACGTTAGCAAGAACGAGATTTCGCACCGTTGAGCATACTCCCGTACTAATGACTTCTCAGTGAACAGGTCGCTAGGACTGCGAACATCCAAGATATCATGTACAACATCAAGGTACTCGCTGGGGAACTGAGCAGCCACTTTTCTGGCAAAGGCAGTAAGAAGTGTACCAACTGCACTCGCCATAAGTGTCTGCGCAGTGTGGTAATGAATGTTTGCTGACAACAATTCCACCAGTCTCCGCAAATCAGTCCACAGCGGGTTTTCCTTGAAGAAGGGGTCCATGAGAGCAATGTTGTAGATAGAATCGGATCTGAATTCCAGCTGGTTCACCTGGATGAAGTCGCTTAACAGAAACTCCGAATGCAGCTCGAATTGCTGGTTGACGGAATCAAAGAGGCCTTCCTGGTAGCTCACAATACCGAAATAATCCAGGGCTTTGGCCAAGAACGTCTTTGACGATAGAAGTGTGGTGATGATCTTTTTGCATTTTTCATCCTGCGTCGTGAAGAGCACAAGAGACAAAATCTCAGCTACCCGGGCATGCAACTTGGTCTCATTTGCCAGCACTATGAGCTCTATGGCTGATTGAGCAGGTTCCGGCTTCACGAACTTGTCAAGCATCCCCACGAGCTCCAGAACAAAGGCAATATCCAGATCATTATCTTTGGCACCAGTCCACGAGTTAAATGCTAATGCAATGGCGTCCAAGAGATGCACGATTACGAAATTAGGATAGTGCTTCACGTGGCTCACGTTCTTTTTAAGAATCGAGAGTAGTGACACAGACTCTTTTTTAGAGTCATTGAAAACGTCCCTACCATTGATGAACAACACAGACAAGCCTTGTTGAGGAGCCTCCATAAGCAGGCAAAGCAACTTATAGATTGATACTTTGACTGCGTAGTCATCCAATGAATTTGAAAGGTCAGACGCAAGCAGGTGAAGGAAGATTCTTGCCTTCTCTTCTCCTAGATGCGACAACATTGACGGCATGTCTTTGTCCCATTTGGCAGAGGTGAGTGCGGATATAAGCTCGATCACTGGCGCTCTTTGGTTGTTTTCTGAGTAAATTGTTACGAGATCGCCCAAGACTTGGAAAAGCTTCTTCTCGAAAATCGATGGATTGGCAGCAATGCTCGACCTGGTCGACACCAACAACGCCAGAAAATCAAAAGCCGCCACTATCCATTTATGCGCAAAATGCTGGGAGACATCCTGGACAGCATAAAAATTGGGGTCTGTAGATAAATTTGAGATGAGGGCAAAGATTGGCGACGCAAAGGGCGCATCATTAAGCAAGAACGCACCAATAATCGAATGGGCTGCACGAGAAAACATTCTTGTTGGTTTTGGCACCTTGTCTGAGGAGGTGATGGAATAAACTGTTTTGAGAATAAGCTCGAAACAGTTCAAAATCTGGGTTCCAAGCTCAAGTTTCTGTGTGCCCTGTTCATATTTCACAGCTGTCGAGCTTTCAAAAACTCGGAGAAGGTGATCGACAAACTTACCAAGTATTTCGCCCTTCTCGTGCTCAGAATAGTCGTCTCTGACCTCCAAGCAGTTGTTGGCGAGCGAGCACACGAAATTCACAAGTGCCATAGTGAAAGGGTATTCTCCTCTAACAATTTCGTTAGAGCCGAAGAGGACCAGTACAAACCCCTCTTTGCCATTGTTGGAAAGAAGCGATGATGACGATAAATATGGCCATACTCGTTGAGGAATACCGTCAATGAATTTAGCGAATACACCCAAGAGCTGCGCCAGCTGGTCCACAAGGCGGTGATGCAAACACTGCTCAAGCAAACGGAAAAACACGTCGACGATGTCGCTATCGTCAACATATGCAGACATGTAATTCAAGAGCGAAGGCAAGTTGCTCTTATTTGCAGCCCTTTCGACCGCATAAAGGATATCTGCTAGAAGTTCTAGCTTCTTTGCATCACCGGAGTCGAAAGTTTTCGAGATGTTCTCAATGACACGCCCCAAGTAGGCCCACCCGTTGAAGTCGTACAAGAAGGTGACAAGAACCTTCTCAGAATCCGCCGTTGGGATGATCTTGGCTTTTGTATTAACAGAAAGAAGGAGCGATAGCTTCTGATTCAGCTCATAGGCTGGAAACACCAGCACAGGATCGGTGAGTTTGACGAGATCGGTGTTTTCGGAGTCGATGTCGTAGTTTCGGCCAAACTCGATTTTATCGAACGCATCCATGTATGATTTGACCTCTGTGAGCTCGGAAAATGCAAAGTTACCATTGATGGCGGCCAAGCGGAGAAACATTGAGAGCGAGTACGGAAATTTGGCCCTGCTCAACAAGAGAGCCTGCTGGGCATCTGCGTTCTCGAAGAAACGCTCCACAATGAGATCGGGAGCCTGAGAGAGCACATCGCGAATAGTCAAGGCGATTTTGGGGGTCATGGTAAGAAAAGGCAACGCCGATATGATGAGCGCAGACAACACCACAATGTGGACCTTGTCAAACAGGAGAAACCTGGCCAAACTAGCAATTACCGAGAATACATCCTGGCCAGAGAGATCGGCTTGCAACTTTGCGACCGTTTCCTTAGCTTCGTGGAGCAGGAATATGGAGAGGAAACGCTGCGGCTGCACCTCCTCCAAAACAACAGATTTCTTGAACAACACTATCATCCAGGCATAAGAGACAACAGGACTACATGTCGATGTGACCACGGCTTCGTTGACTGCGCGGAAGATCTCAGCATCGTTCAAATATGAATCTGAGTTCGGTGCCATAGTCGACTGTATGTCCAAGAGTTCAATAGATACCACGGTGGAAAGACCTTGCATGAGAAGTGCCTGCTCTCTGTGTGCAGCAAACGGCACTAGAGCCGCAAAAAAGTCGGTGTTTTGCGCCAAATCAAACCAAGCTTTCACAACCTCGCCAGGTCCGTTGATAGACACCACGTAGAGCTCAGCGAGCATCCTGAGAGCATCGCAAATATAGAGCACAGCCTCAGATACCAAAATGTCCGTCACGTGTTCGTCGAGGTCCAAAATCTGTCCAGCAACGAGTCGTTCGCACACAGATTTCACACTGGCGACCAACGCCAACGCATAGGTCGTCAGCAGTGCAATCGTGGTGCCGATGTCACGTGCTTGTATTGGTGAGCTCTCGTTGTATCTGTTTCGGTGACATGTGGCTGCGATCTGGAGCACTGTGCGTCTTTCTCTAAGAAGAGCAGAGAGGTAAAACAGGAGCTTTCTCAGTTGGTCATGAGAAGCATTGTCGTCGGGCAAAAGCGAGCGCAATTTCTTGGGGTTTTTCGAATTGCTCATAATGGGTGTCCTGTTTCTCGCTTGCACAACTGCTCGGAGGGTATCCAAGGCATCGGAACCGGCAATTTTCGCTAGCTCAGTGGCCACGTCGATATCGTCGTCTGTGATGTTTTCGTAGAGAATTCCCCTCAAAAGAAACTCTTTCTTTCCCTTTTGAAGCATTTGCTGCGTTTGCTTCTCCAACGGAAGAGCCTGGAGAAACACCTCGTTGTTCAAGGTGAGAAACTCGTTAATGGCATCGCTAGTGTAGTCATCGGGGGCGGCACCAAAGAGTGCTAATGCACTGGCAAATGTCCATTCGCTCGTAGGCTGCATGGCCCGGAGAGGAGCAACCGGGCCCTTTTCCATGTTGTTGGTGGATTATATGTAGGACCAGACGATGGCATGGCGAGTAGGACGCGGACCCAAGACGGGAAAATTATTCGGCGAGACTGGAGAGGCACGGAAGTCAGGAGTCTCTAAGGATGTATTGTATTTACTGGAATTAGGCGACATGTCGTCGTCGTAGCTTGGCCCAACTTTGTTCAGTGCTATTGATCGCATTGGTGCTGAGGTGGCCAACTTGAAATTAAGAATGGAATCGATTCAAGTGTTACTGGAGCTGAATCTCTACTGCTTAACCATGGCGAGTATGTGCTGCTGGTGCTCGTACCCAACACATGCAACTTGACGTCACAGTGAAGTGAGAGTGTAGCTTCTCGAACAGCGCGAAGTCCACAATGGCCCCGGTGTCAATTTCCTGGCAGCTAGCGAGAATTTGAAACAATTCTAAAGTTGGCAAGAATGAATGTCCGACACGGAGCCACATGACCTGGAGATTATCACCCAGTATGTTTCTGGAGAACTCATCGGGCCAAGTCCCCACCATCTCCATCAGTCAGGTCGTATTCTCTATTATCACTTGAAGTAGTGGCTGCGCAGAATGTCCACAGGAATCTCCGCATCAGGCTCGCCCAGCGCAGACATCACGGCGTCGCTGAACTCAAACTTGGAGGTGTAGCCTGGCGAATCCTTAATGGTCACGTTGTCCACCGCAAAACCGGGAGCAGCAGTTTTGCCAGAGACAAGTTTGCGCCACGCCTCGTGACATTCCTGTATTGTGCGTATGGTGTCTTCGGCGCCTATGAACTCGCCATTCAAAGCGAGCACATTCTCAGGCTTTCCGTCTGGTTTCTTGTAGTTTTTGAACCAACTTCGCGTGGCCTCGAGAAGGCCGGGACACGTGTCAAATACGTCTTGTATGTCCCGTACATGGCGTGCCAATTCGTCCTCGACGTTTACCACGATCACTTTCCAGTCGAGCTCTCCATCATCCACAAGTGCCAAAGAGCCCAAAATACGGACTCTTTTAACTGCGCCCGTGGGGAGAACAGTAGCTCCAATTTCGCACACATCTAGCGGGTCGCCATCTCCATATAATCCGTCAATGTTTGACTTTTCTGTAGGATCCTCCCAGGTTTGAGGAAATGCACCGTAATTGTGAATATAGCCATGGTAGGGAAACAAGTTGCGCACAAACCGGACGGCGTCTTTTTTAATGTCCTGAAGGATCGGGTTCCCGGGAATCTTGGTGTTGATTTCAAACTTGGCATTTGACCATCGCGGCACTTCCACCACCATGGTAGCCTCTTTGGTCTTCAAATCGAGATCTAGCGGCACATCATGAAAGTAAGAAACCACGGCGTTTTGCTCCGTGTTCACGCAGAAGTTACGCCAACTGGCCAGATACTTCGAACCCACAGGTGCATTGGTGTATGCTTCATCTTTGGAGTACGTCAGCGACAGAGATCTGAGGTGATTTAGTGTGAGCTGGAGACGCTGCTGTGATGTCATCGTGAACGGAGTAGTAGTACGCCTGAGAGTTGGGGATCTGAGAAGCGAGCGCATGTGGCCGAGCAGTGGGGTACCGAGGCTGCGGGACGGGCAGATTTGGAAATTCTCAGGTGCCAAAGGAGAGGAAAAGGTAGAGGTGTGAAGAGGAAAAACTGGCGCCTTATTGTGGCAGCGAAAGAGACGTCGATTATTCGTGCTTTGCTTATTTGAGCGAATTTGGCGGTTATCGACGGTATTTCCGTTTTCGAACTTTGGGTGGAGCATGCAGGCGGGAGATGTGGAGTGTGACGACTGAGTTAGTTTTACTAAACACAGTTTTCTAATCAGCTTAAAGTGAGACAGAAGAGATAATAACATTTTGAAATTGACTGCGTTGGCGATAGAAACTGGAAGATTCGGGTCGGTTTGGTGGCTGCCCCGTGTAGTGAGGAATTTAGAGTTCCATTAACTTAGCGGCACTTGAGCACAGCGCAACACAAATTTTGAAGACACAGTAATAGGATATACATGTCCCTGGACTGGATCTCGACTGTTGTCTATCTGAAGGCTTCCCTGGTCATTAGATGAAGCGGATGAGCGTTACGACAGCCGAAGAGCTTTCAAATTCACAAGGCGCAAAGAAATCTTCTACTAGTAGGCAAACCAGAAATCTCTTGGGCAATCAAGCTACTAAATTGTGGCAACGTCCAATGGGCGACATACTACGGCGGGCAACATATACGGCAACGCCTACAGTGATATTAAGTATGCAGATGTATAACTTTTCAATCAGTATATACTGCGATTCGCTGATGCAGAGACCCTCAGGCATGACAACGAGATGATGATTGGACCGCTTCATACAAATGCTCGCATCCACCTCTCTAATAAGGCGCCTTGCCCAAAAACACCGGCTTGTTCGACTCATTGAAGCCCGAGTTCTCGTCCAGCATAGCCACAATGTCCTTGTTTTCCTCAATCTGCTCAGTTGACCATCCATATGGATCACGAGGAATCCACAAGAGCGGCATGGCTGCCAGAATATTGGGAGCATCGTATGCGTGGACATCGTCTTCATACGGCAGCAACTCATTATAACATGCTGGGATCATCTTCTTGGCATTGCGGAAGTTTAAGTACACATCGGGCCGGAGCCAGCGCACAAAGAAGTTGGCCGACTTGGTAGTTTTGAAATCTCTATCGGCCATGAGTGGGACCAAGTGGCCACCGTCGTTGTCAGTCTCCAGCAAATCCTGGTTGACCTTTTCAGCATCGTCCTTGTCTTTAAGAGCAGCCTTGGAATTCAGGCCGTACCTTTGGGCGTAGTCTGTGTGGCCCGTGAAAGACACAGTGGCAGTCACACCGTCAAGCGGACGCATGCAGTCGATGGGAACCACGTCCAGCAATTTTTTAAACGCAAACTTCATATGTGCATGGGCGAAAAGAGTGATTGAAAGAGTGATGATCTGGATGACAATGGGGCCCCATCCTTTGCCCACAATAAATATACCCAAAAGACACAAGTTGCCAAGATAAAGACCAGTAAAGGTTTGGAACAACGCAACCGGGTAGTGACCGCCATGCAGGTCGGAGCCCTCGCCGAAGCAGTAGGTCAAATTATGGCAGTAGGCAATGTAGATGAGCAAAAACGCACCGCAAGCGAAAACAAGGATCAACGGGGCTATGATCGAGAAGGCGATGGTAATGGTGGCAAGAAGCGTAAACGAAGGAAACGTGGTACCCCATGACATGGTGCCCAAGCCAGAAAACCTGGCCCATTTCTTTCTCAATGTCTTGTCAAGAATGGCGCCGAGCACGAAAAAGAGAATGAAGGTGACAACCTGGAAAAGCGAACCACCTGCCACACTTAGACCCTGCAAAATAAGGTACGAGATGTAGAAGTTGGATGACTTGGGCAACGACTGGGCCAAAATCGAGAGCGTATCCGAAGGCTGGTCAATGATGGCCACCACAGTGGACGCTGCGGAGGACGCTATCGCCGTCACAAGGAAACCATTAACAACAAGGAAATAGAAGTATGCTGTCTGTGTATAGCCCTCCGTCTGCTGCACTGAAATCGAGCCTGCCACTTTAGCCATGGCACGGATGAACATGGGCAATACCATAAGCAAAAGCGACAACAACACCGAAGGCAAAAGACCCGTGACCACACCAAGAATCCACTTAGGGAGGTGATTGATAAACAGCAACCAAGGAAGTTTTGACTCCAAGTAGTTGATATTGGAGACCACACCAACAAATGCCACGGGAACGGCCCACAAAATGATCAACGCCAAGACAGCACCCGCAGCAAGTGCCTCACGCACAATGCGTTCCCACCAGAAGATGCGCATGTTCAGATGGTCGATGTCCAGAGGCATCATGCCAATATAAGCGGGCGACATTCTAAGTGGAGAGTGGTGCGATACCAGCTGGTAGGCAAGCTGCGCAGTGTATTGATCGATGAACTCGACAAAAATCGAGTTTTTGCGCACGTATTTGCGGTACGTGCGCTGCAACTCGCGGACCTTGGCGTCGGCTTCGGCAAGCTGAGCACGGCACCATTCGATGGTGTCAACTTTGGCCGAAAACCAGCCTCCGGAACGATGACGAGGCCTCTTCTCGGCAGGAACGAGGTCAGAGAGCGCAGGTGTATTCAAGTTGACATCCGTTTTCGACTTTTTCGTCCGTTTGGCCTGTTCCTTCATTCCCTTGATAAGAAGCTGAGTGGTGGCAGCCTCAAGACGCAACGCAAGTGCCTCACGCTTTCTGACAGCATGATCAAGTGCTCTGGTGTTGCGCAGCACGTAGATGCGCTTGACGCCGTTGAAAAGCTTGAAAAACTGCTTCTCATCGAGCCAGGTATCGGGAACCAGCTGGAACAAGACAGTCCGCGATGACAATTTCGATGCGTAGCGAGGCAGCGTTAATACAGCCGCGCGGAACGAGTTGAAGAAGAAAAGTTCGCGGTAAATCACGAAGAGAATAGCCCCATAATACACAAGCGCAGTCCAGGCGTGCGCCCAGTAGCGCGAGTGGTGCCGGACGTTAGAAATGGATAATTGGTCAAAACCTGTGTGGCCAGCTCCCCGGACGGCGTTCAGGGGCAACAAAATGATCCACGTGAGTATACCGAACCCGAACGTCAATCCCATGATAAGAATGTAGCGCAAGAAGAAGTAGCCGTCAAGTCCAGCCTGTTGGATGATAAATGAATGAGGCTTGCTCAAGAGAATGAAAATCCATCGGATCGGGTCCTTGGGCAACGGCTCGGGCCGTTTCTCTTCGGGAACAAGGTCAAATGAGGACTTGGGCAGATAGATTCGCTTGAAGCGGAGTCGGAGTAAGAGAAAACCCCCAACAAACACCCCAAAAAGCATGAGATTGGTCACAAGTGACGTCAACACCGCCGACGTGGACGTGGACTGGGCAGTAGCCATTGTGGTGAGGAACTGGAAAACGGCGCAGGCTATCAACACGGCCAGTGGCCCGACCTATGTGCAGGGCGCATCGCTTACGTTTGCGGTGTGGTTCTTCATCGGAAATAGCGCTGCGCACACTGCGGGACGCTCTCTGGCGAGGAAAGTGAGGCTACTTGTGTGTTCTACGAAGTTGGACCTAGTCCCGAGCAGTGCTGGGACCGTTTTCACCGTTTTCGCTTTGATCCCGTCCTGCACATATGCGGAGATGCATCGCCGTATCCCGTTGCAGAGTGGCATGCGGCAGAACATGCACGTCATCGTTGAGTGCGGTAGCGTGACAATAGAGCCAGGAACACTAAGGGAACAACGGAGAAATTTTGCAGCCAATTTCGGCAACCCGACAGCGTCGTGAATATGAAAACGCGTCACGTTATTTTCGCTGGATGGCCTGGACTGTTCACTTCGCGTGTGAATCTGCCTCTTGGTCAAAAAATGGCGAAAATGCTCCTTCTCGATAGGGTAACGGTTTTCCTCTGCCTAACATCTAGATCAGCATCACGGAAAACGACCGCAATAATTGCTTTTATCTATATATACGCAATTGCCAAACGGCACTATGTACAAAATTGGTCATCTCACCTCGATCACGAAATCGTTCTCTACGACATCAAGCGTGACCACCGCAAAGTCTATCGACGCCACCTGTCCCACCTGCAACTTGCCCTCAGAAAATAGATCTGCCAATGACTCTGTCTTCACCACCGTGCACTTTACCAGAGGGAAATCCACCAACAGAGCACGAACGTCGCCAAACTTGGGATCCAGCGTTGGCATAAGTTTGAACTCGATAGGGTCTTCAATTTTCCCATCGCTCTTCATTTCAAAATAGTGCTTGAGGAACGTCAACTGCCAGAAAGCATCGGATGCGCGCTGATTCGTTTTGTTGATCAAGTCTCTGCTCTGAAGATGAGAAGCAGCAAGCTCCAAGTCGTGAAGAGGAAGAGAACACTTTGCACGCTCTCCAAGACCGTTCAATTCCAACACATGCTGCTGAAACTGCCAGTGGTTTACCATATCCACAAATCGCCGCAACGGAGAAGTCAAGTTAGCATAAAGGTCGAGACCCAAGGATTCGTGCTTTTTGGAAGGTACCTGAAAATTGGCCGATGTCAAGAATGAGAGAATTTGCGACTTCTGCTCAACGGACATTTTCGCATTGTTCTCATACAAGGATTTTCTCAAGGCCCTCAAGTGCTGTTCGAGTTGAGGCTCGAGCTTAAGCTCCTGGGTGCGGTGGATGATATTGATGTTGTTTTTGGAGGCATACAGCGCACCAAGATGGTTGGCAAAGATCATGAAGTTCGATACAAGCTGCTGCGATTTGGACTCGCTATCCTGGGCCACATTGTGCGACACTGTGATCACCGCAGATTTGAGCAAGTCTTGCGAAGGCAGCGAAACTCTGAATCCGTCACCAGTTTTTACAAACGTTCCTTTGGGGTCTTGCAGCTCGCTGAACTCGACATTTACCTTAGCCTGACCGGAACCAAAGTCCAATGCATTGCCGTTGCGAAGACGGATGTGGCTGAGGATAGATGAGATGTGGAAAAGTTTGAACAAGTTGCTCTCATGCGATGACTCGTCGAGCAAGCCATCTGAGAAGCTGCTGATGTTTCTGGCGTCGTTCAAGACATCATTGACCCGCTCGTAGGTGAAATTCTTTGGGAAGTTGCAAACAGTGTAGAACTTCACCTTCACCGAGTCACGAAGACAAGCTAAAATGTCGACCGACAACTGCTCCGAGGGCTTCATAGAGGTGTCTCTGACGGCCTCTGTCATGTACTTATCCGCCATGACTCGAGGAACAGCAAACTCGACAGCAAACGTCGGCGTTTTCTCATCCCCATTTAATCCAGCAACTTTGGAAACGATATCCGGCAACATCATGGTGGGACCCTCCGGTAAATACGTCGTTGTTCCTCGCTCGTAAGCGATCTGAGACACCAGCAGGTTCTGCTTAAGGTAAGACGTTGGGTTCGCAATGTGGACCGTGATAATGTAATGTTCTGGGGTGGTCCGGATGGCGATACCATCATCAATTTCGTGTGCAGTGGCCAGGTCAATGCAGTAAACGGGAACGTTGCCGAAGTCAGCTCGAACGGAGGCTAGCGGGTCTGATGGGAGGAATTCAGACTGAGCCAAGTCACCTGCAAGTGTAACCTGTGGAATGTGAGCGCTGGTCTCT
Source organism: Hermanozyma aechmeae (assembly GCA_030583085.1). Taxonomy (NCBI): domain Eukaryota; kingdom Fungi; phylum Ascomycota; class Pichiomycetes; order Serinales; family Metschnikowiaceae; genus Hermanozyma; species Hermanozyma aechmeae. Next base: position 540,112 of record JAJMHA010000004.1, on the reverse strand, counting down.
TCTTTCAACACGCCCTCTTCAATATGTCCCGCCCGCTTCTCCTTTCCAAGCGCAGCCATTAAACGTTCTTTATCCGGAAACGAGATGTCCATGAGTTTATAGAAAGACTGGTCGCGGTCAGCCTGTGGCGATGCCCCTGATCCTGGGAGTTTCAAAGAGGCCGACCAATTTGCGGGATTCACCCAGCAGATCTTTTCCACCGCGGTGATGACTTCATGGGCACGGGATTTTGAGTACTCATGCCGCTGAGCAAAAACGGGCCGTAAAGGAAGCGCCTCGGTGGACTGGGCCTTATCTATTCCGCGGAGAAGACTTCCAACGACACTGTGTGTTTGGAGATCGTCGCAGTTTCCCGCGACATGGTCTTTGAGAAGATCAAGAACAAGTGTGACATGTGCGGGCGAACAAAGGCGACTGTCGCGGTTTCCTGATGCCATGAACCAGTTCACAAACTCTTTCAGGCCCTTCGAGGCAAGATAGTCAATCGCCTTTTGGATTCGTTCGCCTTTTGACGCAGGAATCACCTCTACACTCACCGGCGATTTCGACAGTGCCAGTACGTTGACTTTCCACTGACGTGGGCTCGCCGAGAGACCACTAAGTAGGGCAATGTATGTAGTGGATGGAAATGTGCCGAGTGCGTGTGAGCGTGAAGCTCGGAGTGGTCTTCCTAGAGTGGGTGACCCCGATCCATACTCAGGCAGAGACGCGAGAGTCTGGAACTCGGAGAAATCGCCGGCTGTGCCTTGTGTTGCCGGCGGTTCGTTTTCGGAATCGCCTTTCACCTCCTTGACAAGTTTGTGGATCAACGATGCTGCGTTCAACTTTGGATCATCGCTGGCTGAGACAGAGGGCTCCTTCAAATCTTGCGCCATGCCGCTAGCGATCTCATGAGCCCAAGGAGTTCGATTTTTGGCAGGCTCCGAGAGCTTCACCTTCTTAGTTCGTTCGAGAAGCTCGAATACAGAAACTGAGAACGAACTGTCCAACCCGGCGGCGCTTGAACTGCTTTGACCAGATCGTTCACGTACAAGCTCGCCATACACGGCATCCAAACGACGGCGCATTTCGGGCATTTCACGTGATATCTTCGTACCCAAATCGGCAAGCAAATTGCCAAAAACCGCCCGCGCCGCAGTTGGAACCGCCCAGGTGTTGACGTCGGTGTCGGTGAGCAACTGCGCTGCGGCCTGTGCCACAATGAAACTGTCACCGGCAGTGGAAAAGTGGCCGTGCTCGACGTCCACGGAAGAATCTTGCTTCTTGCGGCGCAATTCTTCCGGAAGACTGGCGGCAGCCCGCAGAAACTCCGCATCGGGAATTCCCACCGGTGCGATTCCCAAATGCTTCGTCTCCCGAACAACGGGCGCCAATGCGTCCATGACGTCGAGCGATACCGCGCCCGGAACACGCCATTGCACGGAATGGCGGGAGCCGTGGCTGATTTCCCCGGCGTGGTTGACGAAGGTGAATTTATCCGACGTTGGCGCCGTGGGCGCCGCCACAACGAGCTTTAACTCCGTCTCGTTGTCTTCTCCTACGAGTGCGAGGTCTCCGCGTGCCAACGGAGCCACTACAGCATCGGGTGATACCGAGCTTTGCATGATTTGCTTGTTGAGCTCTTGAGAGAGAAAATCGGGATTCTGGAGCGGGATTTTCGACTCCTTATCTTGGAACCTGGCGAGCCATTCTTGTGCGGGTTGTGTGTATCGTAGCTTCATTCTGTTGGCGGCATCTGAGGTTATCTGTTTCCAAAGGGTGCGGTTCGGAAGCGTGAGATCTAGCGTCTTGTTGGCCGGGTCGAAATAGACCGGTTTCGGTTTCGGTTTCCTTTTCGAGTTTCTCGGATTCTGCTGTGTGCTGTGCAGTCGTATCAATGGCGCCAGCCGTTTAGACCATGATGTGGAGGTTCGAGTTGTGAGTTTCGGCCCTAGGAGCGACCGAGACGGCATGACGCGGCGAGTGGCTGCGGATCAGAATATAACTTATGGTATCTTAGCAAAATTCACGTGATCTGCGAATATCCTGTCGCTGAGAGTTGAGATGGATTTGGAGTATGGTGATGGCCATCGCAGTGCACCCGTGCACCAGGTACGTACCTGCCTGCACATAGGATGCCATATGAACCACAACCCTTGGGGTTTCCCGGTGATACGGGCTTTTCCGTGATGAAGCGAGACGTGCCTAAATACAGCGCATCCGGACGGCGGAGCCGGCTCCCCGACCAGTACGCATCGTTGCAGTGGCCAGATTGAGTCATGTGATACCGGCACGTGCCTACGAATCGAATGGGCAGGTATCGTGAAGATCAGAAATCGGCGAATCCAAAAACGCCCACCTCCAAATTTACACCCGTGCACCAGAATGTCCCGCTGGACGACGGCGGCGCCCGCTAAGCGGAAAGTGACGCAATTCGTGGGGCAATCATGACGTTATCTCACCAGCCACAAGGCCCGGCGCGCCGGCAGCAAGGCTAGCGTGATGTGGTCCGGATAACACGGGTGCATCTCTCACAAGTATGGCGATTGTGCCTGAAACACCCCTCATAAAGGGATCTCGGTGATCTCCGAGGCTGCCCTTCTTGTTGTGCGAAGCCCTACAGATCGCGCCATGCAGGCAAGCCCGGCTCGCCGTCGGATCAGGCAATATCGGCGATGCCCGGGTTGCTGTCCTGTACACAACCGATAAGCGTCCTTGCCCCTCCGTTAGCGAGAATATAAACGTGAACGACCCCGACAATTTCAGAGCCAATACACCAATTCGACCCTCGAGTTGACAACACCACAAACAAGCAAACAAAGAATACAAGGAAACGAAACAACCCAACTAAATACAAAATGGCATATCTCGTGGACAACTCGTATGGCAAAGGAAACGTCAAGTTCCTCAAGGTCAAGAAAAACAAGGCCAACCCCCGTGAACAGGAGGTGTTGGAGGCAAACTGCCAGGTTTTGTTGAGAGGCAACTTCGAAATCTCGTACACCAAAGCAGACAACTCGCCCATTGTCCCTACCGACACCGTGAAAAACACCATTCTTGTGGAAGCGAAAAACACCGACGTGTGGCCCATTGAGAGATTCGCCGCACACTTGGCTAAGCATTTCACCTCCAAATACAGCCATGTTGATGGTGTGGAGATCAACATTGTGCAAAAACGATGGTCCAAGTACGAGGTCGATGGCAAGTTGCACGACCATTCGTTCAAGAGCGAAGGTCCCGAGACCAGAAACACGTCTTTGGTGTATAACAAGCGTTCGGGCCACCTTGAGCTCAAAACCTCCATCAAGGACTTGACGGTGTTGAAGTCCACGGGCTCCATGTTCTATGGCTACAACGTGTGCGACTACACCATATTGAAACCAACCACGGACCGTATTTTGTCGACGGATGTGGATGCTACATGGAAGTTCAAGGCACCTACCTTGGACTCGATTTTCCAGCTTGCTAGCGAAGGTGTTTTCGACACCACATACCTCACCGCTCGGAAGGTGACATTGGACCTCTTTGCCAAAGAGAACCTGGCATCGGTGCAGGCCACGATGTACAACATGGCGGAGTTGATCTTGAAAAAGGCGCCTCAAGTGGAGACTGTCACCTACGTTTTGCCTAACAATCACTACATTTTGTTTGACTTGAAGTGGAAGGGCATTACCGAAAACGACGACTTGTTCTACCCTTCGCCAGATCCCAATGGATTGATCAAGTGCACGGTGGCACGCGAGAAGGCGAAGTTGTGATGATTGCATTGACTAATAAACGCAGCGACTGACTTGTGAGTAGGTGAGTAGGCGAGAAAAAGCCAGAGCTGTAGATCAGGTGAATGTGGGATCAAATATTGCATTGAAGTTCCAGAATTAGCATTTCCGACCCAGCTCGAGGTAGAAACGTTCTGTTGCATTGTGCAGGAACATCAACAACACGTCAAACATCCATACCAACCCGGAGCTACGTAGTCGTCTCTAGCCTAGTAACATTTGAACGCGTTGCCTGAGAGCTCACAGCACTTCACATCAGGCTCAGCAGGATTCGATTCACCAATCGCCACGATATCCCAAATACACAGAGATACCCACCATCCACGACAGTTCCCACCGCCGTGGCATTCAGGCAACTCCAATAATCAGATTTCGTATTCTGTTTGAACTGGGCTCGAAATACTGAACCGAGTCCCCAAAACTCCCGCACATTTACGCTACAATCCATGCCACTAGATCCTTTTGACCAGTTGGTCGGAAGACGGAAAAGACGCCCGCTTGCAGACATAACACAGAAAAATGGCCAGTATCTGCAAGCAAAGAAGCGGCGAGAATCCACCACAACTCCAACTACGCCTGCGATCTACAGGTCGCTTGTAGACTACAATAGCACAGTTAGCAAGAGCAACGCCGCCGTGTGGAAGAACTTTGGTGTTGTTGAAAGGGCCGACAGCAAGGCAGACGGTGAAAAAGAGCGTAGAGAACTTTCTGGGTTCTCCCAATCCAAAGCGAAAAGCCCGTCCTACCACACAGGGTGGAAAGCCATTAGCCAAGCATGGCGAACATCGGTGCAACATCTGGATGTCGTACTTGAGCAGCAGAAAACGGATACTGGCACCAATTTGGAAACGACTTCTGGAATTCAAAATCCAGCAGATCAGAGCAGATTGCCGGACCAGAAACAGTCTAGGCAACTCCAGGTAGTGAGTCGGGTTTCCGCTGTTGGGCCCACGCTTAGGGCCGTGCAGACTGGTCTGGAGACGTTGCTCTTGACAACGGGCCGGGAAATTCGTGTCGGCGATCGTATTGCGGTTGTCGTGGATCCTGCCTTGTCGGTTTCTGGAATCCGTGTAGGCAGACTAGCGCGTCATGTGAAGGCTGGATCTTCTGAATCTCGTGGACATGGGTAGATAGACCGAGTGCCGCGTTTGCAGCAGTTTGCTAACGCTTCCTACGGCGATATATCAAGACTGAGTGCTGGGGTGTGAAGGTGGCTGACGAACAAATCACAACCAGCGCAGAAAACGCCCCAAATCATCAGTTGCCAGGTAATTGAGAATAAGAAGAAGAGAAGAAACAGCCGGTCTCGTCCTGAGCTACATAAGCGACATGGCAAATAAGAGGCAGAACCGAAAGGCTCGGAAACACCGATGTCGGGAAGGCACGGGTGTGAAATGCAGAATTCGGGCACCAAAGCAAGAACCACGCAGAATTTCCTCCGTTTTCGTGTGCGCCGGGTTTTTGTCAGCATGTGTTTCAACATTTGACTCGGCACTTGGTGCACAAGGCAGCCGATTGAGCCCCTCTCTTCCCGCCTCTTCCTGCCGGATATAAACAGATGGAATATAACTCCCCAATTCCTCCATTTTCCATCCCTATCGCCGTTATCACCGTCCGAAACATCCGTGGCCTGGCATCGTGGTCACGTGACGCCGCTTACTTCGCGGCCCACCTGACTTCCCCATTTTTGCCATTGGTTCATGGTTCAGCTTCTTTCCCTCTGCCACAGCTATGATGTCGATTTCGTCACCGCAACTCTAGCTTATCTCAACAGATACCCCAACCCGTACGCAAAACATGTTCTTTCGTCCGACACCCTTGAGCACTCTGTGGACGATGAGGGTAGACTACATACTACCCGGGTGGTGGTGAAAACAGGATCGCTTCCAGATTTCATCAAGCCTATTCTTGGGCAGCGACTTCAGCTGTGGATCATAGAGAAGTCGGTCATCGACCCAAAAGCCGGAACGATATTAGCGTATTCTGCCAACGTCGACCACCGAAAATTCATCAAGGTGGAAGAATTCCTTACATATAACAGCGGCGGTAAGGATACCACAAATTTGCACACTAAGGTGCGCTTTTCATCCAATTTCATTGGATTCAAGTCTCGAATCGAGGAGTGGAGCCGTGACCGCTTCACGTCCAACATGAACAACTCCAGGCGCGGCTTTGTGTATGTGCTGGAGCACCTCAAGAGCCGCTTTGGCCACATTTAACGAATTACGATCTTTGGCATACAAACATATATAGGAAATAGCACATACGAGCGACGGACAGTGTAGTCTGATGGCAACGGAGATACGCAGGGTAAGTTTCAAAGCTTCAGAAGCAAAGATCACTATTAATTTAGAAGCCTCAAAGCTATACATCCACGGATTTCTCGATAGGCTGCGTCGTTTTGCCCTTGGATTGGCCCAAGAGTCTAGGCACAGTCCATGGCAGAGATTCCGACTTCGTGCACAATTTCGCCACCAGATCAAAGGCAGTCTAGATCTAGATTCAGCGGCTTTCCCCGAAATTCTCAAACACCCCGATTTCCTCTACCTTCCTCGCTATCCGTGGCTAGCTATAGCGGCCTGCATGGGGCGATAGCCACATACCCCAGCCCGAGTGGAATCCATAACGCCTTGCTAACTACACAATCCAAACGTCACTACAATACAGAAACCAGAATTTTCACTATTCGAGCAGCTTCACAATACCCAAATACCCATCCATAATTCCAAGCATGTCTACCGACCCGGGGTTTGAGAGGGCTAAGAAACTCTACAAAAAGCCACTTTCTGACAATATGTTGAATGATGAAAAGTACCGCGTTTACGAGCCGTACGGCTTTTTTCCTGACGCCAATAGAGTGCCTGTTTTAGCGCTCACCCGATGTCAGGGCTACATCTTCAATCAGGACCTCTTTGCCACGCCATACCAGCAACTGAGGTCACGAGCACTGGAGCAAAAGATGCGGTCTTTCAGCTATTCGAGAGAATCCACAAAGTCGAGATCTTCGCTGATGTCGTCGACATTGCGCAGTTTCGTGAAACAGAGACGCCACACCTCGTACGACCCTAGGGCGCGAGTTGGGTCAATTTTTGCAGATGAGCTCGACGCAATGGACATTGACGGTGGCGAGGTAATGGAAGATGACGATGAAATTGGAGAGAGCCAAGAATCCAGACTGGAAGAGGACGGTGATGAGGGCGATATGGACGACGATGATGGAGACGAAGGGGACCTGGACGAGGAAGAAGAAGAAGAAGACGAAGACGTAGATGACGAGGATGACGAAGACGAGGATGACGACTATGCGATGCATTATGGCGGCTACGGCGGCTACCTGCTGCTGAATGCGTATAAGGTGAAGGTGGTGGAAATCGTGGTGGACCCTAATGACACGAGCTACCTACCGACTGAGACTTCAGAAACGTGAAAGTATGTTAATTTCGAGTAGCTCAGCGTTTTGCGGATGCACTGGGGGGATCTGGGTGGTATCTTGCTAAGTTAATTAGAAGTGCTGCCGTGATTCGATGCTTCTTGCCTGGTTGACGGTCACTTTATGGCAATCCGCTCGCCAGAATGTTGAGACGCCGAAATTCATCTCACTCAATATGCGTAAGACTATGCCGATGAATTCCGCATGGCTGGCCAGCAAATTCACGGCTCCTCTGGGCCTGACGCCATTCTTGCTTCCGAAGATGTGTTTCAGCTTAAGAGACTCCACGGAGCCACACTGGCTATTTCTATCGTGGATAATTCTTAGCAGAATCACAATTCTGCCCTCACATTTGGACTCCAGTCAACTCAGCCCGCGAATGCTGCTCGTGCAGTTTGACCATGGCCAGGCCACCAGATTCACGTCACTCAACTCGGCTGAGTTTCGATAGAAACCACCATAGATTTACGACACCGCTATATTCTCTGGACGGATTTACACTGTTAGTTCTCTGGAAACGATGCCTTCTCGTCACGAAGCTTGCCTGCATAGACTGCCACTCTTCACCATGTCCGATCCCAAACTGCAATTCGAACAACTTCTGTTGGCGTTCAGCAATTCCCAAAACAAGATCCAAGAACTTGCAGAAGCGCGTTCAAAACTAGAAACGCAGTTTCAGGAAAACAAAATCGTACTTGGCGAGCTAGATGTGTTGAACGAAGACTCGAAGGTCTACAAGTTGACGGGACCTGTATTGATGCCGCAAGATTGCGACGAGGCCAAAATGAACGTCAGCAAACGTATTGAGTTCATTCAAGATGAGATCAAGCGTGTGGAGGAGAAGATCCAAGCGGAGCAGAAGTCCATGGAGGACAACCGCACCAAGTTGATGGAGGTGAGAGCGCAAATTGGCGTTCAGTAATACGGACGTGGGGAAAAACTGCAGAAACCTAGGAGCAACTCGCGTCAACACTAGCTTTTCGGCGGATCCACTGGACGCTACAAGGTACTGTGACCGTAGGGTACTTTTAAGTCACTGCGCGGACCCAAATCGATTATCAGGTCACATTCTAAGCAAATTCGGACGTCTCTCATGTATTGATTAAGATGCACGCCATCGAGTGCTTCTGTCGCCTAATGCCCTCCAACATCACACTCCCCGGTCTACATCCAATAGAGCGACAAACATTGCACTATAGTAGCTTTCAACTTGTCTCCTTCTCTCCCTCAACGCGTGATCTCAAAACCGAGCTGCCTGAGACCGGATCAAATTCCACAACGAAATGGCATTAAAGACCGACCACTGCTCAACTGCGTTATAGGCATCGCCCGCTTGCTTCATGTTGCGAATGGAGTCCTCGACATATCGGTGAGTTCTAGCAAAATCTGGACTCGAGTCTTGGAGCATGAACAACTCGGATTTCACGTACACAGTAGAGAAGGAAAGTCTCTTGGTATACCACGCCGAATCATTTGAGCTATCACCGGCATAGAAGGCAATGTCGTCGCTGAGATTATGAAGCTCTTCAAGCGACCCTGGCCAGTTGTATGGAAGCACGAGCTGGCCAAGCGCCTGCTTCAAATGCAGCGCCACCGGCTTATTGAAGTCTAGTCTTGTTTTGAGGAGATAAGCGGCACGGTCGTATTCGTCGCGGATCTTGTGGAACTCGGCCTCGGGGTCCATCACCATGTCGTGCAATTTCTGTCTCTGATACTTGAGCCAAAAAAGCGTAAGCGCCGCCTCGGGACTGTAATTCTTGGGTGATGACGTAAGCACGGTCTGGATGGCGTCGCTGAGCCCCATCTCCTTGACGGCAGCATCGATGGATCTCTGGGTGAATCCGTACTGTGGAATGAGCGAGACGGCCTTTGTCAAAAGGGCGGTTTCGGGCAGTTTGGCTCTGATTATAGCATTCGATGCAGGATGCGACACCGAGTGGTAGAGCCGGGACGCCGGTCTAAGAAACATGAAGTAGTAGTTGGTGGTGGAGTGCGTACAGTATAATCAGGCAACAATGAGTGGAGATAGTTACCAGCGACGAGGGCCGAAATCGGAGGACGGAGCAAATTTTGTTCTCCGTGCTGTCAGAAGAAATCGCCCGGTTTCGCTGCTGCCTTCCATCTGCAAAGTGAGTGTCCTGCTGTCTGGAGGCGGCCAAGTCACCGTTTCATTCAATGACAAGCGCCTGCAATTGCTACTGCTGGTTGGAACTTTCTTTCTCTCGCCATCTCTTTCCCTTCTCTTCGTCATAGATTTCTGCTCGATGCGCTGACGAGAATGGGTCATCTTTTAGAACTTCCCCAGCTTTCCTGCGCACTCACCATCCACCATATGCTTGTAAGTATAAGCATCAGCCGCCCTCCAAACATCGCTAACTTTAGATTAAACAGTGGTCAGAATTACAGACTCCTCGTCATATAATTGATGATGCCGACGACATTGAGCAGCCGCACGTGCCTCGTGTGACCATCGACCTCCAATTGCCAACCGAACTAGACATCGCCGCGGTGGTGGTGGTGCCAAAAACCGTGTCGGTGATTCTTGACCAGATAAAAAGCAGGAAAATCGTAGGATCTATTGAAATTGATTTCCCCCTGGCGTCTGCTGACGTGGCTGACGATGCAGAGTATGACGAAGACGAGCAGCTCTACCAGGCAATGGCCGCTGAGGCCAATCGGCGCAAATACCCAAAGCAGTCTATCTCCGTGTTCTTGATTCGCGAGAAGTCGCCTGTTTTGGGCGTCGTCGTGCCGCATTACGCAAACCCCATAGTTGAGCGGGTGGTGGCCGACGCAATCTCCGCAAAACTTCCAAAAGTGGGTTCCTGGATCGTTCTATCTCCGTGTTTACTCAACAATGGCATCTCCGTTTGTCGGCTTGATCTTGGATCGCTGCTATTCGCATCGGTGCCTACAGTGCAGCCTCCACACTTCATTTCCGGCATTGGCGCTGCGGTAATTTCCTCATTGAGGAAACAGGATTTACTCCCAAATGCCGGCGCCCTCGTGCTTAATGCAGAGGGTCACCCGGGGTTCGAGAAAGTGGACGCTGAATCTATCATGCAAGCTTCAGCTATAGTGGCGCCGTATTTGGTAGAAGAGAAAGATGTAAAGAAGTTTCTTGCAGGACTCAGTCTGGAGGTGCGCCGACTCAATTCGGCCGTCACCTCTGGAATGTACATATAAGTGTGCATAATCCTAGTATAACCTTCCCATCAGAATCCGGGGTCCACGTTTAAGCGCTGGAGTTCCTCATGGAAAGGAAGCAATTCCACAACACAGACACCGATGATGAAAACGGCACCTGGAAGTTCCGTGGAACTAGAAGAAAGTTCACAAATTGTACCGGAAACCACACCAGATAGTTGATTACGAGCGTTTTCAAGTACACTTTTCGGAGCTTCGCCTTGGCATCCTCCCAGGTGCCGCTTTCTAGGACCATTGTTCCGTATACGAAAAAGCAAAATAACGACACGGGTGAGTATACGAGCTGGTCAGAAAGCACCTTCCGCAACACCTCCACCAACTGTGGATGGTAGGAATAAATCTGGAGAAGCTTATACCACCAGCACTGTGCAAACGCTAGAATGAAGCCCCAGCACATGAAACCAGCCAACCTGTTGAACTGATAATATGTGAGATGGCGATCGGCGTCGTCGTCATCTGTCAATAGTGGCAAAGGCGGCTCGGGGTCCTGCTCCGTATTCAAGTAGTCTAAAAAGCGATTGAATGTGGTTTCCTCGATTTCCTCATCAGCTTCGTCTGTTGCCGTGCCGGTTCTGATGCGGATATCGTTGGAATTGAACGACACCGAATGGGTGGAATCGTGGATCTGGACCAGGAACCGCGGGGCGTTGGGGTAGTAGCACAATAGGGTCTGTGCTAGTGTTTCAGATATTCCATAGAGAACCAAGTTCGTAACTATTATGGTAATTAACGAGTTCTTCATGTAGAGCTCCTTGTACTTGGTGGTGAGCTTATATAGGAAGGTACCGAGAACAGCAATGATGGCAAGGTTGAGAGCAGGCACATTGTGAATGCGAACACAATTGACCAATCTCGTGATGAGACGCACCGACGACTCGGGATGGACCGTGTATGATTCCTGATCTTCTAGTCTGACCATCGTGGTATGTACAGGACTGATAAGCCAGAGGAACAGCACATGAGGAGAACATCACGGTCTGAAATTTCGCCCAACCAAGAGGCTCGAATTTACGATAAAATTGTAATCCTGTTGAGGCGGAGAACTCGTCGAACTTGCGTCCTCTGCTTCCTGCCATACCAAAAAGACCCAGAATGGCCCCGTCTGCCGCCCCACCACACCCAAAAATATCGAATTAAGGTGTCATCGCAAATTGACTTCCCGCGGCATACTCTCCGCATTTTCCCCCAACCGTCGGCGGTAGAATCGTCGTCCCTCTGGTGTGGTCACGTGACCATCCTCGCCCAATCAAAAAAGTGAGAATTCATCTCACACCTCCACCATAGCCAGATGTCTTACACCAAGCAGTACGAGCCTGTCCGTGCAGACATTCCTCAGTCTGACTACGAGCTCATTGATGCCGACCCCTATTTTAACAGGGTTGTCTCTTATTTCAGAGGCTCCGACTACTTGGCCTGGGGAGCCTCAACTGCTGCATTCCCCATTTCCTTACTTGCGTGGGAAAAATTGGAGCCTGTGGCTGGTGCATTCAAAAAACCTGGTGTTACGCCACCCGGTGCTTTGAGAGCAGCTACTCTCTTGGGCTTCACTGGTGGTTTCTACCTTGCATACATTCGTTCTTCCAGACGGTTCCTTGGGTGGTCTGAAAACGCCCGCGAGGTGGCCAAAGACAGATATGAGGTGAAGAAATTGTTGTCCGAGGAGAAGTTGCCATATCATGAAAACGAGTCCAAGTTGGATGACCGCATGAAGGACATTGCCAACCGCAACTCGCAGTACTCGTTCACGATGTTGGCAGTTTTGCCATGGTTCAACTTGGCGTACCATCCATATCATGGCGTTGACCTCAAAAAGTACTATGAAACGAGGGCAGGCGAGGAAGAGTGGGGTTTCACATTGAAGCCATACGACGAGATCAAGGCCAAGTACGCGGAGCACATCGAATAGAGGAACGGAATACACGAAAAAGTGAGATGCTGTAGAGTGTGGTAGCTTGGGGAGCCGAGAAGTATGGGCTTTTTCGGGACTGGGAGTCGAAGATGAGATCAGAGAGCATAGTGAATCTGGAAGCGTTCACGCAACCAGAGGGCCCCCAGTGCATGCGTCATCGATGCCATTTTCTAGGGGCCGGAATTTTTCTCTATTCTATTACTTTACATCTTCGCAATTTGAATCGGTGTAGGTCCAGCAGGCCCCAGGTTCATGCGTCCAACCACCATTCGAGTGCTGAAGGTGAAATGCCCATAGGTAAAAAAAATCTGCCACTTTTCAAAGTGCCCTACCATTTTGACCTCGCCCCAAAACCCCACCTTGGCTCCATCTCGGCTCTGGTCTCTTACCTGCATACACGCCTGTTTGTTTACCTTCTCCATCCTACTCTATGGCAGAAGACCAAGACTACTCACAACTCTCCAACCTGGAGAAAATTGCCCACAAAGTATGGAAAGTCCGTGTGGAAGGCTATAATGCGCTCAGTGAAGAATTTGCCAATTCTCGCAATACCAGCGACCCTTGCTTCTCCATTTTGGAATCCAGATCAGACACTCTCAAACTGCTCGCCACCGATGCCAACGTCGTGGCCCACGAACAGGCACTTCAGCTCATATGTGACTACTTGAAGTATGGCGCCACCGCTCTCAAAATTCCTCCCATGGCCAACTCTGGTCTCATAAGTGCCCTATGTGAAAAGGGACTCTCTTCGGCCCGTGCAGGATCGAAGTCTCGAGCCACCGAGGCTCTTTTGCTTATGGTGGAAGTTTCTGGAAACGCCGATCTTGTTGTTGAGCACATGGTTCCCCATTTGGATGCTCGATTGCCGAAACTCGTAGCTGGAACGGCGAGCGCGCTTGCGCAGGTAGTGGACGAGTATGGATGCTCCGAAGTTGTCTCTCCGAAGCCGATTATTGCGATTCTTCCCAAGCTTTTTGGTCACGCAGATCGAAACGTGCGTGCTGCCGCCACTAGTCTTGCAGTAGCGTTGTATAAATGGCTAGGCGACGGGCTCACAACACTTTTGTTTGAACATCTCAAACCGGTGCAACAGCGCGACTTGAAGGCAGAATTCGAGAAAGTCCAGGGCCAGAGTCCGGTGCAGAAACGATTCACAGCGGCACAACAGGCTGCGCGAGCGTCTGCTTCGTCCGAAGACGTAGAGATGACCGAGAATTCGCCCGAGCCCTCAGCGGCGGCGCCTTCTGCGGCGTTTGATCCCTTTTCTGTCATGGAGCCTCAGGATGTGCTCTCCAAGTTGCCCCATGACTTGGAAACCCAATTGCTGTCCGCGAAATGGAAGGACAGAAAAGAAGCGCTTGATGAAGTATACGCTGTTCTCTCCAAGGCACCCAGAATCGCTGTTGTCGACTATACCCACCTCGTGCGTTTGCTTGCCAGGTGCATGAAAGATGCCAACATCCAGGTTGTTCAACTTGCGGCCAACAGCTTGGAGTATCTCTCCCGAGGATTGCAGAAGGACTTCCATAGGTATCAGCACATGGTAGTGGCGCCAATGATTGAAAGGAGCAAGGAAAAGAAGCCTTCGGTGGCTGAGGCGTTGGCCAACGCTCTAGATCTGATCTTCAAGTATTCGTCTTTGGGCGACATTTTGGACGACACGCTCAACGGCATGCGTCACAAAACACCACAGGTGAAAATCTCTGCCATAAACTATCTTCAACGCTGCTTGGCAAACACCCCGACTGCTCCACTGAGTGCTCAAGTTGACGCCATAATGGAGGTGGGTGTAAAGCTCCTCGGTGAGTCACAGGAGCCCATCCGCCAGGCTGCAACGGAAGTCATCGGCACGTTGATGAAAATCACAGGCGAGCGCGAGCTCAAGCTGTTCTTGAACGCTGTTGACGACAACAGACTCGCAAAGGTGAAGACGGCATTTGTAAACGCAGAAGTGAAGGCTAATTCTGGTGCTGCTCTTTCTGCCCGTTCTGCTCCAGTTTTAGCTCCATCGACCTCTCTGTCAAAGCCTACCACGGCTATCCCGAGTAAAAGACTCGCAACTTCTCCCGCCAAGAGAGCCATTGGGTCCAAAGCAACGCCTCCAGTGCGTAATCTTACTGGGCGTCTGCTCATATCTAGTGCTCGTTCCGAATCGGCGTTGCCGTCCTCAGCCGCCCCACAATCAAGAAATAAAGAGATCGAGGCGCTTCTGAGTGAGAATGCCAAACTTCAACAAGCCACGCGCAAATTCAAGGAAGACCTTGATACATCGTCGCGAGAGAACTCGGCTCTAAAGCTGGAGCTCGCGACTCTCCGAGACCAGCTCGAATTGGTCCAGAAAACTCAGTCCAGTGCCACGCTGTTGGTGAAGCAGAAGGACATGCAGATTTCCCGCCTCAACAGCGACTTAGAGAATGCCAAAGTGAGAATCAAAAGTCTAGAACAAAGCATCGAAATGATGAGGCTCAAGCAGAGTACCCAAGCTGACCGTCTTCTTCAACCGTACTCAGTGGATCCAGAAAGGCGGTCTCCTTTCAGATCTCCCAGCCGTTTTACGCTGTCAAGGACGTCTCAGTCTGAACTCAATAGTGGTGTTCATCGCTTGTCGATTGACGGAGCGCCTGGCCCCTCTCCGGAAAAAAGCAGTGTCAATTCTACCGAGAGAATAGTTTCTGACCGCACTAATGTTTTCAGAGAAAATGCAAGCGAGGAGGAAAATTGGAGAAAAGCAGCAGAAGTCACAGCCAACCTAAAGGCTCGAATCGAGAAGATGAAGCAACGAAACCGAATGGCTTTGGGCTCCTAGTCTGGCGTGGGGCCAAATAAACCGTATCTCGCATTTCGTTCCTGCATGCCCGGGCCGGTCTAGGGTGAAGGTGCGATCAAAGAACTGAAAAAAAAATATACAGGCCAGTGCAAATTTACCAGTCCATCGAGAACCACATCATGTCGTCGAAATTGAAGATCTTGGTTCCAGTGAAGAGGGTGATTGACTTTGCCATCAAACCCAGAATCAACAAGGCCGGTACCGGCGTGGAGACCAAGGGTGTCAAGTTTAGCATGAACCCATTCTGTGACATAGCATTGGAGGAGTCCTTGAGGATTCGTGAGAACAACAAGGATTTGGTTGAGAAAATCCACGCCGTTTCTATTGGGCCCACCAAAGCGCAGGACATTTTGCGTACAGCCCTTGCCAAAGGCGCCGACACCTCCACATTGATTGATGTGGGAGACGCCGAGGTGGAGCCGCTTGCCGTCGCCAAGTTGCTTAAGAAAATAGTCGAGAAAGAAGGATCCAATTTGGTGGTGTTGGGAAAACAGTCCATCGACGACGACTTCAATCAGACTGGGCAGATCTTGGCAGGATTGCTCGATTGGCCGCAGGCGACCAACGCATCTAAGATCGAAATAGACGGTGATAAGATCAGCGTCACGAGAGAGGTTGACGGAGGTGCCGACACTTTGCGGGCGGAATTGCCCATGATAGTCACCACCGACTTACGGTTGAATGAGCCTCGCTATGCGCTGTTGCCCAACGTGATGAAGGCAAAGAAAAAGCCATTGGAGAAATTGAAGGCTGAGGATCTTGGAGTGGACATTTCTAACCGCTTGAAAACGCTCAAGGTTGAGGAGCCTCCAGCACGTGCACCCGGTATCATCGTCAAGAGTGTGGACGAGTTGGTGCTGAAGTTGAAGGAGGCGGGTGCCATCTGAGCGCGGCTCTGCTGTGTATAGAACGGGATCTAAAAAAATGATAATTTTCGGTTTCTTTGCTTGCCGACATCACGGTTTGGCCTACTTTCCTTGCCTATTTGGAATGGTCCTGCACCATGACCACCGTGAAACTTGCACTCGACTACGTTGTCCATGCATTGAGCCAGACTGAGGCAAGACCGTTTCTTGTGGGCATAAGCGGTCCTCAAGGCTCAGGAAAATCATATTTGGCTGACCATCTAATAGTTGAATTGGTGAAGGCACGGCCAAACTTGAAGCCTGTTGGAATGCTGATTGATGATTTCTACTTGCTGCACCAGGAACAGATGGAATTGACCAAATATGCCAAATCTCGTAACAATAAACTTCTTCAAGGTCGAGGTCTCCCTGGATCCCATGATCTAGGCCTCTGTGTGGAGGTGCTTCAGAAGTTACTCAACTTTCAGCACACCGTCCGTATTCCTCGGTACGATAAGAGCGCTTTCAATGGAGAGGGCGACCGAGTGCCTGAAGATAAGTGGCAGATTGTTGAGGAAAAGCCTGACGTTGTCATTTTCGAGGGATGGTTCTGCGGCTTTCGCAGTCTTGATGTGGAAACATTCCCCATATTGTACTTGAGCGAAGATCCCGGATCAATTGTGCAGCGGACGGCCATGCACCATCTCGAGAAAATCAATGAAAATCTCAGGAAATACGAGGAGGTGTGGAATCTATTCAACGGGTTCGTTTTTCTTCAAACTCCAAGCCTTGAGAACGTCTACAAGTGGCGCCGAGAACAAGAACTTGCGCTAATAAAAAGATATGGGTCCGGGATGACGCCGCGTCAGGTGGACGCGTTTGTGGACCGCTACATGCCGCTTTACGTGTTATACTATTGGCGAATGTGCAGGGATGGTGTGGCCGGGGTCAAAAACCTCCGCATCCGGATTGCAAGCAACCGAGCTGTCGAGGCGCACGACGAGTTTTGACGACTAGGCGCTCTGGATATGGTCTGTGACAGGCGTAGTGGGAATTTGGCGTTTGGAAGTGCGGAAGTGGGAACATGGGCTCCAGGAGCCGTTACTTTGCAGTTGCCAGACGGCCCCAAGTACCAATATCTAGTGGTTGCCAGAAGTTGCGGTCCTATCGTTTTCCAGCCCAGATTTACTGCTTCTGGTAGTCCTCGGGAAGGAAAAGAAGCCTCTCCACTCCCGACTCCGTCAACACCACCATACGTACCACACCACCCGACGAACCGTCCCATTTGATGGCCTCGGCCAACGCTGTCTTGATGAAATTTACGCACTCGTCTTTCTCCATCTGTGGCTTCCAGTTTTCGTCACACCAACCGTAAATGAACGTGGAACCCGATCCAGCAATGGCGTACTCCTGCTTGTGGATGGAGCCGCCAATGGGGATCGAGTACACCGACCCTTTATTCTTCTTGTCGTATCCGGCACAGATAATTCCAGCACTTAAGTTGTCCTTGTTGTTGTAGCAGAGCTCCTGGAACACGTTGGCGGCAATCTGGGTTGTGGGCTTCTCTCCTGAAGGCAATTGCGACGAATACATCTGTAAATGGTATTTTACGATATCTGCCACGGCCTGTGTGTCTGCAGCCGAGCCGGACCGGCAGCAGTAGATTGTGTCGTGAATCTGAGTCAACTTATCCGACACTCTGTTGGCGATGTAAGTTCCGGTGGTGGTTCGGGAGTCGGCACCAAGAATCACGCCGTCCTTAAAGGTCACGGCCATGATAGACGTTCCAAGCGAAACCTCGCCTTTTTTGAGGTGGTTGATGTCCACTGAGATTCCGTTCATGTTGGGGAAATGTAGAGTTGGCCCGCGAGCTATCGCCACTGCGGTCACGTGACCGAAGGCGGGAAAGGGCGCTGAACACGAAACCGGAGAGACAGGCCGAGCCGGTGAAATCTTGCAATTCCCTATTTTTCCGTGACTCGTGTCCACGTCTTTTTCGTGTCTTGGCGTATGGACGAGCCCGGCTGAAAGGCTGAATGAGCGATGCAATAAGGAGAACCGAACTCGTAGTGGATCGGAATCAGCAATTCCTATTGGCGTGGTCGAAGAATAGAATCAGTTAAATCATGCAATTGTGGGTCTGGGGATGCTTTGGTGAAGAGTCGTCTTCTTGCGGTGCTTGTTGGCTAGCTGAGGGTTCATACTGTCTACGGCTGTTTTTCCACATTGTTGTCTGTGCGTTGTCTCTTTTCATTTGAGAGTACTATTCCTTGGAATTTGTCCATTTCATGGAAGAGGGGAATGCCAGCTGTGCCTACACGCTACAGCGAGATACTATGGCTGGCTTGGTTGTCGCATGCCCAGAAATTCTTGCCATTGCATTACCTACTCGCAGTGAGCCTGCTAGCTTCTCGGTTTGTAGCAAGTGAAAATTGGTTTATGATCTAACAAGAATTACACATGCAAGCCGTCGTTCTACCCCACTGTGTATCAGCTTGAGAGCACCATCTTGGACTAGTGGCCTAGTGATATACCTTCAACTATCAACGAGCAGAATTCAATTATATGCTGGCTTTCAGAAAATCACTACGAAGTCCTTTTTGCAAGGGATTGCTCTCCTACAGAGATGGAAGGATTCCCGCCAATTCACACTCACCGCCTGGAATCAGGTCTGAAAAATACACCAAGAAACCACGAGTCTAATTATTTTACTCAGCACCGCCGTTCTCACCCTGCCTCTGCCAGTTGTTCGTTATCATGTTCTGGTTCTTGTGCAGCAGTCCCTGTATGATATACGCGGAGGATGCATGAGTCCTGACTGCGGATTTTTGCATATTTCGAATAGAGCCTTGACGAATACATAATGCCAGCATTACGTCAACCCGAATTGTCCGCTTCCCCCACTCTAGGTACCTTCTGGGGAAGAAGCATTGCCTAATTCGGAATTCGCGCATGTCTTACCGCCCCATTCAAAACTTTGCATGATATATGCAATGCGTGCTTAACCGAACAAGCATTTAACGTCCGCCAGGTAAATACGACATGGTCTCCCGTTATCACAAATTTCCCCCCGCCATATTCTTAGCTTACGGGTAATCGTTTTCTGGCTATGCTACCTCATGTATCCTTTCTAGCGTTTTTGTACGTCGCTATTCTTGTTGCAGCTGGTCTGATCAACAGCCCTTCTGAAGTCTTAAAGGGAGACCCACCGTCCTCTATCCGTGTGACTTTTGAAATCCAAAAGAGAATTGAAAAAGACGTCATTGATGTGGGCGCTCTTGTGTTTGCGCTTTTTGGTACCACCTGTCCAAAAACAGTAGGCAATTTTATTGGGTTGGCCACCAACTCGTTGGGTTACGGCTACAAAAACAGCAAGTTCCATCGCGTGGTTGAAAACTTTGTTGTCCAAGGTGGCGATTTTGAACACGGAGACGGTACTGGTGGCTACTCGGTCTACAAGCTGAGAAAGTTCAACGATGAGAATTTCAAGCTCAAGCACGACAAGCTTGGACGGCTTTCGATGGCTAACTCGGGGCCAGATACCAACCGTGCTCAATTTTTCATCACAACGACAGAGAAACTTCCCGACTTGGACGGAAAGCATGTTGTGTTTGGCCAGTTGATTGAAGGTTTCGAGGTGTTGAAGGAGCTCAATGGTGCACGCACAACGTCCAAGGACACGCCCATCGACGAATGGATTATCAAGTCCTCGCTGTTAACCCGTCATAATTCTGGTACCCAGCTGGCACTCGGTGGGGTGCAACGTGTTGCGCTTTACATCCTTATTTCGGTGTGCATGTTCTTGGTGATTGGTGGCTTGCTTGCGTATCTCAGGAAGGCAAAGATAGGGAGCTTATTCACTCGGTCGTACCAAAAGTTGGGCCCGAAAGCGTAAACGAATGTATTATTAAGTGACGACCTATTCCACTGGTGGTTCCGTTGTGTAGAAAGCAAAAGTATCTCCGTTTGGTATTCATTAGATCCACGTTCAACCAACAACTGCCCAAATAATTTTACTTTCGATGTCTCCGAGTATGCATCGTATATTTCGGCGTTGTGCCTAATCGCACCCGTGCACCATGGCCGACCTTCCCATCGTGTTGGTCAAAAACCTCCCGTTCAACGCCTCCACGAATGCTATACACCAACTTTGTCAGCAGTTTGGACATGTTCTGCAAATAAGAATATCCGACGGCTCTGCCCCTCAGGGTACAGCGTTCGTGATCTACTCGAACATGGTTGGTGCAACCAAAGCAGCTCGTGAGCTCAATGGCGTTAATTTCCAGTCTCGATATTTGGTGGCCTCCTTGTATCAGGTTGAGCCCAAATTGCTCGAGAAACTACAACAGGGCAATGGAAACGGTGCATCTGGTGAAGTTGATGAATCTCGATGAACTAGCCCAAATCGGTTTTTAGCACGACAAGCACAGGAAAACACACTATGGCTTAGCTTTGCAAGAGGAAAACGCACCAGTGGCCAATCACCAGCAGCCAGTTGATTGCCAATACTTGCGCTACTTCTAGCCAGACATTGTGCTCCAATATCAGTGTTGCTCACACGTTTATGGCGATGTTGATGAGTTGGAAAAAGCACGCGGTTCTACTCTTCACGCCTACTCTTACGAATTACTGGCTGCGGTGGCCCACAAATTTCTTAAAGTACGTATGGATATACGCTTTTCATTCTGGTAGCTGCGTCATCTCCTTCTCAACTCTCATCTTTGCAGTCCCTACACAGACCGCTGAATCACACCCAATGCGTAGTAGCTCGCTAATCCTGCAAAAACAAAGCTTGCGATCTTGTTCACCTTGGTCCAGTAGCTGGCACTCGTGTAACGGTACTTCAAAATCACCTTCACCAGCAGGATCTCGCTGTGCAAATTCTTGAATTTCAAAGTCACCTTGACATGGCCGTCGGCTACATCCAAGTAGCTCAGTTCGTGCAGCACTATCTTCTCGTATGGAAGCATGGGGGCGGCAACATCCACGAGTTCAGCACCCTCAGGCAAGTAGAAATTCAAAGCAACATCTTGGTAGTAGGTTTCTTTGAGGTCATTCAAAAGAGTGAAAGAAGCGATCCACAAGTTGTCGTCGCTGCTGTCCTTGTGAACAAGATTCTCAAGCCTATTGTTCCAACCCAAAGTGAAGTTGTAGTTCCAGCCGCCAAAAAGAGGAAAGCGGGGCTGAACAAGAAGATGACCCTGAGTTTTCATGTGCGTCGAGACGACACCCACTTTGTCGGTAACGTAGTGGTTGTTGAAAGGAATCTTGGGGTCTTCGCCAAAGGTAAACTGGGAAAGCCCAAAGTGCTCAGACTTGGCCTGGCGCAATTTAAGCCACTCAGCTCTCGAAAATCCATTCTTGAGCAGCGCTCCGTCGTTGGTAAGCTCGTAGTATTCCTCAGTCTGCACCACGTCGATGTCTGAAGCTGGCAACCAGAACAGTCTGTCGAGCTTCACTACACGCAATAAAGGACGGTTGTGGTCGTACCACATTCCCATAGGAATCACCGAAAACGAAGGGATCTCGTGGACGATAGGTCCATATGTCAAGGCATTGTTTTCTTTGTCAACTTGACCCTTCAACTCAGGGAAGTCCATGGTGGCATTCACCTCTTTGTTCAGCTGTAACTTCATTTCCTGGCCCTTGGTCAAGCCGGTAAGCGCCAACGAGTATTCCTGTGTTTTGTACGCTGAGAACACCAACTTATTCATCTCGATCAAGAGCTTCTGCTTGTCGTCAAGCGCTATGCTTTGGGGGAGCGGCGACAACACATTGGCGTATGCGTACCTGAATTTGAACTCCACCGTAGATCCAGGCGCAACCGGGTATGGAAACTTCACGGCGTAAATTCCGTCTCTGACCTCGAATGGCTGGAGCTCCAAGTTCAGCTCAACCATGGTTACTCCAGCGTACGAAATGTCATGAATGGCATCAAATCCATCGTTGACAGTGAAGAAGTACAAGTCTGATGGCTTGTCGCCGGTGTTTTTCGCCGTGATCAAATTGGACTCTTTCACGTAGGGCATTGAGAGGTCAACGTTTCTGTAATAGTGGACATTTTCCCATGCACTGGGGTCAATCGACATAGCGATAGCCACCACCAAAAGGTTGGGCACAATAAACAACCAGCGCCACAACATGATGTTGGTTGGAGAAATGAGACCTTGGTTGACACCTGTTGGACGAGTGTGCAGGACGGTGCGTTGGCGCTGGGGAGGCAGGAAACGTTAATTTCGAAAGACGGAGTTTAAAGGTATTTTGCGAAGAGAGTGTGCATTTTATTCTGTGGTTTTGTTGATTTCGAGTCCCGCTAAGTTGCCCAATTTATGGCGGTCGGAGACGTGTTTCTCTTGACCCTTTCGCATTATTCCAGGGAAGAGCCTTGGGTTTACCGAAGTTGCAGACCATAAAAGTAAAGTCAGAAATCTCAAAATTCCAAAATTCCACCACTACCAGGAAGCAAGCAAGAAAACCTCGACGGTATATTTACTGCAAAAGATACACCAACACGCCATGGAGTTTCATTGGTCAATCCCTCCCTGGCGTCGTGCCGGAGCATTTGACGCCCAATTCGGACACTCACAAGTTAACCACATCGCAGATTTGCAATATTTCATCTCTTCTCCCATTTTCCTCCCGCATTGCTACGTTCGTCGGGCCATCGGCGTTTTTTGCCTTTGGCTACATGCAGTACAAAGCGCTGTGCTCGCCTTTGCGATCTGTTTTGACCGAAGTTGCTTGCCACATCCAGAACGAAGAAACCTCAACAGCTTGCCGCCGACATCGCCTCGCGTACCCGATTGCCATATACTTGTCACGTGTCGCCGTATTTTCGTGCAGTGTCTAATTCTGTGCACCCGTGCCTCCGTTCAGCTGTCCAATAAATAGCCTCGCCTCAACCCCAAACCTCCCCCCGTCTGGCCCTAGCTTTCACTATGTCGTTCCAAGACCTCATTCCTGTCGTCAACAAACTCCAGGATATCGTCACCACCACCCAGTTGGCGGACATTGACTTGCCTATTTTGGCCGTGGTAGGGTCCCAATCCTGTGGAAAATCGTCCGTGTTGGAAAACATCGTGGGCAGAGACTTTCTTCCCCGCGGCACTGGTATCGTCACAAGAAGACCTCTTGTGCTACAGCTCATCAATGTCAATGAAGACGATTCCATTGTCAGAAACTACAGCCCCTCTGATTATTCTCTGGCCAACGGATACTACTCTCTGTCATCCGACGAGGTGAACTTGGAAGAACATCTCAAGAAACACTCCAACGGCTCGTACCTAGGTGACAATACTCGGTCTTCGACCGAATGGGGTGAGTTCTTGCACATCCCCGACAAGCGGTTCTACAACTTCGATGAAATCAGACGCGAAATCGAGTTGGAGACCAGCCGCATTGCAGGTAAGAACAAGGGAATTTCTCGCTTGCCCATTAACCTCAAGATCTACTCAGACAAGGTGTTGAACTTGACGTTGGTAGACTTGCCTGGACTCACAAAGATCCCTATTGGCGATCAGCCCACAGACATCGAGAAGCAAACCAGAACGTTGATCTTGGAGTACATTTCAAAACCAAACTGCATTATTTTAGCTGTCTCTCCCGCCAATGTGGATTTGGTTAACTCCGAATCTTTGAAGTTGGCCAGACAGGTTGACCCTACTGGTAAGCGGACAGTGGGTATCTTGTCCAAAATCGATTTGATGGACCAGGGTACCAATGCCGTCGACATTTTGAAGGGTAACGTGTATCCTTTGAAATTGGGGTTTGTCGGTGTCGTCAACAGATCTCAACAAGACATCCAAGAGAACAAATCCTTGGAGGACTCGTTGGAGTCGGAGCACCAGTTCTTCTTCAACCACCCCGCCTACCGGTCCATGGCCAGTAAGTGCGGTACCAAGCACTTGACAATCACCTTGAACAAAATTTTGATGGGCCACATTAGAGAGCGTTTGCCTGACATTAAAGCTAAATTGAACACATTGATGGGCCTGGCCGAGCAGGAACTTGCCTCTTATGGTGACTTCCCAACATTGGCCGAGAGCAAAGAGGGTAGGGCCGCACTCTTGTTGAACTTAATGACTAAGTTTGCCAACAGTTTTGTGAACTCGGTTGAAGGAAAGACATTTGACGATAGCTCTATCAAGGAGTTATCAGGTGGCGCCAGAATCTATTTTATCTATAATGAGGTCTTTGGCTCTGAGTTGTCCAACATAAATCCCACCCATAACTTGTCGGTAAAGGACATCCGTATTGCCATCCGCAACTCATCGGGTCCCCGACCATCGTTGTTTGTGCCAGAGTTGGCATTTGATTTATTGGTGAAGCCTCAGGTCAAGTTATTGGAGAACCCTGCTCGCAGGTGTGTTGAGCTTGTTTACGAAGAGTTGATGAAGATTGTTCACTCAATTTGCAGTGCTGGCTCCAACTTGGAGATGAGCAGATACCCAAAGTTGCAGGCCAAGCTTATGGAGACCGTATCTGATCTTTTGAGAGAAAGACTCGGTCCCACCATTAAGTACGTTGAGTCTCTCATTGAAATTCAGCAAGCCTACATCAACACAAACCACCCCAATTTCTTGGGTGCTGCGGAAGCCATGGCAATGGTTGTCGAGGAGAGACGCAGGTCAAGAGAATCAGAGCTGACCCTGAAATTGAGACTCGCCACCCAGCGGATCTTGCAGAAGCTGCCAGAGACTTCTGTGTCTGAGGAGGAGGACGAACCAAAGGATCTCGACGTGAGTCAGATTGATGAGGATATCAAGCCCCCTAAGCATAGAAGAAGCGACTCGGCAAGAACGAACCGATCGGTCAGGTCAGAGGCTCACCAGCAGGAAACTTACTTCAACTACTTCTTCGGCAAGGATCCTGTCATGCACCAGCAGCACTTGCAAACGCAGGCGCAATTGCATCCTACGCCCTTCAAATTTCCACACTCGCAAGAGCCTACTTTGCAGTTCAACAACAATTTCATTAACAACGGCACAATCAAAGAAATGAAAGGCTTAACTCTTGACGAGACCAGCTCTGTTGGAATCGGCCATCACCAAGGCGATGGAGAGCTTCAATTCAGCCATTCGCCAGCAGAAGCTGATACCCTTAGTGAGCTAAGTGAGAGAGAGCAGTTGGAATGCGAGTTGATAAGACGCTTGATTGTCTCTTACTTCAGCATAGTACGGGAGATAGTCCAGGATCAGGTTCCCAAGGCAATCATGTGCTTGTTGGTGAATTACATTAAGACCAACATCCAAAACCGTCTCGTGGTAAAATTGTACAATGACAAGTACTTCGATGACTTGTTGCAGGAAGACGAGTCGATACAAATGGAGAGAGACAAATGTGCCAACTTGTTGAAAACTTACAGAGAGGCTTCTCGGGTAATCAGCGATGTTGTTTGATGGCAGATCCTTGCCGTCAGTCTGTATATACCTCATCAAGATATTTTTCTTATGTTCAAGTTCTAGATTCGAGGCCGATGCGTAACGTATACATCAAGGCAATCAGTGACTCGGTTGTTAAATAGCTTAATTCTCTGAAGGGTGTAACCTAGCGATTTCTTGTCATCGGTAAATTCTTCCTCATTGAAGACAGTGTTGAATTTGAACAGCCGACTCAACAACGCAGTCTTCTTAGAATCGGTAGTGGACAACGCAATGCCTTTTTCTTCCAAAAAGACCACATCATCGCCTTTCAAGTATCCAAGTTTGAATCTTAAATCAGCAAGGTACCCCAAAGTCACCGAAACGCGGCATTTCCACTGATTACTGAAGTCTTTAACAACCCTCGTTGTCCGAGTAACAGACTTTTTTGGCAGAAGTTCACGGAGAGGAGTTCGTAGTAGTAACTCTTTTAGATCATCCTTGAGATCGTGTATGAGGTTCGTTAGGTCTAGACTTGAGAGTCTAAGGGAGTTTATCAGGGACAATTTGATGATTGACTTTTCATTTATGGCCACATCGCAACTCAGAATGATACTCTTGCGATTTATAAAGACACGAGCTTGAATAGCGCAGTCCGGATGGATTTTAATGTAGCTGACTGACGGTGCCATTACAGAATATAGTGAGTGCATATAGGCTATTAGGATTTGGGAATATCCTGCATATTGTGCAAAATACACATATCTAGATGAAGCAGAACTACAATTCATTCATCTAGCAGCGCCGTGGCGCAGTGGAAGCGCGCAGGGCTCATAACTCTGATGTCCCAGGATCGAAACCTGGCGGCGCTAGTTTTTTTTTCGTGTTTCTAAGATTTTCTTAGTCTTGCAACCGACATGTTGTGACTACTATGATTTTCCAGAAAAAATATATTCACTAACGTTCATTCTCATTTTCTGTCTTGTGTGTTTCATGATGGTAACGCGTTCTTGGCCGCGGTAAATTCTGCCGGCATATAGTGCGACCTCTACGTGTCTATCTCACCGATCTGAGAACTTGAACTATACACCAAATGGTATGTCCGAACTGCCCCATTAGATAGCAAGAGTTCCCAACTAACCCAAAAGGCCATTCAGACACCCAAGCAGAGAGCTGCCAACGCTAAATTTGCCAAGAAAAACGTGGCACAACAGGGAAAGCCCAAGCCAAAGTCCTCACCAGTGGAGTTCCCCATCTCAAAGACGTGGGTGTTTGTGTTTGTGTTCCTCGTCTGTGGAGGAGCTGTGCTAGAGCTCCTCAGATTGGTGCTCTAAGAGTACGGGGTGACTTTGCATACGAGCCAGTGTAATATTCATAATCTATGTGTCAGGAAATGTCAAAGCTGTAGGTGACAACAAATTGATGACGAAATGGGGAATAGTGACCGGCAATATTTGAGCATCTGTCCAGCAGGGTTTGCTCTAAAGAATGTCACTCTTCACTTCTTGACCTTTTGACTTGGAAGCATCACCGCCGTCCGGCGCCTTGTCGCTCTTGAAGTCCACAAGATCGACAGGAATCTCCTGACCAAACGGATTCAAGAACCCAACGATATCATCCAAGTTATCCGCAGTATATGTAGAAAACTCTACCGATGCATCGGCGATGAGCAATAAAAATGGAGAGCTAGTTTCGATCTCTGCTTGTGAGAGTGGGCTCTCGTCGTCTCTATTCATGGCGCACTTTAATTTTCGGAATAACGGTGCCACAGACGCCGCATTATTATCGGCCACATTCGTTCCCGGTGGAGGGGTCTTGGGAATCTCATACTTCAAAGAGTGTCCACCGTTGAAAGGTGACGAGAGCCTCAAGGTGAGCGAGTTGTCAATATATGCCAACTGATTCACCTTAGAGAGGTAAGATATCAACTTCTCCGTGAGAGGTTTCGAGGTGTCAAAATTTGCAGGAATATTGGACGCTTGAGGAAGCCGAGCTAGTTTCGTTGCGAACGCAGACGGCATGATCCAGGCATCAGCAAAATCTCTTGAGGATGGCTTTGTGCGGCCAATTGAATTGGGGAGATTATGCTGCTCTTTTCCAGAGTAAAGATAGTTCACATTGTACCAATGCACGGATCCGGACTTCTTGGTAATGCAGCCGAATCCACTATTCGTACAAGAGACACTGTCATGAGGCTCGCTAAAAAACCACATAATCTCCTTCACTGCAGCACTGGTTTTTCCTCTAGGAAAAGTTCCGACAAGCATCACTTCTTCAGGCAACTTCGACACGTCCCACATATAGAAAGTGTCTCCTCTGAGGTTTGAGTTTACAATTTGGAGGTCGTAAGGGCTGATGGAAATGCGGGATACTCCACCGGGCGGCTTGAAGTTGGCTAGTGTGGCGAAGTTGGATAAATCCACGATCTTCATGTAGTCAGAGCCGGAGGATGAAATCTGCAGCTTAAGCTTCTTAGCTGTGGAGTTCAAAACCTTGCCGATAGAGTTGCTTATCGAATGCAAAGAGATGTCTTTGTCGACGATTCGCTCTCCTTTCGACCAGTAGTTCCTCGCTGTTTTAGTGCTCATTTCCGAAAAGTTGTAGAGCTTGTCAAGTGCCACATTGGAGATAGTGGACACCACCCGCGGCAACATAGGTCCTTCTTTGGGGATTCTGACCGGTGTGCGAGATGAAGTGGCGCTCAATTCGGAATTGCAAGTAGCATTTCTGGCACTGGGGCTCTTATGGGCATGATCAGATTTTGATGCAGAGAACGCGAGCCAATTTCCCACTAAATCGAAGACCGGCTCACCGTCGCACACATGGGTGCTGAGGAACGTATTCGCAAGCTCGTTAAGCGAGAGGTGTTCGTAGAATTCCATTGGTTGTAGAGTGACGGCACGGTGCCGAAGATCTCCACATATCGGCATAAAACGGTCACCCTCAAATCGGCACGGGAGCAAAATGCCCTCAGCAGAAGCCACGACAACTAAGGAACCACTTGCCTTCACGCAGAGATCGACGCCAAAAGCGGCAGGTAACGGCTGATAAACGCGGTTGTAATCCCATAAATAAGCCTTCCCGCCATCCTCAACCAAGCAGAACAAAATTGGCCACCCATCGAAACTACCGAAAGTCATGGAACGGACCTCTCCCGTCTCAAGATGCTCCCAAGATCTCACCAGCAACTGGTCCACACAGTCTCTCAAATCGGGCGTAGATTGTTGCGGTAAATTGGCACCAGATTGGATGTTGTCATGTTCCGTTTGGTTGGAAGTACCCGTGATAGAGCCGTGGAGGTCATTCCCACTCAACCCACGTGGTTGCCGACGACAATCTTTACCATCCCAGTCATACACCACGAGAGTTTTGCGCTCCCTATACCAGACAGCAACTTCGCCGTTTGGCCCAATTTCAATCACGGTTTTCTCGTTCGTCACGTGGCCATCGCCGTTGCCGTTGCCATGACTCTCAGCTTCAACACCGTGACCAGCCGGCTCCAGCGGCAATTCTACAGCAGCCAGTTTGATTTTTTTCCATGATGCCGAGGTGGTTCCTAGCTTGTGAGCAGACCGAGGATTGGTGGGGCTGTAGTTAGATATGCTGAGCTTCAATTGCACACCAAAAGGCTTAAACATACATCTTACGCAACGTGGTCATGAGGAGGAGACGAGACTGCGAAACGGGACAGTTCTCGCGACTTGGCGCCTTGGGAGTCCAGAACTATAATCTGGAAATGCGTGTTAAGTTGGAAGGCGCTAGCTGAAGTCAGAAGAAGGTTATTGTTTTGTTGGGTCCAGGGAGGGCTGGGTGTTTGTGAGGGAGTGCAGAGGCGGATGCATGCAGGACCGCGATTGCGATAAGATACGGGGGATTTTTCTCGCTTATCGACTTCGAGTTTTTGAGTCGTGAACCATGGTTGCCCACTCTTAAGCATTTCGAGCGAAGCTGGCGAGACTTTTGCCATGGCCACATCGCAATGGGGTCCTTCTTTTCTTCGGCGGGGCGGCAGTTGTGGCGCACTCTTGTAGATCTGAGTCACGCATTTAGCGAGCAGAAACGTCAGGCATCCCCACAGGCGAGACACGACTAAACATGACGAAATCGAAAACGGCACCAGTGTGCCGGAAGGCAAGGGGGTCGGGGCAACCATATCATAGGAGGCACGGGTGTCTTGGAGAGCAACATCCTCGGAGGCACGGGTGTTCGTGTGTAGGGACAGGACCCTGGCAAGTATAGCCCATTACTAATAATATGCCAAACTCTCGGGGGCACTGGGTGCAGAATTTCAAGGCGTTGCTTTTTCAGGCACTTTTGGCGAGCAGGTTTCGGGGCGGTGGATCATCGCCACAGCGGTTATGATCCAGGTTGTCGAGAATATCGCCGGCGTGATCTTCGCAAGATATCAGCAGCCTGTGCTGTAATGTCGAGAGCAAGTCGGTTTTGCGATGCGCATGAGAACCTACGCCCGAATATCATCGAAGGCCGCGAGCGAACTAGAGTGCCAAGGTCCGTAAGCGATTCGCATGCTCAAAGTGAAAATTAGGGACGTGTTTTGACAAAACTTTAAAGTTGGAGGTATACAGAACCTCTCATCGCTGCTGAACATCATATTCGCTGCATCACCGCCTAAATCTTGCAGGGCAAGTCATCTCCGCCAGGCGAGGAATTTGGGGCGACCTAAGATAGGAATGGTGGCACATGCTTCTCAAAATCGTGGGGCAAAAAAAAGAAAACCAGGCACCCGGAACCTTCTTATGCGTCTCAAATTTGCAGCAGGCCGATTTGGTCCAGGACTAATGTATACCAGATTTTGCACCCTGGAACAACACCTTATTGCACTGCACTAATGTCTCAGAAAAGGATAAAACCGCCTTCATCTCGGGCCCACAAAAGAATATCTCTGCCTAGAAACCGAGATCTATCTCACATTTGCGCAGATGTGTTGTTTCATGTCATGGACCATCTTGATGTGGAGGATATGTTGAAGCTTCTCTATACCGTCGGAAATCTGACGCCCAACATCAGCGATGCTTTTGCTAGGCGTATCAAGAGGCTACATCTCAACGTCACTAACCGGTCTCGTGTTCCACTGTGTTTGGAAGCATACAAGAGGCTGTCCACCTACTTAAATTTTGATACCATGGAATACCTTCTCGGCCCAGCACGCCTTCCCAGCATTCTTTCTGCTGGGCTGCCAACTAGCTACATCACCATTTCCTTTCATATTTGGGGTTACGCCGATTTGCAAGAGTTTCTCACTTTATGCGGACTTGTTCCCAAGCGCTCCGGGTTGAAGTACAACCTTGAGCTAGAATTCGACTCGGCCCTTGTCCATTTGATAGACTTGTCTCGAGTGGTAGAGCTGTTTGCTGACCTGTTTGGGGCAAATTTGGCAGCGCTAAACATCGGCAATTTCACCGGCGATTTCGAACTTGACATGGAGTCGCTACCCTCACTTGAGGTGTTGTGGTTGGTCAACACCAACGTGAGGTTCACCACGCTGTTCGAGAAGAACAAGGATCTCGAAATCCTCACCCTACATTCGAATTTTTCAGGCGTTGCTCGCAATGTCCCGATCACGATCAAGAGTTCACTTCCTGTAAATGTCGGGACTCTTCGACTTGGTCACACAATCCTCCAAATTTCTTCACCCAAAGTTAACATGCCAAGACGGATAAGAGATTTAACGCTAGTCACTGTCCGCGATCCCACAGAAAATCTTGTGCTCAACATGGTTGAACATACTGATGTGTCACGGACGCTGCTAATTTACGAAAGTGCGTTAGCAGAATGCTCGTGCTATGCCACTTACAGTCGTGTCAGAAAGCTTTTGAAGAGGGAGGTTTATCTTCGAAACTTGGCGTTGACGAACATATTCAATGAGGACGGGAATTGGGATTTTTCAGCCACCCAGCTTCGAGAACTCAAGTTATCCAAGAGTAATGTGAGAGCTTTGCGAGTCAGCCCTGAGATAGAAAAGTTGGATCTTTCCAAAAACAACATTGTGGACATCCAGTCTGTGGTGCTCATGAATGAGTACCGCTGTCTTCGCTCGTTGAACATCGCCGAGAATCCTATTGACTGGGACTCCTGCCCGGATATGGTTGTTTTCAGCGACCTGCTTCGAGACTTTGAGCTATCGTACGCCAACATAGGCAAACATTTGCCGCGCTTCATTTTCCCCAAAGTCATGGATAGACTTGTATTAGACGTCAACGAGATCATCTCGTTCGAAAACGTGCACCTCCCTATTCTGAGGTGCACCGTGCTTTCGGCGAGATCAAACTCCATTTCTCGATTAAATGGCTGGTGGCTACCGCCAAAGATGAAAGTTTTAGATTTGACAGAAAACGCTATTCGCGGGTACGTGGATCTATCGCGAGATATAAAGGGTGTGGAAACAGAAATCGAAATACTTCATTTGGGAAACAATTCCATTTCCTCGCTTCTGGAAGTCAGATTGCCTCCAAAAGTCCAGATACTTACGCTTGACCATTGCCCGCTCGTATCGCTCAAAGACGTCACCTTTCCCTCTCTGGTGAAGGAACTCAACCTCCAAGGGTGTGAGATTCTGTCTATTCTGAGTGTTCTGTTTGGTCCTGACCTGCAACTTTGCTCCCTCAATTTAGCCGCCAACAACATTGACGAGACGAATTTGGCAGGTATAGATCTGCCGCCGTCGTTGCGCCAGCTCAACCTATCGGGCAATCAAATTGAGAATTTGAGTGCAAATGCTTTCGCCCATCTTGCTAACTTGGAGGTTCTTACGTTGTCTGGGAACAAACTCCAGCGCCTATCATTGAACGTGGGACAGCGCCTACAAGCGTTGGATCTCTCTTTCAACCAGCTCGATAGCTTGAATTTGTATTTGCCTACACAACTGACGCCATCGCTTTCAATGCTCAATTTATCGCTGAACAAATTCACCCGGATTACGCCCAGCATGATTGGCCATGGGGTGCATGGAGCCATACACACGAACTTGCTCGAGTTGGATATCTCAGCAAATGAAAATCTTGCCGATCTCAATTTGGCCGCGTTTCCATCTTCCTTGGCTGTTTTGATCGAGGAAGTCTGTGGTACGCAAGACAAGTATGGCTACGACATTGGCACGAACACGCTCGGCGAATCGTACTGCTTGGGCAAGCGGATCGACATCCCCTATTTCTAATGGTGATTTTCGAAGGCTCCTTCACGAATGCAAATTATACAGAGCACTCATTGGCCCCATGAAGGTGTTCCAGATGGCAGAGAAGACATGCGCCGATCGATCGGCAACCGACGGCTTGCTGGCGTGCCTCAGCTCATTCCGAGCCTCACAAACATTTCAGCAATCTACTTGTTTACGAGATATTGATCATAATAAAAGTCCCGGCGGGTCACGGAGGACAGACCTGACAGGGTGGAGATGACCGGTTGATTTGTCAACTGCGCAAGTGTTCTCCTGGGCCAGTTTAAACTGAAGGTAAACGAATACCGACAGGGCAAACGAGAAGGCGTACGCGTTGGTACCCACCAGAGAAAGAACTCTGGTGAATGGAGAGCGAAACTTGGGCGGTGAGCGCGTTATATAGGCTCTGTGTGCAGGACAACAGATGAGCGATGCGATCACGTGACTCGCGCTGGCGGCAGCCCACGGATGTGCAGCCTGCACGCAAGCAAAACCCAACTCGGTATTGTGGTGGCTGCTGGGGATGGCCATCGTAGTTGTGGCGCTGTCCAGCGCTCGAGCGCGCCAAGTTCTCTCGTTCAGGCCAATCTCCGAAGAAATCGGCCCGAAATTGTCGCCATTCGTGTGGACCCCAACATTTGGACTGCCGCACCCAAATCCAACCATGTCCTGCACAATTCGCCAACATATAAGTCCTCGCGTAGCTGCTAACTGCAAACCCGTGCCCGTTCTCTAATTCTCACGGAACCAACGATTAATTGTAAGCTTTCAAACGGAATTTAAATACACTAATCCAGCCATGAAGCCAGAGATCGAGCAGGAACTTTCGCACACGTTGTTGACAGAATTGTTGGCGTACCAATTTGCTTCCCCCGTCAGATGGATCGAAACCCAGGATGTGTTCCTTAAAGAGCACAACACCGAGCGTGTGGTGGAAATCGGACCTTCGCCCACGTTGGCAGGAATGGCCCTGAGAACCATCAAGTCTAAATACGAGTCCTACGATGCTGCCTTGTCTCTCCAGCGTCAAGTATTGTGCTACGCCAAAGACGCTAAGGAAATTTACTATACCCCTGATCCAGCGGATATTGCGCCACCCGCCGCAGTAGAAACCAAGACAGAGCCCTCCGCTGCTCCAGTTGCTGCTGCTGCTGCTGCTGCTGCTCCGGCTGCTGCTGCTCCTCCTCCAGCATCCGCTGGTCCTGTTGCTGCTATGGCCGACGAGCCAGTAACGGCGGCGCTTTTGTTGCATGTGTTGGTTGCTCACAAATTGAAGAAATCATTGGACGGCGTGCCAATGAGCAAGGCCATCAAGGACCTTGTGAACGGAAAGTCGACCGTGCAGAACGAAATCTTGGGAGATTTGGGCAAGGAGTTTGGATCCACACCCGACAAGCCCGAGGACACGCCCTTGGAGGAATTGGCTGAACTGTTCCAGGACACCTTCAACGGCCAATTGGGAAAGACCTCCACGTCGCTCGTGGGTCGTTTGATGTCGTCCAAGATGCCCGGTGGATTCTCCATCACTGTGGCGAGAAAATACTTGGAAACCAGATTCGGCTTCGGTCCCGGTAGACAGGACTCGGTGCTCTTGTATGCGTTGGTCAACGAGCCAGCGGCCAGATTGGGATCGGACGGCGATGCCAAGGAGTTTTTGGACTCGGTGGCTCAGAAATACGCCGCGGCCTCTGGCGTGTCGTTGTCTTCTGCTTCGTCTGGTGCTGCCAGTGGTGGTGCCGGTGGTGCTGTGGTGGACTCCGCTGCTTTGGATGCGTTGTCCGCTGAAAGCAAGACGTTGGCCAAGCAGCAGTTGGAGGTTTTGGCTCGCTACTTGCAGGTTGACTTGAACAAGGGCGCCAAATCCCACCTCAAAGAGAAGGAAGCGTCTGCCGTTTTGCAGAAGGAACTCGATCTTTGGGAGGCCGAGCACGGCGAGTTCTACGCCAAGGGTATCAAGCCCATCTTCTCGTCGTTGAAGGCTAGAACCTACGACTCGTACTGGAACTGGGCGCGTCAGGATGTGTTGCTGATGTACTTTGACATCATTTTTGGCAAGTTGACCTCGGTCGACAGAGAAACCATCAACCAGTGTATCCAGATCATGAACAGAGCATCGCCCCCATTGATCAAGTTCATGCAATATCACATTGACCACACACCCGACTTCAAAGGTGAAACTTACCAGTTGGCCAAGAGATTGGGCCAGCAGTTGATCGACAACTGTAAGCAGGTGATCGACGTCGACCCCGTGTACAAAGACGTGTCAAGAATCACTGGGCCCAAGACAACCGTGGACGCCAAGGGTAAGATTGTCTACAACGAAGTCAACAAAGACTCTGTACGTAAATTTGAGCAGTACGTCTACGAGATGGCCCAGGGTGGACCCATGACCCAGACCAACCAGCCAACCATCCAGGAGGACTTGGCCAGAGTTTACAAGGCCATTTCCAAGCAGTCATCTGTCTCCAAGGGCACTAAGGTTGAGCTCGACAAATTGTACAACCAGTTGGTGGAGTTCATGGAAAGCAACAAGGAAATCAAGACCGAGCAGGCTACAAAGCAGGCGTTGCTGAACCCCACCGGCGCAAACACCCCCACCGAGGAGGAGGAGTTGTCGACTTCAAGCGACGACGAGATTGCGTCTTTGCCTGACAGAACATCCATCTTGCAGCCTGTTTCGTCCACAGTTCC
The DNA here is from genome assembly GCA_030583085.1 of Hermanozyma aechmeae. Classification (NCBI taxonomy): domain Eukaryota; kingdom Fungi; phylum Ascomycota; class Pichiomycetes; order Serinales; family Metschnikowiaceae; genus Hermanozyma; species Hermanozyma aechmeae. Next base: position 504,915 of record JAJMHA010000004.1, on the reverse strand, counting down.
TCCCCAGACCATTCCATTCTTGCACCTTCAGAGAAAGTCCAAGACCGGCTGGGAGTACGACCAGGGCTTGACTTCCATGTACTTGGACGGCTTGGAGAGCGGTGCCGTGAACGGTTTGACTTTCAAGGACAAGTATGTCTTGGTGACCGGTGCCGGTGCCGGCTCCATTGGTGCCGAAATCTTGCAGGGTTTGATTTCTGGAGGTGCCAAGGTTATTGTCACGACCTCGAGATTCTCGAAGAAGGTCACCGAGTACTACCAAGCCATGTACTCCAGATACGGTGCCACAGGTTCGAGCTTGATCGTGGTGCCTTTTAACCAGGGATCTAAGCAGGATGTCGACTCCTTGATTAGTTACATTTACGACACCAAGGAGGGTTTGGGATGGGACTTGGATGCCATCATTCCATTCGCGGCTATCCCCGAGAACGGCAACGGTATTGACAGCATTGATTCCAAATCCGAGTTGGCTCACAGAATCATGTTGACCAACTTGTTGAGATTGTTGGGTGCCGTGAAGGCCAAGAAGGCTTCCGACACCAGACCCGCGCAGGTGATCTTGCCACTTTCTCCTAACCACGGTACCTTCGGCTTCGACGGCTTGTACTCTGAGTCCAAGATCTCGTTGGAGACATTGTTTAACAGATGGTACTCCGAGGATTGGGGAACCAAGTTGACTGTCTGTGGTGCCATCATTGGTTGGACAAGAGGTACCGGTTTGATGAGTGCTAACAACATCATCGCCGAGGGCATCGAGAAGGTTGGTGTGAGAACTTTCTCGCAGAAGGAGATGGCCTTCAACATTTTGGGTTTGTTGACGCCTTCCGTGGTCAACTTGTGCCAGGAGCAGCCTGTCATGGCCGATCTCAACGGTGGCTTGCAGTTCATTGAGAACTTGAAGGAATTCACATCCAAGTTGAGAACTGACTTGATTGAGAACGCCGACGTCAGAAGAGCGGTCTCCATTGAGTCTGCCATCGAGCACAAGGTTGTCAACGGAGAGAACGCTGACGCCAACTACCAGGCCGTCACCGTCAAACCTAGAGCCAACATGACGTTTGCTTTCCCTGAGATGAAACCATACGAAGAAATCAAGCTGGTGGCTCCTGAATTGGAAGGCATGTTGGATTTGGAGTCTGTGATTGTTGTGACTGGTTTCTCTGAAGTTGGTCCTTGGGGTAACTCGAGAACTAGATGGGAGATGGAAGCTTTTGGAGAATTTTCCTTGGAGGGTTGCATTGAGATGGCCTGGATCATGGGCTTGATCAAGTACCACAATGGAAACTTGAAGGGTAAGCCTTACACTGGATGGGTGGATGCCAAGACCCAAACTCCTATCGACGACAAGGATATCAAGTCTAAGTACGAAGAGGAGATCTTGGACCACTCTGGTATTCGTCTCATTGAACCCGAGTTATTCGACGGATATGACCCCAAGAAAAAGGAGATGATTCAGGAGGTCATGATCCAGCACGACTTGGAGCCTTTCGAGGCTTCCAAGGAGACTGCAGAGCAGTACAAGCTTCAACACGGCGACAAGTGTGAGATCTTTGAGATTGAGGACTCTGGCGAGTATACCGTCAAGATCTTGAAGGGTGCCACTTTGTTCGTGCCTAAGGCTTTGAGATTTGACAGATTGGTCGCTGGTCAGATTCCTACCGGTTGGAACGCTAAGACTTACGGTATTCCCGATGACACCATCTCTCAGGTTGACCCCATCACCTTGTACATGTTGGTTTCCACTGTCGAGGCCTTGTTGTCTGCTGGTGTCACCGACCCCTTTGAGTTCTACAAATATGTGCACGTCTCTGAGGTTGGTAACTGTTCTGGTTCCGGTATGGGTGGTGTTTCTGCTTTGAGAGGCATGTTCAAGGACAGATACGCCGACAAGCCAGTGCAGAACGATATCTTGCAGGAGTCTTTCATCAACACCATGTCTGCTTGGGTGAACATGTTGTTGTTGTCTTCTTCTGGTCCCATCAAAACGCCCGTGGGAGCTTGTGCTACTGCGGTTGAGTCTGTTGACACAGGTATCGAGACCATCTTGACCGGAAAGGCCAAGATCTGTATTGTGGGTGGTTACGATGACTTCCAGGAGGAAGGCTCTTACGAGTTCGCCAACATGAACGCCACCTCCAATGCTGTTGACGAGTTTGCCCACGGTAGAACCCCATCTGAGATGTCCAGACCCGCCACCACTACCAGAAACGGTTTCATGGAGGCTCAGGGTGCTGGTATTCAGGTGATCATGACGGCTGATTTGGCCATCAAGATGGGTGTACCAATCTACGCTGTTTTGGCCATGACTGCCACTGCTAGTGACAAGATTGGTCGCTCTGTTCCTGCTCCAGGTAAGGGTATTTTGACTACTGCCCGTGAGCACCACGGTGACTTGAAGTACCCATCTGCTATGTTGAACATCAAGTACAGAAACAGACAGTTGAAGAAGAGATTGGAGCAAATCTCAAGATGGCAGGAGGAAGAGCTTGACTTCTTGAGCGAGGAAGCCGAGTTGGCCAAGGAAGAATACGGTGCTGACTTTTCGTCGTCGGAGTTCTTGAGCTCTAGAACAGAGGAGATTCTGCGTGAGACCAAGAAGCAGGTAGCCGAGGCCAAGAAACAATGGGGTAACTACTTCTACAAGGGCGACCCAAGAATTGCACCTCTCAGAGGAGCGTTGGCCACTTTCGGTTTGACCATCGACGACTTGGGCGTGGCTTCTTTCCACGGTACCTCTACCAAGGCAAATGACAAGAACGAGTCAGCCACGATCAACTCCATGATGAAGCATTTGGGCAGAACTGAGGGAAACCCAGTGTTTGGTGTTTTCCAGAAGTACTTGACCGGTCACCCCAAGGGTGCTGCCGGAGCTTGGATGTTGAATGGTGCAATCCAGATTTTGAACTCTGGTATTGTGCCTGGTAACAGAAATGCTGACAATGTCGACAAGGTCATGCAGGACTTCGAGTACGTCTTGTACCCATCCAGATCGATTCAGACGGATGGAATCAAGGCTGTGTCTGTCACTTCGTTTGGTTTCGGTCAGAAGGGCGCCCAGGCCGTTGCTGTGCACTCTGACTACTTGTTCGCTGTCTTGGACAAGGCCACCTACGAGGATTACGCCACGAGAGTGGCCTCCAGAAACAACAGAGCATACAGATACATGCACAACGCCATCACCCGCAGTGCAATGTTCCAGGCCAAGGACAAGCCTCCATATGCTGATGAGTTGGAGCAGCCTGTGTACTTGGATCCTTTGGCACGTGTCGAGGAATCCAAGCTGGGTTTGGTGTTCAGCAAGAAGGGTGTGCAATCCGACAAGTCTTACGTGTCTAAGGTGTCGGCAGCCACTTCCAAGGCTTTGTCTTCTTTGAACAAGGGCTCTAAGGGCGTTGGTGTGGATGTCGAGTTGCTCTCCGCGTTGAACTTGGAGAACGAGACCTTCATTGAGAGAAACTTCAGTGAAGCTGAGATCGCGTACTGCTCGAAATCAGCTCACCCTCAGGCTTCCTACACTGGCACCTGGTCCGCCAAGGAGGCTGTGTTCAAAGCCTTGGGTGTGAAACTGCAAGGTGCTGGTGCTCCATTGAAGGAGATTGAGATTGTCAGAGATGCGAAGGGAGCTCCTCAGGTTATTTTGCTGGGATCTGCCAAGAACGCTGCAGCACAGGCTGGTGTCAAGAATGTCAGTGTTTCGATTTCGCACGACGATTTCCAGGCTACTGCAGTTGCTTTGTCTGAGTTCTAGAGTCAAAAGCATCGGCTCATTGAGAATGTTATTTAATCGTATTTAATACTAATTTGCAAGTTGTAAAATAGAGTCAGGCCTGGTGTTCTGCAACCGTTTCAAATCCCAGGGTCTCCATTGTCTAAGCCTTGAATACATGGGTCACGTGATAACTCGGCGCGGTGCCCTCCTATCACTGTGCGACCCAGCCTTCGAACCATCACACACCCATAGATTTTCAGTATTTCTGCTATAATTGAGTCGCTAGATATTTAACGTGAGATGTCTCTGGAAACGCAACCTCCAGATCATCGATCGCCGTCGGATGATGAAGCAGCATCGCCCGTCCTGATTGGGAAACACGCTGAGCCGTCAGACGGAGCCCAAGAAACAGAGAAGGAAGTATCGGGAAACGGCAAAGTGAATGAAAACGGGGAAAGTGAGAGTGCCGAAACCGAAATTTCCTCAAATGGGAATGGATCTCTGGAGATACATAATAACACGTCCGAGATCTCAGGCTCCGAGAATCGGGGTGAAGTACCCGATGAAGAGACGAAAGAAGCCGAAAAGGAAGATGGCGAAGTATCCTCTCATGAAAACGGTGTGAATTCGGCGCCTCTGAAAGAGCTGAACTCGAAGACCGAGCCTGTCCAAACAGGGAACGGCTCAAATTCTGATGAAGATGAAAAGGCAGCTCCAGCTGAAAAGCCCCAAAATTCAAAAGCTCCTGCCACTGAATCAATTCCCGCTTCTAGTCAATTACCCGAAGTCTCATTGAGGATCACGGATTCTGAAACTGCCACCCCGGCCAACAGAAGTCGTGACGTCCTGATCACGTCGCCTTATAAAAAGACATCAATTGATCTGACCGCGAGAAGGCACGCACATGCTGTGGTGGACAACTCTCAAATTTTCAAAAAAACGTTTGAACTCATCTTGGCATCCAAAGAAGCAAAGAAAAATGACAAGTTGAAGACAGCGACCCAAAACGCCATTGATTCGCTAAACAACTCGCAAAGCCGTGATCCACATGTCTTGTTCGAGGCGCTCAAGATCACTTGTGAAACCTCCAACAATGACTTGAAGTCCAAAGCTGTAGACTTATTTGCCAAGTTGTTCGACTATGCTTCCTTTGACGAGGAGGAGGACCGCGTGAAATTGACAGATGCTTCAGTTGAAGTCATTTCGCTGTGCTTTGAAGGCGAGGGCACTGATCCTGAAGTGGAAATGCAAGTTGCCAGAGCACTTATGCACAGCATTTTGCTCATGCCCACCCATGGTGCTTCTTTGCTCAAAGCCGTGAGACAGATCTACAATATTTTCATATTTTCTTTGCTGCCTAGAAACCAGGCTGTGGCACAAGGCACATTGACTCAGGTCATTGGGTCCATTTTCTATCGGGTCAACGAAGCTGCAAGCGCCAAAAGTCATATGTCTCAGCTGAGCAGCAACGTCAATCTTGGCGGGGACACCACTGGTGCAACTGAGGAAAAAATGACACTTGCAAAGTTGGAGGACTTGAGCAATAGCAAAGAATCCGACTGGGTTAGCGAAGCAAACATGGCTACGGAGCAAGACGAGGATCTTGCCGTCAAAGATGCATTCCTTATTTTCCGAGCTATGTGCAAACTTTCGGTCAAAGAGTTGGAAACGGAAAATATCGACATGCGTTCTCATTCAGTGAGGTCCAAGCTCCTTTCTTTGCACATCATCCACACCATTTTGAAGGAGCACATTGACATATTCCTCAGCAAGAGTGTGGTTATACTTTCTTCCAGCTCTGACGATCTGACTCGTCTTCTTGATGCCGTGAGGACGTATCTCGTCCAAGCATTGATCAAAAACGCTGCTTCCCCATTGGCTCCAGTTTTCGAGTTGACTCTCGAGATTTTCTGGATGTTGAACTCGAACCTTCGTTCTGATTTCAAGCTTGAAATCTCTGTTCTTTGGGAGCAGATATACCTTCCTGTTGCCGAGATACGAACCTCGACGCCACACCAAAAGCGCTACCTACTTTCTATTATTGAGCGTCTATGCAACGACTCCAGATGCATAATTGAATTCTACCTTAATTACGATTGTGACAGCAATCAGCCCAATATCTGCGAAAAAGTGATCGACTATCTCACCAAGCTCTCATTAGCCCGGGTCGAAGTCACGGCCACTCAAAAGCAAGCATACCGTGACAACAAGCGGAAGCGTATTGCCACTTATGACGTGAGCAAAATTGCTAATTTGACTAGCAGCTCGATGTCACTGAAGCCTCCTGATCCAGAAATCTATGCTCTCTTTCCCTTGGATTACGCCATGAAGTTAACTTCCTTGGGTTGCCTGGTGGCATTCTTGCGCTCGTTGTACTCGTGGGCTCAAAAAGGGCTTACGCCTAAAGTTCATTCTGAAAATGGCCGCTCGCATGGCGCAACCGGAGAATCGAATTCTCTGAGTAAGCTCAATTCTCGCAATCCTTCCTTTGTGGGAACCCATACTGATGGTGTGGATGTGGATAACCCAGAGCAATTCGAGACTCTCAAGCAACGGAAAAAGACCTTCTTGGAAGGTGTGCGGCAGTTCAACGTCAAACCAAAGAAAGGAATTGAGTTTTTCGTTCAACACGGGTTCATCAAGTCCATGGAACCCACTGAAGTAGCAACCTTCATCTTTGAAACAGATGCTTTGGACAAGGCTGCAATAGGTGAATATTTGGGCGAAGGAAATGAGACCAACATTGCGTTCATGCATGCTTTCGTGGACAAGATGGATTTCACCAAGTTGTCGTTTACCGAGTCGATGAGAACATTTTTGCAATCATTCCGTCTACCGGGAGAGGCCCAGAAAATTGATCGTTATATGCTTAAATTTGCCGAACGTTACGTTCTCGGTAACCCCAACCTTTTCGCTAATGCTGATACTGCGTATGTTTTGGCATATTCTACTGTGATGCTCAATACCGACCAGCACTCTCCCCAGGTCAAAGTCCGCATGACTCCTGATAACTTCATCATGAATAATGCTGGCATTGACGATGGTAAGGACCTCCCAAGGGAATTCTTGGAGGGCATTTACCATGAAATCCAAAGCAACGAAATTAAATTGCAGTCGGAGCAGCATGCTGCTCTATTGGCAGGAGATCCTCGGGCGGTATCGGCTGGTAATTCGGGCTTCTTTGGGGGCAGGGACCTCGACAGGGAAGCATACATGCATGCTTCGAAAGAGATGTCTACGAAAACAGAGCAACTTGTTAAGAGTTTGGGCAAGAAGATGCGGGGTGACGAGTCTGCCCGAGCCGCAGTATTCCACGCTGCATCACATGTGCACCATGTCAAATCCATTTTCGATACCATGTGGATGTCCATCCTTGCTGGCCTCACTGCGCCTTTTAAGGAGTATGATGAGGCAGACGTTACCAATCTCTGCTTAGAGGGAATCAAGATCTCTATCAAGATTGCATGCATGTTTGACCTTGAATACGCGAAGGGTTCTTTTGTTAGAGCTCTTGTTCAATTTCAGAACCTTAATAACGTGGAGGAGATCAAGCCAAAAAACGTGGCTGCGATTTACATCATGCTTGACGTGGCCCTCACAGAGGGTAATAATTTGCTGAATGCTTGGAGAGACATTCTTACATCAATCTCGCAGCTCGAGCGTTTGCAATTGATCGCTCAAGGTGTGGACCAGGATTCAATTCCTGACGTCTCCATTGCAAAATTGGTGAACCGCAAGTCAATTGAAACCATTTCGTCAACGCCAACCTCAAATTTCTTCGGCTTTGCTTCGACAACCACAGCTTCCCAATCCGCAGCTCTAAAATTCCACAACCAGCAATTGTCACAAGAAGGAATTGCGCTTTTGGCACGCACAGAATTGAGTGTGTCCATTGATAAGGTGTTCACAGCTAGCGCGGACCTATCTGGCGAAAGTATCAAGGAATTTGTGGGAGCTTTGAGCCAGGTCGCCATGGAAGAGATCGAGTCGTCCGGCTCATCCGCAAACCCTAGAATGTTCTCATTACAAAAGGTGGTGGACATTTGCTACTACAATATGGGCCGTATTCGTTTGGAGTGGTCGCAGTTGTGGTCGATAATGGGCGAAACCTTCAACAAGGTTGGGTGCAACGCAAATGTTGCAGTGGCCTTCTTTGCTGTTGACTCTCTTCGACAGTTGTCGATGCGCTTTCTCAATATTGACGAGTTGGCACACTTCAAATTCCAGAAAGAGTTCTTGAAACCCTTCGAGTATATTGTTGGCCACAACTCCTCTCTCGAGGTCAAAGAAATGTGTCTTGAGTGCATCAATAATATGATCTTGGCCAAGGCAAGCCAGATCAAGTCGGGATGGAAGACCATTTTCGGTGTGTTGACGTTGGCAGCAAAGGAGAAAAACGATGTCTTGGTAACGAAGGCTTATGAGATGGCTTTCAACATTAACCAAGAGTTCCATGATGAGGTCAGATCCCAAGAGTGTTTCGCTGATTTGATCTCTTGCTTCACGGAATTTGCCAAGAATGAGAGATTCCAAAAGGTGGGCCTTCTCTCCCTTGAGGTTTTGTCCAAGATCATAATTCAGGTTGCAAAGTATACCGTCGAACTGGACCCAAGCAGCGTGACTGAAAGTGGGAAGAGCGAGCGATTTGAGGCATTAAACAAAGCGTGGCTTCCTGTCCTCGAAGGCTTCCACGCCATTATTATCACTGGAGAGGAGTTGGAAGTCAGATCGAGGGCTTTGACCACATTCTTTGATGTTTTGCTCAAGTATGGCGACCACTTTGAAAAGGATTTCTGGAAGGTGGTGTACCAGAAGCTTCTATCACCCATCTTTGCTGTGTTGGCATCGCCATGGGAATTGAAATATGACGACGACAGCGTCGGAATCGCTGGTGGCGAGAGTGATAAGTTGTCATTCTGGATCTCCACCACGTTCATCCAGGCGCTTAACAGCATGGTTTCACTTTTCTCTGACTACTTTGAGGCTTTGACGCCCATGCTCGATGAGTTCCTCGGCCTTTTGATCAACTGCATTTGTCAGGAAAACGACATCATTGCTAGAACAGGAAAATCTTGTTTCCAGGACTTTGCGGTCCTGAACGCTCTGAAGTTTGACGCAGACAACTGGACCTCCTTGACCAAGACGTTTCAGTCGTTGTTTGACCAGACTACTGCACGAGAATTATTTGAGCTCGATCCGTTGAGGGGTGTGGTGGCAAGTCCTGTGGAAGAATCTGTGAACAAGCATGGGACTGACAAGTCGTCCATTGTGGTAAAGTGCGTTCTTCAGCTACTCATGATTGAGGCCGTACTGGAAATCACCAACAAAAGCAATTTTTACGATAGCATTCCCCAGCTGGAGCTTGTCAAGATCGCCGACCTCTTGTTGACAAGCTATAAATTTGCAAAGACCTTCAACGACGACTACGACTTGCGGGTGAGGCTCTGGAATGCCGGAGTCATCGAGCGCCTTCCGAACCTTCTCAAGCAGGAGAGCATGTCTTCCGCTGTGTACCTCAACATCATGTTCCGGCTCTACTGTGACGACCACAAGATCAAAGACAAGGAGATTAAACTGGCCATAATCGAGCAGGCAGTTCCCCTTTGCGAGACGATTGTGGAGCGGTTCTCCAAACTTGATGACTCCAATCAGCAGAAGAGTATCTCTACATGGAAGACGGTAGTTGTGGAGATTTACCAGGGCTACGTTGAGCTCGACGACGAGGACTTTGACCGGTTTGCGCCCGCCATGTACAGACTTAGTGTGCGGTTGTTGAACCGTAACATGAGCGCTGAGCTTCGCCAGGGCATGCTGATGTTCTTTACGAGAGTTGGCGATAATTTTGTCAAGGCCAGCTAAGCAAAGGTGTGTGAATTTGCGCCAGCGATCCGAGCCATCGCGAGAATTCAGAGAGAAGCCAAGCTTGGGGAGTGAGCCAGGTCTGCAATTGGAGGAGGAAACAATACTACAAATGAAATAATAACTAGTTTGAAAACAAGCGTAGCCCCACGTAGGCCCGAGCCGATTTTCACTCTGGCCTCAGTTCCTAAAACCCGCGGGGTAATTATCAGACCAGTGTGTGTGGGGTGCCAGGCCACAAGGCAATTGCGCGTGGGAGGTACGGGTGTTTATTGGTGGTCGACTTGGGCAAGCACTCTTACCACTGGAATGAAAATTTTTTAGTGACCATACCTGAACTGCTCTCCACCAAAATCACCGGACACCATGTCTTTCGAGAACAAGGTATGTACATCCATATAGGGAATGATTTTTGCGGTTGGAATAATTCCCACCAGGCTAGAATGGAGCCAATTGCGTATTTTTTTCTGCCTCCTGGTTGAAAGCAGTCACAGAAGCCACCATAATTGAGTTCGACCACCAGGAGTAGGAGGTGCAAAACGGCCACAAACCAGCAAAACCAACAACAAGAAAAAAGAAGAATGTAAAGTCAAATCCACTTCACTTTGCCGCCATCTATTACGTGCCTCTGTTGTCACAAACCTCCGTTCGTTGCTCAGTGGCTCCCCAACCTCACACACCCCCCACATTTGTCCCCCAGCGTAGTGACCACCATGCCGCAAAAAAAAAAAAAACAAACCACCCCCTATTTGCATCAAACACAACTAACTCCAGAACTTGTACGCGTTGTTGGGTAACGACGTCGAGGACGAGGATACCGCCCCCGCTCCCTTGCCCAGAGAGATTGTGAAGTCGTCCACCTCCTCCAAGAAGGCCGACGTTCCTCCTGCTTCGGCTGACCCTGCCAAAGCCAGAAAGAACAAGAAGACTGTCACCGGCAACGACGCTGCGCTCAAGAACAAGAACGACAACAAGGACGTTTCTGCTCCTTCTGCCACCCCCACCAAGCACCAGAAGAAGCCATTTGACCGTCACTCCAGAACGGGCAAGACCGACTCTAAGAAGAAGGTCAAGCAGGCCTGGGGCGACTCCAAGGGTGAGTTGGATGACGAGGCCAGCGCCGCCAAGGATGCTGAAGCTGACCTTGAAGCTGAAGCTTCTGAGAACTCTACCGCTGCTGCCGGTGCCAAGTCTTTGAAGGACTACTACGAGGAATTGGCCAAGGCCAACGCTCAGCTTGGATCTCGCTCTGTGGCTGCCAACGCCAACTCTGAGCCCTCTTCCTGGGAAGGTCAGATTGTTCGTAAGGAACAGAGCAGCTTCTTCGCTGGAACCAGCGTGAAGAACATCAAGCAGAAGGCTACCAAGGAGAAGAAGACTTTGGACTTCCAGGCTGTTTTCGCTGACGAGGCTCGTACTCCTTTTACCAGAGACGGTCCCAGACCTACCAGAGGTGGTGCTAAGCCCAGAGGTGGCAAGGCTCCTGCTGGCAAGGCTCCTGCTGGCAAAAAGCCAACTGGCCCTGAGGTGAACGACAAGAACTTCCCTTCTTTGTAAGCCGCCAAGTTCTGAGAAGGCTGGCCATAAAGATAGCTTACTGTTTTGTCACTGTCAAAACCATGGACCTGTAGCGGGAGCCAATTTCCGTACACCTAGCTAGCCAATGTACGATCTCCATGGGGAGTGTAGTGAGAGAGAGAGAGAGAGAGAGAAGACGTAAATTTGAAGGCAGGCGCAGATACAAACCAGGGCTGGAGTTTCCTACCGTGCTACTGGCGTTGTTTTCTGCGGGTCTTGGTTTTCTTTCAGACTCAGCTGGTTTATCGCAGTGCACTGTTTAGGTAATTTTTGAATTTTGTCTGAACCTGGCGGTATCTAAGTCCTGGAGCCAAAATGCGAGGAAATTAGAGAACTCGGTAAATGACAAACGACAAATGACGAGGTTGGCTAAAAGAAACTCGAGAAATCGAGCAGCGAAATGCGCCCGGCAACTCGAGCGCCGAAACTTCGAGATTGTCATGTGGACCAATTGGATAATGAAACGGAGATATCCAGCAATGAAACGCCGTCCAGCAATTGGTCGAGATGGCAATTGAAAAAATCCAGCTCTGTAATTTGTACTGCAAATTGGGAAATTTACCTCTGCAAAGCCGTAGTCTGCCTGAATTCCCGTGGCAATGAAGTCTAGTGCTTATCAGGGCCATTCCGAGGGCACATTCCGAGGGCACATTCCCTCGGCGACGTGTTCCCAGCCGCCGTCGCCGCCGTAGCGCAGTCACCGCCCTCCGCACAATGTGGGGAAAACGGCCATCTCCACCCCAATGACTGACATTTCCCGTTTGGGAGGCCCCAGCGACCGAGACAATCACGTTGGGGTGCGTTCCTGCACACAACGCAATCCAGCCCCCAGTCAGGGTCCCCCGTCTCGGCAGCATTCTGGCATTCAAAAAATCAAAAGTTAATTTCCCCAGCTACCAATTCTTGTCTTTACTGGCGCCACTTCCCCCAGTCCCGTCGACGCGTCTTGCAACCATTCCGTCGTCTTATCGTCTCCGTCTCCACAATCCACGCCGCGCTCTACAATACACGCCTGACCTAATTTTTCAATTGCTGACTACCAACAACCACACACTCTTTCTGGGGAGCACACAAAACGAACACGCCAATTCCACCGCCGCTACTCGTGCACGCCACTTCATATTCACAAGACTCTGCTCAATCGATGCAAGCTGGTCTCGGCTCGCCCACTATGGATGCTACAATAGCCGCCACCCACGGTGACTCTGAGGCCATGGAGGGCGTAGAAACACAAGAAACCGCGAAGGGCGACAAGAAGCACGTGACCAAGCTTCTGACGCTGTCGCCCGAGGCACTCCGCGTGGCGGCAGAAATTACGCCCCACCGTCTTGCCAATCTCTTAATCCGTAAAGGACCCCTGGCGATACGCCTCATAACCGCGGAACTTGCGGTGGAGGTGCCAGGTTTCGATCATCTTTCGCTCAGTAAACAGCGGCGCCTTATTATGGCTGCAATGGAACAGAGCGACCCTGTCAACAACGTGGTGTTTGAGAAGATTGGCTGGGGCCAGTGGGCAGTGCGGAAAGTTGACCTGGACTACATTGTCACTGACGCCGCGGGCGATGGCAGCAACCCGAAGGCACGCGTAAATATCAAGGAGCTTAAAGAACGCGCCAAGCTTGGCTGGCTGAAGAAAAACGCCGACGGGCTTGATTTGCGCCGTGGTTCCATTTCCAACTCCAAGCCCAACTTGCACAACATCGCCGTGCCCAACGAGCCGTCGCGCACCGGCGCTATTATGTCGGAATCTGACAGCGACATGGACGACGACAATCTAGTGGAGGTTCTGGGGCATCGTGACCACGTGGACGACCACGAGGTGGATGACGCAGTTGACGACGACGATGACGACGACGAGGATGACGACGACGAAGACGCACTCGAGCTGGACTCGGAAGACGTCAACGTGCTGCATTTCCGCATGTCAGTCCCCGCCGCCGCAGCCACAGAAGACAATGCCATTGCGCTGGATGACGACGAAGACGAGCTCTTTGAATTTGATGCCGACGACGCGCCTCCCGTGGCTACAATCACCAAACTCAAGCGATCGCCGCCTCTCAAATTTGCCAACCGCGTGCCCACTAAATTCAGCCCTCCGCCGGCGCTTTCCAGCAATTCGCGCCGGAAGTCGTCGTCAGCTGGTGCGTCCAGTCTGGTGTCCAAATCGACCCGCCACCAGATTTTCACTCGCAGCCGCCTCAACTCGCTAGAAAACTTGGACAGCTACATCGTGTCGTCGGCGCGCAGCTCGTCGCTTTCTGTGAGTTCGCCGCCCCCACATCCGCCTCCATCGGCACCTGCAAATTCCGGCCTGGCCTCTGGCCTCGTGAGCCTGCCGTTGGGTTCCTGGACCAGCAAGGCCGGCCTCTCGCCGGAAACGTTGTCTCCGGCGCTCCTGCACACTGGCCGCCGGAAGTCGTCGTTCAACGAGTCTAACCTTCGGTCCACTCTCTCGCTGTCGCTCCCGCGGTATCGGGCCTCCGATGATAGGGCGCCCGTGCTGAACGACGCCATTGTCAGTGATACCGACGAAGAGGACTGGGCCAGCATTGGGCCGGAGACACTACGGAAGCACCTGGCGGGACTGAGCAGCCCTGCCAAGGAGGGCGACGAAAACACCGCGGCGCGGGCGCTCGTGGACCTTATGACGGTGTAGAAATGATGGTTTGGCGAGGGAATGGGCTACGGCGACGAGGAAGTGCTGCGGAGTGAGAGAATGACTTTTGGGGTTCACGAAGCCTGATTTCCGGCGTTCTCGATCCCAGGGCGTTGAATCTGGGCCTCCTATCAAGTTGCAGGTGTTCATTCTGGGCTTCTGTCAAAATTATGGCCGCCCGTCTGGCGCTCTCTCAAATTTCAGGTATCTGACGCCTTGGTCTGCTCAATTCACTTCCCCTAATAGACCCGCTGAGCCATTGTACTATTGCACCAACCGCAAAACAACACCAAAAGAATACACAACTTCTAGTACTTTATTCTTTCTTCAACAAAAAACAATCAAACAACAAAATTCTCATATTTTCCCTCCCCTTCGCTTACTGCATTTTTCTCGACGCGTGGTGCCAATTTCGCCTAATTGGGCATATAGGTTGCGCGCGTGCGCTGCAGCTCCTTCTTCCCACCACCAAGCTCTTTTCTTCCAAGTCATGTCCACAACCACCGTTTTGCCCACGGTGCAAATCAACGTCAACTACAATGACTTGAAAGAGCAGGTGCGTGATTTTTTCACTCACTTCAAGGCTTCCACCGCCGACGACATGATCGACGACCATTCCACTGGTCTTAAGTATTTGGACCTCATGCAGAAAATCGCCAACAGAGAACTTTCCACGCTATATGTGGAGCTCGATGACCTCAGGCTGTATCAAGAAAATCTTCTGCTTCTGAATCTGCCACAATCCAGCGACATTGTCCGCCAGGTGGTGAAGAACACCTACCACTACATTGAGCTTTTCAGCTCCATTGTGGACGAGTTGATGCCGGAGCCCACCAAAGACATCTCCTATAAAGACGACGTGTTGGATGTGATTTTGCACCAAAGAAAATTGAGAAATATGCGTGTCACCCAAGAAAATGCCGACGATCTCAACAACTTGCGCCTGGGGTTTGCTCGGCTGGAAGTGTCGCAGGAAAATCCCCAGGACTTGTTGTCGGAGAACTTGTTTCCCGCCAAATTGACCCGCAGATATCATTTGTATTTCAAGCCGTTGCTGAACAACACCAAGGCGTTTGCTGTCAGAGAAGTCAAAGGTGACTACGTGGGAAAGTACATCACCGTAAGAGGAATAGTCACGCGTGTGTCGGACGTGAAACCCAGTGTTTTGGTCAATGCCTACACCTGCGACAAGTGTGGATACGAGATATTCCAAGAGGTCAACTCCAAGGTGTTTCAGCCTCTCACCGAGTGCACCTCCGAGGTGTGCAAGACAGACAACCAGCGGGGCCAGTTGTTCATGTCGACGCGAGCATCGAAGTTTTCTTCGTTTCAGGAGGTGAAAATTCAGGAAATGACCTCCCAGGTTCCTGTGGGCCATATCCCCAGAACCTTGACTATTCACGTCAACGGAGACCTCGTGCGGTCTATGAATCCTGGAGATATCGTAGATGTTTCTGGAATCTTCTTGCCTTCGCCCTATACGGGATACAGAGCGTTGCGCGCGGGTTTACTTACCGAGACTTACTTGGAAGCGCAGTATGTGTCGCAGCACAAGAAAACCTATGAGAGCGAGGAAATCACCGATGAAGTCAGAGAAAAGATCATGCGCTTGCACAGAGAGGGCGGAATCTACCACCGCCTTGCGCTGCTGATTGCGCCGGAAATCTTTGGCCATCTTGACGTGAAAAAAGTTCTACTCTTGCTCTTGTGTGGAGGCGTCACCAAGGAAATCGGCGACGGCATGCGTATCAGAGGCGATATCAATGTCTGCCTCATGGGTGACCCGGGTGTGGCCAAGTCGCAATTACTTCGTTCCATCAACAAAATAGCCCCTCGGTCCGTTTACACTACCGGCCGAGGCTCGTCTGGTGTCGGTCTTACTGCTGCAGTGATGAGGGACCCCGTGACGGACGAGATGGTACTTGAAGGTGGAGCGCTTGTTCTTGCCGATAACGGCATCTGTTGTATTGACGAGTTCGATAAGATGGAGGAAGGCGACCGTACAGCGATTCACGAGGTGATGGAGCAGCAGACGATCTCGATCTCGAAGGCAGGTATAAATACCACCCTCAATGCCCGTACCTCGATTTTGGCCGCCGCCAATCCGTTGTTTGGTCGCTACAACCCCAAACTCTCGGCCCACGAAAACATCAACTTGCCTGCGGCGCTTTTGTCGCGGTTTGACATCATGTTCTTGATGCTTGACCAGCCCAACGAAGCCTCGGATGAGCTTTTGGCCAGACATGTGGCCTACGTGCACATGCACAACCACCAGCCTGCTTCGGAGGTCGAGGCACTTGATGCCACCATCATCAGGCAGTACATTTCCATCGCCAGAAACTACAGACCCGTCGTACCCAAGGATGTCGGCGACTATGTGGTACAGGAGTACATCAACATGAGAAAGGAATCGCACCGCAACGAGGGCCTGGTTCGGAAATTCGCACACATCACGCCGCGTACGTTGTTGGGCATATTGCGGTTGTCGCAGGCGTTAGCCCGTATCAGATTTGATAACATTGTGTCCACCAATGATGTCGACGAGGCGCTTCGCTTGTTGGCAGTGTCCAAGTCGTCCATGGAGACGGGCCAGTTTGAGCGCGAGGACCCCAAATCGCAGATCATCCAGAAGATCAAAAACTTGGCAGCTCAGAGTGAAGGCGGTGCTGTGAATGTTGCCGAGATGAAAACACGAGTGCTTGCACTGGGCTTCACTGTTGCACAGCTAGAGGCATGTGTGGATGAATATTCGAGGTTTGGTATGCTCCAGCTAACTGAGGACGGCACCACGTTGATGGTGGTGGATCAGGACATGGAGGACTAGTGTACTATAGAAGAAATTGTATTGATAATGCGGGAGACCTGGCATGCGGTGTAAGTTGGGAAAATTAGACGACCGATGTATAAATGGCTGATGTAGTGGTTGCTGAGGACTGTGGGCTGAAGTGAATACGCCGATTTAGTGGTTGGATAGGAGTAACAACGTGACGACTTCTCATGGCTTACAATCCCAATCCCCGAAATTTTTGTTCTCTTTTATTTTCATGTCCCGCATTTCCCATTTATTGATCTCACCTACCCCACATAATATAGTGATCTGGTTTACGCTTGCATGTACCCCTTCACTTCGACACTAAGCAAGAGAACGTCTCGTGCTACTAGCATTGGACTCAATGATATGCAACCAGGCACTAGTACACCACCAGTACCTGAGAATTGCACCGAGAATAACACGGAGTCAGTTACCCCAGACAATAACAAGACTGCGATATCTGCTCTTGTATCAAAGGCCCAACTTCACCTAGAAAACAAAGGGTCGGTAGCTCGCGACCACTTGGCCAATGAGCGCACATTTCTATCTTGGATCCGGACTGCCTTTACTATCATGAGTCTAGGAGTTGCGTTTATCCAGATGTACTCGATTCTGAATAGAGCAAAAGAGGCAGTTGTTAATGGAAAGGTGTATCCAATAGACAGATCCAATGGGTGGATCGATAATTCAAATTTGGCAACGTCGGTGGGGATAATAACCGGAATTCTCCTGCTAGTTGTGATTTTGTTTGGCACACTACGATACTTTTCTGTCCAACACAAACTCCAGAAGAATGTGTTTCCGGCAACACGTGCTATGATTCTGCTTGTGGTGTTACTTGCGTTGTCAATCTTGGTGCTCATCATGGTGGTGGACATTAAGACGATAGAGAGCGAGGACTTCAATTCGTAGGACTACGTCGTCGATGTCTCGTGCAGGGCCGAGGAAAGAAGACAGGAAACTACGATTTGAAGTTTCCGAAGTTTGGCGAACGCACCTTTTGCAGAAAGCCTACGGACGATAGGATACATTCAGCTGTTGGACCAAGCACCGTGCAGAGCGCCGTATCACCACATGGAGATTTTATAGTTCTCTGCATGATGGCTATCACTACTTGTTTCTAGGGCAGGCGATATGAAGTTTTGCTACCTTGCCGTTTTGCTTGCTCTTGTGGAAAACACGCCAATTTTATCTGAAGTTTCTGAAGTGTCAATGAGGTAGAAACCCCCAATACGGACATTCAGGCCAATCGTGAAAAACAACAAATTTCTCCGACGCTGGAGTTCCTGCCCCACGTCTCTTTGTTGAAGTTTTCCTGCACACTCTACCTCGTCCACCACACACGTCCAAATGTCAGAGTACGCTTCATTAACTGTGGCACAATTGAAGGAAAAATTGAAGGCCAAGGATTTGCCTGTCGATGGTAAAAAGGCCGATTTGGTGCTGCGTCTTGAAGAAAATGACGCGAACGACGCTCCAAAGGGCGAGTTGGACGAACCTGAAGACGAGCCAGCACTGGCGGAGCCAGCCAACGAATCAGAGGGAAAAAATGGCACGGAAGACGTGAAAACCGAGTCTGTCGACGCCACTGACCTTGCCCCTTCGGAAACCGCCGCCGCTGAAGTCCCTGCCGAAAAGCCCAAACCAAAGACCTTGACACCGGAGGAAATCAAGCAGTTGGCAGTGGACCTTTTAACCAAGAAAATCAAGAGAGCAGAAAAATTCGGCGACGAGGCGCTGGCCGCAGCAGCCAAGAAGGATTTGGCCAGAGTCGAGAAGTTTGGACTCAATCCTGGCACTGCTTTGGCAAAAGAGATTGGCCAGGTTCACCACCAGGTCAACAGTACACTCAACGACAAGAGAGTGCACAAGGAAGGCAAGCGGAACAAAAAGGCCAAGAAGCCCGAGAACAAGTGAGGCAAAATCCAATAGCAGACTAGTAGACTAGCAGACTGAGCGTGGCACCGTCACGCTGTATTATACGCCAGACATTCATTAATTTGCCTGCCTATTAAATGCGGACTCAACATCTTTTCTTTGCCCTTTGTGTGTAGTTATTTCGCCGCCTGTGCCGCGGCGATTTTTCTCTACTTCGTCCTTCCTCCTCTCCACCAAAATTCTACCGCATCGCACCATGTGTGGAGAAACATCCGAACCCTATTACGAGGCGTTGGCCCGCTGTTTGCGCCCGACCCACTATGAGGTGGAAATCTTTGACATAGCAGAGAGTACCTACGCTGGTAAAGTCGCCATTTCCTTGGACGTGGTGGAGTCCACCGACGAGTTGCATTTGCATTACCGAGACTTGAATTTGAAATCAGCGCACGTGATCGCCAACGGCAACCACGAGGCCCAGATTGGCTCGTTCGACCCAAAAAGGGAATCCTTCGCGGTCAAGTTCCCCCACGAAGTTGCCGCTGGCACCAGCATCGTTGTCCACGTTGAATTCGCTGGAAACCTCCAGACTAACATGGCGGGTTTCTACAAGTCGACGTACAAAGAGGACGGAGAAACAAAAACGATGCTTTCGACACAATTTGAGGCCACCGATGCACGCAGGGCGTTTCCTTGTCTTGACGAGCCGTTGTTAAAGGCTACTTTCACGGTCCATATTACGGCCCAGAAGGATTTGGAGGTGTTGGGCAACATGCCAGTGGAGAAAGTGACGCAAAAGGGCGACTTGAAAACCGTCAGTTTTCAAATTTCCCCCAAAATGAGCACCTACCTCTTGGCCTGGGCAGTGGGCGAATTCGAGTATATAGAGGCATTCACCACGGACCTTTTTGCCGACAACAAACCACTTCCCGTGCGAATTTATACCACAAAGGGTTACACGGCGGATGCAGAGTTTGCCTTGGAAATTGCACCCAAAGTTGTCGAGTATTTCAGTCGCATATTCGAACTCAAGTACCCGCTTCCGAAATTGGATCTTATTGCGGTGCACGCATTCTCCCACAACGCCATGGAAAACTGGGGTCTCATCACCTATAGATCTACGGCCCTCTTGTACTCGGCAGCATCGTCCGACCCGTCTTACAAGCAGAAAGTGGCGTATGTTGTGGCTCATGAAATTGCCCACCAATGGTTTGGCAATTTGGTCACGATGCAGTGGTGGGACGAGCTCTGGCTCAATGAAGGATTTGCTACCTGGGTTGGCTACGCTGCCGTCGACCACTTGTTCCCTGACTGGCACATTTTCCTGGGATTTGTTTCTACTGCTGTGCAGACTGCTCTCAACTTGGACGGTTTGCACAACTCACACCCCATCAAAGTTCCTGTGAAGGATGCTCTCGACATCGATCAGCTTTTTGACGCCATCTCCTACTTGAAAGGTGCGTCGACCATCCGTATGCTTCTGAGCTACTTGGGCAAGGAATTGTTCTTGAAAGGCGTGGCCTTGTATTTGAAGCGCAATGAGTATGGAAATGCCACATCCGAGGACCTCTGGGCTGCTATTCTGGAAGTCTCTGGGAAGCCCATCGATTCCATGATGCAGTCATGGATCACCAAGGTCGGATTCCCAGTGTTGGAGGCGCAAATGAAGAACGACAACTTGGAGATTTCGCAGTCACGGTTCCTCAACTCTGGCCACGTTGCCCCTGAGGACGACCAGACGACTTGGTGGGTTCCCTTGGGACTCCAGAGCTCGCAGGCGTCGTTGGAGGAGAAGCTGCTGTCAATTTCTGGCATCCGCAATCCATTCAAGCTTAATTCTAACGTGAATGGCTTTTTCCGCGTCAACTACCTGCCTGAGCTTTTGCACGACAACATCCTTGCCTCGTTTGGCCTGCTCTCGGATGAAGATAAGGTGGGTGTGATTGCTGACGTCGCTGTTATCGCTGCTTCAGGTGACAGCCACACCAACACATGCACTCTTCTCAGTCTTGTGAAGTCAATCTGTATTGATAACGACTATCTTGGCGATTCGTATGTGGCCTGGCTCGAGTTGACGTCGAGACTTTCCGAACTCCGCACGGCCTTTAGTGGAAGAGACGCCGTGGCGGACAAACTGCTCGATGAATTTTTGAGAACGGTCTACTCCAAGTTGGCGGTGCGGTTGCTCGCTCAAGATGTCCCCGCCGAAAGCTTCTTGTTGTCCAAGTTGAAAGCCCATATTCTTAACACTGCTGCACTGTACCAGATCCCCGAGTTGAGCAAACACGCTCGTGAGCTCTTCAAGGCGTGGCGGTCTGGCGAGTCCATCGACCCAGTACTTCGGAAGTTTGTATTGATCTCTGAGGTTTCTGCTCCTGACTTGTCCCAAGACGACTTTGACTTTGTAATGAGCGAAGTAACAAGTCCAAAATCGCTTGATTCTCGTGAGGTAGCTCTTGAAGCGCTTGGGCATGTCAGCTCTGAAAAGCATGCACATACCCTCTTCGAGTCCTTTTTGGACGAGTCTGTGGTGCCAGTGATGGATGCACACTTCTTGGGATCGCCGATTTCCAAGAACCCGAAGTTCAAGCTCGAGTTTTGGAGGTTTTTCAGATCAAACTACACAACCTTCTACCGCCTTATGTCGTCGAACATGGTAGTGTTGGACCGGTTTATCAACTTCACGTTGAAGCACTACCTGAGCTCGGAAGTCTACGAGGAAGTCAAGACGTTCTTTGCGTCTCAAGATGTGCACGGGTTTGAGCGGTCTTTGTCGCAGGTGTTGGATCGTATTCTGATCAATGCAGCGTGGGTGGAGCGTGACGATGCCGAGGTCCGTGGTTGGTTGTCGAAGAACGGCTACAAGTAAGTTTAATCATGCTACTGCGCTTGCACAGTATTTACAGAACCAATAATAAGACATACACACCTATTCTGTGAAGATTTAGACTCTATTACTATTAAGCATCCACCTTGTGCTCGTGGGTGGTGGCGTATCTACCCGAAGGGTCAGCATGACAACCCCACTCTGCCTTAGGAATCCATCTCATGACAGTAGAAGCAGCCGCCTTGGAGCCTCCGAACATCTCGTCAAACTTGCATCTGTACCAGTAGGCTTCCTTGGTGGTTGGAATGTCGTCACCCCATTCAGGCTTGGGCTGCTTGAATTGCTCGTCCGAGATAGCAGCTTCGGCAGCATCCTTCAAACCGTCAATCCAAGAGTAGCCCACACCGTCCGAGAATTGTTCTTTTTGTCTCCACAAGATCTCGTCGGGCAAGTATGGCTTGACGTCAGGCTGGTCAGAGGTGTCGAACGCCTTACGCAAAATGTACTTTTCAATGTGACTCTTGGTGATCAACTTGTCTTCGGGGTTGATGTTCATGCACACCTCAAGGAACTGCTTGTCCAAGAAAGGCACACGGGCCTCCAAGCCCCAGGCCATGGTGGATTTGTTGGCTCTGAGACAGTCGGCGTAGTGCAAGTTCTTCACTCTCTTGACACACTCCTCGTGGAAGTCGGCAGCCGATGGCGCGTTGGCAAAGTACAAGTAGCCTCCGAAAATCTCGTCGGATCCTTCACCGGACAACACCATCTTCACACCCTGTGCCTTGATTTTACGCGAGAGCAAGTACATTGGAGTGGATGCGCGGATAGTAGTGACATCGTAGGTTTCGAGGTGGTAGATGACGTCGTTCAAGGCGTCAAGACCATCGTCCAAAGTGAAAGTGTGCGAGTGGTGGATGGTGCCAATGAAATGGGCCGCCTTCTCAGCAGCAATAAGGTCAGGAGCACCAGGAAGGCCAATAGCAAAAGAGTGCAAGCGACTGAAACCGGTGGTGTGCAAGGAACCCGACGCATCAACACCTGACAACTCCTTGTTGGCATCGATACCGTCGGAAGAAATCGAGGCGGATGCCTTCTGTGTTTCCCTGGCCGCGATCGACGCTATCAAGGAAGAGTCCAAACCTCCAGACAAAAGGACACCATAAGGCACCTCCGCCATCAATCTCTTACGAACGGCGAGCTCGAGAGTCTCACGCACTTCCTTGTAGTCAACGTTTTTGGTGGGAGCCTTCTTTCCGTCCCACCAAGTAGGCTCGAAATATCTGGTGATCTGGTCGGTGTTGGAGTCGTAAACGTGGCCGGGAGGGAAAGCGGAAATCTCGTCACACTCGTCCACCAAACACTTCAACTCGGAGGCAAAGTATCTGGTTTCAGGCAGCTTGGACGACTTACCCATGTACAAAGTCACCACTCCAATGGGGTCTCTGGCGGCAATGATACGGTCTTCCTCCTTGT
Source organism: Hermanozyma aechmeae (assembly GCA_030583085.1). Lineage (NCBI taxonomy): Eukaryota > Fungi > Ascomycota > Pichiomycetes > Serinales > Metschnikowiaceae > Hermanozyma > Hermanozyma aechmeae. The sequence goes on along the minus strand of JAJMHA010000004.1, from coordinate 482,126 downwards.
CGTGGAAGACAAACGCAAACATACCATCCAACTTTTTGGGACCGTCAATACCGAACTTCTTAATGAGGGGGATGATAGGCTCACAGTCAGAAAGCGACTTGTATTTGTAAGACGAAAACTCTTCTCTCAACTGAATGTGGTTGTAGATCTCGCCGTTGACGGCCAACGAGTAGCGCTGCTCCTCGGATGTGATGGGCTGGGCACCAGAGTCCAAGCCAACAATCGCCAATCTTTCATGACACAAGATGGTGTTGTTGGTGATGGTGTTACCAGACCAGTCAGGACCACGATGTCTGATTCTTTTCGAGTACTGCAAAGCTTTGTCTTTGAACAGCTCGACATCACTCTGCTTGTAGGCTGCAAAAATTCCACACATGGTGATTATTTGGTGGGGTTTGGAGTTTGTTCGTGTGAGAAGTACGTGCAGAAGATCCAAGATATAAGGCGGGTGAATGAATTTTCAAGGTGCAACAGTGGGGGCAGATCCGAGGGTGCGGCGGACTATATGCCAGCCAATCGCTCTACGTCTCGCGACAACCGCCGCCATTTCCGGGGTGCTGCGCGGAATGACTCAGGCGATAACGACAGTGACTCATCTCCCGCAAACTACCGCAACGAGTGCTTGCAAGATAAGCGAAAATAAACTTTGGTGTAGAGATTTGATTGATTGCGAAATGAGCGTGTCTTTTGCTGTTGGAAGCTTGGAGGCTTTCTGTAGCGGAGACCTTGGCGGGAACTGCAGATTGCAAAAAACCTCTACATTTGGTTTCCGGTGAATCAACACCAAGCTGCTTTGGTAGAATTTTGGCAAAATTTGCAGAATTCCATAGATCTGAGAATTGTATCATACTTTTGCTCGAGTTGTGTTTCAAAAGCCAGTCCTAAACCTCGTTGTTATGGCACTTGCAGATACTGGAAATAGTTGCATATTTCGACTAGTAGTGAAAGGCAATGGTAACTCACTTGGCTTTGAAACGAGCGCACGATCCAATGGAAGAAGAAAACCCCGGAATCTTGCACCTAAGGGTCTAACTACTCGAGTGCTGTTTGCGTGCCGCTTACGGACTTCGAGTCTAAGCTGCAAGCATGAATAAATTCATTTCGTTGCATTTCATATTAAGAGTATGTAAACCCTTCCCATTGTGTTTGAGAATTGCGCAAGTGGAGCTCTTAGTTGTTTGAATACGATGCGGGCTACACAGCGTTTGCGCAGAGATGAACAAAATCACCCGGATCCGGTCCCTTATTATATTAATTTGGTAATTAGAACACTTCCTGAATCAATCTCGCCACTTTCACCCGTGAATAAGCTGTCCCCACCCATGACGATGCCATGTAAAGTTACTGAACTGGGTGGTGGCCGGTACTTACACACGGTGCAAATTTGACACAATATGTTCCGTCAAAGAGGAAGGTCTTGCTTATGTTCGATCCATCCTCATTACGCCATCCTACTACAGAACTTTTCTTCAACCAATACGCTCCACTGCTTTCGACGACGGTCGAGGAATTTGGTAAAATATCCACCCAGTGCAATGGGTATCAAAAATAAATCATAAATCATAAATCGTTCGCGGAGCCTGTCTTCGATAAGTCTGTCACATCGTACCTTAGAATGTTACCTCAACTCAATGTAGGTGAAGACAATGCCATAGAAGGAAATGGTCTAAAATCAAACTGCTCGAGCTACCCAGGCTAACCAAGCTACTGCTGTTTTAGCAATTAATCCAAACGCTTCTGCCCAAGACCTCGGAGTTTCACTTCTCGCCTCAACTTCGAGCTTGCCCTATGTACACACCGTGGCGCACCTTCAACTAACCCAAACTCTTCAATGGCACTCTCTAAACTCACCGCAGAATTGTATCAGCTTTACGAGCAAAAGCAATATGAACCATGTCGCAAGCTTATAGTCCCCATTAAAATCGAATTGGTCAGAAACAATTTATTGGTGGCGAATGAGTCCAACACCCAGACAGCAGACCAAGTCAACGACTTGAAGATCTCAGAGAGAATCTTGGAAATCGGGGCCTTTTCTGCGCTCTATCTTCAAGACTATGCTGGTTTTGAGGCTACATTTGCGTCGTTGAGACCTTTTTACTCGTCGCCTAAACTCCATGGAAACAGAGAGACCAACTCGGAAGCTACGAAGACCATCGCACTCTACTTGCTCTACTTGCTTGCTCAGGGAAAGACAAGCGCCTTTCATGTTGAGCTCGAGTCCATCTACAACTCTTCCACCTACAACGCTGAAAAAGATCAGTACTTGCAGTTCCCCATAGAGTTGGAGAGAAACTTGATGGAGGGCAATTACATCAAGATCTGGAAGTTGTTGCAGAACAAAAGCAGCATTCCTTGCAAGGAGTTCGACGTTTTTACGATCACGTTGGTCAACACGTTGCGGTACGAAATCGCAAGGTCGCTCGAGAAAACCAACGAGTCCATTCCAATTAGCAACTGCAAGACGCTTCTCTACTTCCCTCAAGAGCAGTCAGACGCAGCTTTTGAGAAGGCGTTGAAGTCTGAATTGAAAGTGGAGGATTGGGAGTTTAGGGGCGACTTGATCTACTTCCCTTCGTCGAAATCTCTCAATCAGGTCACAGACAGCTCGTCTACGATTGCCAATGTATTGAACTACGCCGAGCAGATTGAGTCGATCGTCTGATCGGACTTTGTCGTATTTTAGATTGCAAAACGCTACTCTAGGGAGTCATAGAATCCCTTGTACGCCTCATCTAAATCATGCAAGAAAGCGTCGCCCTCCTCGTCGGTGATCGAGGCGTCGCCCAAGTTGTTGAGTTTTATGAGCCAATTCACTAATTTGGACTTTCCCGAGAAGTCGAGACTGCGATCGCTTCCCTGAGCGACGAGGTCGTTGAGACTGATGACTAATTCGGATAAGAGCGGATGCAACTGTGTTTTGGTGCGGTACTTAAGCTTGAGAGCATCCATGATTGTGATGAAGTTGCCAGTGGCTTCTGCCACAAGCCGCGCGCTTGTTGCTGTGTTCTTGGCTTCACTCGTCAGTTGTGGATGCGACGAGCTTCCCACATGGGTATGCATATGCTCAATTGTCGCAGGAGCCCCAGCTGCGAGGCGATCTATAGCAAGACTCGCGGTCATTTTATATTTTTCGGCAAGCATAGACGCTAGGTTATTGTTATCTGCCGCCACACCAGGTAGGGTCTCTTCGAGAATGGCTCGGTTAGGGCTGGCACTTCCTAACGATTGCAGGAGTGTTTTGTATTGGTTTAGTAGCCTCAAGACAGTTGAAGTATATTTTTCTTTGTCGGTGATGTAATCCTTTAGATAGGCGGTTTCTACCATCTGGAGTACGGTGAGGATGGAGTAGATCTCGCATAACGCCTCCAAAACTTCCTTGTGTCCATGGGTTTTAAAGAGAAACTGCGGAGAAGCGGGTTGATATTGGCGTTGAGGTTGAGGAGCAGGCGGCGTGTATGACGGGGGACCTGACATGGTTATCAACTTGGATTCAAATATGTATACAGGACAATTTTCGAAGGCTGCCAAAGCAAAAGCTCAGATTGTAGATAGTTTCGCCTAAAGTTCTTGAGAAAATCAAATAGATTGGACCTGGCTTTCAATCTGCAATGCTATGAAAAAAAGTTATGTTTTGATGATTGCAAGGCTCGTGTGATATTATGCTAGTGAGCCAAACTGAACTCTAAAAATGTGACTCAATCAATATGCGACACCGTCATGGCATCAGGACCCCCCTTCCCGAAAAAATTTGGATTGAGACCAAGGCGATTCCAATCGCTAGTTTTGTAGTAATATAGAACGGGAGGCTTCGCATAGCGTGATAGCTCCAGAGTCGTTTCCTCAAAGTGGTGGTTCTGCACCAACTTTGCGACTAAGAACTTCCCAAATCTCTCTCGAGCAATGTTACACTCCTCCTTTATCCAGGAAAGTAGATAGATGCAGCTGGATCTGTCGTATGGAGACACGGTTATGGGCAAGTTAATATCGATGTCTTTGCCGTGGCCAACCTTAACATTGAGTGATAATTCGTACCGTAGCGAGTATAACTTCCCAAGAAGAGTGAAGCCCTGCGTATGTGAGAGTGGCACGCCATCCCGAAGTTTGGAAAAATTCCTGTTATGATTGAATGCGGCCGTGTGGAGGTTGACATCTGCGTCCTGGTAGTTTCGCGTGTTCACCAGCGAGTAGAGCAGAAGCAAGTCGTTTTCGTACGGAAAGCGGAAACCAATTGAGCATGATTCGCTGTTTGTGGTAACCCGAGTTTCGAATTCCTTCACGGTCAGAAAGAGTTTCTGTTCTTTACGAGCCGGAAGCCCACTATCATGTCCTTCCATGATCTCCTTCACCAGCGCCGAGACCAGTTTGAGCGTGAGTTTCTTTTTGCGTCTTGCAATCTGTGAGTTGGCAAATATCCTTAGATCCACCGAATATTCGTCTCGCGGCCCTACCGCCGAAACCGGAACCTGGAGTTCTACCAATACCTGCTTATCAGGCGAAGAAGTGGTTTCCACTACTGTCTCGTTGAACTGCCGATAAAGCGGAAGCGTGTCGTATACTTTTATGGGCACCGGGAACGACACGACGAAAACCTGCTCCTGCTGTGCCGAAGTGCCAGCCGTGAATCGCACATTGAGGAAATGGACAGTAGATGCGCCCCAGACTTCCGAGTATCCACTGGGCGGAACCTCAGGAAGCGGTAGAAGAATCGGCACATCGAGGGCCAACAAGTCCTGGTAGAAGGTTCCCATTGGAGGCGAATAAACGGACGGCTGTGCCACTATTCGCCATTGCTTGACGGTATCGCTGGAACCCAATTTTGCCAGTGAAACGACGCGCTGTTCTGTCACTAGTTCCACGCCTACGGCGCGGCAAGCAAACGGCATTCCTTTGACGGGCCGAATCTCAATTGTGGTCTCGATTCGAGGCTTAGATTAGTACACTTGCAGATAACGATGGTGATGATTTGATGGGAAGGAAGTTACATTATACATACAATGCTGTGTGGTACACCTGGGCATCCACGAACAAGAGGAGTTCCACTACATCGTAGGCTGATGTGCACGGGACAATCGGACTTCGGAGGCATTGTAGTGTGAGTGCGAGTGCGCGAATGCTGGGGTATGTGGTGTGGATCGTAGGCGCTCGGGGCCAAAAATAGTGCATGGAAAATTTGAGTCAGTGCCAGCCCAAATCGGAAGCGGCGGCCCTAAGGCACGAGATTTCGAGAAATTGGGGAATCTGAGTATCTGAGTATCTTCAGCGATGCGAGCGACGTTGGTTTGAGTTCCTCGGTTGGTCAATCGAGTCAGAGAATTGCACCGAGGCATTTGGCTTCAGCTCTAAAGGATTCCGGGAACAATTGCCCATTTCACCTTGTAGGAGTCGAATTTCTGTTTGTAGTACTTGCGCGTAGCCATAGCGGTGACACTCAAATTGACCACTGCAAATACATACAACGACAAGAAAGCAAGATCCTCTTCGAAGAGAGGAAAATGGCCCAAGGCGATTGCAGTGACACATAAGTAAATAGCGAGCTCGTCGGTGTAGTGGGCAGAAGCCAGCTGGGCGAAAAGTCCACGGGTAGGCACCGAGTATTTGATCAAACTCGCAAGATGTCTGTGATTGTAGTGCTGGTCGATGGAGGCAGCTACAAAGCCAGAAAGCGCCAAAAAGTCAAGAGCTCCAGGCTCAAACTTCAGAACGCTCCATATCTGACCGAGAAAGCACGACGCTGAGAGGCCAATGTAGTAAGAGATGCCCGCCAAATAGTGGGAGAAATTCATCCGGGAAGAAGCTCCAAATTTGGTGATGGTGTAGCTCTCAATCAGTCTCCGAAGTCCCTGAATGAGCAAAAGCACCCAGATAACGGAGTACTTGGATCTGATAGTCCATGGTTGCACCCAAATCAATTGAACAATTACCGAGCTCGCAAGAAATACGTAGTAGTGGCCGAACCAGGATTTGGGCACGGTGATTCCTGCAAGCCATTGAGCTGTCGACTGGAGAAGCAGGGGCGTTGACTTTTCAGATGCACCGAGTTCTTCGGAGCTGGATGCATTCTTCCCGTACTTGAGAAGCACCGCTAGCTCGGGTGAAAACTGAAGCCCAACTATTCCACCCGAAGTAGCGAGAAAAAAAACTGCAATTATAAGCGCCCACATAGATAGCTGAACTCGGAGCAACGATCACTACTTGGGAACAGTAGCTAGCTATGCAGGAAGCGACCGCTATCAGGTCCGAAACCAACGTCTCAAAACCAAAACTTATTGGTACACAGGATCTCCATTAATTTTCCTACCTTACAATCAAAGAATCCAATCATATTTTCTTACCTTATATTCCCTATATTACACTAGAGGCACCTTAACGACCAATGTACTTCTTCTCAACGACTCTCATGGCGTTGAAGCCAATGAAGGCAAAGCCAGCAGCCAACTCGAAACCAATGTCTCCACCGAAGTCACCGATTTTGGCGGCAACTACACCACGGTACCAGACCTGATTCATACCCAAAACAACACCAGCAGCACCGCAACAGAAGCCGAAGACACCAGCCAAACCGACAGGGTACGAGGTCTCGTCATCAAAGTTCTCATAGTCGTAGTTGGAGAATTTACCCTTTCTCCAGATGAAGTGCTCACTAAGACCCATCAGCGAGTAGATGGCCAAGTAGTAACCAATCAAGTTCATGAAGTTCTCCATGACATGCTCGAACTGGTAGTAAGCGGGGATACAGATGGCCAAGGTGACAAAGTTGGCGGAAACAGTCCAGACCACACGAGGGATCTTGACCAACTTAGACCAGATAGCCTGCGCAGAAAGCGCAACCGAGTACATGTTGGGCACGTTGTTAGCCACAGTTGAAAGCGCCAACAACACACACAAGAACTGGCCAAAGCCGTGCAAAGAGTCCTCAACAAGAATAGCGTAACAGAGACCACCGATGGAGTTCTTTGTGTAGTAGTCACTGTACATTTTGTTGGTGAGAGTACCAGTGGCGGCAGCAGCACCAAGAATCATGGTGAAAATCAAGGGGAAGCACAAACCAGCAAAAATACCAAAGAACACCTTGAATCCGTTGGCGTTTCTGGGCTGGTACACGGTGTAGTCCGAGGCATAGGTGGTCCAGCCGGTAGCGAAACCAAAGATGGTACCACCAAACGACAAGACGTTACCAGCGGTGGTGTGCACATTGGAGCCAGCACCGGGGTTCTCCCAGGTGAAAGAACCGCTGATGCTCAAACGGGCAATAATGGCAATGAAGCACACGGCGTTGGGAATCCACGACCACTTCTCGTAGGCGTGGATCACGTGGTAGCCAAAGAACGACACGATGATGGTCAAAAGAACAAGAATCAAGCAACCGGCCCAAGGAGGAAGAGCACCGTTGTTGACAATGTGCAATAACTGAGCAGATGCCATGATGTTCACGGCACCCCAACCAACACAGGCCACCATGTTAATGGCAGCGAAAATTCTCATACCATAGTTGCCCATGAGGAACTTGGACAAGATGATCTGACGGAGACCCAATCTGCAGCCAAAAATGGAGAAGAAAGCGACGGGAGCCGCACCCAAAAAGTTGAAGAAGATGATGCACATGAGTGCCTGGAAGAACGAGAGCTCGAAAACGGTGATTCCCAAGGCACCAAGCGAAAAGGTAGCAATCACCATGTTGGCGGACAACCACATGGTGGCGGCGTTCCAAATGGAGTCGTTACCCTTTTCTTCGTCGGTGACGATTTCAATACCCTTGGTCTCGGCGTTCAACGTGGCGGCCCACTTGTTGAAAAATCCCATGGGTGCGTTTTCCACATCGCCCGACTCCTCTACGGACTTCTCGAAAGAGTCCAGCGAGACTCTTTTTTTGGTCTCTATCTCGGCGTGCTTTTCCAAGTCGGACATGAGTGAATGCTTGGGGTGGATGCTGATCTGGTTGGTGTTGCAGTGGAGGCTGCCAGGTGCTACTTATAGCGGGAAAATTTGAAGAAACGAGATAAGGCACCATGCCCGTTACTTTTTGTCTGTGTGCAGGCAAATGAGATGCCATCCCGTCAGCGCTCTGCACATTGTGATTTTCGCGCACCGCCATTGGCCGTGAGACCCAGGCGTAGCGCGCGCCGCGGCACTGCCGAATTCCACGGGCTCGTAGATAGACAGTCTCGGGCGAGGCCGACTTGGCGGGGCCGACCCTGACCCCGCTTATTCGACTTCACTAGTAGCACCCTGGATTTGCCTGACATAATGGATTATGCATTAACGGAGTTTTCCGTCGTCGAAGTATGAAATTTGACTCGCGCGACTAGCAGTCACACACATGCTGCATGGTCGTCAGGCGACGTTGACGTACTGCAAGTGAGCGACACATTAAACTCCACAAGATCTTACCGAACAATGTACCGCTTACAATGGTATTTTCTTTCTGACGGTCCATGCTGACGGCCGTAAAGCGAAGAGTCACGTGGATTTTTTTTGCAAGGTCGATCCGCCCGCCTGTGGTGTACGGGTGTTTACCCACGGCGCGGATCGCCCGCCGTTGAGAGTGCGATAAGGAAGCTTCGCTTACATCCGGCCCCGCATGAAATTTGAGGTCATTTTTTTTCAAATAAAAATTGCAGATTCCTCCTGCCTTCGCTTTGCGGGTTCGGAATTGCCCGTACGATGCCACCAATTTCTAGTAGGCAGCCTTTATGGCGCTGACTACTGATCTCGAAACGCCGTATCGTGCGGACGGAAATGCTTCTTTAGGGCGTGTGCATGACAGTAACGCATTCACCCCGTATATTATCGCCTAATTGGAGGTAACAATGAAACGCCAAAAGCGTCGGGGAAATGGTGGTGTGCTTTATTTCCGGGGCACTTTTCTCCCTTCCGTAATTTCGACGATTCTGTCGTTCTCCTTCCAGAACTTCTCGGTTATGCGCGCTATGCGTCTCGGCTTCAAGCGGCTCGAGTGGCTGTTCGATAGCATCGATTACAGTTGATGGTATTGGGCGAGTCAGTCATGTAAGTAGGGTGACTCGAGGCTTTAAAACAAGCCCCGATGCATTTATAGTGGCTAGTTGACGAAAGCGGCAAAACTGTCGTTTTCAACACGAAGGGTGAATGGGGACCGCTGAATCTTCAGCTGCAAATTCAGTCCACCGTTGACTTGGACTAGCTCGTAACGTAGAGTAGGAAAGGTAATCAAAAACATTCCGCCTTTGCTCTCTGGAGCCGGCGCCCGAATCTCCAGTGAACTGCACCAATGGGCCCGAGACTTTGATGAGGGTTTAGAAAATGGAAATGTAGTTCCAAAGCTGAGATATAAATTGCAGATTTGAGAGAGATTCCCGAGTTCCACTACAGGGCCCTTTCCACTCCGTCCTATAGCTGTCGCACCCGAGTTGGACTTAACTGCCGGTGTGACGAGTATCCAACTTGCGGCTCTCTGCCACTCTGCCCATGTCCCATTGCTGTCTGCCGTCTACGCAGGCGCGTTTGTGGTGTATTACTAGCCTAGTCTTTGAAGCAGGGAGCCCAGCTCGCTGGGGTCTAATTATCAGACCAAAATCTGGTGGATGGTGGGTCTGGATCGGGTAATGGACGTGGCACCAAGGACCTTGTACAGGTGAATGTACTTTAAACATATTTTTTTCTCTTTCTCTCTCGCAACAGGCGCGTGGTCTCCGGAGGTCTCGTGGTGTACCGACATCGGGCGCTCCTTACTTGGTACCGAAATGGATTCCGAGCACAAGCGCAAGGATCACTATGATAATCAAACAGATCACGAAACACCAGATCCGCTTCTTCCGCGCGGCCTTGGCCGAAACCACCGCCTTCTGTGTGTGCCCGACACCCTGTTCAATGTCGTGCTGGGCGGTATTCACCTGCTCCTCAATCTGCTGGATCGGCTGGTCCTGCTCAACAACCAACTCCTCCATGTCGTGGAAAAGCTGCGTCAACTCCGCCATCGTTTTCTCCAACTTAAGCAACTCACGGTGACGAGTCTGGACGTCGTTCAACACAGTGCGAGCTTCGCCGCGTCTGTTCAGCTGCATCAACGCCTGCTGGAAAATCTGCTGGTTAGACGACCCGTCTTCAACCACAGCCTGGATTTCTTCCGGAGTGGCGTCGGGCTTGACGATCCGGTACTGCCGCTCCGCCTGTAAGCGCGTCTGCTCTCTGTTGTTGGACTCGGTCAAACGGTACTTCTGAATAAGCTCCAAGAATTTGTTTCTGGCAGCATCGGCCTGGTCTATTTTCTGCTGGTTGCGCAGTTGCACTGCCTGGGTCTGGACGTTTTTGATTCTGCTCTTCAACTCGCTTTGCAAGTTGGAGGCTTCAAGTACCAACGCGTCCACCTGCTTGGTGGCGTAGCTGCTTTCATCCTCGTTCAAGTTCAAGTCCTGGATCTGGTTGCGCTGTTTGGACGAAATCAAGTCCACAAGATTGGAGTAGTTGTCCAACTGGGTGTTAATGTCCTGGATCTCGTTCATGAACGCGACAAAGTCGTCCTCGTGGCCATATTTGTACGAGTCCATTTCGTACAGGCCGGTGTTGGCGCCACCGCTGGCGTAGTAAGGGTTGCTCATTCTGGTTGACTGCCGAAGTTGGGGACAGGAGCTTGTTCCACGGTGAATTTACAAAAAAACAATGCGACAGGCGGTGTCAGTACTGCATCGTGGCTCCGCCCGGTGGCCCAAAATCGGCCACGAGGTAGCGAATTATGGCCATGGAAAATAGGCCAACTGAGTATATTGGGCCCCGAATCGTGAATTTAGTGTCGGGGATTTTAATTTTTGTAGCCGTTCTTCTGATTGCGGGCAATTGACGTTTTTTCTCTGCTAGCCGAGTTTTTCACTCACGAGCCGAAGCAACAGACCACTGAGGTCGATGCAAGGTAATATTGCCGAACTAAGGCGAATTTTTTATTTTATGCCACAAATCTCACTTGTGAACCGTCCTGCGCCATTCGATCGAATTCTGAATAAACCGGCTCCCCAACTTCGAACTATTATCGTCCATCGTCCATGCCTCCACATTCAGACTTCTCACACTATCCACATGCCGTTCTCACCTTCGCCTCACCAGGCTGCAGGACACGACGGGTGTCTCGTGGATGGACCTGTGTTTGCCAAAAAGACGACGGATCAGGAATTGCGTTTTTATGAGGAATGCCATCGCAGAATCACCGATCAGCATCCTTTAGGATCTCATCTCTCCCACTGGACGCCAACCTTCATGGGCACCTTGACGGAGGGGATGAGGAACGAAAGTCCAGCAAATCTAGACCAGATCTCCGTCAATCAGTCTCTGGCCGAGTCTCAGTACATTGTTCTAGAGAACCTCTTTCATGGGTTCTCGAAGCCGTCGGTGTTGGACATCAAACTAGGCTCAATTCTCACTGACGACCTGGTCAGCAACGAAAAGCGAGAGCGTCTTGCGAAAGTCAGCGCCTCCACCACAAGCGGATCACTTGGGCTACGTATTTGTGGAATGAAGGTGTATGTAGACCCTTCGGCATCGTACTCTCCGCAGCCGCTATTCGCCAACTTGCACGAAACATTGACAAAATCGGGCGACTATCTTATTTATAACAAATTGTTCGGCCGGCGACTCACCAAACAGACGCTTGCGGCAGGGTTGGCAGAATACATTCCCGATCCTAAACTACGAGCCCTTCTCACCAACCGCTTCCACCAGCGACTCCAGCTCATCTACAACTGCCTCATCGACACAGAGGTGCGCATATTTTCCGGCTCCCTATTATTTGTATACGAGTCTGACCCGGCGTGCTGGGATTCCATCACCAGTCTGGACTACGACGCCCTAGATCCCATAGTTGAACTGGCCGAGTGGGGCGATGACGTCAGTAGCGGCGACGACGACGACGACGACGACGACGACGACAGCAAAAGTGCATCTGGCACTCACAGCCACAGCAACAGCACCGGCAGGAAAATCCCACCGCCGCTCAGCAGGTTGCGCATGATAGACTTCGCTCACGCCAAGTACGTCGACGGCATGGGGCCCGACGACAACGTGCTAGACGGCGTGGAAAACCTAATTAGCATCTTCGGCCAGCTTCTGGCCCAATCACAATAACTTGGTGATCTTTCCAATGGCAATGGTGGACACCTGGTCTCTCAACGTGAAACGTCCCAACTGCTGGTAGTCATTGTAGGTTTCAGCACACACAGGCTCCTCAGTCTCCAAAACGGCAATGATTTTCATTCCCTTCTTGGCGAAGGCTGGAGGCTTCTTGGACTTTCTGTTGGTACCCTTTTCAAGCTTGTGCTTCAACTCCACAAATTTGACTTCCTCAATGGCCGTGTGCAAGTGCATGACACAAGAGAATCCGTTCGACAAGATCGAACGCAACTCCACAATGGCGATCTGAGCCTCGAATCTCGTCACCGTCTTCACGGGGTTTTTGGGCGATGTCAACACGTAACCCTGTTGGATATCTTCTTCTTCAACACCCTTGATTTTCAATCTGGTCTGCTCACCGCAGTAGGCAGCGTCGCACTCCTGCTCAGATTCGTTGTAGATGTTCACAACCTCCACAGAAACTCTGTTGGGCATCATCAACAAGTTGGCATTTTTCTTGATGTGGCCCGACTCGATCTTACCCTCAACAATCGTACCCATGTCTTTCATCTTGCCGGAAATGGGCAACATGAAAGGTGCGTTCACGTGTCTGTTGACAGTCTTCATGTTGTCCAAGTATTCCAACAAGGAAGGGCCCTCGTACCAGGGACAATCGGATTTAGACACTCTGTCCTTCAAACCCGCACCTGTGTAGCCAGAAACAGGCATGCAAATCACGTCCTCCTTGGTGTAGCCAATACCCTTCAAGAACATACCCACCTTGGTGGTACAGTCCTTGTAACGATCCTCAGACCATCCAACAGTCACGTCGTCCATCTTGTTGACCACAACGATGATCTTGTTGACGCCCTGCGTTTTGGCGAGCAATGCGTGCTCTCTGGTCTGACCACCTTTTTCGAATCCGGTTTCATACTCACCTTTTCTGGCGGAAATCACAAGAATACCCACGTCGGCCTGCGAGGCTCCTCCAATCATTTCAGAAACGTACATCTTGTGGCCGGGAGCGTCCAAAATGGTGTATCTTCTCTTGTCAGTCTCAAAGCAAGCCTTGCCCACCTCGATGGTCTTACCGTCATTTCTCTCTTCTTTGTTGGTGTCCATGACCCAAGAAAGATACCAACCCTGTCTTCCAGCATCTTTGGCTTCTCTTTCGTACTTGTCAACGGTACGCTTGTCTACCGCACCAGTTAAGTACAAGAGGTTACCACCCATGGTAGATTTTCCGGCATCAACATGGCCCATGAAGATGATAGAAAGATGATCCTTACCGCCAAACAAATCCTTGACCACGTCCTCGTCGATCTGGTCTTCCTGCTCTTTGGCGATGGCGTCAGCAGAAGCGTTGGTGCTGCTTCCTGATTTGGAAGCGGCCAAGGCTGAAGATCCAGCAGCAGATTTTGACTCGGGAGCAGGCGTGGACTCTTTCGATGCAACAGGCGTCTTCTGCTCTGCCTTCTTGGTGGTGGCAGGGGCAGCCTTCTTGGCCTCGGGTGCCTTTGCGGTTTCCTGGGGCTTTGCGGCTTTTTCAGCTTTAGGTTCCTCCTTTTTCTCAGTCTTGGGTTCCTCCTTTTTCACCGTCTTGGGTGCGTTACCGATCTTGATTCCCGATGAGCTTGCCAACTTCAACGTCTTCTTGGGTTTGTTCAACGACGCCAGGGAACCGGTCAGCTGTTTCTGGTAGTCTGCCAACGACATACCCTGAGCCTGCTGCTGGGGCTGCTGGTAGTTGTAGGCACCGTACTGGTTATATTGGCCATACTGGTTGTCGTATTGGCCACCATAGTTCTGGTAGTTGTTGTATCCTCCACTCTGGTAGTTTCCTCCGGCCTGGTAGTTTCCTCCGGCTTGGTAGTTTCCTCCAGCCTGGTAATTGCTGTATCCGCCCTGGTTGTACTGGTTGCTGTTGTAGTCTCCCTGATTGGGCTGCTGAGATCCTTGGGCACCGTAATATTGGTTGTAGCCACCTTGGGGAACAAACTGCTGGGCAGAACCACTGTTGAAGTTTGTGTTTTTCAAGTCATTTGCCAACTTGTCGGGGTTATATTGGTTGTTGTCTGACATGATGGGTTGATTGTGAAGCGAACTTGAAAAAAATTTAAGTGCGCTGTGGTCACGTGATGCTGACGTGGGTGGAGAAGCACGGGGTACGATGCAGAAGTGAAGTAGAGAGAAAATTGAGGGAATTTTTGCAGGGATTGATTATGTGCTGCCCATTGCGGCTATGATGCAGTGCTCCTACGGCGGCCTTCAGTCCATGAACAGTTGGAGTTGGTGGTGATGATCTCATCGAGGACCCTGAAATATTCAAAAGGCAAAGGCTTGGAGCGTCTGTATCGCTAAAAATTAAGCGGTGGTTTTGTGCAAATTAGCCACACCACTGGTTCCTCTCCCTTTTCCGGATATCTGTCTTATCTATAGGACTGCACTCGCCGCACCACACCAAGTAACCCAGAATGGCCATCTTCGGCGAAAAGCCCTACACCTCCGTCACCGTCAAAGTCAATCAACTCTGCACTGTCGACAGAAACCACGATCTAGAGGATGACTCCATCGAACTTTATATCGACGATCTCTTGCAATTGATCAAGCTTCAACCCAGTGGAACCTCCGAGGCAGCAAGAGCCATTCGCAAGAAGATCAAGTATGGCAATTCCGTCGACGAACAGTTACTTGCACTCAACATGTTGGAAATTTTGGTGCTCAACGCTGGCCCGAAAATTGGAAAGGCTCTTTCCAACGACTACAAGCTCGTCCTGCAATTGCAATCTATTTTGACTGGACTGGGACGTACAGGCACCGGTGGAGTTTACAATAAGTCAGTATCAAAGAAGCTTACCAATTTAGCGATTGGATGGAAACTGGAACTCAAAGACATCGACGGCTACAGTGGATTGGCCTCATTGTGGAAGGTGATCCCCGGAATGAAATCGCATTCACGGCTGAGAAGTCGTACTCATACCGAGCCTTTTGAGGAAATTGTGGATGATTCTTCTCGCCTGCTGAGCCCTCCAGCTCGGCCTTCTAGTCCTCCGCCGAGAAAAAGCCGTCCTCCTCGACCAACCAGTCCTCGTCCAGACTACAGTAGTCCCCCACCAAGACCCACAACACGGTCTCCATATTCTGGAGCAGAAAATACTAAGAAGAAGGAGAAGTCCAAAATAAAGAAAGATAAGAAACCTCGCAAGTCGCGGTACGCCGATCCGCTGTACAAGATTCCCCAGATCAATTACAAGGTGGAAGCGCCCAAAATCAGAGCCACGATTTCGGACTCTCAAAAATACATGACGGCCTTGCAAAACTCGTTGGCACTTCTTCCACCTGGAGAGGACCCCTCGCAAAACAAGAAAATCGTGAGCCAATTTGAGAAGTGCAAAAAGACTCGGCGGGCCGTGCTTCGTTATTTGCAGTATGTCGGCGCTGGAAATCCCCTGGAAAAGTCTCGGGAAGTGTTGGAAATGGACGAGGAGTTTTTGGGCATTTTGATCGCTGCCAACGAGCAATTGGTGGATGCATTCAGAAAGTACGACAAGGCATGTGGATACACTGACGAAGCCCCGAATCCTAATCTGGCACAGCCTGACGATAATTTCTCTGAAAGTGAGGAGAGTTACTACTCTTCGAGCTCGTCGGAGGGGGAGGAAGAGGATGAAGATGATCAGCATGCTGAGGACCTGATTGCGCTGAAGTTGGCGCTGTTTGACGTGGGTAGCAGCAGTGCTCGTTTGCAGGAAGTGGTAGGCCGGGAAAGCCCTTTGCCTCCTTTACCAAGGGAGCCGCCTGCAAAAATTCTGGCTGCTTATACCGGTGCCAGTTTGGAGAGTGGAGACCCATTTGGCGACGACAAGCAGGTTTGAGGACCGTGCACAAGAAAGACGAAGGAAGGACTTGGTTTTTGAAGTATTCACATCCTTTGGAATCACTTTGTGCCCTTTTCTCTTCTGTGGATGCGAAGTTGGAGCGGATGCCCGTCGCATCGAAACATAAGCCTCACCACATCAAACTTGACATGTAATGTCGTAATGACATGAAAATGTAAAATTCAGAAAAAAGTCTTTTTACTCAGAGTAAACGCCAATCGCAGCTTTCTTTTTTTATGCTGACAATCTACCCCATTGATTCCTGCACTGTAGTTTTCCGGGGTCGTGAGGCACAACAATCAACCGATCACTCATGGCGCCCAAAGACACCACAAAGTCTCAGAAGAAGCCATCCGCGGCATACAGGCCAAAATTTGAACCATGCACTACGCTACCGTCCATTGACGAGTTTCGGCTCGGCACCATACTTGAGGGTCCAATGAAAGAAGAGGCAGCGGCAGTCTCACAGGCATTACTCAGCACTAACGCCAACTTTCAAAACGATCTCCGACATGAAATACGACAATGTCTCACAATTGAACAGAAAATTCAGCACAAAAACATCAGGCTAGCAAAGCAGGCCCGCCGGATCCATCAGAACATAGAAAGTACTAACCGAAAGTTGGCCGCACGGCCCAAAGGTCAGGCGAAAGGCAGTCTCGGCTCAGAAATCACAAAGCTACTAGATGTGTCTACGCGCGCATCTCTGAGCATAAAATTCCTAGCTACACGACTTACAGCCTTGGATAAGCGAAACGGTGGCTCTGGAGTTCCAGATACCGCTAAATATCCTAGGCTAGCGGGACTACTTCGAGATAGCAACATCTCTGTTTCTCATCAAACTGCCGTGGAATCAGCGTCCAACGGGCACCTTCGTGCCTCCGGTTCAAGTTCAGGCTCAGGTTCAGATTCATGTTCAATTGAAGAAGACATGGGGGACAGGGCCACTCGCGATGCGGTACCCTGTCTGCCGGTTTTTGGAGGCAGCATCGAAGAAAATGGCTCGATAAGCACCAAAAGTTTGAACACATCCTTCCAGTCGGCGTTGGAGTCTGAGTCCGAAGAGCTCGATCCCCAGGCATTTGAACTTCTCATAGACTCCAGCATCTCCAAGTACCGCGTTCAGCAAGAGGCTAAAAAGCAAGACCTAGAATTGCTCACATTGAACGATACGCAGTCGCGCCGGAGCCGGAATCCCATCCGTCTCTTGTCGCTGACGCCAATGAAACCACACTTACAAGCGGAGGCTCTCAAACTGCCGTTTGTGACTTCTAAGCTGAATGCCACAGTTGTGGAGACACCACATTTGTCGCTCCACAAGAAGCTTCGCATTGCCTCTTTTCCGACCAAAAATGGAGGTGCTTGTGTGTGCCATCCCGATGATTCTCCGGCCAAACAGGCATTGGCTGCTACTCTCTTCAAACAGGGCAATAGCACGCCGACAGAAATCGACGGGGATGATGTTTGGACTTCGTCCGGCCTTCACACTGAGACCGACGACAATGATGATCTGGAGTTCAACACATCCAATTCGTCCGACCCAGACAGCTCAAGCGGCTCGGACGTGGCTTCATCTGCACAAGCCAACGGCCTCTATGCCTTTCTTCGGAAGGAGTTGCAAATGAAAAAGAGAAGGTCTCGCCGCAACCGGCCCCCACGCGTCAGAGAATCCACATCCCCCACGCCAAAGCATCATCCGTCTCATCGAACGCTCAAGCCCAAGCAGCTGATCTTGAAGATACGGCCAGAAGGCTTGAATTTGCGCAGCGCAGGAACTGGATCTCCGCCTCATGTTCTGCTCGCGCTTTCCCCGGCGATATCGGAGAAATTCGACTTGGCCTACCGAGCCAGTCCGCGAGCTTCTTTCGTCAACGATCACGTAGTAGTTGGTCAGATTCTATCTGCTGACATTGATCTGGTCGATCTGGAACTGGATGTCTGTTCTGCCTCATCGGAGAATGCCAGAGCCATCAGCAAGCTTAGAAAGTTGTTGGTGTGAGGTCTACGTAGCCGGACAATTGAGAACCCCAAATTATGTATCTATGCAATTACTCGCCACTAACCCTAAATCATCGTCGCCTACTCTGCCTGAATGAAATTGTCGCGGGCAAAACGTTCGTGATCCTGGAACTATCTTCCCTGGACTGGGCCGCTTCTAGAACAACCATACGTAGAAGCACAACAAGAAGAACATGAAAAAGAAAAGCAACCACACTTTCCATGAAATGCCAGCCCGCTCACTCATCGACACCATGCGGTTGAACGTGCGCTTCAATGTCACCTGGCCTCTCTCAAAGCTGTTGGAGATGTCGTCGTTGAGTTTCATCAGCTTGTTAATTTCACTGCCCATTCGCATGCCTAAATTCTTGAGAGCCGCAACTTTTGTGCTCATCAGATCAACCTCGTCGTCATTTTGTGATTCAAGGGACATCAAGAATGCTTCGTTGTGTTTGGCTGAGGCCTGGGGCTGGGCATCATATGGAGAGAATGATCGCTGAGGGGTGGAGCTATTTGACGTGTGCGGGGAGTTGGTGGCGAAGAGCTGTGTTCGCATGTCACGTTGGTGGGCACTGCCCGCTGTGGAATATCGAGAACTCATGTTTGATGGTGCTATTTGAAGTTTGGTGGTGGGGCTATGGCGGTATGTTGTAGACAGGACAAGCCGGGGACCGTGAATTCAGAAGATACTCGGGCAATAAACAGTGTGAAAGAATCGGATCTGAGTAGTTGTGACTTTATCTTTTGGCGTTTTCGGTGTTTTTGATTAGTCTGACGCAGGCAAAGATGGGGTAGACTGCGAAGTGCGTCGAGAGCAAGTGGGTTCACAAAATTATCCTGATGCAACAGATTGGTATGCAATAAAAATGGACATATAATTCTAGGGCTTGTAACTTAAAAGACCGAGTTGAATTTCAGGAAACATCGCCCAACGCAGTTTTGTCTCTCTGGATATCTAGCACACGCCAGACGTCATCCGCAGATCGTCCTCCACGATCACAAGATGCTAAATTCTGAATATGGCGTTAATTTCAAATATGAGCTAGTGTCTTGACTCCTAGTCCCTCTCTCTGGATTGCCTAGCGTGCAAGTCCAAAATCCATCGCCATCACTTCCCGATGCCGGATTACTCAGCTTATCTCCACATGAGTACACCAGAAGGCGAGGTGCCCAGATCGCTCGCCCGCGTGAAACATGTCATGCTCATTCTATCCGGCAAAGGAGGTGTTGGTAAATCCTCAGTCACCACCCAGGTGGCCTTGTGTCTTGCTCTTGAAGGCTATAATGTTGGCGTTTTAGACATTGATCTCACTGGCCCATCGCTTCCTCGAATGTTTGGGGTCGAAAACAAGCAAGTACATCAGTCTGCCTTTGGATGGCTACCAGTGCCTCTCAAGTTTGACACTGATGGTGGAAAAAAGGGGAAAGTGTCGCTCATGTCGCTTGGATTCTTGCTAGGCAGTCGAGACAGTTCTGTGGTGTGGAGA
Source organism: Hermanozyma aechmeae (assembly GCA_030583085.1). Taxonomy (NCBI): domain Eukaryota; kingdom Fungi; phylum Ascomycota; class Pichiomycetes; order Serinales; family Metschnikowiaceae; genus Hermanozyma; species Hermanozyma aechmeae. The sequence goes on along the minus strand of JAJMHA010000004.1, from coordinate 462,691 downwards.
GGCCCAAAGAAAACGGCAATGATACGCCAGTTTCTTCGAGATGTTGTATGGAACGGTGGAGATGATAACACTCCTCTAGACTACTTGCTCATCGATACTCCTCCTGGCACTTCCGATGAACATATTGCTATAGCAGAGGAACTCCGGTGGGCCCAACCTATAGACGGAGCAATCATTGTCACGACACCTCAACAGGTTGCAATTGCCGATGTTAAAAAGGAGATCAATTTCTGCAAAAAGGTCAACTTGAACATCTTGGGTGTTATAGAGAACATGAGTGGGTTCATTTGCCCACATTGTTCTGAGTGTACGGATCTCTTTTCAAGTGGTGGCGGAGCTGCTCTTTGTGAGAGTCATTCTCTTGACTTCTTGGGCAACATCCCCATTGATCCGTCCTTTGTTGAGTTGATCGAGGGCCTAGATGCCAACCTGGATATGTTGCGGTTGTATGAGGACAGCGAGCTACGGCCGCTCGTAGGCAACATGGTGAAGAAGATACTTGATAAGAACCTTCCCAGTCGAATTTGAGAATGCCACCACATCACAGCGAGGCGGAAATCGGGTTCAGTTGAGAATGGGCATCACAAGGACATTGCAGATAACCAGGGACAGCAAGGCACATAATTTTGCAGACAGAAAGGCGTAGCATGCCTGCTTGCCCATTCGGCGTGAAGTGATCGTCGCTGTTCTAGCCGATGCCTACACACATGCATGGAAACAACAGGGCCGTCAGTCAAACGTCCCAGTTCCCTCCACGACACTCCACATCTACACAATATATCTAATCCTGTCCGTTCCCTATTCAATGTTGTTGTACTTCTTCCAGCGCACGATCTTTCTCTTCAACTGCCCTTCACTCAAGAACGAGGTATTGAGTTTCTGGTCCCACTTCATCTTCTCGTAGTCATCGCCGTACTTGTTGTAAAGCTGCTCGTATACCAGGCTCCCAATCTCGTCTGGGCCGATCTCAATGGTTTCTTTGGCATTTTCGGCGTGATACTTTGCAAGCTCTTCGATGATTCCGGGCTCGCTATCCTCAGCATCGTGAACGTCCTCGATTTTCATTGTGCCATGAATGATCTCAACAACTGCGTTTGTTTCGGGGTCACGGATAAGTCTGGCTTGACCCACGGGAATTTTAGAGGGGTCAGTTTCATTAAGGGAATTTTCCACCAACTCTCTGACTCTCTCTTTTCTTTCTCTCTCTTTTCTGTGATCTTCATTTGTAACGATCTTCTTTTCCACTCCACCGCTTGGAGCATTTAAGCTCGTGGCCAAGCCTATACGCTTGTAGTTCTGGCTTAGCGTCAACTTGGGGTCCCAGTGTTTGGCGATGACTGGGTTGTTTTTGATGACGATTCTTTTGTGCGTGTCCTTGGCTCTGACGGTATTTTTCTTGACCAGCGATTTGGCCATTTTTCTCTTTCTGACCGACACCATGTTTGCTGAATGTGTTTATGCGATGGCCTGTGGAGATGAGTGTGAAGTGCGATGAGTTTTTCAATGAGGGTGGAGAGCCTAAAGATGAGCCTGAACTGCTTTTAAAAGCGTAGTGAAAATAAAGAATAACGCAATATGAAATAAGAGAGCGAAATAGCAATAGTTTTTCAAAAATTCAACTTGGCCTTCATTTGCAAACCAAGAAACCGGTATAGATGATTACCAATCGCTAGGGCTACACTCCACACACGAGGCGGGCATCTGACGGTCATTTTCCACTCTATTATCAATTCTGAAAACGATTAGTATTTCCTTATCCCACTGATGCCGTCCCAGAAAATCAGGCGCTTCCCCAAATAATCAGATGCTGGTCTGAGTTCCACTAGCGCTACCACGGCCTCTGCCTCTGCCTCTTCCCCGACCGCGGCCTCTTCCACGACCTCTCCCGCGGCCACGCGCTTTCTCTTGCCACTCGAATGTCGTTTTGGGGGAGACTTTCAAGCTTCGACCTTCAAACTTGCATCCGTCAAGTTCAGCAATCGCTCGTTGGGCATGTTCTTCTTCTTTAAATGCAATGTATGCAATTCCTTTAGAAAGAGCCGTCACTTTGTCCTTGACAATGGTGATCTTTTCTATTTCTCCAATGGCACCAAAGATCGGCTCAATGTCTTGCGGAGTAGCATGATAGTCAAGGCTTCCAACAAATACGGATCGCGCGTCGAGAGCAGCCCGCTCTTCGAATGTTGGAACGTATTGGCTCTGAGAACTCGGATGTTTCTCTGTGTTCAACGGACCTTCGGGTTGTACTTCATCGTCAGCCATATGATGCACGGTCTCCGATTTCGCACCTTCTACATGGAGGACACCACCACTCGAAAGGGTGGCCCGTTCTCAAAATCACATGGTTGCTTTAGTTAGTTATTATCTCAGTATAAATCAGAGCCTCAGGCTGAGCCGGATAGATGATCGAGGACGTGCAACTCAGTTGGCTTCCACAAACGCTCTGTAAGTAGTGAATGGCTCATCCGTCGAGGAGGACTCCAAGACGATCTTGGTGCCTGGCGCCACAAAGTACACGTATCCGGTCTTCACCTCTTTGGCCTGCTCACCCGCAATTTGGATGGTACCAGTTCCGTTCGTTGCAATGACGATGGATGGCCCGTCGAATTCGTCGAACTCCTGCTTCTCACCTGCCTTGGGGTGGAAAATGGTCTGCAAAACAGCGAACTCAGCGATTGGAGGGTCGTACAATACGGATTTGGCGGCATCGCCTCTCGCCTTCGCGAAGGGCAACAACGGCATCTTCTGCTTCTCCACAGACTCGTAGGAGTAGGTCAACATCTCCACCAAATTCTTGACGTCCTTGAATTTTGGGGTGAATCCAGCTCTCACCACATTGTCTGAAGCGGCCATACACTCAATGATGTCTCCGCTGATGTATGCATGGGGGTCCTTGGCTTGCAAGAACATGGCTTCACCAACGTTCAAGACAACATGGTTCAACAACAAGCAGCCGCAAAACAAGCCAATGTCGTTGGGAAACTGCTTGTTCAAACGAAGAATCAACTCGGCCAATTTTGGGGCCAACTTGTCGAAAGTGGCTGGCTCGTTTTCAGCACGTGCAACCAATTTTGCCGCAAGCTCGGCGATTTTAGCGTCTGGCGTGTTCATCACAGCACCAAACACCTTCTGCAACAATTTTCTGTTGGCGGTGTCGTCGGCGGTGCCGATTTTAGCCTCAGGCTTGATTCCCAGAACAAACTCAGAGATGATCCGAGATCCCACAATTTCGGCAAGCTCAGGCACATTCTCAAGGGTTTTGGAAATCTGCTCCAAAGGCTTGAAGCCACAGAAACCTTCAAAGTCCGTAACGGCGATAGCCATCTCGGGCTTGTGGTTGTCATCTGGATAGTTCTTGGGGTCATCAGCGTGGAGCTGTCTTGCCAACGCCTTGTCTGGGTGGGCCTGGATAGACAAAACCTTCTCAATAGAAAGAACCTTGAACAAGAATGGCAACTCCTTGTCGGATCCAAACTTCTTGACAACAGACTCGTGGAGATATTCATCGGGGTTCTCGCCCACAACTTCTCTCAAAACTTTGCCTTGAAGTTTTTCATCATCAACAATCTTGGAAGGGACAGATGGGTGAGTTCCCATCCAAAGTTCAGCGTAGGGCTTGGACTCGTCGATCTTGGTGGATGAGTTGGAAGCAGCAGCGAACTGGGCAACAGCAGAGTGCAGGCCGATTTTGCCCCAGTCATAATTCTGGTAGCCACAGTCAATTCTGAAGAGTTTGGACATTGTTGTATGAAAAGATTGGAGTGTTGACGGCGCGTGTAATGCAGGACGTGGTCTCCGCCTGTCAGCGGTCCGATGATGTCAGCAAAATAGTCGATAACGAAAGACGCGAATGATAATACGATCGTTTTACTTGAAGCAGTCTAATTTTGGATATGAATTTCCGATGAGATTTACTTTATCCAACCCTATCAAACATTCGAGCCTTCGAGCCGTCGGAGTTTTTCATCCACCGATATGCAGGAGAACACGGTGTGGGATTGATTAGCCTTGCAAGGCTTTATTACGCACGATGCGAGGAACAACAAACACATCGGAAATAAAAAAAACTGCCAGTTTCAAATGTAGACGCGCTCGACGCTGGAGGTGCTTCAATTTGCAAGCTGAAGTGTGCCCTGTTGAAGACCGCTGTAGGCGCATTCGATCAACAAATTTTGTCGTCTTTGGACCAACGCAGCCAAATTGACAATGTCAGTTTTCCGTTTCATAATCCTCTTGACGGCATCGTTATTGATAGAACTGTTGATCTGCTCGAAGCATTGAGACAAATCTTCAACAGTCTTGTTGAGGTAGTCTTGCATTCCCTCGAAAATGCTCGAGAAGTTGGTGCTCTTGAGGTAGAAAGCAAACGCATAAGTCCACATGAGTGTTTTCCTGCCGCTGGCCAAACTCAATATTGCATCTGAGAGGAACTGTACATCATTCCATGACAACGACGTCTCTGAGGTTTGCAGCTGCATTCTCATGTACATGAGCATACAGCGATGCACACTTTTGAGGGTCTTCTCGTCACCCGCCATGCTTCGCTGATGTACCGAAAAGCGCTTGTAGAAATGCAAGTAGCGCGAAAGTGAGTACTGCTTGTCAGATCGTTTCTTCTTGGTTTCTTCAAACTCCTTCAGGTCAAACCGGTTGCACTGCCAGAAGCTGGATTGGTGCTGGGCCCATTCCCCAAGGCAGATCCAACAAAACTCGTTAGTGCACTTGCCGCACGTCATGTGATTACATCCTCCGCTCTTCTCTATCTGAGAGTGGCATTTGGGGCACAGCTGAGTATTTGCCTCGATCCAGTTTGCGGTCTCTGAATCGTCTTCGCACTTTTGAATCCACTTTTTGACAAGCCAGCAAGGGCAAGGTAAATGGTTTTCCTGTTGGCAGTCAAAACAGAACTCATGGAAACGAGGGCACTTGACAATGGCCACATTGGCGAGATTCTGGTCCAGGGCAGCATCAAAACCAGGACCTCGGGTATCGTTTACAAGCTCTGCTAAATCTGCGCAATCAACTGCGGGACACCAGCGATAAATTGAATGCTGAGTGTTGATGGTGACTTTGGCAGCGAACACTAGTGCAATATTTGAAAGTAGCAGATCGGTAGGCTCCTCCAGTTTTATTCGGCCAGACAAGTCCACGTTTACAAACTGATTCTCATATTCATCAGCAGGATCATCTTCTTGATCTGCAGATTCAGCTGTAGCCAATTTCAGCGAGAGCTCGTCAGAAGTAGTTTCGGACTCCGACTCTTCACCCGAATTTACAAGATGATATAATCGATCTGCGGTCTCATGCAGCAACGAAAGTTCGCAAGTGACATCTATACAGCGTATGAGAGATCCACGTGCAATCGCTGCATACACGTAGTGCCCATAACACATGGCACAGTAGGTGTGTCCACAAGCCAACGCGTAAACGTCGATATTGCCTGTTTCACAACAAATCGAGCAGGTGAAATTTTCGACCCTTTGAATCGTCGTTGGGATGGTCCCTTGTTTCGGTAGACCCAGAGCATCCCGAAGTTTCGGCCAGTCTGTGAAGTAGTCGCTGGTGAGCTCATCCACCAGCCACTTTTTGTAGTGCAATAGTATCAAAAGCTGCGGAATCAGGAGCGTCTGCATGACTGTATCTTGAAGCTTTCTTGCTTTACTCACAAGATTATCATTGATATATTGAGCCATTTGTAGAGATCTGTACTTGAAGGAGCTCACCGGGTTTGGCGATTTATATACAGCAACGAACTTGTCGGCATCTGAAGCCTCAGGTAGCGAGGAAACAGAATGTAGTGACTTGCAATCCGAATCCTCAAGCAGTAGGAGGGAATTGCCATCGTCATAATCAAAGGAAAAGTCGGACTCGTAATCCATGAAGGGGGAGCGAGTATGACAGTGCAGGTAATAAATATATAGCAGGCGGCGAGAGGGCCAGTTTCGAGGCGTCCCTAGCTTTAGGTGAGTGTAACGTGGGGTGTATCTATGATGCGCGATGTGCGAGCGAGACCTGACGAAGACTCCGGCGGAGTTTCGAAATCGAGAAAATACCGCTGCAGGAAATTCGAATATACAATACAAACTAAACCTTTCCATGCTTGTATTATAGCTTATAATGTCTCGTTATGGCCTTAATGTCTCATTATGGCCGCAACGCCTTGAGTCCACGCTCAAGAAGCAGCTTCTCTTCTTCTAAGATTGTCTTGATAATAGTGGCCCTACTCTGGTCAATGCCGCCGTCTCCAATTTTAATGGTATCGGTACTCTTGCCATATCGTCTTAATCTCGCCTCTATCCAGTCGCAGATAAGCGTCTTCTCTTTTGTCGATGCAGAAGGTGCTACCAAAAGCTTCTGGATGCTCTTGGCCACTTTATGTTCCTTTGTCACCAGAGCTAACTTTAGTTGAAAATCTTTTGTACCCATCAAAAGCAATTTTGCCAAAGCCACGGTCTGCACGGTAGGCAGTCCGTCGTATTGAATTACAGGACTTAACTGCCACGATTCCGGAACCGCAAAAGACTCCTGATCATCTGCGTCCATCACGATACTGTTCAAGATCGGGAACCCAATTTCTTCATACCAATCGAGTTTGGCGCTAAGTGCCCTCAGTGAATTTTTCTTGACATATGCGAGCATCAGCACAGACAAGAGGCATCTGTTGCTGGCGTTTCCAGGACATATAAACCCGTACCTTTGTAGCAAGTATGCATTAGAGAGGTCGTTGCCGTAGGTGTTGAAAAGCTCGAACTTGTTGGCCATCTCGGGCATCAGAACCTTGACGATATCACAACATTTTTGCGAGTCTGAGAGTAATTCAGCAAGATCGTCATTTTCCGGTGAGCCTTGTATGAGCTCCTCTTCGGTTGACATCTCTTCGTCTTCTCCGTCTGTATCCGCCTCCTCCGATAGCTTCTTGTCAAGCTTCTCGATGTATTCCATTGTGATGGCCGATATTTCTTCCTCTTCCTCTTCTTCTTGTTCGCTTTCTATTTCCTGGTCAGCGCAGCATTTGTCGTGACAATGGTCTGCGGCATGCTCATGGCTATCGATGTCGCCTTCAGAGTCGGAAGAAGTCAATGAGGCGGTGACGCTTTCCGAAATAGAGTCCTCATCGGAATCTTCACCTTCTTCGAGCTCTTCCTCATCGCTTCCCATTTGCTCATCTCCCAGTGCATCTTCATCCTCATCTCCATGCTCGCACCCTACCTCACCACAGTCCTCACAGAGATCGTCATCATCTTCACATACAAAGTGAACATTCTCTCTGCCTGCCGGAACGCCATCTTTTATAATGGGTGACAAGTGGTTGAAAAGGTCTGCCCCAGGAACGAGTGAGAGTCCAAAGAATTTGTCAACCGTGAAAGCTCGACTAATCACGGCCTGGACACATCTCGCAAATGATTGAAGCTTTCCCTCAGTACCAGCAGCATCTAGCAAAATCTCCGGTACTGAGACATGTTTGGAATTGGCTTTCGCAAACAATACACACTCGTCGTAGAACTCAATGAGTTCCGAAGGATCAAGCATGTTCACCAAGTCACATTCGGTGTTGGCAAGTAAATTCTTCTCGCTGTCTGACCAGAGGCATATTGGCAAGTCTTGGCTTTGCCAATCGAATGTTTCAATGTATGGGTGCCATGGAGACATTTCACCTAAGGCCATCTCGTAGATGAAAGCAATCACCACTGCGTGCATGCCATGGGTCAAGTCAATTTCAGGATTGCTGCTCTCGTACTCGACAAGCAACGAGAAAATATAGGAGTTCTTGGGTGACAAGACCGTCTGCTTGGGAATTCGTAGAAGAAGAGGGTCCTCATCGTCCTGGTCTCTCAACTTCCAAAACACACCCAAACCTCCTAAAGCCGACGGCGCAATATCGAGGAGCTCTGAGTTCCAAAACGTATTTCTATCGAGCCATTCAACGAATTTGGCGAACTTGGAGGCCGATACCATCTGATGAGATGGATGTTCTGTGCAGGAGGACCAAGATCATCGGCAAGGTGGCCGGCAACGACAACTTCCTGAGGCGAATGAGAATTCTTACAAAAGCGAGAAGTGAACTAAATTACACGGTTGCTGATCTGAAGATCGACTTCTCGCCCAGCTCGTCCAATCTTGCACTCTATGCGATCTCGGTGATCTCTTCGAGGCGAGTTGAATTCAAGCTTCGAAGCAAGCGCTCAGATTTCGAAGTTTCAACCACCTCCACAATCCACTAGCGTCCCATTCCGAATTCCACTGTTCGGGTGTGCCAGAAAAGCCCTGGGTTACCCGGCCGCGCATCGCAGAATATATAACAGAGTGCGCATCCGCAGCTGAGTTTTCTTCTTCATCCATTAGTAGTGGTTGTACTAGACTTAATAAGTATAACTTTGTATCTTCGGATACACTACTGTAAAGACTTTAGCTCTGCCCTAAGTGCGCCGCCTTAGCGATTGTGCGAACTGGGCAGTTGCGTTCAGCTAAGAGGCCTTCTGACCCGTTTAACAGACGGGCCACAGAGGTCACTTCGTTTCGGTCTTTTAGATCTTTGCATTCTAGGTTTTAGTCAAGTTCCACAAGCGCCGGGCCCTGCCTGGCGATGGTTGTGGATTAAGGCCTTGTGCTACATTTCTCTATCATGCCTTTCTTTCCTCTTTGCTTCAAAAATTCTCTACTCCCTAACGAGTAGCGCCCGCACCGGTTATGTTCCTATAGCATAGCTGCTCTAGTTCGTTTTAAGGGCCTGGTTGCTTTCTATTGCCTCTGTCGCTCGCTTTCTCAGGACCCGCCGCCTTCCTCAGTGGTGGTGATGGCAGTCACGTGCCGCACTCTCAAGTACCAGAAAATTTAAAACTATAGTGGCACCCAACCATGGCACACAGACTCTTGGTCAACGTCATATTTACCGGTGCAGCCGTATTTGGCCGTGCATTTACCGAGGCCTATAAACAGGCTGCCAAAGCCAGTGCCTCGGCGTCGGCCTCCGGAGCAACCAAAGCCAGATCAGTTGGTGGCATTCCAGTGGATGAGGCACTCAAGATTTTGGATATCGACAAAAAAGATCTTTCATTGGCTAAGATCGACGAGAAGTACCAGTACTTGTTCGAAGTGAACTCCAAAGACAAGGGCAATTCGTTCTTCCTTCAGTCTAAGGTGTTCTATGCAATGGATTCATTGAGAAAAGAAGCGGAGTTTCTACTGCAGACCAAGGAAGCAACTGACGGCACGCCGCAAACATGAGACATGTAAATAATGAACAACTAGTTGAGCATCGAAAGTGGGAGACAGTCGCCGGGATCCGAGAATCAGAGGCAGAGGTCTGAGAGTGAGTAGAGGAGAACAGCAGGCAGAGGTTTGGGGGAGAAGTCAGCGAACAAAGCACAAATAACTCTGCGAACTTTTTTGGAGGTACGCCCCGTTCTCGTACGTTTTGACGATATCACACATTCTCCATTCTCCAGCCACCTGCCTCTTGGACAGGATTACCGGTAGCAGTGGCGACAGCAGTCTGCGTTTGAAGCATCCCGAATTTTAGTAAGTTTTGAATCCACGGCCCCCTTCTTCCAATCCGGTTTCTACCGCCTTTTTTCAACCTTTTTTTCCTTGTTTTTGTATTCAGCTCGCTTGGTCGCTCGGTCGTATACTCCTGCACCTCATCCTAGTAACCTCAACTCCACAACTATTTCCATCTTTCCACGCCGTTCCTCGAGCCTGCTTCACACTAATACATGAGCGTCAACGCTGAAGACCAGCAGCTCCTAGAGGATGCGTCCACACTTCTCATGTTCGCTTCGGCCGCTGCTCGACAACGTTCCCCTGCTTCTCAGAACTCTCCAGACCTGGCGACCCACAACATCAAACTGCCACCTTCCACGGAGTCGCCACCAGTGCCATCGCCTCAGAATGTGGCAGAAAGAACCGTGAAACTTGAGAAAACATCGGCTCGGCCTCTGCCTCCGTTACCACTGACTGAAACACCTGCCCCTCCCAAACTCTACACATTCAGCACGCCGGTGTCAATGTCTCACCACGCTGAGCTTGCTCACACGCTGCCGCCAGAACAACAGAGCATTCCTCATGGCTATGTGGCGGCTGGCGCTCCTGTTCTGCATGCTCAGTCGCTCTCAGATCCTAATTTCGCTACTCTGGGGAAGTTGGCTACGATGGCGAGAACGGTGCTGGAGGCGTCGGGCGGCGTGACCCACGCGAACTCACACGCCAGTGGCAGCTCTGCACTGCACTCTCCACGCCAGAATGCGGCTTCTGGCGCGGGTTTTAGGACTCATAAGCGTAGTATTTCCGCTGGAGATGCCTCCTCCGTCAACCCACCAGTGGGTGCGCTAGCGTTGGCGCGGGGAATCAACAGAGGCACCCAGCAGCGCAATCTGGACAACGTTGCATTTGCTGCAGCGGCATTGGCAGCAGCTGCAGAGTTTCCTATTCCACTACGAAACAAGGAAGGCGTTACGGCGCCAGAGGACGACGAGAATCGCACAGAGGACGAAGCGGAACAAAAGGACACCGCGCTAATCAAAAAGAGTTCTGCACAAGGAGCTGAAGTCGTGAAGAGCGAATTCAAACCCGACACCAACACTCCACTGGGAAATCTGAATGTCCAGGCGATCCCGAACCTCCAGACGAGTGATCATACGGCGCATATGCCAGCTCCGCATTCCGGAGCTAATTTGGTCTCTCGGTCTTTTCCTATTCCGCAAGGCGTTCTGCCGCCGGTTCCCCACCCTCTGCAACACGGAGGTGAAGCCAAAATGGCTACTCCGAAATTGGACGACAACATCCCTTACCGCCCGCCATCGCTACATCTTTACCGCGTGGATCCTGATGCGGGGCTCATTGGCTGCATCTGTGGAATTGAGGAAGACGACGGCTTTACCATTCAATGCGACATCTGTTTCCGCTGGCAACATTGCAGTTGTATGGGCTACAAGACCAGTTCTGAAGTCCCTGAGGACGAGTACAAATGCTATTTCTGTGATGAACACAAATGGAATAAATTTGATGCTGCGCAGTGCCGAGAAGAGACCATTGCAAGGCTAGAACAGGATCGCATCGCCAGTGAACCTGAACTGAGAAGCACCGCGCCGAAGAGAAAGCTGCAGCTGGGCCGCAGTGATGACAAGAAGCGCCGCAAGTCCGTGAAGGAGTTAAAACCGGTGAGTTCCGATAAACCTGTTCCGGAAAAGCGCAAGTCGTCTGCACTGGTGCAGACGGAATCTTCTCCAAAGTTAAACGCTGCCCCAGAAGTGAAATACGTGAACAACAAGGACAACCCGCTTCTTCGAGATGGCATCTCGGCAGAAACATACGAGGCAGTGTATTATCGGCTCTCCGAGAATGACTACAAGACGTCTGAGACCAGAGAAAAGTACTTGGACATTGTGCTGAGGACGCCTACATCATGTGAGCTCATGCCTTTGGCCGATTTTAAGAGAATCAAATTCAGCAAAGTTTTGCTACCGCACTATCAAAATCAGGCCTCCAACGAAAGCGAGCAGCGTCGCAACAAGAACTCAAATAAAACTGCCGTTCAAGTGAAGACATATTCCGAGAATCCAAAGTCGAAGTTCGCAGGCATTTCTAAAACTGGTTTGTTCATCACGGACAAGTTGGCCACCCCAGGAAACGAGTATTCCATCGCTGAAGACACTCCGGTAATGTGCTATTATGGCGAGCTTGATTTCTTCGAGAACTATGCGCGCAATCCTGTTAATCAGTACTCTTTATGTGGCACTGTCAAGCCGAGAATTGCTAAGTTGAAGTTGCCTGATACCGACACCCTGATTGTGTTGGATGCCAGATTTGTCGGAAATGAAACACGGTTTATTCGGCGCTCTTGCGCCAACAATTCAAACTGTGAGATACGGCCGATTTACATCCCACAGTTGCGGACTTACAAGTTCGTGGTATACACCACGAAACCCATTTACTTGAAAGGCGACGCGCTCGAGGAAGAGCTTCGTCTTCCCTGGGAATGGGAACCGGAGCATCCAATTTTGAAAATGTTGAAACAGGACAGCGAAGGTAAGTACAAAGAGGGCCTCAAGTTTGAAGACTTTTCCGACGACGACAAGGCAATACTTATCAACTCCGTTGATCAACTCTCTAATCTTGTGGAGTGTGGCTGCCACAATACACCCTCCAGTAGTGTATGTCCGATCTTCAAGATCAAGAAAATTCAAGCGTATCTCTTACGTGCAACCCGAAAAGCCTTTTCGCATGCCAACTTGGCGATTTCGAAGAACAAAGAAGATTTGCTCGCATCCAAAAATGCTGGAAGTTACATTCCATGGAAGGAACGTCTTATTGAGCGCGACTTAAATCTTCAAAAGGAGTTGATTCCCGATCCTGTGGTTGAACAAGTGACCATAACCGCAGAATCTCGTGATTCCCCCGACCCGGACCATAGATCGAGCGAATTAGAGGAGAGAAGAACCACTCCTGACGTCACTTTCAGACAGCGGTACTTGGCACTGGTCAAAGAGAAGGCGAACCGTCTGTATGTGATGGGTTCCGAATCTGACCACCATACTATGGATGTCAGCAAAGACTTGCTGGACGTGCCAAAGTTTGTATATGTGCCAGTGGTACCAGAGCTTCTCGAGTCTATTAAATTCAGAGTTAATCTGACGCTTCAGTCAATCACCTCGCTGAATCTCCAAAAAACTGAGTTGAAGAATCTTGAGACATCGGACAAACCCCCAGCCGCCGCGATTATCACAATTGCAGATACTTTGGCGGTTGCACCGGAGAAAAAAATCGAGCCTTTGCAAGGTCCACCAATAGTGAAGAAACTCCTGTTTGCCGATTATAAGAAGCAAAAAAAATAGAGATGAGTTATTGGAGACTGCTCATGTGTACTACTGATTATAATAGTCAAATTTTATTATGAAATATATTATGCAAAGGTCAAACAGTGATAGATTAAAGGAAGTCATTCAGAGTGATGTTGGACTTATCGCACATCTGTCTAAAGATTCCGTTCTTCAGGTTGAAGAGGTTCTTAGGAGTATCAAACTCGCGAATCTCTCCCTTGTCCAAAACGAGAACCCTGTCGTAGTTGATGATGGTCTTCAAACGGTGAGCAATACACAAAATAGTGCAGTGCAGGAACTCACGGATAATCGTTTCCTGAATTTTGCTGTCGGTTTCGTAGTCCACAGATGACGTTGCTTCATCCAAGATAAGAATCTTGGATCCTCTCACCATGGCCCTGGCAAACGAAAGCAACTGCCTCTCTCCCAAAGAAAAGTTGGATCCACCATCCTCAACTTCTCTGTCCAAGTGGAATTTGTGCAAGTTTGGAGAATTCTTATCTTGCTCTTTGACCAAAGCTAACTTAGACATTTCAATGAGTCCAGACCGAGTCAACGAATCCCACAACAAGGTGTCATCTGATTTGCCGAATGGATCAAGATTTCTGCGAACTGTGCCTTTGAAGAGAACTGGGTCTTGGGGAATAATGGAAAGTTTTGAACGTAAGTCGTTCAAACCAAGCCGGCTAGTGTCTATACCATCGATCTCGATCTTTCCTTCCGAGAGTTCACTCAAGCGGTACAAAGCCGACATTACAGAGGATTTTCCAGCACCTGTTCTACCACAGATTCCGATTTTCTCATGTGGAGCGATATCCATGTTCAACTTGCGGAGAACGAGAGGCAAACCTGGTCTGTAAGCCAATGACACATTCTCAAAACGGATAGCTCCGTGCTCCGGCCAGATCTCTGGAGGCGCAGTTTCCGAGATGTGGTCTGGTGCTTCCTGGGGCAAGTCAAGTGCATACTCACAAATTCTTTCAACGGCATTCATCTCGTTCTCCACCTGAGTGTGAGTACGGACGAGCATTGAGAGAAGTCCAGCAACTTGCAACACGTATGACAACAACAAACCAGTTGAGGCTGCCGAAATGGAAAAAACGTGGAAGGTACAAAGTAGACAAACGACAAGTGCGAGAACAAAGGCCACCATGTCTAAGTGAAGCGCTAACCAACGCTGGTTAGCAACGGTGATGTAATAAGCCTCATTCATATTATCCACCAAGGTGTCGTTTTTGCTAAGGAAGCGACCTTGAGCTTTGTATGCCTTAATGGTGTTCTGGCCACTCAAAGTTTCGTTGAAGTTATTGTAGACGTGCGACCTTTGGGTTGCCTCGATTCTTTTAATTTCTCTTGCTGACGCCTGGTAGAAACTGGCAACGGCGCAAAAGATAAACACCAAGAATGGAATGGCAATGGCGAACCAAGGAAGGTAAATCACACAAAGAACCAAGACACCTATGATAAAGGAGCCCATGTAGATCAACATACGAATCTGATTTCCGATTTCGTTGTCCAAAGAGTCAGTGTCCTTGGTGAATCTGTTTAGGATTCTTCCCATTGGGGTGGTATCCATATATGACATGGGCACTCTCAATATTTTCTGAACGGCCATCAAGTTCAACACGGTTGCGGACTTGTTGCACATGTAGGCTAATGCCACAAAGTCGATACTCAAAACAACAAAGGCCAAAACGGTGAACATGACGTAGAGTCCAATGTACTGGCCATTCGACATATTCTCAAACCGACGCTCAGACCAGAAAGACAACCAGGTGTTGGTGAAAAGCTGGCAGAACACTGAAATAGCGGTCAAGATGGCCATGAAAGGCAAAATTGAGTAACCCTTAAAAACCCCTGATCCGTACTTTACGTAGTTCTTGTACACCGAAAACAGAATTGAACGCTGTTGGCGGGTTTCGTCGAGGATCAATCTACCATCTTTGGTGTTGTTGACCTCGTAGTCGTAATGAATTGCTTCTTCATCTTCCACAGTGACGTGAGTAGAACGGCGAGTCAACTGTCTCTCGATATTCTCTTTCTCGGCCTCAGTGGTGGCTTTAATGCTTCCGATGTCTTCTTCTTCCTCTTCTTCTTCTTCTTCTTCCTCGCTGGCGGTAGAATTAAATTTCATCAACTGCTCAAAACCTGTGTTCTTGCTTTTAAGTTCGTCGAACGTACCACAGTCGACTGTTCCGTCTCCATTCATGAAGATGATTTTCTGTGCTGATCCAATGAGAGCGAGCTGGTGGGTGGCAAGAACCTTGGTCTTTTCCTTAAGAAGACCCATGACGCAGTTCTCCATGATGTGCTTTCCCACTCTAGCGTCAACTGCACTCAACACATCATCCAACAAAATGATGTCCTTGTCGGCGTAGACAGCACGAGCTAAGTTGATTCTAGCCTTTTGACCACCGGATAAGGTGATACCTCTTTCGCCGATTTCGGTTTCGTCACCAGCGGGCAAAATTTCAAGGTCGGCCTCAAGCGAACATGCGTAAATGACGTCCTTGTATCTTTGGCTATTAAACTCACATCCGAACAAAATGTTGTTTTTGACGGTGGTGTTCTGGATCCAAGGTTGGTCGCAGAACAACAAAGATCCATTGACGCTGACAGAACCTTCAGTACGTTTCATGAAACCAGCCAAAGCATTCAATAACGAAGATTTTCCCGATCCAATCACGCCAGTCACAGCCACGAAGGAGCCTTTCTCGATTTCAAGGTTGATGTCGTTCAAGCTATCGAGAATAGTGGCCTCAAGAGCAGTGGAACTGGAATCCGAATCGAATTTCTCCTCATGACCGACTTTCTCAGTCTCTTCAGGATTCTTTTGATCTTTGATTTCAATTGCCTTTCCTTCTTCAGCTACTTCTTCAGCAAAACTGTCCCATTTGAAGGACGCGTCGGCCACCTCGATTGCAAGATTGCGCTTGTCCATGTCCCGCTTAACTTCAGGCGTCGCCTGAGTCTCAAGGGCGTTCTTGTCAAGTTCCTCGGCAGCCAAAAACTGACCGGAACGGATAAAACCAACCAAGGCATCGGAACCAGACGCCAAAGCCAAAGGAAGCATGAAGACCTGCTGCGACAACGAGTTGAAAAGCGAAATGGACGAGAAAAGGTCAGCTGGAGACTTTGTACCACCCGAAACGGCATACAATACCAAAAATGAAGCCATGGAGGCAAAAAGTGTGAGACACATGGCAGCCGAGGTGATGATGTTCCTGGCAACTTGCATGGTGTACACAATTTTCATTTCCCTTTGTCTGTTATCTCCGATGACCTTCGCGTAAGGAACTTCCC
The DNA here is from genome assembly GCA_030583085.1 of Hermanozyma aechmeae. Lineage (NCBI taxonomy): Eukaryota > Fungi > Ascomycota > Pichiomycetes > Serinales > Metschnikowiaceae > Hermanozyma > Hermanozyma aechmeae. The sequence continues at coordinate 446,573 of JAJMHA010000004.1, read as the reverse complement.
AGCAGTAGAACTTGATCATTCTTAAGTTGTTGAGTACCTCTTTGACGTAGTCAACACGGTTGTCAGTGTACTTGTTGGCAGATTTTCTGTAGGCGAACAACTTGCCGGTGACCGCCATCATGGCAACACAGAATATAAGCACCAAACCCACACCAACCATAGCCGCAGCACCGATGTTGTGACAGAGGATACCAATCACAATGGCGATGGGAACAGGGAATGTAATGAGGAAAGGCTGGAATCCAAGCGCAAAATCGATACGGGCCAAATCCGTACCCATCATGGAAGTGATCTTTCCTGGGGGATAGTCATGTCTTGCCCTGTCACTAAGGCGGAATGTTTTTTCAAGAAGAGCTTTTGTGAGTACAGCCTTGACCATGGCACCCATAAGCATGGAATTGTGGAAAGCGTGGTTGATGAAGAGACCGTTGATAAGAACCATGAGGGAAGTTCCGAGGGCATAGCCTATTCCCTTGCCCATATGATGTTCGAGACCAAGTGCCTTAACTTCCACGAAAGCAATTAATTTCTTCAGGAGCAAGGGGTTGGTGGCAGCAGTGACGTTGGAAAGCGTCAAGAAAAAGCATGCAAGGAAGAACCGGCGCCCAAATGTGTACAAGATGGCCCACACGATAATGTACTTGGGCACCTCAAAATCTTCCATGTCTTGGGGCTGATTCGAACCGTTAAGCTTGAATTTGGCTTCTAGATGTTTTTGCTTTGCCTTTGCCAACAACAGGTCAAAGTTCTGCAGAAACGCCTCTGTCATGGTTTTGACCTTCAAATCGTCTGTCAACTTGAACAAGTCAGCGGGATCCAACGTACGCTTGTAGCCCGGCTTCATGACCGGATGTAACCACCAGAAAAAGGCCCATACGAGCGGATTCTTGGGATTTGGAAAATATGGCCTGTCGGCTTCTTCAGGGACCGGTGGTACCTTCTTCGATAGCAACGGCGTCAAGAGACGCTTTTGTAGTGTTAGTGACATTGGAGGTAGTAGAAATGATTGGAAATTCCAAAGAGGCGAATGCGAAAGTTCAGGTGGCGGGACACTGGCTCTTTAAGCAATCCTGCGGACATAAAATGGCGGCGGCGCTAGTGGAGTAGATGCAGGTGATGCGAAGACATACGGCTGCGTTGATGTATCGGGCTTATCGGTAAAATGTTATTCTAGCCGCGGTGGTGCTACAATTATGTTCAAACCTCCCTGTAACTAAACATACAACCAAACATTTTATGGGGTTCTATTAGTCTTCCAAGTTTCTGGGATATTGACGCCGGACTTATGCGGAGAAGTGCTGCGTGGCTGAGAATCGCGAGGAACTCTGACACTTCGCTCCGCGCTCCAAGCCGCCATCCGACGGCGATAACAGAATATGTTAGGTAAGTGACACGGACGATAACACCAAACTCCCCTGCGGAGCGCATATCTTCAGGGATGTCCGACTAGGAGCAGGACATTTTAATTTTTTCTGCGCACCAAAATTGATAGGCACCACTTTCCGTTTGCCGATATTCCTTGTCTGGCCGTGCCGTGCATGATGGGGTTGGCCCGAACCGGCGGTTCGGCAGCGCCACCCGAGCTCCGAGGCCTCGCGGAGAAGCCGTTGAAAAACACCCGTGCCTCCGCGAACACACCCGTGCCTCTTGAAACACCCGGACACCCCCCACCTCGGAAGTGTGTGCGGAAATGCCCCACAACGGAGATGAACGCTGGGTTTAAAGGCAACCCAAGGGACGCCTGCTAGGTTTCAATGGCCTCTATTCTTCAAAAATCTGCCAAGGACATTGTGATCCTCGCCGCAAAGCGCTCGCCGATAACCAAGGCTGTGTCTGGCGGCCTCGCCTCAATGTACCCTGAAGAACTACTCCAACAGGTAGTCAAAGGCACTTTTGAGGGTGCCGAAGTCGATAAGTCGTTAGTTGATGACGTTCTCGTCGGCGCTGTGCTTCAGACGCTTGGTGGCCAGAAAGCCTCGGCTCTTGCTATAAAGTCCTTGGGGTTTCCTATCAAAACGACCGTCAACACCATCAGCAGGCAGTGCGCCTCGTCGGCTCAAGCAGTCACCTATGAAGCCGGAACTCTATTGACCGGCGAAAATCAGTTTGTCGTGGCCGCTGGTGTGGAGTCCATGACCCACGACTATTTTCCGCATCGGGGTATTCCCCAACGAATCTCAGAATCCCTCCGTGCCAGCGCTAGCGCCGAAGCACAGGCGGTTCTCATGCCCATGGGGATTACCAGTGAAAATGTTGCCCTGCAGTTTGGCATCAGCCGTGCTGACCAAGACCAGTTTGCATTGGAGTCTCACCTCAAGGCCCATAAAGCAAGTGAGAGTGGCCATTTCGCCAAGGAGATTGTCGAGATCGAGGCACGAGGACTCGAAAAAGATGGCCCCAACACTTCTGTGACTGTTTCCAAGGACAACGGAATTCGCGGAGGCTCGACCATTGAGAAGTTGTCGACTCTCAAGCCGGTGTTCCTGGAGGACGGCACGACGACCGCTGGAAATCTGTCACAGATATCTGATGGAGCATCGTGTGTGATTCTAACCACGAGAGAATTGGCTGAAAAACACGGGTATGCACCGGTTGCAAGATTCATCGGCTCTTCAGTCGCTGGAGTGCCAGCAGCCATCATGGGGGTGGGCCCAGCCTATGCGGTTCCTCAACTCCTCAAGAGGTTTCTGCTTGGTATTCTGGACATTGACATTTTTGAGCTCAATGAGGCGTTTGCCTCGCAGTCATTGTATGTAATCGATAAGTTGGGCGTGCCTAGTGAAAAAGTCAATCCATACGGCGGAGCCATCGCATTGGGCCATCCGTTAGGTGCTACAGGAGCCCGAATTGTGGCCACTTTGGTCAACGGTTTGAAGGCACAGAACAAAGAGCTCGGTGTTTTGTCGATGTGCACATCAACGGGCCAAGGCTATGCGGGCTTGATAGCTAGAGAATAGGCAGCCTCGTATGAAAGGTAATTTTCCAATATCACTTGTTATATCATTTCAAAGTCTTCTTGTCTACACACACCTTTTATCTTGAATTACGTCTAATGGATGGATTGGTATCATAACGCCCAGGCTACCCCAACAGATAAATAACACTCACTTGCGAAAGAGCACGACAGACCCGTACAATATGCACGAGCTGAGCACGGGAATGGTGAAGTTGTCGTCGATTCCGGCTACATTAATTGCTTCAGAGATGGAAGCTGCAACGCCGCAAACCAACGCGTAGGTATGAATATTCAATCGGCTAGTGTTACTAGACCAGAATAAGTCATCGGGTTTGTCAACCTTGGCGTATGGAAGAACATAGCCGTAAAAAATGTAGCAGCACACTATACCGGTGAAAGCACTAGCCAAACATCCTGCTAGAGATTTGCCCTTCGACACTTGCATTGTATACTTGCCAAATTGGCGACCAAAGGTGGATGCGGCAGTATCAGCCCACGAGACAAGCAATACACTCATCACACAAATATCCTTAGGAGCAAATGTGAAGACAAGTGCAAGTCCAGCAACATAAAACAGCGTTCCGTTCCATCCGTTGACCTCCGACTCACGAATCACAAACCAAAATTTGGGGGTGATGAAACGATTATACCAGGAAAAATTGAGCCTCACGACATCATTCAAAAACAACGGTACAAATAAAGCCCAGAGGAAATCGCGGATCTGGTATCTCTGGTAGTTGTGGACGTATAAATATAAGGTGGTGAATCCGTGAACAGAATGAAAGACCTTGCGAGGAATTTCATTGCGAATTAAGAAATCGCGGACCGAAGACTTTGATTCCTTAAGCGATAGGAGACTGCCTTCATCTATCAGCACTTCCTTTGTATCTATGATCTCATATTCCGAATCGCTCAAGTGATCATCACTAACATTATCTGAGTCCAGATCCACGTAGCTTGAGTCGTCATCTGATTCTGCGAGAATCACAGGCTGCACTTTAGGAAATCCGGGGATTCTTGTTGCCGTCAGAACGGCTTTGTCCTGCGTAGCTGCCAATGACATGCAGTTAAAAGGTTGTTTGTTTGAATGGGGCGTCGCGTGCAGGTAAGCAGATCTAGATGGGATGGTGCAAAAGAGGGGCGAGGAATATAATCGATATTTCCGAGAAAAATTGATTATTTGAATGAGGCTATTTCTGTAAAGACCAGTCTCCAGCCGGAGGCACTGACAATCGAGGACTCATGAAACGCTACTAAATCTCCTGATCTTCAAATTGCACATGCGAACTCGAATGAAATAAGGGAACTTCATAGCCGAGCTAGGTCGCGGGGGAGTTACACAGTATCGATTCCGCCTTTAATTATAGGCTATGATTAGGATCAAGCGGATGGGCCGAATTGCTGAGAAATCAGAGGGCAGCCATCAAAAAAATCTATTAAGCGAGACGAGTTCCCATAGTAAGATAAGGATTGTATTTAACTCATACCATGAAATGGGCTTTTGAAATCCAGATAAAGTCAATTGCGTACCACATTTCCCAGTTTTTGCGAACTGATTTTGCACCCACCTCACCTTGTTCCATGCTTCCCAGATACTTGGCGGCGGCGCTACTATTGCGCAGCTCTTGGCAGGTAGAGACCAAAAACTCTATTGAAAAAACAGTGGAACACTTCTTTGATTTGAAAGAGGCATTGAAGCATCAGAATCTTTCCCTTTCCGATGCTTTTGACATTGCTCCGGGCGCAGAAGATTCGGGAACAAAAGGGACTAATTTGGAGGCCGCATTTTCCGTAGCACATGAATTTGAGAGCAAAGACACTTTTGCAGATAAGCAGTCGTCAATACCTGGTCATCCGGTACACTCCCAGCTCAGTGGTATGCATGTCACCATCACCGAGAAAAGCACACAAACCACAAACCCCGAACATTCACAAACACAATTTAAGGATAAAGCATCTGCTGTGGTTTCAAGTCAAACAATCGCCCAAAATCCAAACTCTTTGCCAAGTCTTGACGCCGATGCCCTGGAGTCCCAAACGGTCAAGGGAACCTCACTGCAAGCAATGGTCGATGCACAGTCAAATATGAACAATGTGTTGAACATGAAAATCCACGACAATACCATTCGTGTGAATCCTCAGTTTAGCTATCACAGTCAAAACCAGCATACAGAATCTGGAATCTATGGCAAACCCAAATTTAGCCCTGTTCTGAACGGTTTCGTGAAAGAAGGCAGCAAGTCGATTAGTAACAGGAACTTGGACGCAATACACCACTCTCTAGATGTTGAAATGCCTTCCAAGACCGAACTTAGTGGAGGCAATGATCTCACTCAATGGATCCTGAACATTGAAGAGGCCGAGCTTCTTCAAATACTCAGGAAAGCTTTTCCCGATCTTCAGTACTCGCAGCTTGCAAGTTCTTCGTCATCTGAAGAGCTCCGTGCCGGGAGACATTCTTCGATGCCTAAGCGAAAGCACCATCGAAAGCATAGGCGCAAAGCAATAGTGCAGTCTCAAGACTCCAGCAACCTGTCTGAAATGCACCCCTCATTTGTCGGTACGCTTGTGCTTGCTATTTTCTTGATTCTCCTTTAGGTTTATGTTCCAGAGACGAACGCAACTTGGAGTCGAGTTCGAATATATGATGCAGCACGTTGCAGAAGCTGTCATTTTCTGTCTTTCTCTCCACCCTCAAGTAGTTTTCTCAATCACACCCTTGGCAATGCTAACGTAGTCCTCCCCCAATGCCGGATCCAGTAGAAGGACTGGAAAACCGGAGTCTGACTGGCGACAAATAGCTTCATTCAAAGGTACCGAACCTAAAACATCTAAGTTGTGTTTTTCAGCCTCCCGGCGGGCACCTTCAGAGCCAAAGATGTGCGACTTGTGGTGACAATTGGGGCACTCAAAATAGCTCATATTCTGCACTAGGCCCAAAAGCGGTATGTTCACCTTTTCAAACATGGCTATACCCTTGACTGCATCGATAAGTGCTATGTCTTGAGGAGTAGAAACAATCACAGCTCCATCAACCTTTAATTGCTGACCAATGGTAAGCTGGGTGTCGCCGGTGCCTGGAGGCATGTCAATCACCAAGTACTCTAGATGCGGCCATTCAACCTCGAAAAGTAGTTGCTGGAGTGCCTTCATCACCATGAGTCCTCGCCATACAACCGGGTTTTCTGGTTTTACCAAGTACCCCATGGACATGGACGGGAGCCCATAATTAGTCAAGGGGAGGAGCTTTCCGGTTTCCGACATTCTGGGTTCGCCCAGAAGCTTAAGAAGTTTCGGTATGGAGGGACCAAAGAGATCGACGTCCAAAATACCGGCTTCTTTGCCGAGCTTGCGGAGCCCGAGGGCCAAGTTCACGGATACTGTCGACTTGCCAACTCCACCTTTTCCAGAAGACACCAATATGATTTTCTCAACGTTGGGAATCTTCTGCTTAATAGGTAGTCCTCTTGACATTCTGGGCCCATCCTGACTTTTCCGCGGTAGGCCCAAAGGGTTTTCATGGAATTGAGGAACTGTGGTCGAAAATAATCGAACAGCGTGCCTCGCTTGGGGCACCGCTATCACGTTGAGTGTCCGAATCATTGCATTCAATAAGATTAGAGTGGGGTGCGCATCGCATCGCGACTCCACATTTTGTCTCCAACTTCAACTTGCGACGTCATAGCGCACGATTGATACTATACAGAGGAAATTACAAGATGATCCCGACACAAATCCTACGATCGACTATTTTCGCTCTTTCCACCGTACCAGGGCGGTCTGCAATTGGAGTTATCAGAGTCCTGGGCTCTCTCTCCAAGTACGTCTTCCACCAATTGACTCAGACTAAGCGCCCCCCCAAGCACAGACTCACCAGTTTAAGAAAACTACACGGCGAAAATGGTCTACTTGATGAAGCTTTGACCGTCTATTTTAAAGCGCCTTATTCTTACACGGGCGAAGACTCCCTCGAACTTCATGTCCACGGTGGAACTGCCATTGTACGGGCAGTGATGAACGCCATTAAAAGCTTGCATGATCCTACCCGAGGTCATGAAATCCGACTCGCTGAACAGGGAGAGTTTTCAAAAAGAGCATTTCTCAATGGGCGTCTCGATTTGACAGAAATCGAAGGAATCAGGGACTTAATTGACGCTGAAACAGAGCTGCAGAGGCTCTCAGCATTAGCGTCCGTCTCTGGCCACAACAAAATCACCTTCTCAAAGTGGCGAGAGGAGATTGTCAAGAACATTGCATTCCTTACAACGTTAGTTGATTTTGGCGAAGAACACGACGTCGAAGAGGTGGACCAGCTCCTAAACCAAGTCGAAACGAGTGTCGACACATTGATAAAAGACATCCTGCTCTTTCTCACCAAGGTCGAGAGCTCTCGAGTATTATTCCAGGGCATCAAGTTAAGTCTTTTCGGTCCTCCAAATGCTGGCAAGCTGTCCATCCTCAATTTTCTTGCGAATGAGGAGGCGGCTATTGTATCAGATATCGCCGGAACGACACGTGATGTCATTGACGTCCCTTTGGATATCGAGGGTTTCAAAGTCGTAGTGGGAGACACTGCAGGCATTCGGGCGATTGAAGAGGCAGACACAATCGAAAAAGAGGGCATTAGGAGAGCCAAAAAGAAAAGCTTTGCCAGCGATCTCGCTCTTGTGATCGTACAAGCAGTCAAGGAGCTCGACGCAGAAGTCATGGCTCACATCAAAACACTCAAGGAAAATGGAAAGAACATCATTGCTGTGATCAACAAGTCCGATCTCTTGGCTACTGAGGCCATGCCAAAAGCTTTGAAAGATAGTCTTGAAGAGTTAGGCGTCGATAATGTTCACCTTGTTTCCTGTTTGAACGGGCACGGTATGGATGGTTTGAAACTGAATCTCAAGGGCATCTTCGAAGATCTTTCGGCCTCAGGCTCCTCGGATCCCGTCGCCGTGTCTGAGCGTGCGCAAGATATTTTGAAAAATGACATTCTTCATGGTCTCCAGGAATTCAAAATCTATAAAGATCATGAGGATATCGCGTTAGCCTCGGAATCCTTGAAGCGAGCAGTTGAAGGTATAGGCAAAGTCACTGGAGAGGCCGTGGGAGTGGAAGAGATTCTCGGGGTAGTGTTCTCGAGCTTTTGCATAGGTAAATAGGTTTGGTAACCCACTCACAAGCATGGAGCATTGATGAAAAGAACAAACTTCTCGACCTCCCAATTTAACTTGATCTGCTGCATTTGGTGACGAGTATGTCTGCTACCAAGGTCTTGCTGCGGCGTGATTGGCTCTGTTTTCAATTTCTTGGCCAATGTTGGCGCAAGGCGTAACTCAAACTTGAGCACATTGAGCCCGTAGTTGAGCTTGGTATCGTACTTGAGTCCTAAGAGATCGGTTTTGCCGTCTAGAGGATCAGTAGTCTTCAGGAGTTCACAGCCCTCTGAAAATTCCTCGTCATTAACGTACAACGTGAACATGAAGTTTTCCTCTGTCTTACCTTTCAGCAATCCCTGTCCTTCTTTGATGTCTTTCTTTTTGAGATTGTAAATCATATTATGCAAGTTAACCCTGAGGGTGAAGGCAGGCGAGCATTCCGACGGAAGCGAGATAGAGTATGCTTTAGTCGAGTAGCCGTTTGCGGCAAATGAGTACTCAAAGAACGTAGCCGCGTTGAATACCAGAGCATTGCTAAAGAGTTCTTCCTTCAATCTTTGAGCACGATTCAAGGTGAACTGTGCTTGGGTTGAAAAGTTCGTCAATTGTTGATTGGCATTCGTCTGTGATGATGAAAAGCAAACGTCACGGATGAAGACTTCCTCAAGCGGAGGCTTGTGCTCGGTTTTGCCTAGAACATTGGCTTCCGTTGCGTTTCCTCTGTTGTCCTCATCGCCATCGTCAGATTCAGGAATCTCTCCTCTGGCTCTAGCCTCTTCAAGCTGCTTTCTGCGCTCCTCCTCAACCAATTTCTTTGGCTTCCGGCCTCTTCGTTTCTTTGGAGGTTCCTCGGATTTTACAACAGTCTCTAGACCGCCATTTGAGGTCAGATACTCAAGCAGCGCCCCGGCGGCTTCAGAATCCTCAAGGTTGGATTTGAGCTCCGCGAATTTGTCGGCGAAGTAATGTTCCAATTTCTTTGAGTCACCATAAATGAGCGACGACGGGTCATTATACGTCTGAGCATTGTGGAATATGAGCATAGTAGCATCGAAGAATGTTTGGAGGTTTGCGTCAAGAGACTTGGAATCGGAAAGAAGCGAGGGGAGCAGCAGTTTCACGCGTGAGAACGAGGTGGGATTCGTCACGATTTTAAAGTAATCTGGATATTCTGCTCTATCGAGATCTTCAAGGAATGGTCCGCTGAGCACACCGTCTCCTGGAAATTCGTGTGCGATCACGTCATCCAAGAGATCCAAGCACAACTTCGGAACTTCGATTGAGGAAGGTGCAGACTGAAATTCAATTCCAGCCTCGAAATCGTTGATTTTCTGTTCAACAATCGTAAGAATACGACGCGCATCTTCAACAATCCACGAATCGGTAGTGTTGTAGGTTACGGCATTGTCGAGCATCAACTGAAAATCAGCAATGAACAGATCAGTATCTACATACTGGCCCTTCGATATTTTCTTGTTAATATCTTTGAGCGAAATTGGCTCTTGAATCATCTCATAGTAGTCGGGATATTCTTTCTTCGCAGGTAGGACGACGAACGCGGTGATTAGCGGTCTCAGGCCATCTTCGGAAGTTTCACCTTCGAGAAAGTCCACCAACTTAGAGAAAAAACCATCTAAATCCGGCTTGACTCTTTTGGCGCCGTGTTCTGCGGCGGCAGCGCGTTTGACTCTAGGCATGTTGTTGATGAAAGAAGTGAGTGGACATGCAGGATCACGGTTAAAGGTAAGCAGATACACCGAGACGAAGTGGGGTCCGAATTTTGGAAATCATATCGATAAAACAAGTCTCAATTTTCGAAAAGAAGGTCCATTGGTAGTATGGCTGATTCTTCACCATTCGTTGATGTTTGGCTGAACGAGACATAGTATTAATACGAAGCAAAGATGCATTGTAAAGAATTCGTCAATTTCTTCACTCGTGAATTTTTGCTTTTCGTAATTAATTTTCTTGTACGGTGTGTGATATTTGCTCTTTTCTGGCCCACCACGACTCGGACTCACCTCGTATCTGATCTCGGTAAATCGGATTTCTCAGCGACCTCATGACGACGGGTCAGGTCACAATCCTCTATGGTTCTGAAACAGGAAATTCCCAAGACTACGCTCATTATCTAGCACGGAGACTACGCTACCATTCCATATCGCCCATAGTCAGCAGTCTAGATGATTTTCCACTCAAAAAACTCGTCACTGACACTCGAGTCCTCGTGGTAATTTGCTCAACGACCGGCCAGGGTGAGATACCAAGAAACGGCAAGAAATTCATGAGGTTTCTTCTTAAGAAGAAGCTTCCGCTGGACTTATTGAACCACCTTCTGATTACCACCTTTGGACTCGGCGACTCATCTTACCCGAAGTTCAACTACGCCATCAAGAAAATACACACTCGGCTACTACAATTGGGATGTACTGAATTGTGTCCCAGGTGTGAGAGTGACGAGATATCGCCAGAGGGTGTGGATGGATACTACGCTGAATGGCAACAGACGCTTTTTGACGCCCTAGATAAGCAGTTTCTGAAGCTTTCTAAGATTGACGACCACGTGCTTCTACCTCCTGAATTTTCTCTCCGGGTTGATTCTGACAGCCCAGCAATAGACTATAGTCTTGAAAATCTCAACCTAACCCGAACTGGAACACTCGTTAGGGGCCGCATTGCAGAAAACACTAGAATCACCGCTGAGGATCATTTTCAGGATGTGCGTCATTTGGTGCTTGAGAGTAACGAGCCAGTTTTGAACTACTCTCCCGGAGATACGTGTGCTCTCTACCCTCCAAATGATGAAAAGTCGGTGGAGCTCCTTTTGAATGCCCAACCTCATTGGCTTCCAATTGCAGACAAACCGCTTCAGATTTTGAGTTCCTACAACGTCGAGGGCGGCCTTATAGACCCGGCAAAACTCACCCTCCGGACACTCCTCACGTATCATCTCGACATCATGTCAATTCCTAGGCGATCGTTTTTTTCGACGGTTTTCCATTTCGTCGACGACTCAACTGAAGATGGTCAACGGGAAAAGGAGCGGCTTCACGAATTTTCAAAACTAGAGGACAGTGAAGAGTTGTACAATTACGCCAATCGGCCCCGGCGGCTGATTCTCGAGACCATACTGGAGTTCGAGAACAACCTCAAAATCCCCGTGGAATATGTTTTGGATGTTTTCCCTGCAATTAAAGTTCGTCTTTTCCTGATTGCCTCGTGCCCCTCGCCCTCACAAGTGGAGTTAGTGGTGGGAGTTGTGGAATACAAGACCATGCTCAGGAGAATCCGCCGCGGCTTGTGCACCAAGTGGATCAAAACCTTGCTGGCTGGTGATGAACTTGTGTTTTCCACACATCCCTCGGGACTATCGTTTGTGCCTCCCACTAATCCCGATGCACCTATTTTGATGATATCTCCAGGAACAGGCATTGCGCCAATGAAGTCAGTCATAGAAGCATTCCGTGGAAAGAAAGTGCTTCATTTGTTCTACGGGTTTCGGGACTCTACGAAAGACTACTTGTTCAAAAACAAGTGGCTGGAGTTGGCCGCTTCCCATGAGTTGTTTGTCCATTCTGCTATTTCAAGGGAAGCCGGATCTAAACACAAGTACGTGCAAGATAGACTTTTTGCTGAGAAGGATCTTGTGGCAGACCTCATTGTGAACCAAAATTGCATTGTTTTCGTCTGCGGACTGAGTGGGAACATGCCTCGCCAGGTAAGGATCACCCTAGTTGAAAGCATCAGTGCGCTTGTTGAGGACGCTGAAGCCTACTTCTCGCAGATGGAGTTGCTGGGCCGGTATATACAAGAAACCTGGTGAGTTCGATTCTTCGAGACTATTCATTCTGGAGAACGGCCACTACCATTGAGTTTGAATTATGATCCGCATATTTTTAGTTCTGGGCTTATCTATGACTTCTTAAGCTCTCTAATCATTCGCCTATTCACTCTCTCTCGTTCGAATTATGCCCTTCCATCTCACCACGACGTCCTGTCTCGATTTCGCACCCACCTCTCACCATGTTCAGAGTCCGGCCAAGGTTCCGGTCGGCCGTCCCCTTAGCCCGGCGCTTTCTTTCCGAACCTGCAAATGGAACGACACTCTTTTCCAAATCCTACCAGAAAGATGAGTGGACGAATGTGCCACCCCAGATTCTTGCTTTGACCGATCGGCAACTTCATCAAGACCCAAACCACCCAATCGGCATTCTCCGAGATCTCATTGAAAGAAATTTCGATGGATTGGGTTACACGTTCTACAACGATTTCAAACCCGTGGTGACGAAGTTTGAGAATTTCGATGTGCTTGGTTTCCCAGACGACCACCCGGGCAGATCTAAGCTGGACACTTACTACTTGAACAAGGACCATTTGCTCCGTACACATACATCAGCACATGAGAATGAGTGTTTTCAGAACTGTAAGACTCCAGGCTATCTTATAACCGCGGACGTGTATCGGCGAGACGAGATCGACCGAACCCACTATCCCGCATTTCACCAGATGGAGGGTGCGAGATTATGGTCCCAAAAAACACCAAATTTGATTGAGCAGCTCAAAAAGGATATTGCAGCTATTCCTGAGACTTTCATCGAGGTTGAAGATCCGTTTAGAGAATCTCCAGCGCACGCTGGGAACCCCAAGCAGGACTATATGACCAACGATGAAGTCAAGCTCGTGGCCACTCATCTCAAAAAGACTGTGGAGTATATGGTGAATTTGGTGTTTGAGCAGGCAAGAGTTTCAGCCAAAGAAGCGGGGTCCACTGAGGATTACCTCAACGAACCATTGAAGGTTAGATGGGTGGAGGCGTATTTTCCTTGGACTTCGCCGTCATGGGAAATCGAAGTATGGTGGAAAGGTGAGTGGTTGGAGTGCTGTGGATGCGGTGTAGTACAGCAACAAGTCCTTTTGAACTCCGGACTACCAGAAGACCGCATTGGTTGGGCGTTTGGCGTTGGTCTTGATCGCATCGCGATGCTTCTTTTTGGGATTCCTGACATCCGCCTTTTCTGGTCCCGTGATGAGAGATTCTTGCGTCAATTCACACAGGGCGCCATCTCGACGTTCCAGGCATTCTCGAAGTTTCCTGGCGTGAAGAGAGATATTTCGTACTGGCTTCCTAGTGAGTCCACGCTTCACACTAACGATGTCATGGAGGTTGTACGTGGCCATGGAGGCGACTTGGTGGAATCTGTTGTATCGGTCGACGAATTTGTCCACCCCAAGACGGGGCGCCGCTCTCAGTGTTTCAGAATCAACTACCAACTGATGGAGCGGAACTTGACTAACGAGGAGGTGAACAAAATCCATGCTAACGTGGAAAAGAGCATGGTGGGCGATTTCAACGTAGAGATTCGCTGAATGTAAATAGAATGCAAATTCATGAACCTTTCATTTTGTCCACTTTTCTGGAGTCCCTGTCCGAGCGAAGCATGCAGACAATGATACAGGTTTTCCATGGCGGATATCAATATTAAATACCAGTAGTTGTTTTAAGAGGACGTCAAAATTTATATAAGCTTTTGTGTTTTCCGCTATTTGCTGCTTTTTTTCCACATTGTGGAATACACCAATCCTCCACCATCCTACACCCTGCATAGAAAAATTTCGGTCTCACCAACTTCAACTCACCATGTTCGGCTTGGGCAGCTCTCTCCTACGTGTAGCAAGAGTTGGGTTTCCTTCCGTTTCAAACACGCGTATTTGCCAGCAGATAGCGCCTGTTCCCAGCTTACTTGGAGCCGTTTTCAAACGTTACAAGCATGAATATGCCCCCAGATACAAGAGAGTCAGAAAAGGCATGAAGGGCCGTGTGACTGTGAGGACCGGTGGGTCCATCAAAGGCAACACTCTTGAGTTCGGCGAGTATGGCTTGAGGTTGAAATCCAACGGAATCAGAATGACCGCTACTCAGCTTAAAGAAGCCGACAATGTGATTTCCAGAGAAATCAGACCCTCGGGTGCTACTTTGGTTACTCGTTTTACATGTAACATTGCTGTTTGTGTTAAGGGTAACCAGACCCGTATGGGTAAAGGTAAGGGAGCTTTCGACCACTGGGCTGTGCGTGTTCCCACGGGAAAAGTGTTGTTCGAGATCCGAGGCAACATCCACGAAAAAGTTGCGCGCGAGGCGTTGAGAAAAGCATCTGAAAAGTTACCAGGATTGTTTGAGATCATAGACAGCACCGCCAAAGTCAGAGTGAGTATTACAGAGTTGGTCGATAAACCCGAGCCTATCGACTATAGAGAGTTGATGCAGAAGCAGCCTACGAAGAAATGGGCCAACGTCCAGGCTTCGAAGCGTCCGGAGTATATGCTATACAGAGGACGCTAATGTACATAGACATGAAGTGAAGAGAATATAATAGCGACGAAGTGATTACAGGTTAGTAATTAAAGCAAATAAAACGAGCCTTACTACTATATTGACGGGAGAAAGTCCCTGGAATTTGAGGTTCTGATTCTTGTCCTGATTCAATTCGGCTGACTTTCCCCAGATTGCGCCCCCTCGCGCATCTTTCACGAACCAACTCCACTAACGTTAATGCCTTCCATTGCCATTTGAACCTGGCAAGCATCCCACTAACTTTGAATTTTCTGATTGCTGAGACTTACAATTCATTAATTGGTGCATTCGCTACCCAGGTAGTTGTGCGTACAAGTCACCACAATCGCCAATGTCCCGGGATACACCTCAGTTAGTTTCCCAGGCACTCAAAAGTGCATTAAAACTCATTGATTCTGACGCAGACGTGTCGACAATTGACCTTGACCTTCTAGCCAATTTGAACACGAACCAATCCTTGAATTACATCGAGCTAGAACAACAATTGAACAAGTTGGAGAAAAATGCCAAGAATATGGCGGCAATGAAGGAGGAATTCAGTCTACTTGTAACGTCCTTGGATGAGATAGAGACTTATGTTAGCTCTATTGAAGAAATCGCTACTGAACTCAATGCTTGGAGTCATGAAGTGACCAAGAAATAGATGGGGGAGGGCTCAGGAAGATAACCGAGTTCGAAAACCATTAGTGCAAATTTAAAAGCTGCCTAATTTGGATTCTGCCGTTTCTCGCGTGGTCACAACTCTACTTAAGCGCATCTGTGTCTCGACTTTTTGCACCCACAATGTTACTTTCAAAAATCTTGCTAGTTGTACCAATCTGCACAGTTATGGGCATTTCAACGACTCCCACAAATTTGCTGCGCTCCCCGAAATCTGAATGGCCCGAGTTCCGTTATCCACAAGATGTGGAAACTTTAAAGTCCAGAGTGGAACAGATGGTGTTCAGTGCACATGGGGTGCCGCCTGATGTTGCTCGAGATATAGAGCAAGCTTTTTCTCACAATCCTCGCCTATTTTCGTCTATATTCGGAGATAGCTTCCAGGATTTGTGGAAGCAATTGCACTACTACACCTTGCTTGACACGGGGGCACCGGAAAATTACGGAATTCGCCAAAAGCATGATTTAAGAGGACCCGAATCCGGTAGTTTCCGCAATCAGCGCATTAGAAAATTCGTTGATAGTGTCAAAATGTTGAACGACGACTATTCTGGGCCTTTCCACGGAGCCCCGATTGTGCCTTCGGAGCAACAATCTCAGATTGAGGCAATGCGCTTGGTGAGTGCCATTGTAGATAAAGTGTTTTCCATTATTGACTGGCCTGACTCCGACTGTGATGAGGGGCTTTGGTTCTTTCCTTTCGGACTGAACAGCACCAATTCCTCCGTGGCTCCGCCATTTCCTCTGAGCGCTTCTACAGCGCTGAATCACCTGGAGTGGCAGTACGTCCAAAATTCCACCAATTCCACCCCAGGTTTGTTCTTTGATAGCGATTCGGACGACGAAAGTGTCGAGTCAAGCTCGTCATCATGGAGTATACATTTGGCGGGATTATTCGCTGCGGTCTTGGGAAGTATCCTTTTCATTTAGACAGCAATACGTGCATAGAAATTTATGGCTATAACCAGATTTGCTGGCTGCTTTGTATAGTCGTATTATTAGTTGTACATTGCATCTCCGGTGGTTTGTGTCGTGACACATCTGCGAATCTAGCTACACCATCACAATGTTACTCAGCTCATGGCTCTTGGTAATCTTGCTGATTCTCAGGAAAGCTAAAGCTGACTTAGATACCTTAGCTGAATTGGAAAATTTCGAGAAAGGCTCATTTTTGCTTGACGTAAAAGAGTTTGTGGACGAGTCGGCTCCAGGACAAACACCTCATCAGACCGATCTAGAAGGAGGAGACGCAGATATCCTTGGGCCGAAAAACGAGTCACAACTCATAAATGAATCCTTCGATGAGTCTCCGAATGTCGCATACATTGCGCTGGCGACTTCTGATGCCGATTCTGATGACATCGAACTACACTCAGAAGATGCCGTCAATGCTCAGACGCAGCTCGAAAGCAATGAAGCCATTGAGGAAAGTGATTTACAAGATGACGACACCGAAAATATTGCGGGAGGACCACCTGAGCCGGGATCCAGCGGCAGTGAATTTGAGACCGAGCTGGCATCTTCTGAAACCCAAGAGCCAATTGCTAGAGAATATATGCTGGAAGCATCAAGCAGCATGATATTCAATGTGGTAGACGAGCATGACGAAGCAGGCGCTTTCCAGAAGGCTGCTTCCAGTTCAGCGCACCGAGTCGAAAAGATTGGCTCAGCGATCATCCTTCCAGTCTTAGTCATCGCCATTTCGGTGATGTCCACCACCACCGTATTCTAGAAAGAATTGCACGAGGCTCTTGCAAACGAGCGAAGTAGATCTTCACCGATGGAGATCGGTGGCATCATTTCAACATGCGGCATTCTCTTTAGGTCAACTACGTTGAACACTAGCTTATTCCTGCAAGGCCTTGAGGCGTTCGCGCATCTGATCCAAGAGCTGTATGTCTTCTTCTTCCTCATCTTCGTGTTGCGGTTGTTCTTCTGCCACGTTCTCCTGGGGCACATCAGTGTCAATCTTGGAGAACTTGTCCTCGGTCAAATTCTGAATAATCTTGTCAACTTCTTCTTGGGATTCATCCTCTAATTCATCCTCAAAGTCCAAATCTACCATGTCGTCCATCATCTCCTCCATGACTCCCGCTTTCATCAATTCCTTTGAGAGCTCCTGGAATGTGCCCGTCATGACGCCAATGTTTGTAAGCTGGTTGACATCTCTCATGATTCCGGTCGAAACATGAAGTGACTGCGTCATTTTTCGCATCTGCCACTGTTCGTTCACTGCCATGTTGATGGACTCGACTCTTGTTTTCAGGAGATGGAGTTTCTTGTACTGGTTGTTGATGTGAATAAGCTCGTGAGCATAAATTTTGGCAGTCTTGTAGTCCCCAGCTTTGGCAGCTTTCTTGATGAGCCCTTCCGTCTTTTTCTTGAGCGGCTGAAGCTGGTTCATCAGCCTCTCTAGCTCTCGTTTGTTCTTGCGGAGGAGCAGATTAATTTTCCGCATCTAATGTTAGAATTGGCCTGTAGCAGGATTTTATCGCTATAAAAAACATACCTGTTCTTTGGGGTCGGGGCCATATATGGCCTTCTTGATGTAATCCATGGTGGTTCGGCATAAGAGACTCGGATAAGCCATGCAGAGAGCCAGAGATGGTGTACGGGTGTTCTAGTCGCGCGGTGGCGCCGCGCAGGTCATAGCTTTTGACAGGTGCAAAGGGGCCACCCACTTTTTCTACCACGTTAGAAACCAAAACAAATGGTACTCATTTCTAGAGATTTTGCACACGCCGAGTTGCCCAATGACACCCAGCGTCTCCTTCTTGTGTTGTTGGCGATTTTGGTCCCCCCACTTCCAATCTACATGCTCACAGCCCCCAAATACTCGGTGAGAACTAGGGAGTTTTGGATCAGCGTGTTGTTGATGTTCACCATCAATATTGCTGCAATCATCTACCTGATTTGGTTTGTTATCAAAGCTTTCCCTGCCGCCAGAGAGGGTGGCGAAGGTAACGGTTATTTCGGTGTGGTTGACCAGGAGTCGCAAGCCATTATTGATGACTCGGCCGCTCCTGACGCCAACGACAACCAGCCCAAGTCCGGGGACGCTACTGTTCCATCAGCGAACACGGAGGTAAGCCCCGAGCTCGACGACGAGCTTCCTGTGTACTCCGAGCTCGAAGGAAATGCTTCGTCTTCTGCTCCTTTGCTCGACACCAAAGACAACAAGATTCAGCACTAGACACTTACGTGGACACTAGCGTTTTTTATACTATTTCCCCCATGCCATGAGAGGCAATTATAAGTTGTTTTCAATTCAAGAAGCTCGATTTAGCGTCTGTATTCCTCTTCTACTTCTCAAGTCATCACCACCATGGCACGCGCCGCGAACCCCTCTAGGTGAAATATGGCCTTGGAGCCCAAACTTAACCGCTCGTCAAACGTGGCAGCAGCGTTCACCAACTGCAAACTTTTCTTTTCATCTCTCTGTTGTTCAGTAAGCGCTAATACCAATGATTTGAGGATAAGCCGTGGAGGAATGCAATGAGAGAGAAGTTCGTAAAACGTGACACGCAACTTCGCCAAGTTCGCCACGGTTCGGTTGGAGATCATGGATTTCGCCATGTTGTTGATGATTGCCTCCCAATCGAGGGTAATTGAAGCCAATGCAGAGTTGGAGGTCGACACTGTCTCATTCTGCATGCTAATAGTCTCAAAGGCTAGAAGAGACCGGCGAAGATTTCGCTTCGATGCTGCCGCGACTTGCTGTAAAAATTGTGATTTTTGTGCCTCATTGTCAAACTTGACCTGCTCCTCGGTAGCTACAGACTCTAAGATAGTCCCAATGTCAGAAACAGACGGCGCAGGCACTCGAACTAGCAAAGTTCTGGATTTAATAGGTGCAATAATGGAAGCAATTGTGTTGCACACCAAAATCAAACGAATATTGGCCAGATATTTCTCCATTGTTCTTCTGAGGGCAGCCTGGGCATCTCTGGTTAGCGACTCAGCTTCATTGATGATCACGACCTTGAAGCGGTGCTTCTGAGCTGATTTGGCCGGATTAGAAAAGTCAACCTGTTCTGTAGATGCGACGTCCTTCAATAAATCCTGAATTACCACTCGGTCGTTGTTGCCCATGTCGGAGGGAGTGATTTCAAGATGGTAGGGGGACGACAACACGTTGAATTCCAACTTTCTGTTGGAGCTCGTGGTGAATGTTTTGACGTCAATTTTGAGCTTTTCAGTCTGGGGCCCAAAGAGTTCTTGGAGAGTGGCATATATACGCGTTTTCTTGCCTGCTCCATTGGGCCCATAGACCAACAAATGTGGGAAATCTCCTGTGCTAGCTAGCGCTTTGAGAGAGGCTGTGATATTCTCATGATAGTCGAGCTGGTCAAGCTGTCTTGGTCTGTATTTGTCCACCCAGAGAGACATGGCACGCGTTCCTGATGGTAGTTGTAGTAGGCAGGACAGAATTTCAGTTTCATGGACACTAGCAATTTGAAACAAGGCCATAGAAAACCGGAGTCTAAATGGGGATGTAAATCATTATTTCTATAAATCATCAACCAAAGCGTCAGAACAGCACGCAGATGCGTTAAAGGTCGAATCTTGCGGGGATAGCGAGCCAAGCACTTATCAGCAATATTCACTATTTCTTCGAAAGGAAGCACATATGAGACGCGCGAAATTACGATGGCATCGCTATTACCACAACGTGGCTCTCAATACACCCATGCAACGGTATTCTGGATGCCATGTGGATAAGCATTACTCATTAACGCAATCCCAAGTATCGCCCCTACCAGTAACACGACTATTGGCTTGAGAGATCGTCCGCCAAACCTAAACGTCCTCATTGTCTATGTGGCCCTGGTAGCTCCACCGGATCTGATTCCACACAATTGAGTTACCTGCCGTAGATCGCATGCCAGACACCAGACAGAATACCAAAAATGCAAAGATAACCAGCCTGGTTGCAATCAAATCAGCGGAAAAGCCGTCCAACAAACGACCACACTCCACCTAGTCAAATCTTGGGCTTCGTGCGCAAGTAGTGGGTTGGGCACTCGTATCCACCGGGGTTCTTGATTAGATACTTCTGGTGATAGTCTTCAGCATCGTACCAGATCTGAATTAGTTCAGTCTCTGTCACGACTTTCTTGTTGGGATACCATTCGGTCTGGAAGAATTCCTTCACCTTCTTGGCAGTCTCCAAGTCTTCAGTAGAGTGAGCGAAAACAGAGCTCCGGTACTGAGTGCCCACATCAGGGCCCTGAGAATTGAGGGTCGTGGGGTCGTGGATTCTGAAGAAAATGTCCAACACGTCCTTCAATGAAACCTCGCTGGGCTCATAAGAGATCTGAACAGCCTCCGCAAAATTGGTGGATCCGCTGCAAACGGACTTGTAGTCCACTTTGCCGATGTCCTTGTGGCCATTGGCGTATCCAACTTTGGCATCAAGAAGTCCTTTGCCCTTGAGCTGCTTGCCGAAAACATGCTCGACGCCCCAGAAACAACCGGCAGCAACGGTGACAAGCTTCGAGGTAGCAGACGTTTTGATTGTAGGAGAAACGAGGCTCATGTTGCGGGAAGAAAAGGCCACGATGGTGAAACGATGAACTCGTGGCGATCTTTGTCAGCCTTCTGCAAAGTTCAGTCACGTGATTTAACGTCACCGCAGCGCCGCCCTCTGAACGGCTACCGCGGAATTGACGCCAGGCTGAGGACGGAAATTAGCCGGTTCGGCAAATCTGATTCACAGTGAATTGCACTATTTCTCGGTCTTCTTATCCTTCTTTTTGAACGAAAAGATGCTGCTGCGACGGCGCGGGGTATCCTCTTTATCGGTACTTCCACCTGTCTTGATGCTTCCGAGTGAACCTTTTCTATCTGGAACGCCAATCTCTACTCTCAGTTCTCTTCTTTTCAAGCCGTTGACCCATGACTTTTTTTCTGGTTTAGGAACTTTTGGGCCCACCGCAGATGACTCCTGGGCCGGGTATTCCGTAATGGACGACGACCTGGATACCGTCTTTGAAATATTCTCGGGGTTGTCGAACATGAATGCCTTTTTGAATATTGAAGTCTTGCGTCCAATACTGCCGACGCTGTTCTCAAGAGACACGGAAGCCTCCGGGATGAAGTTCTTGATGCTTCCTGCCGAGTCTTGCAGGTTTACATCATCGGGAGGAAAGCTCGAGGTGGTGCTGGCCACTACAGGATCGTGTACGGTGAACAGGTAATCGCTTCCGTTGTAAACAGCCTTGAGATCGATCCCGAAATCCACATTGTCGTCATAGTCCTTGGTGTCGAGTTTTTCGTAGAACAAAATGTAAGCGGTGGCTAAGCCGGGACCATTGCCGAAAAACCGAAGCACATACGATTCATTTACCAATTCCACAGTTTCGTCGTCAAACAAATACCAAAGTCCAGTTGCGCATTTACAAAGCGCAACATAGTGGCCATGCATGGGCCCTCCACCAATATGGACAACGAGGGCATAGAGACCGTAGAGCGAGAAATGCTCTTCGTCGCTTGAAGACGTGTTGAAGAGTCGAAGCTTTAGTGGGTACAGAATAGAGTCAAAAAGCTTCACCATGCTGTCTATCTTTTCGTCGTACTTGAAGCGTTTGAAGTTGACGATCAATATCTCCGGGGTCTTTTTCAATTTGATAGTTTTCACGGCCTCCTGAAGCGACAGGCACGTGTTGCAGTAAAACTTATTTTGGTGATGTAGTACCTCCAGCTTGGAGAAGTTGTTGAGTGAGTTCGTCAACGAGTACGCACTTTGCCCTGACGGTATGTCGATAGAGAGATCCAAAAACGTCTCTTCCCGCGAAGTAGCAGTCTCACACGAGAGGCACTTGGTCTCGTTGGTTATAAGCCCGCGAAACAAGTCGGTGCAGAAGCTGTCTGTTGATCCAGATTCCGAATTGAGACTCTCGAGAATCTCATTAATCAAGTAATTGCAAAACTCATGAGCGTCATGATGCATGTTTGCCTGGCGAAACAAAAAGTTTTTCTCCTTCAATTTGGTGATGAAGTAGAGCGGCGACACCACTCCAAAGTCGGACTTGTTTTCGGCCATTGCTTCGAAAATGTCCTTGAGAGCATACAACATGACGGTCTCCGGGGCCCGGTCTTCCACAAGAGAGTGGTCTAGATTTAAAACGGGCCCATTGATAAGTGCCGATCTTTTACGGTGGTCCGACGACGGGTTCGCATTGAACGGATTTACCGGGTTGACCAAGTTTTGTTCCGGTTGGGGAATTCCCACCACCACCAAACAAGAAGTGGAAGTAATTGGTCCTGCATCTACTAAACTGAAGACCGTGTTTGCCGTAGAGGTGCTGCTAGCGCTGCTGCTGCCGTTGGCGGCGGTTTTGGAGTCTAGAAGCGCCGTAGAGGATGCCGAGTTCGTATCGGCCCGGGAGTTGTCGGCTTCGGCCATCAGCGGCCGCGTAACAAGAATTTCGAGGCAATGAAGTTGCGGATGTTTCTGGATCATCAATTTTTGTTCCATTGAGAGCGCCTCACAGTGAAGAGCATCATATACGTAGCCTCGTTTCTTGAGTTGTTCCATGAACGTGAGATCTTCGGAATTGAGCACCGGAGCCAGGTTGGTGGAGAATTTCCCAAATAGAGAATTCCGTATAGACGGCTTGGTGGGCTGTCCGGCTGTGCCTGGTGGCGGCGCTACCTCTGCGGTTGGCCTCTTTTGTTCCTTCAACTTCTTCGCTAGCAAACCTTCATACTTAGCAGTGAACGAGTGTATGCTTGCTCCTGTGAGAGTCGTCCTGCGCTCTCGTGTTTGCGGGGCGTGCTTAAGAATGGCATGGCGGAACTTGGTGGTGAAGTAAAGACACTGGAGAATGGAATTGCAGTAACAGGTGTTGCCGAAATTTTCCATGCCGTACACTTTGTACGCGCCATCTCCGTAAGGAAGCGACTCGGCTAGAAGTGGCGGCGACATTCGTAAGGGGTAGCCGTGGGTGTTATCGGCCGAAGCGGTGGAGTAATTGATCGTTAGTGCCCCGCTCACAGGTCACGTGAGGATAGCCTGGTTGGGCGAGAATAGGAGATGCAAAAGACGAATGGATATTGAAGGGGTTAGCGCCTGGTAATGTTTGCAATTTATTTGGCTTTTAGGCAAGAAGCGTCAGACTACGTGCGGCAATTTGCGGACCTTGAATTGTGGGGAGAAAATGCCAGTAAAGTTGACCACCGAGTCAAACGCCGCCATCGCGCAAACAGGCGTGATGGCAAGTTGAATTATTTGTAGAGTCGAGAATTAGGGTTTGAATCTCCCTCACTGTTGCCGCTATTGCACGTTGCTTACGCCCATTTCCCGATCACAGCCATCAAGAGGCACCCTAGAAATAACATGGCATATGCCAAAAACATCGAGCGCCGGTTGAGACTCTCGGTAACATCCTCCGCCAAGAAATCACGTGCGAGAAGCTCGACGAGAGAGTTGTATATCAAAAGACCCGAGCAAAAGGCATCAAACACACCCACAACAATGAGGGAGCCCCGGCTATTGTTCAGGTAGATACTGCGAACACCGAGCCCGGCTCCGATTCCGATTGGAGTCGTGATACTGTAAGCAAACGACAACCACCATGACACATTCTTCATGTTGGCCGGCCACTCGGTAGTTGCAAATCGAGCTCCAAGCCCCAAACCTTCGAAAAACTGATGGAAGGAGATCGCAATGAAGAGTGTCTTGAACTGTTCACCAGCAATGGCTAACGAGAGTCCAACAAACACCGAATGGAACACGATGCCGAATTCAAGAAGGAATACGTTCATAACCTTTCTGAAAACCCGTGCCTTCGCTTGCATCTCTTTCTCCAACTCCTCTTGAGATGTAGCTACGTTCTCTTCTTTCTCTTCTGTCCCAGTAATCACTTGGTCTTGGTCAGAACTCGACTCTGCGTTGCGACCTTGCTCAAGAATCTGCGACATGTCACAGCATGCCCGACGATGCCTCTCTGAGATCTGAGACACCACTAGCTCGATAGTGAACATGACGAATGTTCCCATGAGCGAGATACCCGATGCCCACGAGTACTCGTCGAAAATGCCGCCCACGCATGGGTTGTTGAGACTGTCTTCGGCCTCACCTAATAGATGAATGAAGGCAGTTGCAAGAATAACTCCACTTCCGAAGTACCTCGTGACAAACAAGACATACCACGGAAGCACGAAGTACTTGTTTTTCTTAGCCAAAAGCGGAAGAAACGATCCGAAGGCAGAGACTGCAAGAAGCACGAAGACAGATGCTATTCGAGCATTCATGAAGAGCCCGTTAAAATCACTGGCTGCATCACATTCCATATTGACTAATTAGTTAGATGTCCTCGCTGGATTTTCAAATATCATCCTGAAAAGGTGGAGCCAAGACTCTTTAAATCATAGGCGTGTGTCTGGGGAACTGCATCGCCACGGTGCAGGCATCCATTTAGCCTTTTTTCAATCGCTAATCAAGTGGTTCTTACGTACAATAAAGTACGATCGAAAAAAAATAATTTCATGCAAGGGTGCCATGCATTGTTTAGTCGAAAACGTCGAAGAAAATTCCAAATTGCTTGATGTCAGCGGACGGCCTCCATATCTCCGCTCGATCTTGCACGTTGCCGTTCATCGCCGTCAGCGACGTTGAAGGGTCTCTTGCACATTGCTATAATTGGCACTCTGGCTGGCCTCGTCACGTAGCCTGAGGCTTGGCGAGCAAATTGTGAACCAGGAAGCGCAGCTAACAATTGTACGGCGAGAAAACGAGATTTAAGAAATCTTTTCGCGTATTTCACTGTAGGAAACTCTAAGTTTTCAATTGTCTAGCTTGGCCCTGGCTTGCACATACTCTGCGTAGGTAGCACCTGCCTTTAGGCCCTCGTAACGAACAAGTGACATGGTACCCGATTTGATACTGCGGATATAAAAATCCGAAGCATTTGAAGTTGGACCGCGGAACCCAGATTTTCGAAGTAAATGAGCCAAGGTGTCTTCTTGGGACCAGCCCTGTTCTGGTGCTACGCTAGGAAGAAATGTGCCACTGTAGTGAGACCCGCCAATATGGAATTGCACCTTGAGACCGTGCCTGCCAATTGACCAATCTAGCGGATCAGCAATTTCTTCGAAATTCGCAAGGAGCGTGATATCTACCGAAAGCAGAGGTAGCTCATCAGCACCTATGGGGCTGAATCTCAGGTCTTCGAAAGCACTGATGAGCGCATATCTGGAGACACATTTGACAGTGGGAGACGGAGAAAATGTACCGATACATCCTCGAAGATCGTCATTCTTGTTCCACGTGACGAAGAGTGGCGCACTTGTGGGGAACAGGGGTGATTCGGCAAAAAGCAGTGCTATCTCAGAGAACTCATGCCTCTTTGAGTTCCTGATTTCACTGTATAGAGTTTCAAAGGCATATATGGCGAGTGCTTTTGACATTGGAGATACTGATGTGGGTTGTGGAGAAAGGAAGGAGTAGTAGGTTGAGAAGTGATGCGTCAGATAAGCGTCAACCGATAATGATGAATTTGATAGTTGAGGGACAATTAGGCGACGAAAGGACGATGACTTATCAAGTATACCGAAGTGGCCATTTTTGGCAGCTGCATTCTTCCCACTCGCTGCGTGGTCGCTTCGCTAGTGCCATTATGGGGCGAATTGAACTATCTCTTTTGTTATCACAATTAACTCTATGTTCTAAATTTCTGAAATTGACATGCTCATTGGTGATGGTTTTGCATCTTCTATCGCGAGGCATGTCAAGGGTATGCTAAATTGGTCGTGATGCTCCTCTTGTGCGCTTCTAGTCTCCACCTTCAGAGGAACCCATACAAGTCTTTGCTACCACAAATCTCGAGCTCACGCAAGTGCTCGAGCTCTCCCTCCTGCATGAGGAGACGAGCCCATTCATGGCAGGCTCGGTCCGGAGGAGCACCAGTACTCAAGCTGAGTTTCCGAAGTCCTCGCGGGAAAACGCGGCGTATTTCGTCACCTCTGAATTGAAGATAGTTCCCTGACAAGTCAATGTCTTGCACTTGTGGGGGGAACTTAGCAACTCTGTCTAGTAGATTTTGGGCCAAGTTGATGGACCGAAGTCCAGCGAAGATGCTGCACCCGTACATGCTGGAAAAATCGGAAAGGAGGTTGCCCGAAAGATCGATATGATCGAGAGAGAATTCGCAGTCATTATCACGTCCCGAAAAATCCACTTGAAGGATATTATTGTTTGCCAAGTCGAGCAGCCTCAAGTTGCAAAGAGAACGGAAGGGAAGCGTCAGATTGGACAACCTCCGCAACTGATTATTTGCAAGTCTGAGCTCCTCCAAACTGCTAGGAAATGCAATTTGGAGGATGTCGTAGTCCGTGAGGTTGTTGAATGAGAGATCCAAGATCTTGAGATTGTCCAGCGAAAGGAGACCGCCCGACGACGCGAGGGTCTCAAGCACACGAGACGCATTGAAGAGCTGTACTACTGCGCGCTCTACCGCCATGGGGGCGATACTGGCAGACTCACTGGCGAGGGAGACCTCCGGCGCACGTGACTGACGTGCACGTGATATGGCCGACTTCATGCCGGGCTGATACTTCACGGTGAAGCTGTTTACGCCGACCGGAGACAGCCAGAGTGGCTGCAAGAGCTTAGCAGCAGCTGCAAAATTCACCTCATGGCTGTTGGTGAGGATGAGGCGTATGTGCCACGTTTGCGTGTACGACTGCAAAGTACTGAGGTAGTTACCGAACAACATAGCCGAATACGCGAATGAGGAGCCGAGATCAGACAGATCGAAAAAGACAAGGGTGATTTCTAACGGCTGGATTTGCACCTGGTGGCGCTGAAGATATTCCATCTCTTTCATTCCGAACGTGCAGAAGTCCTCATCGTTAGAGATGACTAGACTGCAGTTATGGTACTTAGCAGCCAAGCCAAGGTGTCGGACGACAAGGTAGGCGCTGTTCAGATCAGGACTCGAAGTTCCAAGGCTGGCAAGTTCAAACATTAGCTCGAGGTACCTGTTGGGGATCATCTTGAGTGTGTGAAGCTGAAGCTCCAAGGGAAGCAGAAAGAAGATGAGGTCCATGGGTGCGGAATTTTGAGCAACAGCTGCGACAGTCGGAAAAGGCACCGGGGTTTGGAAAGAAGCAAGGGAAATCCCGTCTAGACGAGCAAGCGCAAATACAACAAGTTGGCAGTCCGAGCTTATTTTGCTACCGTTGCACATGCCAGAAGATAAGCGGTACACGTGAGCCGCACGTGATGATTGCGGACCACAGCGGAGACGTGGCGCGGGCCACGGTCAGGATGTACGGGTGTGAAGGTGCACGGGTGTCGTGGGATGTGCACGCCAGCGCGCACGTGACCCTCGGCCTCGCGCAGACCACACACCTTCTCAAAAGCACATCTCCATGGGCGCGTGTCTCTCCTGTCTCAATTTTGGTGGCGAAGATGACGAGCTCAATGAGCGCAGCACGTTGCTTGACGGACAGCATGTGTACTCCGACGAAAATCTCCACGACGAATTGATCAAGCAGCAACAGCGCCAGTCTGAGCTCGCAGTCATCGTCAACAACTTGAACGATAAGCTTCTTGACATCTCGACATTCCTAGGACCACGTGCTGGCCACGGCGCACCCATTGCATCGTTGAACTCCATCGAGGAGAGCACCAACGACAACTTCCGTAACGTCACTCCTGGGCAATCGCCCTCAGTCGCTCCAGCGGGCCTGGACGTGCCCAATTTGCTGTTTCCTAGTTTGGTTCTGTATGAGGAAAAACAGAGAATTAATGCTGAGGCAAACGAGCTTCTGGCCAAGGGATACAAGGTGTATGTGAAGGCTCCAGATCACCCGCTATACGTTCAGCTTTGAGCAAGACATAGAGTCGGAGGTTTCCTTGATTTCAGTACGGGAATGCAAAATCGGACAAGCTGCCTTGAGATGTGCTCTGGCTTTGGCTTAGGCTTGGTGCTAAGTGTACCACACAACGTTGTCGTCTTGACCCTGGCCACACCTAGAAATCCTTTCCTGCAAAATACACAATTAGCGCTTTTGCAAACTAGATCGCCGTTTTTCATTCCTTACCATGTAGAGGATGGGCCCATTTCGAGCCTTCATACCGTTCCCGCGTGCAGGCCGAAACCGGACCGCTCAGCATCTTCGTTTAACACCTCAATCGCATCGTACCCATCTCAACATGGAGTACATTTCCACAATACGCCAGGCGATGGTGGATCTCGATCGTGGGTTTGTTGCCGTGATGTCCAGTCATTGGTTTACACAAGACCTTGTGCAAAATCCCATCTCGTGTCTCATCTCGGAGTTGCTCTTTGCAGGACTCGTCCTTATTCTTGCATACGAGATATTCTACTGGTCTGGGATCAAGCTCGGAATCTGGGAGTATCATGCTAAGGATATCTTCAAAGAAATTCCTGTCCATTGTGCCCATGTGTATGTGCGGGTGAATGTGGCCAGTTCATCTGATCTCGACAACGTGAAAGCATACTTTGAGCTCAAGAAAAACTCCAAGTTCAATCTTTGGAGCTGGCGCTCGGTCAACGAGTTTGGCCACACCTTGTTCAAATTGCCACGATTTGTCAAGTACCACTACGAATTCAGTCCGGAGGATTTCGAGGACAACCCCGAGCCGGAGTTGGGGTCCACGATCGCGCACTTGCGCCAAACCATCCTCGACACATATTTGCGGCTGGAGCTCTTTCGCCAGTTCCGCGAGAGTGACGAAGGCGGAAATCCCAACCGTGATCTGGTATTCGTGGTCAACAACAAGTGCGACGAAGTGCCCACGAGCGCCAACAATACGTATCTTCTGAAGATCCACATTGAGACCGGCAACGTTATCGACGCAATCATCCTCATTTAGCCGCTCTGTTGGGCAACATATCGGCCCACCCCATCCACACCTCCACTCACACTAACTACCCTCAACTCACAATAAGGTGCGATCGAACATATACCGGTTCTCCTTGTGGAGATCGCGGTCGGCCAAGATCTGCTCTGTGAGAACCCACAATGACACGATTTTCTCGAGCTGTGATTGAAGTGTCGACTGCTGATTTTCCAGGCCCTGGACCGGCGACGCAAACTCGCTGTTGTCACCTTGTGGGTCTGCCACATGCACCACGTCGTCCAACACAGCCGATGGAGCTGCAGGGTCCACCAACATTCTGCTGCCATTGTTGCTGTCATTGTCGCCGTTAACATCGTCCTTGTCATCGGGACTAGGAGCCGGTGGAAGTTGGCGCAAGTCAGCTGCAGTAAATTCTTGAAACGAGGCGTCACGGAAGTAGTAATCCGAGGCATCTTCAAGTTCAAGTATGGCCTGGTTTACGAGCCTATAACAATCGTTTCGCAATGACAAATCCAAAAGACCTCTGAGAGGCTCGGGCAAATCGCGGTGGTTTTCCTGGGCCGGGTCGAAATCAAAACACAAAAGACTGACTGTAATCTCAAGCTCTTCCAAAAGCTCCTGGGAATGTGTAGCTTTACTCACAAGGTTCTCTCTTACAAATGTAAGCACATCTTCGAGAAACTGCTTCTCGGTCTCAGGATCCTGGGCCAGCAGAGACTTGAGACGATGTTCACGGATCATTTCCACTAAATTTAGCCGCAAAAGCTTGAAAAGCAAAAGATTATGCTCGTCAAGCACCGCAGGGAAATGTGCACTGATTGCTCTGATGGCCGCGGTTATGTCGCCCTTAAGAATGAGGTACTTGATTTCTTTGCGCTTGTCTATGGTGGAGTAGCCCTTGAAAGGCTCAGGTCGAGGAGCAGAGGATTTTCTATTTTGCATGAATCTCTCCACTTGTCGAACGAATTCGGCCGACTCTGGGGTGGACACGCTAGGGAGCTTAGGTGCGGAGGATGTCGGGACATCGAGAGGAAGGTTGGCCTCGCGGGCAAAGTTGATTGCGGCATTCTCGTAGCCTTCTTTGACGAAGTAATTGAGAAGAAGCCTGTTGATCTGGGGTCTCGTGATCGAGTCCGCAAAGGTGGACATTGTGGGTGCGAATAGTGAGCTGCTCCAGGAGACAGGAAGAGGTTAGTAGGAGCGGAGAGCGATGATGGTGATCCGAGCAAACTAGAGTAAGAAATTCAATCAGACAGCGCAAAATAAAGCAGTATATTCATTTTTTTATGAATCAATGTTCTTTTTACGTCTAGAGCCGGCGGCCAATGGCCGGACTCCAGGAATGATGTCATGGCCAACCACATCGCAAGCGATCGCAGTCGCAAGATTTAATTCCAATCGCACAATCTACACTGTGCAATTCTCTCACTCAGATCTCGTATGCTCAGCTTAATTCTTCGGGCATCTGCATCATGAGAAGCACCAGCGATGTCCACCCAAGGAAGTTCTTGGCTCCTTTGGCTTCACCAGTGACGTCGTCGTAGTGTTCCCACACAAATCCTGTACGCTGCCACTCAGACTTGACGTTTTCGATCAAGTTCTTTCTCAACGACGCATACGTAGGTCTCAAGAGTTCGAGCAATTCTTCAGAGCCCTCGAGATTCTTGACCAGATCGTGATAGTATTTGAGATTCTCCACCACCAAGTAGTTGATGTTCATCCAAATAGGAGACCGCCAGTAGTTCTCGCCGGTGCGATAAAATTTGTCTGCCTTAGACACTGACCGAATCCCATACTCGGACCACAATTCATTAGGATCTGCTATGAGCTTGACGGTACTGGCAATTCGGTGGAAATCGTTTGGAGAAATAAGCTTCGTCAAGAAAGGAAACAATGAAATGTAGCCCTTTACACAGAAGTGGGTGTTAGTGTCCTCGTCATCCACGGTGACATCGCAATATGTCTGATGCTCGTCGGACCAGTGGATGAGCTCGATGCTCGCAATGATATCTTTCTCAATTTGCGCGTATTTCTCGACATCCTCCTCGAGTTCAAGAACTTCGGCTACTCTTTTCACTGACCGAGTCATCACACCAATCCACGAGAGAAGATCCACATTGAGCTCAGCAGTGTCGAGTGGAAGAGCCCTAGGGTAGTCATCGAGTCCTGAAGCTAAGCAATGTGTAGTTGTGCGGCCTCTCCATCTGAATGCTTCCTTGAAGTCTTCGCGATCGAAGTCATCGGTTTCACCAGCCTGAGACCGGCGAAACATCTCGTAGTGCGCTTTGAATTTTGGATACAAGAGAGCAGCATACTCCTTGAGGAGTTCTTTGTCTCCAGTAATTATCAGGCCAAGATCTGTAGACTGAAGCAAATCGTCCTTTACTCTCTCTGGCTGATCGAAATCAAGAAGATATGCGAAAGCAAGCATGAGAGTGGGTGGATTGACGATCGCAGGACTTTGCACTGTAAATTCTTTGGGAACCCGTGCTCTGCTTTCTGGGCCCAAAATCTGTTCTCTGGCTATCCAGCCATCGTCGTCAATGAGATCAAACCAGGATTGGATGATTTCAAGAGCAAGATCGGAATCGTACGGCAAGAGTGGGAGAAGATGAAAACCTTCGTCCCAGTAAAATCCACGAGGAAAAAATGGCCGCGACGGCACTAGTGTGAAGAGCTCGTGAGGACCCTCGAACAGACCTTTCAACGCAGGCAAATGGGTGTCTCCGTTTACATCCAATGGCAAATCCTCATCATCCAAAGATGTTTCGCGATCCACCAAGTGGTCGCCATGGAAATATGAGAGTCCGCCAAGAAGACCGGAAAGCAACTCGTGCCCAAACTCAGCATTCTTGTCGGCAATGTCGTAGGCGTTTCTAAACTTTTCCTTCACCTGATTGAGCAAAGAATTCGCACGGCTCTTAATGTTTGAGGCATCGATTTTTTCCGTCGGCGGGGTGTTGGCCTCATTGAACACCACGTTGAACTCCGCAGATCCTTCGTACATCAACTGCACAAAGTGAAGATTTCCCTCGTAGTTATTGGTGTTACGGAGCAAAAATGCCACGTGTGGAGGCATGGAATTCATGTCATCGCCGTAGATTTCGGCACCCGCCCGAATAGAATCCTTGGCCAACTCGATGAAGATATCACCCGCTTTCCAGACGTTGCCATCGGGTACCCGAAGACTCAATTGCTGAATTTTGCGAGGATCAGCATCTCTGGGCAAATTTTGAGGCGGAGCCGGGTGATTTTTGGGGCTCATATCGGTCACTTTCACATTGAACAACCCTAATTCCTCGGACATGCCCGAGAACTCGACAGATCCTCGGTAGCCAGTGGGCGAGAGTTTCGTGTCACGTTTGAATAATCCTCCTGGCACCATTTGGCCAAACGTTTCGTCAAGCTTCTCGCCCTCAAGACCACTGTACCACACGAATGAGGTTTTTGAAGACTCGTAGCCAGGAAATGGCACAGCCTTGACCGATACACCCCAATTCCTACCATTAGAACTCTTCACAAAATCGACGGTGACTGTCACGTGGTTTCCGTCGTCGCGAATCACTTGACGACCTCCCAATCTTGGGTCGTACTCGATCCAGTTTGCACGCGACACAGAGTCATGTTGTTCGTAAGAATTTCGGATCTGAGAAATACCATTCTGACTATCTGCATTGAACCACAAGAGACCCAGCATGAGCGATCTGGGGAACCGTGGGCGGATACCCAAGTAGCTGCCTGATCTGTATGGACCCCACCTGAGTGAGTCTCGAGAGAGTACAGAAAATCGTGACTCAGATGTGTTCGTATCGGGCGGAGCATCGAAATCAAATTCTTCTAGGCAACTCACGACTGAAAGAAGTAGTGCCACTAGGGCCACCCAGGAAAAGTACATGAGATGGTGAAATATGCGCGGGGTAGTGGGGTATGGTGGAACACGGGTTGCCACTATATAGCCTTATTGTCCAAACCCAAACGAGGAAACTACGTGCAACTAATGCTGGAAAATATATCTTTTTCGTCTGCCTAGTGACGAAGTTCTGTTGACAGCGGGGCGGGTGAAAAGCTGTTGAAAACGGCTGTATGTCAGCTGGGTGAAAAAAAGAAGCAATTGTTCGTGTTTCCTGTTCTAATGATCTATTGTGTTCTCGGGGAGTACGTAAGATTCTAGTTCCAGTAGCGGGCTAACCTGTGAGCTCCAGCATTGCAAGCCTATTTACGGGTCCATGAAGCTGAATTCCAGGCCACAGCGAAATACACTCAACGATAATTCACAATTAGCGTTTGAACGAAATATCCGCTGGAGCCGGGGGACTGTTCTAGATCGACCATTCAGTGTAAACGGCAGTAAGATCGACTAACCCACGATGTCAGGGACTGGTGACGATAGGGATGGCTGTCCAAATACGCTGCCAAATGTTTTCAAACCGAAATTTTCTGCTCTCTCTCGTCCAAAAGCGGAAATTAACCCGCTAACTGCTTCATTCTGGAGGATGCGGGGTCCAGTACAAACCTAGACTTCGACGGCCTCCTGCCGCCCTGACCACAACGAATAGCTCAAATGTCTTATTCTAGACTCCCAATTCCCGTGCATTTCTCAATTCCTACTAACCACCAACATGCGGCTGACAAGTTGGTCAATCCCGACAAGTTGGTCAGTCCGGTACATGCCATGGTCGCACTGACTAATGTTGCGGCGTATCCTCCGTCAAGTCCAACATCGAAGCATGCAGATCCAGGCAATTCCACTGTCCGTAGGAAAGAGCAACAATTACGCTTACCTTTTAATTGACGATGCCACCAAGCATTCGTGGCTCATTGACTCGGCGTTCCCCGAAGACGTGCTTCCCCACTTGAACAAGCACTCATCTGAATTCGAGCTAAAGGCCATTGTCAACACGCATCACCACTGGGATCACGCTGGCGGCAACGCCAAATTGCACAAGTTGTATCCCGATCTTCCTGTGATTGCGGGCAAAGACTCGGAACTTGTCACTTATACCCCATCACACCAGGAAGTCATTGATCTTGGCGACAACTTGTCAATTGCGGCTTTGCACACGCCTTGCCATACACAAGACTCTATCTGCTACTATGTGAAAGACAAGAGCACCGGTCAGAAGGCGGTTTTCACTGGAGACACCTTGTTCGTGTCTGGGTGTGGACGCTTTTTCGAAGGCACTGCCGCCGAGATGCATCATTCTCTCAATCAAATATTGGCAAAATTGCCTAAGGAAACAGTTGTATATCTGGGTCACGAGTACACTCGATCAAACATCAAGTTCAGCAAGACCATACTTCAGAACACGGCGATGAGCAAGCTCGAGGAATTTGCCACCAAAAACGATGTTACCACCGGTGTTTTCACCATCGGTGACGAACTTGAGTTCAATCCGTTCATGCGCTTAGATGACGATGCGGTGAAGAAGGCGACCGGAAAGGAAGACCCAATCGAGGTCATGGACGAGTTGCGGACCATGAAGAATAACTCGTAAGGATGACGGGGTCATCAACGAATTTCATTTTCTTCTTTTCAGGTCTAGCTCTACCGACTCTGACGTGTTGATATGCGACAATGAATATTGCCTATAGTGCGCCCCCACTGTGGATTCATAGTGACAATGCAAACATCCCAGAAGTTAAACCCTTACAAAATCCGGAAGTGTGGACGCATCATAATGCAACTCAGGATCCCAGAGCTCGATAAACTCAAGATCAAACTCAGATTTGCCCATTGCAAACTGCTCGTACTCTTCAAAAATGCCACTCATGCACCAGCCCTGGAGAACCTTGCGCATGAGTCCTACCAATACCCCTGTTCGATGTTTGCCTTTGTTTGAATGTATAAGAATCGGAAAATTGTTCTTGTTGAGCATCAATTGAAGGGCAGTCTGTAAGTTGTGCTGCACTGTCTTGTGGGTATTCAGAATGAACGGTTCTTGAGACGAATGCATTTCCAAGTGGTGAAACTGAATATTCTGCGAGTCTGCCCAAGCTTTGTAGTTGTCGAGAATGTCAGAAGATGCATTGCTGCTCTTTGGCTTGTCTTCTATGTTTTCGGTTCCTGACTTTTTCACTGGTGCAACCGCATGTAAACCTTCAGGTCTCTCAGCTGGTTTGGTTTCCTTCTGCTTACTGGACTTCTTTTCTCCTTTTTGCTTCTTGCCTGGTTTCTCACACCCGAGATCACCTAGATATAGTATGGTCTTTAGCTTCAACCGTTCAAGGAAAGGGTAGTTGATGGGCATGGGAAATCCACTTCGGTAGATTCCATCCTCCACTAAAGAGAAGTTGAGCGGCGGTACATAGCTATGCTGAGCGATGAAAATCGCCTTTGGCTGCTCTTGGTTCATGAGTTCAGGTCTGGTAACGTGGTGTGTGCAGGTCGCTATCAGAAAATGGGTGTGGGAGAATTTATGATGAAAATGTATTCTGCTCTGGCAATTCTAGGACTTAAATGTGGCTGCTATGAATCAGCCCGAAGTCGTGACGCCAGACAAGCCGGCTACAGACGAGGCTCCAGGGCAACTCCGACGACAAGCTCTGAAGCCCGCCATCCATCTAAGATTCTTGATATTTTAATCCTCAACTCGCATGCCCATGACAATTTTGACTATTCTCGTCCTTTTTTAGTACTGTGTAATTCAGCTCGTACGTCTAGTTCGTCAGCGTTAGTTCGTTATTGTTAGTTCGTGAGCCACACTTTGTCAGTCGTCAACGACCGATTGCACCGCCTAATACGAATTATGTCAGGATTCAATGCTCTCGCTTTGAATCTTCCAAGTTTCCGGCACCTACAACAACGGCTGGAATTTTGGGAGCACCGGAGCGGGAAACTGCAGATTCCGGCGACTCAAGGCAGGGAGCACTGGAGGTGGCGTGGGAATCATCGGAAGTGGAAGAACGTATTTTCGTCTGTCATCGGACGAAGAGCTTGTGACAGCCAGCGTAATATGGTGAATTGGAATCGCCAGGTAGCCCTGAGAAAACACCTCCAAATGCACTTGGCTCGATCCCGCGAAGAGCTTCTCTAGGTCCAGATCAGTATGAATGAGTGACGAGGTGAGCAGGTTACGGAGTCCGTAAGCCTGAGTGTCTGTGAGTTTGAAGGCGTGGCGGGCATTCTCAATGAGCTCGCCGTACCGAGGAGGAGCCAGATTTGTGCGCTCGTAGTAAAATTCCAACGATGAAGATAGAAAAGTAAGAATGACTTTCTTTCTTGAAGGCTGCTGTTCACACAATTCCGTCGCCACAGCCGCTAAACTAGTGAGCGGTGTAGTGTCCTGAGTAGGAGGTGATGCTGGGTTTCTGTGGTTAATCTCGGGCTTGATATGGAGATCAGTATTTCTCAGCACACCTGGATCTTTGAAGTCTTCCGGTTCAGCGCTGCGCAGGCCCGGAGCGTGAATGGCAGTGGATCTCAAGAATGGGCGACTCAGTTTCTGCACGAATGGGTACTCAGCGACGACGCTACGGTAAAAGGCTTCTCCAATCAGAAACAAAACACGATCGTACCCAAAATCCCTTATGCAACCGCCGACTAGGGTTTGTAATGTCGCGGCGGCACTGGCGTCATCTAGACTTGCCAGAGTTGGGTTCAGCGAGTCGATGGCTCGGTAGAACGCGGCCAAAAACGCATCCAGGGCCAACTTCTCCTGCAAGTATTCCACAGACGTACTACTGAGTCCTGAGAACGACTTGTCGAAAATAAGCGCCCGTACCGATTCCATAGCCAGCTGTCCTAGCTGACGTAAATAGCCTGTATCAGTCCGCATCGTCAGCTCAAGACACGTGCGTGACCTTTTCATAAGAAGAAGTAGTGAGAGCCGAAGTGCACGCAATTCTTCCGCGTTTGACAGGTCCTGGGGTCCCAGAACACGAGCATCCAGAACCAGAGATGCCGAGCCCAGAAACAGCGATGTCGCCAGAAGAATAACACCCAGCAGTAGCAGCAGCGTTTGTGTCTCTCCTACCAACTCGTCTATGGCCGCCCGCGACCGATCAACAAGTTTCTGCCGAGGGTAGTTCATGTCGTATACATGGTCCAGTCCGTCAGTGTGAAGCTGGGAGATTTCCAGCAAAAATCCGACATGATCTGAGGTTTCAGTATCAGGCAGTGTCGCTTGGCTGGTTGTTCTTTCTGAAAGACGCGGACGTTTTCCATCTGACCGTGGTTTGCCCGACCGTTTTCGGTTGCGCCGAACACTCTGCACAGCAGCCCTGACAAGCTTCTCGAAATCCCCAAAATAGTCGGGCTCGTATTTGAACTCAAGCCTGAGAATTTCGGCAACCTTGTGGATCTCGTCTTCCTGTTCCGACGCTTTTTTAGTGCTAAGAGCGAGAGTGTCGATTAGCTCAAGACGGCGAGCCAGAAATCGTTTCCAGAGTCTTTCGTCCTCAAAATTTAGTTTGGCGCGAATTGCACGGGTCACGCCGGCGCGCTTGTCGTCTGCCATTAGCAAGGTGTTTCAGGGTTGTCGATGGTGGTGACTCGCGACTCATGTGCCGGATGACTCATGACTGGGAGTCATCAAGACAATAGGGAGGTTCTGAGAGAAAGTATTGATGCTTTGAAGTTTGCAAGAGGTGGAATTTTATGTTTAAAATGTCATTGGCCAGA
The DNA here is from genome assembly GCA_030583085.1 of Hermanozyma aechmeae. Lineage (NCBI taxonomy): Eukaryota > Fungi > Ascomycota > Pichiomycetes > Serinales > Metschnikowiaceae > Hermanozyma > Hermanozyma aechmeae. The sequence continues at coordinate 408,998 of JAJMHA010000004.1, read as the reverse complement.
GTACTCGAGCTCTGGGAGTCTGCACCACTTGTGACATGTGTAGGGTATGAGATTAGGGTTGAGAGGACTGTGGCTCATCAGAATTCGTGGCCCAATATGGGCACATTGGAGCGATTTCATCGATTTCACGGCGAAAATCATCTGCTATGTCTTTACAATTGTCCGATAAGCATTTGGGGAATCGAGTCACCGTGCGTTTGGTGACATGCTCTGTGACACTCTCAATCCCTACCTACCGTTGCTGAGTCACACCGACGATAATGCTCAATTGGGTAACAAAGTTGCTTGCCGCTTAGGGACAACCTTGCAGTAAGTGTGCCACGGCTCTCAGGAACTGGCGTCCTGACTCACTGCAATCTATATATATATTCATCTCCAGCGCCCTCTCTATTCACCTTCTCATCAAGAGATTCTTAGGACCACACAAAGGCACTCTACTGATACTTTCGACCATGTCAGATTCTCCTCCTCATTTCCCTCTTCGGATGATGGTAGCAGTGGTACGTCCAGTTCCAGATGTTATCAACGACTTCAGAAACCACTTGGGCGACTTAGCCAGAAAGTATGAAATTCAGCATGTTGCACATGGCGAAATAAAAGTCAGGCGCAATGACCAGGAGCCGATCCACATGCGAGCCGAGGATAAAGCTCTAGACGATTCCTTGTTGTACTTCATGAGGACTCGTACTATTTCTTACGCCTCAATCTGCAACACCCGCGACGATGACCCCGTTTTCGACGAAGATTACGAAAGTGACTGGAGCTACGAAGGGCCAGTTGGGTGGGGCCTAGAACCTATTTCCGACGACGATGACAAGCCATGCCGGGTGGTCAGATTGTCAGAAATGCGACGTTCGTGCCATGCTGATACAAGCCAGGCAGACAAATAGTGACCACAATTCAAAACATCTCTACATGTAGCTTTCGTTTTTTGAGCCGCATCTCCAGCCTCACATCGGGCAGATACAGAGTATCAGCGCACGTGACCACTGACTCACCGCGAATTTTTCGCATCTAGATCTGGGTAGATTGCAATGGTGGCCCCAAAAGTGCACGATATTCAGCCTTGATAACGAGGGAAAATAGTGCACGGTCTCGGTGGGGCGGAATTGTCAAAGTTTTCGACATGAACACACCACCGCCCGTGGCCATTCGGGCGCTACCACAAGAAGGTACTATGTTGTCTGCAGGACGCCCTACTCTCCAGGGATAAAATGCGGAAAATCCTCCTTGTCTTCAACTGCTGTGAATTCTTCGCATACTGCACTTTTAGACACCAACTAGTTCCACAATGTCGAAAGGAAAAGTTTGTTTGGCTTACTCCGGAGGTCTTGACACCTCGGTGATTCTCGCCTGGTTGCTTGAAGAAGGCTACGAAGTTGTGGCCTTTTTGGCCAATATTGGCCAGGAAGAGGACTTTGAGGAGGCCGAGAAGAAGGCCCTTGCCATTGGTGCCTCCAAGTTTGTTGTGGTTGATGTCCGCAAGCAATTCGTGGAAAAGGTGTGTTTCCCTGCTATCCAGGCCAATGCCATTTATGAGAACGTTTACCTTTTGGGTACCTCGTTGGCTAGACCCGTGATTGCCCAGGCTCAAATTGACGTTGCCGAGCAGGAAGGATGTTTCGCTGTGTCGCACGGTTGCACTGGTAAAGGTAATGACCAGGTGAGATTCGAGTTGTCCTTCTACGCCTTGAAGCCAGATGTCAAGGTCATTGCACCTTGGAGAGACCCCGAGTTTTTCAACAGATTCGCAGGCAGAAAGGACTTGCTTGAGTATGCTGCTTCCAAGAACATCCCCGTTGCCCAGACCAAGGCGAAGCCATGGTCTACCGACGAGAACTTGGCCCACATTTCTTTTGAGGCTGGAATCTTGGAAGACCCCAACACCACTCCTCCAAAGGACATGTGGAAGTTGACTGTCGACCCCACCGATGCTCCTGAAACTCCCGAGGACTTTTCTATCGAGTTCAAGGAGGGTTTGCCTGTGAAGTTGGTGCTTGACGGCGGCAAGAAGACTGTCACTGACCCAGTGGACTTGTTCCTCGAGGCCAACTCGCTCGCCAGAAGAAACGGTGTTGGCAGAATTGACATTGTCGAGAACAGATTCATTGGTATCAAGTCCAGAGGCTGCTACGAGACTCCAGGTTTGACTATCTTGAGAAACGCCCACGTGGACTTGGAGGGTTTGACCTTGGACAGAGAGGTCAGAGCATTGAGAGACCAGTTCGTCACCATAGCCTACGCCAAGTTGTTGTACAACGGAATGTACTTCACCCCCGAGGGTGAGTACGTTCGTCTGATGATTCCTCCTTCTCAGAAGACCGTGAACGGTGTTGTGCGCGCCAGAGCTTACAAGGGATCGCTCACTATCTTGGGTAGATACTCTGAGACTGAAAAGTTGTACGACGAGACCGAGTCTTCCATGGATGAGTTGACTGGATTCTCGCCCGAGGACACATCGGGCTTCATCTCTGTGCAGAGCATCAGAATCAAGAAGTACGGTGAGGCTGTTAGAGAGAAGGGCCAGAAGTTGGAGTTGTAAGTATGTGAATAATGGAGGAGACACGAAGCGCTGTAGAATATTCCTGGGTTGCGTTGAACTCTGTTGCTTCTCTATTAGTTAAGATTGGAAGTTGTGGGTGACAGTATGTTGGCAGATGCTATGCTCCCAAGGAGTTTTAATGGGGCTGTCTGGTCGGGCTCAACTTATAGACCTTCAGCTGTTGTAGGTGCTGGTTTGGCGTCCTCACCTACTACCGTCGTTGATCTTTTCAATGCCAGTCGCCAGTCTTCTAATCGCTGTAGGTAGCCCTCAATATCCTTACCGATAAGAGATATTGGAATAGCTTTTCGCGCGGCAGTATTTACTTTGCTCAATTCAAAGTGCTCTCTAAGATGGTTGGTAAGGCCCTCGAGAATCAGAGCAGGCAACGACACTGTCTCTGTATTATGCACAGGTGAATCGAATAACTCATTTTTAATTTTCGTCTCTGGATCCGTGGAATCTGAGACCCCAGGAAGCTTCCCTTTGTCCACATCTTCATTCCCAACGTCTCTTAGGTATTCTTCTGGGTGGTTGGCGTAGTACCAGCTTGCGAGCCACATGACACGGTTGAAAAGCGGAAACCTATATTTTGTCGGGACTCCCGTTTTCCTCTCAATGTTGTAGATTTTCAAATGCATGAGGATATCACCGGTTGTAAGGTAGTTGCCTCCAACAACTACAGCATCCTCTGGGGTATAAACGGCGTGGATCCAGCCGCTGGGTATCATGAACAAATCGCCCGCGACCAAGTCAACTTTGAAGCCCCCGGAGGGGTGTGCTTTTCTGCCGTTCCACTTCGCAGAATAGTCGCAGAACCATGTGAAATTCTGGTCTGGTTCTTTGCACCACAACTCATAGAGATACAAGTTCTGATCAGTCGGAGGGAACATGAGAAACGTCTTTGTACCCAGTAAAACGGTATAATACACCGGGGTTCCGGAAAAGTCAATATGAAAATCTGTGTAAGCTCCAGCTACCGACATGAGACAGTAGACGGTCACCTTGGGGCGAGGCTGATCATTTTCAGCTACCCACACCTTGTCCACTAGGTCTAGGTCACGCACAACTTGTGGCCGCTGAAAACTGGAGGCAAAATTTGGAGCATCAGACACCTCGAGCGAAATCACGTTGCGGATACGGTCCCTGTTTTGAGATTTGCAGGCAAAGTAGTCCTGCCATTGGCCCAAGTTCCAGGCTGGAGACTCACTCTGCTGTGAGAGCACATCCATCACCTCCACATGAGCGTCTCGTCCCACGGACTGCGCTATGAGATCAACAGTCAATTCCTTTCTAGGTACTGGAAGTTGTAGTCCGCACAGGGCGGTAACATGAGGCACAAGAATGGGTTTCAGGAGCCCACGCCGTAGATTGGCGGAAGCTACGAGCACTTGGGACTCAAGAATGGTCACGTGCAGCTGGACCAGATCGTCTCGGTCGACTTCAGTCTCGAATTGAAGAAACGATGGCACGTGAGGATGGCGGTCTTTGTTGACTGCAAACGACGCACCCTGGTCGAGAGCAACGTAATCAATTCTGACTTTTCGCCGCTTCAGCAGCCGCCGTGCCTGTGATGGGCCATGCTCTGGCTGACATTTCGGACAGTGATATGTAGCAATTTCAGCGGCATTGACTTGGGTACATAGCAGATGGTACCAAATTTTGCACACATCACAGAGAATCCACTCTTGATTGACCGAATCTGAGGTTGGCGTCGTGACGCATGCAGGACATCGGGCCAATTCGGGCATGGCTTGGACTTTGAGGTGTAGTGAGTAGCGAAATGTGGGGTGACAATGTGCACACCAGGCATCGGGAGTATCCGTGGGAAACTCAACTGCAGCAGGAAGTGCCTATGAAGACGTGCGAATTATCGAAGTATTCTTATTCTTCCCTGGTTGCTAGTGGTGTCTCCGGAATCCTGTGGTTGGGATGACTCATGTGACTCACGCGAGCGAAGCACCTTCTTAGAGCAGGAGAGCCTGATCGCTGTTTGCATCGTAAATGTGTGTACAAAATTCAGGCATCAAGATATGAAGCACCCCTCAGGCTTCTCAGATTTCTCGCTTTGTTGATTTGCTCACTGAGTGTTCATCTCCTCTGCGTGATTCCTTCTATGCATCGACCTACTCATTCGCACAAACCTTTATCAGTCGCAGTCACCTGTTACATTTCATAACCCCAGTACTTATCCGCAATATCCCTGTTGCCACAACCCGCACCTTCTGAACCGTGTTTGCATGCTCCTTAGCAGAACTTCTTTGCGTTGCAGGCGCCTCATTTGGCCCAAACTCTCCCATGTCCGCCGATATGCTTCCGTCGACGAACCAGAAACGGCATTTAGGAAAGAGTACAAAATCAGGAGCTCTTTAGAACGACTCATTCATCACTATGCTGTTCAACCTCTAGCCAAATTCTCTATTCTGGGCCTTTATGACCAGTCCAAAAAGTTGGACGACAAGTACATTCTCGAGGTGGCCCAGGAGACAGTCGAACTGTTACTTGCTTACAATGCACGCCGGCTTCGGCGCTTTCGCAATCTTTCGTACTTGGTGATGCTCAATCCTTCCATTTCGGAGCTGTACAGCCTGTATTTGAAGACAATGTCGGTATTGCTACAGGCATCGCTCCGCCCGCCAGCGACACTAGAGGAAAACCAGCGTTTTGCCAACGATGTTTTATCCACATTCATTGAGATTCACGCCGATGCTCTTCCCATGCTCTCACGAGGATTTGCCGAGGTCATCCATTTGATCTCACCCGATAAGGTCAAAACCTTCTTAGATGAGCATCTAAAAGAGAGAATCTCGATGCGACTAATTGCTCACCAGCACTTACTGCTCACCGAGTCCCTTGCTGATGGCTCGTATAAAAAGGGTAGCCGGTTCAACGGAATCGTGAAGCCACTCAACATGAAAGAAGTGATTTGTCGTAATGCGGACTTGGTCAACGACATATGCCTTATGAAGTACGACCAGACCGTGAAGGTGGAGATCAACACCAACCTACACGACAGAGGATTCTGGGGTAAGTCTGGAAAAGACCATACGCTGCTGAAGGACTCGGCTGTCATGTTTCCCTACATAGAGTACCACTTAGATTACGTTCTTATGGAACTTTTCAAGAATGCTTTCCGAGCGCATATCGAAAATGGCGTCCTGGACCCGGTCCAGGTGACAGTGTCAATCTCAGAGAACCCATCATACATGGAGCTTCGTATCAGAGACAAGGGCAAAGGAATTCCACCCAATGTTCTTCGCCACATGTTTGACTATTCATTCACAACTTACGAGTCTGGAGAGGGCGAAAGCTACAAAACCCTAAACGCTCCGCCTGGCGAAGGTGGGAATACCGTTGCAGGCATGGGCTACGGGTTGCCCCTTCTGAAGAACTATATGGAAATTTTTAACGACACGGTGCGGGAGGGCGAGCCTGAACTGGTGAAAGGGCTGTTGACGGTCCAGACCTACAACGGGTGGGGTACGGATGTGTACTTGAAGACGCTCAACGACGATGGGAAGTCCGCAGAGGAGGTAGAAAATTGACGATGTTACATGACATAGATGCCTGTAGTAGAATAAGATACGCCATTCCCACACCCGAAATTTTGCCGAAAAGTGTTAGCGTCTCGTTTTCCTGCACGCTTCCTCGTCAGGAACCACTGTGGCCTAACCAAGCCACCAACTCTCCTCATGGAAAACCTAATAGAGGAGCTCGAGCACATTCTTATACTCAGCGATAAGTCTGAGTGCAATGAACATTTGTCTATTGTTCTTAAACGTGCGGTGGACTACCTCAGCCAGCAATCTGAGACACACCACAAGTGCTCGATTATTGCACTCAAGATCCTCCAGCTGAATTTGTTCGTGAAAAACTTCACTCTATGTTTGGGCAAATATCTAGGCTTGCTATCGGCATTGAGCTATGCCACACCGGGCGATTTAGAGCGTGAACTGTCGTTACTACGAGAGTTGATCCTTATCTCGGTGTACTTGCTTCTCAAGTTGAAAGAAGACAGCTTGCTTGACTGCTTGCTGGACGAGGTCATTGACAATAACGCGTTCTATTCGGCATTCAGTCAGTTTGGCATCGTGAATGTCGTGGGAGGGTTTATCTCGGGACAGATCGCGTCCTACCGGCCCGAACGAGCGCCCCACATTCTCCTCAAGTTGTCATGTGACATAATCTTTCAGTACTTGTACCATGTTGTGCTACTCACGGATGACGAGCTTGCAAAGCTCACTTCTTCGGATCTTGTTCCCATGCTCATAGACGACTTGCTTAGCAACGACCACTTCAACAATTACGAAATTTCTGGCGATGACTTCGAAGATGAATCACGTCTCATTGCATACGAAGAGTTCAAACTCTTGCTCCTCATTAATGAGCAGTATTTGATGAAGTCACTCTCATGCCAGACGAACCAAAACACCGTGTTTGAGCGCCTAATGGCTAGCAATAAAGATGGCTCAAATGGTATGTGCGGGTTTGCAAACCTTGCAGTATACCATTTGAATAGAGAGAAATCTCAAATCCTTCAAATTCTCAATCTAAAGTTCCTTTACTTGATATTTACATCCCTGGCCACTGCCAAACTAATTTACCTCAATGATGTGAAAATCTTGGTCGACATAATTATACGAGAGCTTGACAATTACTCCTATCATACTGCTGATAAGGGCGTCTTGATTTTGACTTTCCTTAAAGTATTGTATCCCGTATTGAAGTTCTCAGATCTTGCGAACCTCAATCCACCATACAAGGCTCCAGACATTCTTGACGTGCTTAGGAATATCGTCTTGAGTTGTGACGTGGGATCAGCATCTGACGTGTCGCATGGGCCTGCCATTCTCAAATGTGCAACAATCTGTCTCTCCATTCCGTGGCTAAACAATCGCCCCAACAAGCTCACTTCAAACCCTAATGCCAGCTCAGAAAGTGTGGCATCTGCTTCGTCTTTGACCTACCAATTCGATTCATTGAAATTGGATCGAGTAGAAAGCCCAGCCTCCGATTCATCCAGCTTCACCATAGTGGCTTCGGTCACAACTTCATCATTTCACGACTACAACGCAGCAACCACTATGCACAACGAGAAGCTAAGCAGATCGAGTTCAGTGAGGGGCAATATTTTTTCTAGTGACTCTTATTGTGCGCTAACTAGACAAGATACTGAGGAATTGCTTGACATTCCGCGAGAGCTGCTTGAGAAGGAGCTCCCTCCACTTCCGCCGCAGGCCGGTCACAAATCCTTCCACTCCACTTTCATTACAACCCAACAGAAGGCTCGCCAAAAGAAGGCTCCGCCACCTCCTCCACCTCCCCCTCGGACGAGGAGACGATAGACTCACACATTATCCTCTTTAAAACTAAGAACATCGTCGAATCTAAGCCCGTTGATCTCTGTCCGACTGTAGCTGTCTAGTTCTCTATAGGTAAACTGCTCGTCATCATCTGGATCGAAGATGTCATTTGATGCAACAAGCACCAATCCTCGTGACCGAATAAGAGGAACAAGTTTTGGAACAATGTTCAAAAGATGAATGGAGGTGATAATTCCAATAAGGTTGTTATCGATTGCAAAATTCACCGCCTCCTTGATTGACCGAATTGTCAACTCCTGGTCATTGGCCAACAATTGATGTCTCAACTTATCCTGAACTGAGAGCCTCGTAGCACCCTCCGTTTCGAATTCTTCCATAAGCAATCCATTAGCTGTCCTTGCCTCAAAAGCTTTCTTAGAGTTGTTATAAACGATTCCGTTCATAACTAAGAAAACTGGGAAATTAGGCTGCTTCCAGTTGAGGATTTTGCACACTATGGAGTTTGAAGAAAGAAATATCAACAGCCTGCTGTTGGCTTTCGGGCTCTTAACCTTGATCGATCTGATATGGTCAAACACTATGTTGAGTGTACGATCAATAAATGTGTTCAATTTCAGCTCGATGTTTCCTGCAAAAGGCATATTGCTCAATTCGTATAGCGATGGAAATACCAACTCAATTCCGATATTGATATTGAAATCAAGAAGATCTAAGAATACGTCCAATGGGAGGTAAATGATCTTAAGCAATTTCTTGACATACCGTATGTCCTTGAGAGACATCTTTGACAAATCCAGCATGACCTTTTCGTAGTCAAAAAGACTATTTGTCATGGAGCTAAGTTGCTCCAATGACATGTTAGGCAAAAACAATTCGATGTTATCAGCAACTGCGATAGCCCAATGTGGACAAACCACTGGTGTGCCATCATTCAAAAGTGTAACTTTGATTCTTAAATACTCTCCAGAGAGAGAGGTGGCTGTGACAAATTGCGATGGATTGGTAATTGGAATTGTGTCAGGAGTATTCTTCGGGGGCACAGCTGGATTATGGTTGAAATTGGAAGGAGATAAGAAGTTGTTAGGAGACAAGGTACCTGCTCCATTCAACTTTATAGTCGGCTTGTTTTTGACGAAACTCGTCGAGGACTTCCAATACGTGTCGTACTTCGTGGTCTCAAGCAAAATTCCGGAGAACGGGAAGATAACCTGGTAGTTGAACTTCAACTCTCCGATATTTCTCAACCTGAGGTCAAACAATGGAAGCAGGATAGAGTTAATCTCCGGTGACAGAGTATCAATCTGCGAAAAGTTAAGTGCCGTCGTTTTGGAGATGAGCCTGGTGCCAAATTTGGGAAAGATTTCGAAATCAATCCGAAACTCGTTCAACGAATCCACTTCAGTCTGGAAAATGCAGTTGGAGCTTCCTCGCTCACCATCGGACATTGGCAACAAGATATTTCTGGGGACAATGTCCGAGATGTTCGACAGAATCGTGATTCTTCCTGGGTGAAGTTCGGCTGCCGAATTGAACAAATTGATGCTGCTGGCGTCATTGGGAAATATGAGTTCTATAAGGACTTTCTGCTCGAGAAAGTTGTGGCCATATCTCCTCATTGGGAGGATAGGGGGAGGCAATTGAAGATGTGGAATCAGCTCAATGTTCTTTTCCAAACTGTTGCTGTCCTCCAGCTCCTCATCAGCATCTAAGATGGACATCGCATTCTGCTGAGCGACATTTTGCGCGAGAGGGCTCTGCTCATTGTGAGAGTCGATCGAGAGATTCCGGTCATTCTTGAGTTGGCCGAGATCGTCAATGTATGTAATAAGCTGGTTGAGCACTTCGATGTGGCCTTCAACTCCACAATAATATAACACACTGTAGCCATCGCCATCAACAATGTCGAGCTTTGCACCTTGCTTTATGAGTTCGTGGGCTGTTTTCACGTGGCCCTCCAGAGCTGCATAAAAAATTGGCGGCCATTTGTTGAGTCCATCAAGCTTGTTTACATCAGCACCGTACTGAATTAGAAGCTTGATGAGACGGAAGTTGCCGGCACGCGCCACGACATGCAAAGGCAAAAGACCCTCTACATCTTGTTGGCTCAACATTTCTGATGTTGGGTGACTGGATCTGAGCAAATACTCGAGAGTTTTGTATTTGCCAAACTTGCACGCATAATTGATTGGCAAATACTGCAATTTTGACTCCGATGTTTCTGGAAACGGTGTACTACCATTTTCCAAAAGCGCTGTGATGATCTCGAAGTTGTCAGTCTTGATGGCAAGCAAAAGGGCCGACATTGACTCATTGTCCAAATCATCAATGTGAGATCTGGGGAACCGGGGGAGAAGAATCTCAAGAAGGTCGATTCTGTTATTCTGAGCAGCATAGTGAATGCAGAGCTTTCCGTTGAAGTCACGACGGACTAGCAAATGCTCTAAGGCCAGCTCGGCAAACTTTCCTAGAATATGCTCCACAATGAATTTTCGCAGGTGGTTAATGCTGTCGTTTGAGTTGATAACCTTCACTCCGTTATTAATAATCGCATGCCCCTCTGGTGCCGACGTAGGAGTAATGGAGCAACACTCGTGTAGAAGGGTCTTGTTGTTGTTGAAATCATCAGAGATGATCTCGAAGTCGAGATCGTAATGAAGAAGCTCAAGAAAGCCTTGAAGGAAGGCATCGGCTATTTTGATGTTTCCGATTGATAAAGAGAATATCTTTGAGAGCCTGAACTTAGCGGACGCCCCGTCTTCCGTAGTTGACTTGATCTTGTCGATCCATCTCGACAAAAGGGATAAATCCAGCAGCTGTGTGGTGGCCACATTCACAAAACTGGAGTAAAGCTCATCAATTTCAGTATTTTGGAAACCAGTTATCGAGTTGTGTCTTCGATTTTGGAGTCCATCCTTCAAGTTGCCCACAGTGCCGGATTTGGAAGGATTCTCCCTTGAATTCTCTATTTCCGACTTTGCTATCGAAGACTTGTAATTCAGAAGGATAGAATAATCGCCATCCATAATCAAATCAAGATCGAAAAGTGACAGTGTCACGAGATCGCTCAATTGGTTGATCTCGTTCTTGTGGAAGACGGGTTGGACGCTCACAGCAGTCTGAATGAAAAGCTCTTTTGTATGTGACTTGGAGCGCTTGTCCCATTTTTTGACCACTTTTGAGAAGCCAACCTCGTTGAGCTCAATGAACTGCTGTAACCTGAGCAAGTCTTGATGAATCTTTTTGAAGCTTTGGTACAAGTTCAAATATATGATGGAGTTCTTGAAATTGACGCCTGCTGCATCGGCAGATCCACCCATAAGCTCAAAGCTCTCGCCCAAAATCTCGTCCTTCTTCATCACAAGTAAGTCGAGGTTGATGGTCAAGTTTGCCTGCTTCTCCAAGTAGAACGAGTTGACCTTGTCCAATTCCCTTTCTACCCTGAAGAAGAAGGATGCTTTGTTCTCCTTGAGTTTTTGCTGGATCTGGAGTTGGTCAATGGCACCCATGTCCAGGGCAGCCATTCCTAACTGTTTGATGAGTTTTTTTAGAGCCTTGTAGTCAATGAAATGGCCCAGATATTCCGGAAGCTCCAATTGGCGGGATGCCAAATACTTCCCGAATTTCATGGTGGAGGTATGGAAGAGCTTTGCACAATTTGCCAGCTGAATGAGCTCCTACTGTATGGGGAACCACGTGGACTGCGCGGTGGACAGTAATACTGTGGAGACTAAAATGGATTCTCTTGACGAGATAGGATTTTCAGCTTAATGAACGAGCAGCAGGATAAATACTCCAATCGGAAGGCTTTGTGAATTATGTCCGTGGTTCACCTCAATGATGTAAGGATCTGCGCAGAGACGACGCGCGGAAGACGTTGGCGGTGGTTTGAGTTTACGGTTGGGTGATTTTAATGGTTGCGAAAAATTATGATTTTTTGCGATTCTGCTGATAATCTTCAAGACTTCAGCGAATTGGGTTGCTATCACCGAGTTCCCTGCCCACAATTTTGCGCTTTGAGCGCGATGTTTTAGTATAGTGGTAATAGAGGAAAGACGAGACATGAAAGCCCTGATATCTTGGGGGAATTTTGCTATCTGCTCCGTTCTTTGAATAGCATCGATTTATGGCAGAGATTTAAAGCGCTCCTTCATTTGGCCGGTTTGTCCATTACTAACGCTCCCTCAACTATTCGATCCACCATTTCAAATCACCCAGTCTACAATTTCTACAATCATGCCAGCTCTCTTGCATTTGGATAAAAGGCTTGCCATACATTCATTGGGCCGGCCGCCTCGAGGGCCTTGACCTCTCAATTACCCGGCAGGCCTCTTTACTTGGAGCTCTCCTTGGCCTTGTCAAACTGCTCCTTGAATTTGTCGGCATTCTCCTTGTTTCCGAAACGAATAGCCAAGGTCTGAGCCTCAGGCTCGCCCTCGGACACGTCAGCCGTTACCGTGTAAACCCACGAACGGTCAGAACCGATGTTAGGCTTCAACTCGTAGTCTCCGTGGATCAAGTGGTTGGCACAGATCTTCAAGGTCTTGTCTCTTCTCATCACAATTCTAGTCTTCTTGGTCTGTTTATGCTGCAAGAACTTCACGTCTCCGGTGCCTCTCTCCTTCCACTCCTTGGTGTCACCGTGGAATCTAAACAACTTCGCTCTGACTTTGTACAAAACCTCCTCGTTCTCTTCGTTAGTAACAACGTCAACTTTTTCGAGCTGAACAAGAGGCTCAAAATGCACATCGGCCTCTTCCTCAGGGGCCTTCTCGTCTTCGCCCGCTTTGTCGGTGGACTCCTTGTCAGCAGACTTGTCTTCTTTCTTGGGCTCCTCGGCGGCGTCGTCCTCTTTTTTATCCTTTTTAGCACCAAACATCAGAAAAACATTGGATGTGGGGAGTTTGGACTCCACGGTTTCCGTTTTGGGTTTTGTCTCGTCGGCAGACATCCTTGTGTTGTAGATGAAGCTGCTAACGCATTTTCTCGAAGGTAAAAAAACCACCCGTATGCAGGTCGGAAATGTCCCTCCAGCCGAGCGTTTACATATATGAGCATTATTTATATTTTTCGTTTCTTTGGCATACATTTCAGCTGGCTACTCACCTGCAAATGCGCTCTCATCATTCGTCCTCCATCTCTGAGGGCTTAATCAACCCAGCCACCTGCATGTCCTTCTTTCTCTGTAATCTCGTCTGCTCCTGCTTCTCGAACTCTTTGTCCTCGGCGAACAAATAGTCAGTAGGGTCGCCGCCAAATTCTTTAATCTGAACCAAGAAATCCCGAAGCGTGCCGCTGAACTTGTTGAGATCTTTGTACACGCTCGTCAACACGGTTAAGAAGTTAACAAGCTGATCTTTCTGCAAGTTGCCAAAAGCAGATGCCAAAAGATCTCCCAAGTACTGCTTCAAGTAGTCAGAATTGGACGTTCCCTTGGGTGCTGCACCGTCGCTGTACAAGGGTTCCTGGATGACATTGTCCTCCACCAAATGAATTAACTGTGCAAGAAGCTGTGCCTGGTAGCGGAAACCGGACTTGTGGTCCGGCTGAGTCAAGACGTAGAATGTGTCTGATAAGATCTGGAAATAGAACTTTTCGTAGAAAGCTTTAGTGAAAGGTGTGTTTCCGAGTTTTTCCACATTTTCGATCAACTCGATGGTCATGAACAAACCGTTTTCCTCAACCTCTCTGTTGTTGTGCTTCAAAGCCCACAAGGCAGCGTCGATCAAAGACTGGAAAGCATCTCCCGATAACTGCAACAAGGCGTCAAAAGACTTGTGATTGATTTCTTTCAACAACTTATAGTACTCCACACGATGCTCGGGGTACTCGATGAAGTCATTTTTGATCATGTCTAGCGTGCACTCAAACACACTTTGAAGGATCAAAACAACTCCAGCTGAAATCATGTGTCCCACCTTAGATACCAATGCGGTCATACAGTTCAATACTTCGGCATCCCTTGCATCAGGAACGTTAGTTCTGTAGTCATCAAGAACGGCGGCAAAGAGAGGTTGAGTAAGGTCACGCACAATCTCGTTCAAGTTATCGGCCTGGTTGATGTAGGTTTCGATCATTTTCAAAATTTCTTTCTTGATCGTTCTTAGTCCTCTGACCTTCGGCGTTTTAGTTGCAATGATTCCATCGCTGGCAACAGCATTGGAAATCATACCGCTGACCGCTTTGTATAGCGACAACATGTCAACGTACATCAAACCAAGTTGAGAGTAGAAGCCTGGGCCCATAGCTTTGCAGACAGAGACATTCGTCTTAATGATGTTGGCAATGATTTTGACGGTCTCAGTGTTCATCAATAACTCTGGATCCTCGGCAGCTTTTTGAACAATGGCACTCCACGCAACATTGGGCAACGCCATTAACTCTCCCAAGAGTTTATCGCGGGCATCCTTCTGATTTTGTGCGCTGACAATGATACCACAAGCCTCGTAAAACGTGTGAACTTGCTGAGGCAGCAAATCTTCAGTGATGTTCTGAATGTTGCTGATGATTTCGTTGATGAAAGGTCCCGTCTCTCCATGCTGAGTCAATACAAAATGACGTTTGCATTTTGTGGTTATCTTGATGAAAGTATCACAAGCCATATCCTGGACGCCCTCATGGGTCTCATGCATAAACTCGAATAATTTGTTGACCACAGTTTTCAAAAACTTCCAGTGCGCTTTCAAGAACCTGGGGTATTGGCCCACAATGTACATGATATTCGAAGCAACCACTGCTTTGTTGTCTTTTCCTCTCTTGATTTCTGTGAGCGACAACAAATCCTTGATGACAGCCACAAGGAATCTCTTCTCCATCTCCTCATTCATAGTTCCTGAGATGGATCCAATAGCCCAACACAAGGTATTAATATTGTGCCACGACCACTCACTCTCATCAATTTGTCTTGCCAATTTGTCACTCATGATCAGTTCTATGTCGACAACATCTAGATGCGTCAAGTAAACCAATACTTCTCTCATGGATTTGTACAATTGGATAGTATCACTCTCCTTGACGAATTCTCTAACAATTTCTCCCTCGTCGTTTTCCACAATCAAGACCTCTTCAGGTCTAACCATGTTCTCGATGATTACCAATCTCAACTTGGATAAGACTTGGGCATACTTATGTTGTCTGAGAGAGAACTTTGCCAACATTGAAGGATCAGGTGCGCCATTTGCGGAGGGTCTAATTTGCGACCCGTAAGTTAGTTGCATCAATGGGCTGAGCTCGTTTGCAGGTAAATTCTGAATCTCTTCAAAAAGACCCTGCACAAAAGTGCTCCAGTAGTCTAAACAGGTTTTGAAGAGTTCCCTCTCTTCAATTCTAGAAAGCTGAATGAGATAATTCAAAGATGCAAGTAAAAGTTGCTCCAATGACTTTTCCCTTTCGAGGGCCAAAAGGTGATTGTTTAAGAAGGTGCAAAGAAACATAGCCAAGTCTTGCAAGAATGATTGATCGTTCAGACTGGCCACCTCGTATGACTTCTTCAAAGTCGTAGAAGAGTCCAAGGGCACAATAGCGACAATTTTCTCCATGGCGCTCTGGAAACAGGCGAGAAAATTCTGCTCGTGTTCTGGCGATACCAAGCTGGCAACTTCCGTCAAGCATTTCAAAGCAACAATTCGAGTGTCAGCAGGCACCAAGAATTTGTTGGTGAACAAGGACAAAAGATCCGTCTGAAAAATGTAATTCAAGGGAATCCAGTGAATGTACTTCAAAATAGCGTTGAGGGTTGCAATGATCAACGAGGGTTTGGTTGTTTTGTCCAAAACTTCGTAGCACAACTTGAAGATTTGTTCGAACTCGGCCTTCAACGACAACTTCAACGAATTGGCCTTGCGCTGTGTCATCTCGTCCTGGGAAAAGTCGAAAATTTCTTCACTCATCAACTTGAGGATAATCATGTTGTTTTCGCAGACATTAAACGACGAATGAGCGCTTTCGACGATCTGAGGAATAAATTCCGGCCAGTTGTGGGGCCACTCCTGCTTGAGCACCGAAACGAGAGTCAAGTCAATCTTGTTGATCAACGCACGTTCCGATTCAAAGACCTTTTCGTCATCACACAACGCAATGATCATGTTGACAATGAAGTTTCTGATACCGACTCTTTCGGGTTCAGGAATGGTCTTCCAGCGGTATTTGATCAAAGAGTTCAAGCACAGCAAAGCAATGTACTTGCTTTGAGCATTTTTCAGCAGGGACAAAATGGCATCTGCTCGCTTCCATGATTCTGGGTGTTCTTGGAATTGGCCCAATATCACCGATGCGTGTCTCTGCTCCGGGCCACTTTTGTAGAAAGTTTCGACAACTCGATCGAAAAGATCAAGATCGAGTTCCCTTGAGAAATCAAGAATTGCTTCCATGGATTGGATTTATCAGAATGGCGACTGCAGTTAGTAAACAGTTGTTTAGTTGCGTGGCACCGTCGGCCCGGGATGCCGGCGTCAGCAGCACTCGGACATTGGGGCTAAACGCCGATCACGTGAAGTCATTCATCTATACATACACTATTTAAAGGTAATCTAACGGAGATCTTTGGGATGAGTTTTCTTGGGATAAGGAATCCTATCAAAAGTCGCAGAAGCGTGCGTGGCACGAGATGCAATGTATGCAGGACTGGGTGAGAATGAAGTAGAACTTTATGTTGCGGTAAATTCACCTGGGAGAGGAATATGAGAATCTATGCCGAAAAGGGGAGAATTTCTGCACTCAATGTGAATCTGGAGCTTTGGCACAGTGATACTGGGGCGTAGGAGCCCAGGAATTCAACGAACCAAGTTTTACCAGACACCAATTTACTTCGTTTACAGGTAGTATGAGCAGCAAATAGTCTACAACTGGAATTGTCGTCAGAGGATTTATTCCCTCCTAATTTGCAGCGCACCAGGCTACTGCTGAGTGAACTGCACACCCTTCTCAATGTTCTTCGACAACTGGTCAATGGCAACCTCCAACAACTTCTTCTCGTCGCTGTTGGCCTTCTCAAGAACATCGTACTTGACCTCGGCAATACCGTCCTTGGACAACTTGACAGGCAAAGAGAAAAAGTCCAAGTTGTTCACCAACTTCTTGGCCTCCGCTGCGCCCTTGATGCTGGAGTCCAAGTACAAGAAAGTGCACTCAGTCACGTCCTCGCCGGAGGCAGCCTTCAAAAGCGACTCTGCCAAACGGTAGCCAGCGTAGGCCATAGACAAAGTGGCGGAACCGGCACCGTTCTTGGCCTGCACAACCTCGTCACCTCCGAACTGCACACGGTGAATCAACTCCTTCTTCTGCTCCTCCGACAACTTATCGTAGTAAGACTTGGCACCAAGAGAGTAGAGAGGCACAATGGTCTCACCAGAGTGACCGCCAACAACACTGATTTCGAAATCCGTGGGTTTGGTCTCCTTGGGGAAAATCTGAGAAATAAAGGTGTTAGCACGCACAATGTCAAGCGTGGTGACTCCGAAAAGACGCTTGGGGTCGAAGGTGCCTGCCTTCTTGAACACCTCAGCCACAATAGGTACGGTGGAGTTAACTGGGTTGGAGATAATCAACACAAACGCGTTTGGGCTGTTGGCGGCAATTCCCTCAGCAAGACCCTTGACAATGGACGCGTTGATGTTGAACAAGTCGTCTCTGGTCATACCAGGCTTTCTAGGCACACCGGCGGGGATAATGACCAAATCGGCACCTTTAAGCGATTCCGCCAACGCGGTCTTGTCTTCTCTGGAAGAGGGCAAGTGCGACTTGGTGGTGGCACCAGTGTTGATGTGGCTCAAATCAGCACCCACACCAGGAACATTGACCACGTCGAAAAGGGCCAAATCGGTCACCTGGGGATTGAGCTTCAAGAGAAGCGAGAGAGGCTGGCCAATTCCACCGGCAGCACCGCAAACTGTAACTTTCACCATGATTGAACTAAACTAAGAGGTTTTCTTATTGAAGAGGGGGGTATATCCGAAGAAAGGAGCGAAAAATGAAGCCCTTATATACTCGCCCAAAAATATGGGGAAGTCCGCGCCTTGTGCAGGAAAAAACGTTTCCATGCAGAATAGCATGTGGCCGGATGGCCGGGCATTGTCGGAGGATGGTGAGGCGCCCCGGAGACCGCCTCTCCGGGTCAACTTCGTTGTCTGGTTTCTAATGTCACCTTGGTGTCAAACTCTTCGATGTGCGGTGCTTAAGGCCGGAAATACCCCTCTATAGGCATTGAGCGCGGAGCCATGTCTGACAAGAGGGGGTGGGACGTTGTGCATACAACTCATGGCCACCAATTACTGCGGAGGGCTGGGAAGAGGGTCTGCCCGGCCATACTCGGCTGAATTGTAGACTGCACATAAAATGAACAGTAGCTCGACCTGAAATCTAGGAACGTTTGTTTCAATTTAGCAAGACGAAGTGGTTTCTGTCCGAATGCCGAGCCCCTAGCAAAGTGCATTCTCGCAGGACGAACTGGCTCACCTGGCGACGACATGTTGCGGCGCCCGGAGGTTCTCGGGAGCGTAGGCGAGCCACGAGCCGCGACGGTCAAGAGTGTTATGCGAGATTGGAGCCCGCTCTCTGATCTCGTGGATTGAGCAAGCGGTAGAACACTGTGGTGCACGGGTGTACGACTAAAAACATCTGTACCTCCGAGAATGTCAAGGTGTACGGATGTAATCTAGGTGCACGGGTGTTGTTCACATCCGTACCTCCCAAATACTTGGTGCACGGGTGTAAAGAGAGAGAAGTGCCGTGCTGGATTCTTTGGCTACATCGTGGTGCCCGAATTCAACGGGAAGATTAGATGTGGACGCCAGTGCACGCTGAGCTGCCAACCTATAAGCACTCTTGCCCGCGAGCGGAGAAACCGCGCTCGCAATTCGTAATGATGTGACATTTGCGAGTTATTCCGGCTGGAAGTCAAAGGCGATGTTTCGACAAAAAACTGCCCTGGCAGATTTCCGAACTCTATCTATTTCTTGCTACTTTCGGTTCCCCCGCTTGGTAGCGTTACTCGCACAGTGGATGACAACAACGGTTTCCTTGCTATAACCGGAGTTGACTGCACTCCAAGCGAGCACAGTCACCTTGACCGGCACAGATAGCAATGTTAAGTCAGCTTGGCTTTCCATTCAACAATTCTGGGAGAACTGAATTCTGCTGCTTTGTCCCGAAAATGGCATTCGTGATATATATCGCCCAATTTCTGGCAGCCGAATTTCGCCCTTGCTTTTTTTCGGCATTGTCGTCGTTTGCAATGCACGTCCCCCTCTATTGTACCTGTGCGCCATCATCATGCATGCCAGCATAGTAGATCCCCCACACGCACTCGGCAACACTATTTATCTTCCCTACTCTCCGCCGACACCCAAATCGCAAACTTGAAATTTTGCGTAAAGTTGCTAATCACTCCAAACTTATCCAAACCCACCGCTACTACCTAAAATGCCCGACCAGGATCAAATCGGCGACGACACCGACCCCTTCGACATTCCCGAGAACTACTACGGCGTAGCGACCGATCCACGCAAGGCTCCCAGA
Organism: Hermanozyma aechmeae; assembly: GCA_030583085.1. Classification (NCBI taxonomy): domain Eukaryota; kingdom Fungi; phylum Ascomycota; class Pichiomycetes; order Serinales; family Metschnikowiaceae; genus Hermanozyma; species Hermanozyma aechmeae. The sequence continues at coordinate 389,621 of JAJMHA010000004.1, read as the reverse complement.
CACTCCAAACTCGCCAGAACTAGAACATTTTCGGTGGTGGAAACCAGATTCAGTTACAGACACCGTGTCGGGGCGGATAGCCCCGAAATTGCTTCTCCTGCTCCAGAGTCAGAAAGTCCTGATAGTCCAGCAAGCTCAACACCCGACCCGTTACAGAAGTCGGAGTATTTTGATGGCGATGCCCCCAAAGATCTCGACCCCTTTGCGGCTAGTGGCGATGGTGCCGCCTTACGTCGTGGCTCCATTGTGCCCTACTCGCAGCAAATCAATGACTCCTCCGAGTCGGTTGATAACACTCGGAGGTATGAACACTTGCGCAGAGCCTCGTTTGATGACTTTGGTATCCGGAACAAGAAATACTTCATCAACGATATCGACGCCACCCTCGAGGAGCTCTTGGAAAATGAAGATACCGACCACAACTACCAGATCACAATCGAGGACCTGGGACCCAAGATTTTGCGGCTCGGAACAGCCAACTCAAACGGATTCCGCCACTCGGCTATCCGTGGCACCTATATGTTGTCAAACTTGCTCCAGGAGTTGACAATTGCTAAACGTCTTGGACGCCAGCAGATGATTTTGGATGAGCGCAGACTCCGTGAGAACCCGCTTGACCGGATGCGCCGCCTCATTGCCACTCAATTCTGGCCGGCGCTCTCCAGAAAGATCACCAAGGACAACATCGTGGAAATGGCCCGTGACACCAAAATCGTAGAGGAAGTGGTGGACGAAAACGGCAAGGTACACCACAACAAGGAGAGTGTGCGCCTTTATGTGCCCCACGACAGACCAGACCAGTACGAATATTTCATGCTGATCAAGAAGGAGAAGCCCGACATAACCCTCGACGTGCAGTACTTACCTCCAACCATCGATGCCGACTACATCAAGTCTATCAACAAGAAACCGGGGCTTTTGGCGCTCGAGGCCAAACAGGGAAAAGATGGAACGCTTTTCAATGAGCCATATGTCGTTCCTGGTGGCCGTTTCAACGAGCTCTATGGCTGGGATTCATACATGATGGTACTCGGCTTGTTGTTGGATGTGACGCCCGAAAACCAGACCAACTTGCGGCTCTCACGTGGCATGACAGAAAACTTCATCTACGAAATCCGCCACTACAACAAGATCTTGAATGCCAACCGCTCCTATTACTTGGGGAGATCACAGCCCCCATTTTTGACCGACATGGCCATTCGTGTGTTCGACAAAACGCTCGAGGTGAGTCCTGAACTGAAAGATGACGCCAAAGATTTCCTCAAAAGGGCCATTTGCGCTGCCATCAAGGAGTATCACACAGTCTGGTGCAGTGAGCCGCGGTTGGATCTCGACACTGGATTGCTGTGCTACCATCCTGAGGGAGTGGGTATTCCTCCAGAAACTGAGGCTTCTCATTTCGACGCCATTTTGAAACCCTACGTGGAGAAGCATAAGACTAGCCAGGCGGAGTTCATTGAAAAGTACAACAATCGAGAGATTCTCGAACCAGATCTTGATGAGTACTTCCTTCACGACAGAGCGGTGAGAGAATCGGGCCACGACACTTCTTATCGCCTCGAGGGCAAAGCTGCGCATCTTGCTACTGTGGATTTGAACTCATTGCTCTACAAATACGAAGACGACATCTCGAATGTGATTGACAAGCATTTCGACGGCATCCTCGAGAATGAGCTCACGTCCACGAAGGAGACTTCAAAGGAGTGGCGTACCAAGGCTGATTTGCGCAGAGAGAGGATGACCGAGTATCTCTGGAATGAGGAGGACTCCATCTTCTACGATTATCACGTGAAGCAGAAAAAGCAGGCCAAGTACGAGTCAGCCACGACATTCTGGCCGCTCTTCGCCAACGCAGCAACGGACCACCAGGCTGATAGACTCGTGCAGAACTCCTTGAAAAAGTTTGAGGAGTGGGGTGGTCTTGTTTCTGGTACTCTCAAGTCCAGAGGCGAGATTAGTCTCAACAGGCCCTCCAGACAATGGGATTATCCATATGGATGGGCCCCACAACAGATGCTCGCGTGGATTGGACTAGAGAACTACCATTACAATGGCGTTGCGCGGCGCTTGGTTTACAGATGGCTCTTTATGATGACCAGAGCCTTTGTGGACTACAACGGCGTGGTGGTTGAAAAGTACAACGTTCTCAGAGGAGCAGTGGCGCACAAGGTAGACGCAGAGTATGGCAACCAAGGTGCAGACTTCAAGGGAGTAGCTACTGAGGGTTTCGGATGGGTGAATGCTTCCTACTTGTTTGGGTTGACTTTCCTCAACTTGCACGCACAGAGAAGTTTGGGAACACTTGTTCCTCCCGGTGTGTTTTTGGACAACTTGAACGAGACCCAAAGGGAGCTATACATCTGAGGGAAGCCCAGGGCAACTAACACCTGCTGTTTAAACGAGCTATTGCGAAAGCATCCTAGCTTCATGAAATTAATGAGAAAGTGCAGAAATTTATGAAATTTATCAGATTCAGACCTAACGAGCTATCCTTAGCGGTTCCATATTGTAGCGATTTCACATGATTACAAGAAGTGATGCGACAGATCGCTGTCGCTTACTTGGCCTTTTCAAGGTCCTTCTCTCCATCCGCATCATGACTGTCTTCCACGAACTCGTGTGTAGGCTTAGCAATTTCTGCGTCGTAAGTCATTTTCCCATCATCGGCATAATGGATCCTGTTAAGCTCGGAATAGTCAGGACACAACTCCGGGCCCTTACGGCCAACCAAGTACCAGGGTAAGTTAAAGATCTCGTCCATGGATTCCAAAGAACGACCAGCGACCTCGGGAACAAAGAACCACGCCCAGAAGAGAGAAACCACCAAAACACCGCAGAAGAGGTAGAATGCGCCATATGGTTGCAAGGCCAACATCATCTTGGGAAGCGCTTTCGAGTTTCCGTACTGGTTAGCGAAATGCAACACCATAGTCATGGACTGGGCAAAGGAACGGATATTCAACGGGAAGATTTCTGAACCAAGAAGATACTGAATCGAGTTGAAACCCATGCACCAGCCTGTTCCGGACAAGAAAAGCGCTGCAATAGCTCCCTGGGATGCTCTGTGTTTGGTACCAGTCAAGTGGCTTCCAGGTTTGGAGACTTCGGGCACCACTGTCAAAAAGATAGCATAATACAATTCACAGACAAGCTGGACAGTAATTCCGCAGTAAAGCGAAGCTCTTCTTCCCAAGATATCGATGAGGAAAAATGCTGAAAGGTAAGCTGACACAAATTTGACAACACCAAGAATGGCAGTCATTTTAAGTGTGTCTACGCCCTGGACACCGATGTTGGCGAAAAGCTCTGGAGCGTAAATTGTCACGGCGTTGGCACCTGCCCACTGGCCAAGAATCTGGGTCAAACAACCCAACACGAAGAATCTGTAGCGATTCGCCTTGACGAAAAGCAACTCTTTGATCAACTGGAAGCCTTTGGTGTTGTGAACAGCCTCTTTTTCAGCCAAGAGCTGCTCGTTGATGTCGGAGATTTCTCCAACCAAGTAAGGATGGTTAGGAGGTAACCCTCTGAGCTTAGCCAAATTCTCCACGGCCTTATCGGTTTTGCCGACCTTCATCAACCAACGAGGCGACTCAACACACCAGATAAATGAAAGAATGAAAATGATTCCAGCCATCATGATCTTTATTGTGGTTGGAATCACCCACTGGTTTCTGCTCTCGTTGGAAATGTGAAGTGCGGTACCGTAGTGGGCTAAATACGAAAGCATGGTGCCAAAGTACACAGCTCCGGCAAAAATACATCCACAAGTACCACGAATTTGACGTGGGGCAACCTCCGACAAGTAGTTAGGGCCAATAGTCGTTGTGTGGCCCACTGCCAAACCTTCAATGAAACGGCCCCCCAAAAGCTGACCGTACGAGTGTGATGTGATCTGAATAATCACGCCAACCACCCAGACAACACAAACACACCTCAAGGCCCTGATTCTGCCCAATCTGTCCACGGAAAACATCGCAATCAAAGCACCTGCGACAGATCCAATCTGCACCATGGACGTAATATTGGATTTACGGTTGGCTAAAGCGTCGGCGGACATGTGGGGATTTTTGAGGCCGAATTCCTTAATGAACGATTGTTGAGCAACCGAACCGGAAATTCCTCCCTCATCCAAACCTCTGGCGGCGCCAAAAATACCGAAAACAAACACAGTGAGGTAGAGTGTCCAGTTGTAGATTTCCTTGGGGGAATCGTGGTCTTCAACTTTCCATCTGAATTTTTTCTTCGCTGGAGGCTGAACTTGTTTAGGGGGTACCACCAGATCGATAGACTCGATTTCGCCCGATATTTCCTTTTTGGAAGTCGACATGGTGTCAAACGATTTAAGGTGTCAAAATTTCTTGGAAAGGTCTTGGCGATGCCCTCGCACCATTATATTCCGTTTCTGCTGCGGGGCAACGGCGCGGGGTGAGCGGGACTGCAGTAAAAGCCTCCGGGTGTATGCAGAAGGAAAATCGAACAATGTGCACACCAAGCGGGGCTCTCCTCCTCGCAAATCTTTGCCTCAAAGCACTTACATTGCCTATATAGTACGATTACAGAGGTGTTAAAGTGCACGATGTGTCTGGAATTATTTTGCCTATAAGAAGCACTTTGCAGTTGCCTTTGTCCCTCAAAACGTTCCTATGAGGGCGGCGTTCCCCCGCGGGCTTTAGATGCGCTGTGCATTAGAGCGCGGAGAACTGCGTATGAATTCCTAAGAACCATAGGCAGTACTTTTTGTTGGTCGATGAGAAGTGTGGGGTAACCGCACGGGGCGGTTTGTACCTTTCTTTTCATTTGCTCCCGGGCATGGCTTAGAGTCGCCTTAGAGTCGGCTTTGTTGGAGGCTTTGTTGGCGGCTTTGTTGGCGAGCTTCATTTCAGGAGATGGCCGTCGCGCTTGTCGTATCATAATGACAGCCACATACTAGGCATTTCGATGGTCATTTTAGTGCGGAATGCAGTTTGAGCTCGCACGCTTCTGGTGGACCCGGAATAAACTGGTTCCCCGGGCATCCTGGACTTGACGTAGTGACGCAATAAAAACTCTTGGCAAGGTGGGGCAAGCATCCCATACACAGGGCCTTCACCCGCATCAACCACCACTTGTATGCGCAAGCGTTTCTTTTTTCTTTTGAATCCCGAGGCTTCTGCCGAATCGGGTAAGTTTCATTTGTAATTCCCGTTCACTCACAAATACGCGCTATTGAACCGTCCGTAAGCCCGAGTGTATGAGCTGTACAAAGTCAAAGTGTCATAGTTCTGTCAGGATACCTTTCCATATTGAAGTGCTATGTTGGTGTGCCATCTCTAGAAGAATCAAGGTGAATTCTGAGTGATTTCTCCTGAACCAGTTGCTGTGAATCTGCTAAAGTAGCGTACAACAGAGCCGGCTATAGGCATGAGCAACCGTGAGGCGGCGAGTGGTTATTTTACGCCTCGAAATTCGCATTGTCACTACATTCACTTCCAGCTCTACGATCTATCAAACCATAGCAGCAGTTATCGAACCATTTTCGTACCCCAATTCTAATTCCCTTGCAGTAATCCTGTAAGTAGCAGAAAGTGTTGGGAGCTTTGGTGGCGGGGAATTGTACAGAACACCCCCTCCACCTGGCCACACACATGTTGCATATCATGCAGCTGCACAACATCTTATCTGCAGTGTTTGAGGCACGTTACATCAAACGCCGGAGCAAATATTGCATTACCGTCTAAGAGAGCGGCATCTGGTAGTCAAAGGCAATGGCAGTTTTAGAAACTTTGATAAAACAAAGCCGAGGGATGTCAACGATTACTTCGTTTTAAAGATCGAAAACGCTGTTTCTTTTGGAGTCGGCTCTGTACGATCTCGCCTTGTCCACTTCACAATCGCATGTCAACCATAAATCTTGAGATGAAATGACTCAAAATTCAATTGCCTTGACTGCATCAAAGGGCCTGATTATTTGGAAACCGATGGCGGTACCGAACTTTATTCCTGGTATCTACAATGTGTGGTCATGCGAGTAGACCAACGGTAAACAAAAGCAGTGTGTGGGTCCTGAGTCTCATAGGAGATCCGTGTGGAGAGTCAATTAGTAAATCAAATGCTCATCAAGTGAGAGTTGGAGTCCTCAGTATAGTACCACTTGTTGTGAATTGTTGCTTGAGAGTACTATCGGGGATGCGTGGAGATAAAAGGCAGAATGAGACTATGCTACTCCCTGATATCACATCTGAAATACAACCGCACTCTACACGTAGAACTCAGAACGGGACCGAATGTTTGGCGCTTGCAAACAAGGAGCAGATGCAAGCAACAAGCTTGCGGTCTCACGGTTAAGCATGATTGTGGCCAGCTATAGAATTAAAGACTTTCAGTGAAATAATATTGCACTGAAAATAGAATTCTCGTTGCTGCAGTCCTCGTAGGTTTCATTTTGTAAGCTGTCCATCGTTCGTCGATCTCGGCTCAAATATCCAGAATCAGCCACTTGGAAACTACCACCCGGAAAAAGCCCTACTCTGGGTTGAAATTTTGCAGATTGCATCTTGACAGGAGAATTTCGACACAAAGTGCACGGAGTAGTGTCGTCCAATAGTATTAATGACGTCCGGAGAATTCAGTCGAATATTGAGACGACTTATCCACTTCTCATGCTCACCTATCTTCCACACCTCAGTAACTCAGTACCCCTGATTCCTGCCAATATTTTGCAGTTATCTCTTCTGAATCCCATACTCAGTCACCAGCGCTAGTGGCACCTTTACAACAACCTAATAATCAAGCATGTATTTGAGCTACTTCGCGGCCCCTTCACTTCTCACATTTTCTACAAGTTCTGTGGTGGGCTTTTCGACATCGTACGAAAGCTCTCCACGTGGATTCACATGGATTCTGTTGAGCTCCGAGTGGTCTGGGCACAATTCGGCACCCTTACGGCCAACCAAGTACCAGGGCAAGTTAAAGATCTCGTCCATGGATTCCAAAGAACGACCAGCGACCTCGGGAACAAAGAACCACGCCCAGAAGAGAGCGATTGCTAACACACCACAGAAGAAGTAGAATGCACCATAAGGCTTCATGGCCAACATCATCTTGGGCACAGCTTTGGAGTTTCCGTACTGGTTAGCAAAGTGCAACACCATGACTGCAGACTGAGCCACTGATCTCACGTTCAAGGGGAAAATCTCGGATCCAAGAAGATACTGGACCGAGTTGAAACCCATGGTCCAACCACATCCAGACAAATAGAGCGCAGCCAACGCACCTTTGGAGGCACGGGATTGACTAGAGGTCATAGCAGCCCCAATGGAGGCCTCGGGCACAACATGCAAGAAAATGGCGTAATAGCCCTCGGTGATGAGCTGGAGAATAATACCGGCGTACAAGGCAAAACGGCGGCCAAGGAAGTCGATGATGAAAAACGCAGAAAGATAAGCGGAAGTCAACTTCACCACACCAAGCACCGCCGTCATTTTGAGCTTGTCTACACCGGAGATACCGATGTTCGCCAAAAGCTCAGGTGCATAGATAGTAACCGCATTAGCACCAGACCACTGTCCCAAGAGCTGTGCTCCGCAGGAGATGACGAAAAATCTGTATCTGTTGGATTTGGTGGAGAATATCTCTTTGAAAGTGGTGAGAAGCGACCTACCCTCGGTAGCCGCAAGTTCGTTGTTGATCTGCTCGTTGATATCCGAGATTTCGCCTACAACATAAGGGTGATCGGCGGGTAAGTGTCTGAGTTTCAGCAACGCGTGAGCTGCTTCTTCCTGTCTGCCTACCTTGATGTACCATCTGGGCGACTCCACCGTGAACAACGTCATGACACCAATAATAGCAGCAAAAACTAACTTGAGCGACGTTGGAATCACCCATTGGGCACGAGACGAGTTGGAAATGTGTAGCGCAGTGCCGTAGTGAGCAAAGTACTCTAGCGCAATACCAAAGTAAACAGCGCCTGCAAAAAGACATCCACAGAGACCACGAATCTGGCGAGGGGCAACCTCTGAAAGGTAAGTGGGCCCAACCGTTGTGGTCTGGCCGATAGCTAAGCCCTCGATAAATCTACCCGCATATAACTGACCCACACTGCTGCTGGTAATCTGAATAATGGCACCTACCACCCAGATGACAATAAGCTGGCGCAACGCGTTGACACGGCCCAACTTGTCGGTGGTGTACATGGCCAACATGGCGCCGCCAATGGAGCCCAACTGAACCATGGCCGCGATGTTAGACTTCAACTCTGCAAGCTCGTGTTCGGACTTGGTGGGGTCGTGCAATCCGAACTGGTTGTTGAAGGAGACCTGTGCTTTAGAGCCGGAAATGCACCCTTCGTCAACTCCACGGGCTGCACCCAAGATTCCAAACGCAAACACAGAGAGGTAAAGAGTCCAGTTGTAGATTTCCTTTGGCGAGTCTGTGTCCTCTACTCTCCATCTGAACTTTTTTTTCGCCTTGGGTACTGGAGGGGTACCTGAAACCAGCCTCTCCAAGTCGGAAAGCGAGTCCGACTCTTCTTTCTTGGATATGTGAAACTCTGAATCTTTAGACATAGTGAGGTATTCGAAATGTGTTTCTAGAGTATGAACAGAAGTTATCTTGTTGCCTTTTATAACGCCTGAGAACACCTTCTATTTGGCACCCCATATTCTGCCAAGACAAAATCCTACAGAGATCTGCACCACAAGACCTGGGGAAAGTCTCTATTTGCTAACGCCCGGGGTAGAACTGTACGTTCCCCACTGCGTCTGCCCCGGTCGCAAAATTTTCGGAATCGCTTCTGGCCTCCCGTGCTTAGTGGGGGTGGTGGCTGCATCTCTAGGCGCACTGCAGTTGACGTGCCTGGGTGCAGGGAAACTAGCGTAGCATACGTAAGCAGCATACGAATTGACCCATAAAGGGTTGATCTCGCGCTCAGAAAACAAAACACTCTTTGAATACGGAGCTGATGACAACTCCTTTTCGTTTCTTTGGCACTGCTTCTCCGACTCCCCCACACCCCTCCCCCTCGTGCCCCTCAAGATGTATTTGAAAATCGCCGGGTCTCTTGGCAAAACCTTCACTGGCTACAGCGATTCCTGTCTCCAGGTTGCCTGTTTTGTCATTCACACTGACCCGCTTTCATCGATTTTTTTCGACTAGTCTCCTCATCGCACGGAACAATGCATCTAATCTCGACTTGTTGCAGATCGCGACGGGGTAAGGTTAACGTAGCCGATTGTTATGTTTCTTCGTAGCGCTCACTATTATTCACCTCAGCTATCAAACTCGCATCTATAGTTTACATCACGCAAGTTGGCGTTTTTTCATGCCCACTTCGGATTGACTTTTCTTGGTATTGGGGCAGCCTGTATGGAGTTCTCTCCAGACATACAGCCTCACTAACATTTAATGCGGCCCGCAGCTGGTCAATATCCCCGGACGGTCTTGGCACAGCCGCAAGGAAACATCGATTCAGTGACTATGGTGGGGGTTCCATTCGCTAGCACCACGCCTCAACTGACAAAGGCTGAACTCCGGTCAGGTGGGGCGCCAAGGCATTTGTTGAATCTGATCATTCCCACTCTATTATGTCCTCCTTAAGAATCCCTCACACGATTGTCTTATAAAGTTTTCGTAGAGCAAAAGTGCACTTTATTGAGGGGCCGGGCAGCTCGAGAGGGGCAAACAAGAGGGGTATAGAATTTGGGACCCGTGGAGAATGGAAATTGTCCAATACGATTCGGGATCAAGGTCTTGGATTTTCAGGGGTGAGACTATTTTTGCTCCTTTTGTGGCCTGTCAAAGTCCCTCACCGTTACGTTGAACTTCGGCCACCATCACTACATCTGGAACTCCCTTGGGAGTTCAGAAATGAGGTGGAATATCATTGGGAATAAGGGGGGCTGTGTTTTCTGAGCTGAGCGATGTGTGGTACCTCCGGGGTGAAGCATATTACATCCAGGATTACATTTTATTCTACGTAAAACATCGATTTCCGGAATAGTCTGTCTTGAGATTGATAGTTGGTCCGATTGTGGTCGAATAGGCCAACGGAAGAATTTTTTTCTATTAAGATGTAGGTGCACAGATACAAAGTTTCATCTTTCTTCCATGGCGTTGCGGTGAACGGGAATACCACTCAGCGCGGGAAGCTCTGTCGCCCGGTCAGCTTACAATATTAAGTCAATGTAAAAACGAGTAACACGTGCTCATTTCGGTGTAGAAGGGAAGACCCTTCTGGTTCTTAAACGGCCACTAAGGCATTATTTGGTTGGCCATTGAAATAACCAACACTCCACCTTTAAGAGTGTAGCCCTGTCGGCACTTGCTAAATAACACATCAAAGTATTACCCATATCGTGGTCCCATGCTGGTTGCTCTTCAGAATATTCCTCATCATCATGAGTATTAAAGAAGTAAGGAGATTTGGAGAGCCCGACCTCAACGACCTCGACGTTATCGATTGCACTTGCCCACTACAGTTTGTGCACCGATCCAAGGTTTGCCATCTATTCTATTCTACAGGCATCGTTTTATTCAATAGCTTTTGGAGGTTTGTTGTACTGATTCTTTGTCATGTTAGCATTAAGTCAAGTGAAATTACTCTCGATTCTTCCTTCCCGTCCTCCTTCTTACATCCGTACCTCTCCTCTTCAACCAGATAAGATTCCCTCGGTAGTGATAACCATCGGACAGCACTTGTCCACCGATTATTTTCAGTGGCCCCTCACTTGCCGGGCCTTTGAGCTAGTCCGGGCCTCTCCCCACTTTTGTTAAATGTTGGTCACAAAATCAAAGCCCAACCATTCATGATCCTGAGAGCTTTCCAAACAGCACCATTAACCCTCCTTCGTTTGCCTATGCGCGTTGCTGTCCAAGGCGTTCATTCCGGATGGCCAATGCGCTGTTCCTGATGCTATGTTCCGTATGTTTGGCACTGCCTTGCAGATGCAAGGTTACTATCGCGCTCCTGACGTTCAGTTAGCATCACTTCTGTTCATGCTACCCAATGTAATAGACCCATTTTCCATTGCTTGCCGATACACCCAGAAACCCAAAGGTGGTGTCAAATCGTTCTGCTGCGCTATGACGCACGGGTCTCTGCAAATTTTCTTGGCTACATCAATTTACGCGCCAAGTCTGCCCCGCTCGACGCCTAAAGCGGGGTCAACGGGGTCCTGATTTATCCTATTAAATGCTGTTTATGATTTTAGTCACAGGCTCCAAACGTCGTGAAAGTCGCTACATGCTGTTTATGGACTTATAGAGGACACCAACTTGCTTATAATGTGCCATAGTTACTCATGTCTCACTCATAAGCTAGGCATGTTGCCTCCTTTAGACGAAAACTCTGCCACACACTACAATTTCCCACCCAACGAAGGTGAGGTCTAGTCTCATTATCTGCAGGATTGTCTCGAATTCACTGAATATTCAATGAGGTCGTCAGAAGGAGCTATTTGGACGCTATGACGCTTTAGTGTAGTGTGGATCAGTTTTATGCCACTAAAGTAGCACATCGAGGATTTCCTATGGAGTCGGGACAAATGATAAGCCCGGATAAATTTTTTTTTTTTAAACATGTATCACAGTCTATATCGTGGCCGGTACTGTCTTTAGTACGGGCATAGGCCTACTCGTTGTAATTGCACTACTTTGGTCGAGGGATTGCCATCGTCACTGGGTCTCACTTCACCAGCTAGGCACGTGAATTCATCCAGAAACGAAAACTCTACTGGATTCCACCACTTCTCGTCCCAACCGTTTTCATGAAATCACCTTTAAGATTCAGCTAACGCCAAATATTGGTATTGGACAGTCAAGTCCGTTAGGTTACCTGCAGGAATCGCACAAGTTATCTCAACAGGGTGATCAAACAGGGGTTGTTGGCCTCAGAAGAGGCACTGGAAAGCTTGAAGCTTTTGCATGGGGTAATTTGATAGCTACCACTTGAAGCGGCAGATTGGGAGCTGTGTCTATTGCACTGCTTGCCGAAAACGGCGCTTTCCCAGCCTGGCTGGGAAAGATTGCGGGGTTCGCACCCATTTATTTTTTTAAAAAATTTTGTGTATATTATTTGCACGAAGCGACCATATGCTCGCACGTACTTAAGTTAATATGCTTCACACGATCTGTGGACATCTCTTCAAGATCGGACCGCTTTATTGATTTGCACCCAGTGTTTAACTATGGGTTATCGTCGTTGCAACTACCATTATCTTTTGGACCCATCCATTCAACTGGCCAGTTTTCTTTCTTCCCAGTGTCTTTGTCAGGCCATCCTTGCTTCTCTTCACACTGTATCCAAAATGACCCTATGGCTTGTCCTCCAACGTCTAACCATTGGTTGTGGTAAATTTCAATGATTTCACCTTCTTCTTTTCGTTTACCCTTACACGTCTGCAGTCTGCAGCCATGGTGTGGCCAATACATTAATTTAGCGACGTGCCGACTATTACCGCCGAAGTTTAGCTAAAACCCCTTCTTATCTTCTTGGTGATTGAGTAGCACTGCCCGCACATAAATGGTCCCCATCTCTCCTCGTTCTCCAAAACTGGCCATCTTCCGCTGAAGTACCTGGTAAATGTATACAAAGTTAATCCCCACATCCATTCCTGATAATGCCCTCGTGCGTCAGGTAGTTCCTTCCTCCTCGCGCGTAGTCCGACATCGCCATCTCCAGAGTTGCTAACTGTAGTCCCGCCGTTCGCCAGGTCGTAGTTCTCCGGACTGCTCGGAGGCAGGTAATCGGCCGTTACTTGTGACCCTATGTACTCCAAAATCTCGGCATTCTCGGCATACCCGTTGTTCATCGCCAACGTAAAGTCCGCTCTAACATTTATGGCACTGTCACACGTGTCGTATTTCATACACGCCGCCATGCACTTTGCGTATACTCCTTGGCGTGTGTTAGTACGTTCTCATTTTCGTCTGTGATTGATACCACAGTAAAATAAGTTCCTTCATGTAATGTATACTCTTCCACATAATACCTATTGTCAAGGTTGCAGATTTTGTTGCAGACTTGGAACTCAGTAATATTCACGTAGTCCAGGAAATCGACGCTGGTCATCACTCCTTCAAATATGGGTCGTCTGGTGCTTAGTGACACTGCACTCGCCAATAGGGGCAACATAGTGACTAACATACCTACTTTCATGTCCGTTTAGATTCGTCTTGACGTCAGTTATGTTCAGTAATATGCAATCGTAGCTAAAATCTCAGTTTATTCTAGACAGTCGTAGATCCTTAGCTGTGTGTGTCGGCTATTTAGCGGCAATGGTGTGTTGGGGAGCCCTTATAGAACAACCTAATGTCTCTATTGCCTGCTTATGACACGTGTATAAAGTCTACGATGAGATTAATATAGAATATTATTGTTATTAACGGTGGGGCACTACTATTTGCGGGTCAACGCGTCTGATTCTCTATTAAATTTGGTAGGCGCACGCCCTTAGAATATCTGCACTGGGGAAGTAGGTTGGTAACATTTTTTCTTCAAATTCGGGCGTGTGGCGTAGTTGGTAGCGCGTCTCCCTTGCAAGGAGAAGGTCTCCGGTTCGACTCCGGACTCGTCCATTTTTTTTTCAGAATAATGGCTATACGTGATTGTTCTCAAGGTCGGTTAAAAGCTTTTAATTCTTCATAATGATATGGATTTTCTTGTACGTTTGTAAGTATCAGGCCCGCAGCCGCAATCCGCCACCTAGTAGAGATTTATTGACCGCTACTCCAAACCGCTCAATCTTGTCAAAGCAAACTTCTTTGGGATGCAGCTTCGGCCCGCTCAAAACTTGAAAACCACCTTTTTCACCTCGCCCCTCTCGAATCTCTGGTACCACTCGCCTGCCTCGGCAATCGGCGGCATCTCTTCCACAAAGTCTTCAAACGAATCCTTGATTTTCTCAAACATCTCAAGAACCTCACCAAAAAGTGACCACGCGTTGCATCTGCCAAAACTCACAGTCAAGCCTTTCACATACGCCTGTAGACCGTCAAATGGCAATGGGTCGTGTCCCATTCCCACTGATGCAATAAATCCACCCTGCCGCAAGGAGTCGAAGGCCAGCTTCATTGACGACTGCGCACCTACAGCCTCGAGAACGGCATCGAACCCTAGACCTTGAGTGTACTTGGTAAGATCAAGTGTCTCAGTTGTGAAATTCACAATATCAGTGGCACCTAGTCTTCTGGCCTCCTTGAGGCGGTCGTCAATTCCGTCCACCACTACGATCTGGCGGAAACCAAGCTCTTTCATAATTCGGACGGCGCACAATCCCACAGGGCCGGCTCCAAATTGAAGGACGTTGAGATCACTGGGTTGAAAGCCATCCAGTGCCATGAAATCGACAATTTTTTTCACTCCAAAGTATCCGGTCACGAATATGTCAGCCATGAGGACGTACAAGGAATCGCTAAGATTGTCGTTTGGAGGCTTTTTCACCAAGGTTGATTTGGCAAACGGTACCAACACGTATTCAGCCTGAGCGCCCTCAAGCCCGACCTTGCCGAATGTGTTGGTCAGTTTGCAAGTCCCAGAATGGCCATGCTTGCAGAACCAGCACTCGCCACACTGGACTGTGAAGGTAGAGATGACGTCATCGCCAATCTTGAAAATGTCGTCCGAGACGTTGGCGCCCTTTTCTACCACCGTGCCCACAAACTCGTGGCCCATGGTTTGGCCTTCCTTCAGCGGAATATGGCCACGGTAATAATGCAAATCCGAGCCGCACAAGCCCGAGTACTTGACTTTCACTATCACGTCATCAGCACTGGAAAGCTTGGGTTTAGGCTTGTCAATTGTCTGCACTTCGTACGGTTTGACAAATACTGCTGCCTTCATAGTGCAGTTAATGTGGGGTAGTGAGCGCGCAATTACCGAAAGAGCCCGATAAGCTCCGGTGCAATGCGAGAGAATAGTATGTTCGGAAATTTTAATTTGGTGTATACAGACGACAGAAGAGAATGGAGAGATTTCGGGCCGTCATATGGATTCCCTACAACACTGGGTTTCCCGGAGTGCTCCACATCAGCTTTGCGAGCTTGCCCACGAATTTGAAAAAGGGCAACGACCGGAAGCCAATGTTAGTGAAATGCGCAGAAAGCACATTCAAACAGACATACTGGCCCACGATGCCGTACGTCAAATAGACCACCACAGTCACCGTAGTCAAAACCCAGGGCGAGAGCAGCTGAAGGGCGGGAAATTTAACTTCCAAAATCTCCGCTAACTTGAAAATGAGCGAGTTCTTGTTAATTTTGCACCAATTCTTATCTGTGACTGGTTGGTCCCGCAAGGGCGAAAGAGCGTAAGCACAATCTGCAGAGAGCATCCTGGCCAGAACGTCCAGAACAAATTGATGTAGAGTATGGTAAAGCAACCAAGGGGGAGGCTGAGGTCCCCACATAGCTTTTCTGTCGAGAAGCGCCGCACTGTGGTCTCGGAGAATGAACGTGAAGATGTCCTTGAGGAAGTTATCCGAGTAGGTCACGGCTGATGCGTGAGCCATGAACATGTTGAAAATCTGGCGGAACCAGCCGCTGGCGATAATTAGCACCGTAATTGCCCGCATCAACTTCATCAACCATACAGACACGAACTGAACAAAACGCAAAAGGTACTCCTGTGCACGTCCACCCCTAAATCTCTGGTAAATTCTGGAGTAGTAAACCACCGGAAGTGGAAGAACGCCGTACACCCAGATCACCTTGGCGATGCGGTTTTGTTCCTTTATTCTTCTACGTCGTTCTGTTTCACGCTGTAGCTCACGGAGCCGTTGTCCGAGTTCGTTGGGATCGCCTTCTAGAAGCCAGAATCCCGCGCGGCCGTCATTGTCTTCTCTTCCGCCACTGAGAGGATTCTCCATGTTTGGCGTTGTTATAGATGGTTAATGAATCACCAGTTTAGCTCGAAGCGTTTCTGAGACGACGATCTTATGGTCTCTAAATGTATATATGTATGCTGGTTTTCTTGGAGCTTCGTTTATGTCAACTTCTAGCAACGAAAAGAGCCGATCCACTGGGATAGGGTCACAAGTTCACGTTGAGGCGAGTGTGCAGGAACTTATCGCTCTATCGTAAGACCGCGATCGTTAAAAGATCTGTCTTTCACAGGCAGGAGGTCTTTTCGGACGTGGATTCTAAAACCTAATCACTCGCTCATCATTCCCATATCCTCTAGCAATGCCACAATTTTTTCTGGCACTACTCCGTGGCAATCTGCATATGCCAGCGCCCACTCGTACGCCCAATTATACTGTGGCGGCGGGGCCGCACCACTGGAATGAGAACGGCCGCGCGCGCGCACTGTGTTCTCGCCATCTGCGGTATAATATACCTCGGCGGGATTGAACCTGTCCGACATTAGTAGAACATCGTCACGTACTAAACAGGTGGGACAGAGCACTTCGTCGCAATTCTGGCTGGCAAGCCAGGTTGTCTCCTTGGATACATCCACACCCCAATCATAAAAAGCATTGAAGATTTGCCACTGATTCTTGAACCTGGGGATCGTCTTGCGTTTCGACAATATGAGACTTCGGTTTTCAAGCTCGACGTAGTTCATGATGAGTATCAACGCACAGATCTGGAAAACCAGCACTCCACCGCACAATAATAGCCCTAAAATGGCGTTCTGATGAAGCTCTCCAATCTGCGGGTAGTCAGGAGGCATCGTCGCCGCCGCCTGCAAGTACTCGTGCGCCATTTCCATGCACGCTGCGCGGTATAATATACTCCAGGGTTGATCGTCCACGAAGACCTCAGTAGCACGCGATACTGCGATCGCAGTGTACATCCGTGCACACTGGCAGAATATGGTTCCGCGTCGAATGATCAGGGTGACACAAATGTGAGGCTCGAGACCCTGTAGGTGGTCTGCTGGGGTAACCATCTGAATTATGAGCTTCTCTGCTGCCTTTTCAGGCATTTTCTCTGGCCACGCACCACTAGCGCTAGCAAGCACCATCGCCATCAGCGCGAGCTCATACGCCGAAGTCGCGGTATATTCTTTCGCACTGAGACGCTGAATTGCGTCCTCGGCGTATCTCACGGCCAGACCAAAATCTTCAAGTATATAGTAGGCGGCTGCAAGAGCACTGTTCTCGTTTGGCAAGCTCGCAGCGCGGCTAAGCCAGGCTTTCCCGGTTCTCGAGTCCAAGACTCTTTTGAGCTCGTCGTGTGGACCGCAGCCTGCCACCACTTCAAGCAAAATGATTCCCGAAGGGCGAGCCTCAAATTCGAGAGACGAGTATTTATCAAAGGCAGCTGCCGCAGCGTACGACTGCGGATGCGTTAACACGCCCTGGTCTCTGTATATTTTCACGCAGTCCCACCATGACGTCTCGGTGTACCCAGAGCTCGCGAGACTCCAGGGAAACGGGGCGAATTCTCGGTCCTGGAGATCGCAACTTACGACACACCTCAATTCTGCTCCAAAATCATCGGCCGGTGACAATTCGTCGAGTACGCCTAGCAACTTGACCTTGTGTGCCGGGTCAGTAGTGTTCTCAAGACAGTCGGCAAGCAAAAGCTTGGCCTGGAAAATCCGTCCCACGGCAGCAAGTGCAAGGGCCTCGATTATCTGTTCTTCCAAAGATTTCGAACCACGCCGGTGCAGAAGAATTTGGGCATACTTTTTCGTTTTGAGAAGCTCTAGGGACATGGTACAAACGAGGTGATTTTATGCGGTAGGCGGGGCGCCGTGATGGCACTCGTCTGCAAACATCTTCAAATATGCCACCTCAGGATGCTCCGAATTCACTACGCCCTCGCGGGCCGTGCAATAATCTTGCCTTTGGTGAACTTGGTATCTTGCCTCATTGAATAGCGCACAATTCAGCTCTCCTGGCTCATCTCCGCGGGTACATCCCTGAAACGCCGAATTGCTACGAGGACTTGGATTCGCTGCCAAAACCCAGCAGAAATTACGAAGTTGCACAATGGCACCAGTTGCACCCAGACAGCACCGCATTGTGTATTCTGCCCATCTGGCGCGCAAACTCGGATCTTTTGTGTTGGTGGATCGTCACACAGTCGCGAAAACATCTCTTCCCTCTTTTGGCTGCTGAATCCGTCGTAACTCTGCAATCGCCGTCACCAGACGTCGTTCATTCTGAGACATATCACGCGATACGCAGGCCACATATGCATCGCGATGCAGTAGCACGAACACATCCGTGCCTCCGGGAAGATTTGCATGCTTGCACACACCACAGACCCTGCACGCCGCCCCTTCTCAAGGGCGGTTTCCCGTTTTAGGACATCTAAGTGTCAATCCTGCGTTCGCTTATTCGGCCAACGGGTCCAAATGGGCTGAGTTTTGGCTAGAACAAACGCAAGCCCGACCGACCTCCTGAGATTTCGCCCGTTTTGTTTCCCCCCACCGCAATTCCTGCTTCGGGTTGCTTCTCACGCGTCCCCGTCTTGGTGGATGCGTGTCGTCCTAAAATCCAAAATTTCACGGCGAATAGCAGTGTCGCCGTTGGGTCAGGGCGAAAACTTAGGATGTATACATTGTTGATGCTGAATTTTGTCGCGTCCTGTTTTTTAACCTTTTTAGTCTCTGCGCCTCCTCAGATTCCCCATCCAAACGCCGCATGGCAATATCCTAAGATATGCGTCCTGCACACGCCTCGAGCGCGTCTCCTTCAACCCCCAGTCCGCCCTTTGTTCTTATTGCGGGCAAATTGCGACAACTACCACTTCACCATCAAAAAGAAGACTTGGGCTCCGGACATCATTCCCAAAAGCAGAACAAAAACATTTGCACCGCCTCATCAGGTCGCCTGGAAATCCCACCTCCCAATCCTCCCCATTAACCCTCCTCCCGGTCTGACCCGTCCGGTTTCCAGTCTGCCATTTGTCCCCAAACACCACAAGGACACGTTGCAATCCATCCCAAATACAAACAAAGAAGAAGTGAAAAAAAAAGCCATAACCTAATTTCATACCAAAACTAATTCGTCATGGCCAACAAGAAATCCCTCTCCTTGAAGGTAGCGAACCACGCCATGTCAGTCGACGGACCGTATACCCCAATGGAACAGACACTCCAGACTCCCATAGACCCTCCGGGTCGCCAGCTGTACTTCCCGTCACAATCACTGGGATCACAAAACCTGCTGATTCTGCTGCAGCAGCTGGCAATCTACATGAACCCTCACTACTCGGAAAGTGACGACATCTTGACGGACGCCGACGAGCCACAGCCACGGGTAAAGTGTAGCTATGCCATCAACTTCACGCCGGAGTTTGATGCGCTTGTGCTCGGCGTGTACCAGGAAATCTTGGCTCTCCCCACCACTACGCCATTTTCAGGTACCACCCCGCCTCTGGGACTCGTGTCAAAAGTGGCCAACGAGACGTTTTCGCGGTTGGGCAAACTCACGGCTCCAGACGCCGAGGCTGCAAACGTGGCATTCGACACAAATGCCGTCATAACCCATGAACATCTCCGGAACCACGCGTTCCAGCCCGTAATCATGCAACTCATTCGTAAACGATTGATTGACTTGTGTGTACAGGCGCGTGGCGCCAGCCTGCCGTCTGCCGTATCAGCAGGCGCTAGTGCCACGACCTCAGTTCAGTTGAGTCTCCCAGCCAACATAGCCTGGGGACTTCAGCCAGGCAGCAACGGCAGCACCAGCAGCGGCAACAATACCAACAACAACAACGGGCTGTTTTATTCGGGAAACCCCCAGTTTCTGCTGCTGATCCTGAACTTGCTGTTAAGCGAACAAAACGTGGCAGCATTTGCCCAGGCGCGTCTGCGGTCGTCGCTGCTCAGCTTGCGCAAACACTCTCTCACTCGTAATAACTCGTACACGGGCTCCAACTGGTTGCATGTTGGTAACATGGCTCCTTCCAGGCCCAACGGATCGCTCGGCATGAATCCCGACCTCGGTGCTTCCACCGATCTGCTCCAGCTGATGCACGACTTCGTTCCCCAGGCTTTCATCAACAGACCCTCTGGAGCAGCTTCCAGCTCGCAGGCGAGTGGTGGCAGACCTCCGCAAGGCATCTGGGGTCCACCAGCGGGCTTCAATTCGATGATGGGCGAGTATCATACGCCTCCAAGTCTGAACAAGGCGTCATTCTCTGCAGGCGAAACCCCACCGCAGTCAATGGGAGGCGGCATGCTCAATACCCCCGGATCCACGATCTCGGATCTGGACGACTTCGGTATGCTCTTGGTACGTTCGCGTAGCTCCAGCAGAGGTACCGCCGGTGCCGGTTTCCCGTCTCCATTCCCTCGACCATTGACAATCAACACCGACGTGGGTGGCTATTTGGGAGCTGCGCAGTTTGGGAATGGCGCGCAAGAGGCCCTCCATTCGCCATTTGTATCGGCCACCATTCCATCCGAAGATCCCTCGGATTACATAAATAGTGGTTCTGCCCGCGCCAACTCGGGCTTTTTCCCCGAGAGTCCCAAGGACGTGCCGATGGCGTCCAGCAACAACAAAATTAACTTGCCTGGCCAGTTCAGCTTGAGCGAGAAGAAACGCGACTCGTTGAAGTTGAAGCGGGGAATTCACTAATAGACGTATAGACCGCAGCCCGTGTCGGTTTGACTCGTAGATTTTTAGCGTGGGATCCTGTCCATGTCCAGGGGTCAGCACCAGTCCGCCAGGCATATTCAGCTGAAAATATTGCCTTCCTAAAAGCTTGTTGTGTGCACTGGTGGATTCTAGCTTTTTCCCTGAATTCGTATTTCGTGCTTAAGTTTCATGACTTCTCCGGATGAGCTTCCCCACATTTTCTGTCGTTTTTACACTGCGTACGCGTTTCTCTCCGAAACCAACAACATGTTACTCTAGGAATAATCCAAATTGCACATAAATTGAGAGGTGTTACAATTTCGTTCTCATTACAATCTGCTACACGCCAGAATAAATACCGCAGGCTTTCTCAAATCCGGTCCGTTGACTGCCAAACCAGTTCAGCAAATCACCAGCCATACATTTGCAAACTCCAGTGACAGCCAAAATCTGGCGTTCAAAATGCCTAAAATCACATTCAAGGTCCCCAGAATCCCCGCCCCCTCATTCCAAACGGCACCAGCTTCCGACCGATCATCAACTTGGCATCTCATAGAGCAGATAGGCCCATCACCTGCTAAACTGGGTCTTCCGCCTCCTGGAGATGCCGAATCGAAGGTGCTATCAGCTTTTGGAGCGTCACCTGATTCACTCCTTGACCCCCGCCGACCGCTCATGCCTCCGTTTCAGTTTCATAGCACCTTCAACTCAGATCCACTGTATGTGGAGCAGCCGAGACTCCTGGTTCTGAAAATGATCACCACTTCATGGTGTGAGCTCCAACGATTCTACGATGTTTACGCCGGGCTGCCTCCCATTAAGGCGAATTTGTATCTACAACGAGGAAAGGATTACCACAAAAAACTCGAGGATGAGGCACATAAACCCGTGGATGAGAAGCCACTGCAAGTCACAGTAAACCAATTGCTCAACATGCTTCCTGAGGAGGAACGCGAGCTCATGGTGAGCCCGAAAGAGTACTCACATCTCGCTATCAACTGGATGACCCATACCGTTGGCAGGATCCTAGATCTCTCCAAGATTGGTGTTGCTAGAGAGGTAGTGATGCACGGATTTTTAGATTTGGCCAATGGCAAGATTCTACGTGCTGGCGATGAGACTCTGGCCTCAGTATTGGTGAACGGGATCGCTGATATAGTTCTGCTTAAGCGTCTAGGTACTGAACGAGATGTTGAGGATGAAGACAATTCGCAGACTGACGCTGAAAATGTTCAGATTCTGGCTTCCTTCCCCTTGGACTCTCATTCAAGCTTGCCAGTATCCGACTGGGGTGTTGTAGACCTCGATGCCGAGTTCTTGCAGGCCAAGATTAAATTTGACGATCTTCTGAAGGATTACGGAGTTGAAATCCGTGACATAAAAACCCGTACCGGGAGAAATATTCCCAGGCAGCAGCTGGTCGTTTTGGGAGCAAAAGTGCAATGTATGTACTACGCACAGTTTCTAGACGAGTTGACAAAATCAGATAAAGGGGCTCTCCAGAGCATCTTGAGCAACTGTGAGCGCAGAAACGTTTTGGTTGACCAGGCCCTTGGTCTAGCCACGGCGATTGAATTGTTAGTAATCCATTTTCCTTTGATGATTAGAGACTGCGTGGAGCTAGCCACAGAAGGCAAATTTACCTGCTTTTATGCGTCGGCTGATTCAGAGAATAAATATGAGCCCTTTGACTTTTCAAGGTTCATATCTCAAACAGATTTCACAGAATTGGTCGCCCAGACGTACCCAGACCATCCAGAGTATACCGACTACGATATTTCTGCACTTTTCCAGCCCTGGAAATCGCCACTTACAATGCGCTATTTTGCAGTCCGCGCTGCACAAGCATTCCATTTACTCGAGAAGCTCGTGCCAATTTCGGTTGGAATCGAGTACCATCAGCCGTCCAAAGATGCCATAATAGCAAGAAAGCTTTACAAATTCGATAAGAATATTCTAGAGGAGGAGGCGCACTCCGCAGCTTCATTCTGGGGCGGCACCAGAGCCCCACAGGAAACCCAGGACAAGGGAATGTGTAACTCGTGTGAGTATCGCCATCGATGCACAGCGATCAACAGCCAAGGCGACTCCGTTGGAACGTTCGTGATGTCTTTGCAGGAGCCAAGACCCAAAAGTATTGAAGACGAGAATAGCGTTGAAATCGGGAACTTGTTCCTTCAGGAACCTGCCAAAGAAGACAGCTCTTGGCCGCAGAAATCTCGGCCAAACAACTAACTACGAAAACAAGATTAGCAAGAGAGCCTGTTGATGCTAAATTATCAAGAAGTCTCGACCCGGGTTCCAGCGGTTTCTGGGAAACTCACTAACACCGGGCCATAAATACAGTGAATGTCAGACGTCATCAAAAGCGGAACCACATCTGTCTATGGCGTCGCTTCTGCAGACCTCATTTCCTCTACGGGACTCGTTTACCACGTATATCTAGATGTGGCATATAAATGGAGATAAATGTCCCGTGAGGTGAATTTTCACTCCGGCCGCGCAGAAGTATACCGCGTGCGGAGTTACCCGCACCGTCTCCCAGCCCTAAAGCCACGAGGGAAAGTGACAGAACGAAAATGAATGAAGAATTGTTTGAAGATAAAATTCGTTTCTGACGACTGCCAGCACATTCTGCAAGACATCGAAAGCTTATTCTTGCGTAAAACCAAGATTTGAAAACTACATACTTTGCTGGTCATGGCCACGCCATGGACTTTAAGCTCCGGGGATGCATACCACGTACACAGGCCACGCCAAAGAGGCCATGGCGAGTTATAGTTAGACAAGCGTGTTCTCGGCCGGCAGTAGTCGCCAATGAGAGTGTGATCTGCCCATCCCGGCCGACTCCGCAATTCGGCGTAGATGTGCCCCACAATGCCCCACAATGCATAACACCGGATGCCCAGCTTGCCCCACAATTCCTCTTTTACATATCGGATTGGCGCAATCCAAAGGCCGGAAATCGAGGACATCGAAGGCAAGAACCGTAACATTCTTTTCTTCACTACACCCGTGATATTCGTGTAAGCAGCTTGTGCGAGGTCGGCCTCCCTGTGATTTTTCTCGTGCGAAGCTAGGAGCCCTCTCATTCGCCAACTCCGAAATCTGGGGTCGAGCGAGGTGGCTTCCGAGGGCACACTATGCAGTACCAACATTTGAGATTGTTCGATTTCTGAATATTGCGCCTCGCCGTTTTGACCGGTGGTGAGGAATGCTGGAAGCAGCATAAAATTCCTTTACTGCCAAAGAACACTAGCAGGTTTTGCAGCGCGAGCCATCCGCCGGCGAGCCTTTGCAGCAAGTCCGAGGCATATCTGTTCCGAGGAATGCGCTGCGCGCCGTGATTGGCTCGGGCACTAGATCCGAGGGCAATGCCTTACGTAGTTCCGGATCTGCGCGGTGCCGATTCGTGCTCGGGCCATATAAAAGGGTGCACGCATTCCGCCGCCGATTTTTCCTACGTTTCATACAAACATACAAAATGTCTGCATTCCGTTCCCTTCAGAAATCAGCTTTGAGAAGAGCTTTGGGCGTCAGAACATACGCCACCGAACCCGTATGTGAGAGTTATGGGGTCAGAGTTTTCCTGATTCCTCGGTTTTTATGAGTTTGCTCAGTTTACTAACGATAGACGTTGAAGGCCCGTTTGGCCGAGATCTTGCCTGAGAAGGCCGAGGAAGTGAAGCAGTTGAAGAAGGAGTACGGCAAAACTGTATGTGTATTTTTGTTTCTGAATTTCCCCCCTCACCTCGGGTAGTGAATGTGTTCTCTTCTCTTGATGCAGCGTTTGCACGAGAAGTCACAGCGAAATTCTGATTTTTCCACCGTGAAATTACTAACTCCAGGTTATTGGTGAGGTCCTTTTGGAGCAGGCTTACGGAGGTATGCGTGGCATCAAGGGTCTTGTGTGGGAAGGTTCTGTCCTTGACCCCATCGAGGGAATCCGTTTCAGAGGCAGAACCATCCCTGAAATCCAGCAGGAGTTGCCCAAGGCCCCTGGTGGAAACGAGCCTTTGCCTGAGGCACTTTTCTGGTTGTTGTTGACTGGTGAAACTCCCACTGAGTCCCAGACCAAGGCTCTTTCTGAGGAATTGGCCGCCAGATCCGCTTTGCCCAAGCATGTAGAGGAATTGATTGACCGTTCTCCCTCTCACTTGCACCCTATGGCCCAGTTTTCCATTGCCGTGACTGCTTTGGAGTCTGAGTCGCAGTTTGCTAAGGCCTACGCCAAGGGTGTTCCTAAGTCCGAGTACTGGAAGTACACCTACGAGGACTCCATTGAGTTGTTGGCTAAGTTGCCCAACATCGCAGCTAAAATCTACAGAAACGTGTTCCACGACGGTAAGGTTGTGGGTGCCGTGTCCAAGGACTTGGACTATGGTGCCAACTTGGCCACTTTGCTCGGATTTGGCGAGAACAAGGAGTTCTTGGAGTTGATGAGATTGTACTTGACCATTCACTCCGACCACGAGGGTGGTAACGTGTCCGCGCACACCACCCACTTGGTTGGATCTGCGTTGTCTTCTCCATTCTTGTCTCTTGCTGCTGGTTTGAACGGTTTGGCCGGTCCTTTGCACGGTAGAGCTAACCAGGAGGTGTTGGAGTGGTTGTTCAAGTTGAAGAACGACTTGAACGGTGACTACTCCAAGGAGGCCATCGAGAAGTACTTGTGGGACACTCTTAACTCCGGCAGAGTTGTGCCCGGTTACGGTCACGCTGTGTTGAGAAAGACCGACCCTCGTTACACTGCTCAGAGAGAGTTTGCCTTGAAGCACATGCCTGACTACGAGTTGTTCAAGTTGGTTTCCAACATCTACGAGGTTGCTCCTGGTGTGTTGACCAAGCACGGTAAGACCAAGAACCCATGGCCTAACGTGGACTCGCACTCTGGTGTTTTGTTGCAGTACTACGGCTTGACCCAGGAGTCGTTCTACACCGTGTTGTTCGGTGTGTCCAGAGCGTTCGGTGTGTTGCCTCAGTTGATTCTCGACCGTGGTTTGGGAATGTCCATTGAGAGACCCAAGTCCTTCTCTACCGAGAAGTACATTGAATTGGTCAAGTCCATCGGCAAGTAAGCCGACTTATTTATTGGCGGATGCCATGATGTATACGAATGAACACATACTTAACAGCAGAGATGGCGTGGGCAGTAGTAGGCCTGGAGCAGCATCTTGAAGATTGTTCAGGATGAAAAATCCTACTTGCAAGAGTTGTGGAATAGTAAGCGGCGTATTATCACGCAGAGGGGATGGGCTTAGACTGGGAAAACTCTGCGACGCGAAATTTCGCCCGATTGAAGACTATCGTTTTCTCCAAAGTATTCGCCTTTTCTGAGAACCCGATTCCTTCTCATCCTGCATCTGACTCACCACACGATGATAAAGTGCTCCAGGCGTTTCTGCCTGAGCCAACCCAAAAAGACTCCCAAATCGGGCAAATCATACTCAGACACCTTGCTTCTACCGAAAACCTCGTTTTCTCCCAAAATTCCAAACGGAGCCGACCGCGCAAGGTTGATCGAAACATCAGGTATCAATCTCTACAAGTGGCAGGCGAAAAATCCCAAGCTGGACAAGGTTTTCACCATCCACGATGGCCCTCCTTATGCAAATGGTGACCTTCATCTTGGCCATGCGCTCAACAAAATCTTGAAGGACATTATAAACAGATTCGAGCTACTTTACAATGGTGCCCTCGTCAGATACAGACCAGGATGGGATTGCCACGGTTTGCCTATCGAAATGAAGGCCGCCAAGGATGCAGGGATGCTCTCTGCGTCGCAAGTTCGCTCCCGCTGCCGAGAATTGGCCCTGAGCATGATTGACCGTCAACGAGAACAGTTTTTGCAGTTTGGAATCATGACCGACTTTGAGAATCCGTACGTGACGATGTCTCACGACTATGAGGCAGCACAGCTCCGTGTGTTTCTCAAGTTGTTTGAAAATGGCCTTTTGTCCAGACATATCAAGCCTGTTTGGTGGGGATGTGAGACGCAAACTGCGTTGGCGGAAGCCGAGCTCGAGTACAACAACAATCACAAATCTGTGGCCATATTCGTGAAATTTCCGCTCCAACAAAACGACGTAGTTGCTAGTTTGGGCGGAAAAGTGCATCTTCTCATCTGGACATCCACACCATGGACCATGCCTGCCAATAAGGCGATCTGTGTGAACGAAAGGATGGAATACACGGTGCTCGAGGATAGCGGCGGAGACAAGGTTGTTGTGGCTATGGATTTGGCTGATTCTGTGGCTGCCTTGAACCCGGACTACACGAAAACCAATGTGGTAATAATGGGGTCTGACTTGGTGGGCATGAAGTATACCAACCCGAGCTTTGCAACAGCTGAAGAATTCCCAGTTCTCCACGGCGACCATGTCGTGGCAGCGGCTGGAACAGGCTTAGTGCATAATGCTCCAGCCCACGGAATGGAGGACTATCTTGTAGCCTTGACTCATGGTTTGAAAGTGGAGTCCTCGGTAGACAGCAAGGGCCTCTATGTTGAGTCTGTTCTTCCACCTGGCTATAAGGAACTTGCGTCAAAATATGCCAACGGGAAGAGTTCCATTTTTGCCTGTCTCAAGATCATTGAAGACTGCAACATGCTTTTTCACGTCAACAAGAACTACATTCACTCGTACCCGTACGACTGGAGATCCAAAACCCCCGTCATTCAGAGAGCTACTCCACAGTGGTTTATTAATGTCGACAAGATCAAAAACGCCGCTCAGGAAGCGCTTGACAAGGTGGAATTCGTTCCCCCTTCAGGAAGGAATCGACTCTCAGCGTTTGTCAAAAATAGATCTGAATGGTGCATCTCGCGCCAGAGATCATGGGGGGTTCCTCTTCCAATAGTTTACAGCAAGAAAACCGACGAACCCGTTCTTGATTTGAACGTGGTTAAAACCATCGTGGAACGCATCAACGAGTTTGGCACAGATGCATGGTTTGAGGAAGAACAAGATATTTCTCGCTGGCTTCCTGAGAGTATGCAAGGAGAAGACCACTACAAGGGAACTGACACCATGGATGTGTGGTTTGATTCTGGGACATCTTGGTCCACATTGCAGGCAGTAGGCGACCCCTTTCTGGCTGCGGAGCCACTTGCAGATATTTACTTGGAGGGATCTGACCAACACAGAGGCTGGTTCCAGTCATCTTTGCTCAACAAGATTATCGCTCTGGGCAGAGCAGAACACGGGCATCTGAGCGATGCTACGACATTTGCCGCTGTAGCTCCTTACAAGAAAATCATCACCCACGGATTCACTCTCGACAAGAACAACGATAAGATGTCGAAATCGAAGGGCAACACTATCGTTCCTGCGAGGGTGACGGACGGCGGTGGGAAACCCAATATTCCTGCTATGGGTACCGATGGTTTACGGCTTTGGGTGGCCTCGTCAACTTATACTTCCGACGTCAGTGTCAGCGTGGAGGTGTTGCAGAGAGTGTTTGAAAACGTCAAGAAGTTAAGAGTGACTTTCAAGTACATTCTCGGCAATCTTCAAACTTTCTCTGGAAGCCAGGACCTGACTGATTTGGAGCTTTCAAAGTTGGACCGCTACATTCTTTCGAGGTTGGTGAAGCTTCAGAATGACGTCGTAGACTCATACAAGTCCCACAACTTCGCCCGTGTGGTGAGGCTTATTAACACCCACATGAGCGGGGACTTGAGCGCTTTGTACTTTGATATTTCCAAAGATACACTTTACACAGCCTCCGAGAACTCTCAGAAAAGGAAGAGCATACAGCAAGTTCTCGATATCTTGTTGCGGACGTATGTGGGTCTCTTATCCCCAATCCAGCCTCTTCTTACTCAAGAGGTTTGGCTGATATACGCAGAAAAGCTCGGACTTGAAGAGAAGTCGCCATTTATGAAGTCATGGGATTACTACCAACTTCCTGCAGAATGGGTAGATGAGCTGTTGGAGGAAGAGTTCTCGAGCATCTGGTTGTTACGAGACGCATTGTACAAGAAATTGGAGGAGCTCCGACTTAATGGTGTATTCAAGAACAAATTGGAAACTGAGGTTTTCATTACCGGCGATGAGACGGCACTCTCCAAACTTCGTGAGCACAGTGAAGGCTTGGAAGATTATTTCTTGGTTTCACGTGTGACCTTGGGAGAGCCAGCAGAATCTGAGCATTCTGTTGAGAGCGAAGCATTTGGAGGCTCTGTCAAGATGTCGGTGAGGAAATCATCGTCGTGCAAGTGTCCTCGATGCTGGAAGTATATTGCGGAGCACGAGCATGAGATTTGCCACAAATGTGCTGAAACTTGTATATAATAAACTGTCTATAGATATTGACACGAAGGTGAGGCTATGGATGCGTAATATCAATCCTGCTTGTTTGCAGAATGGTGGTGTTACTCAAAGAACTCTCACGTCACCGAAATCTTGTACCGTAGCATCTATGAACCCCGCCAGTTTGAGACTGCGCAATCTTATTCAATTCTACGGCAAGTTCTATTCCTCACTTTCCTGACGGTAGATTTCTTGACATTGTTGATCGCAGCAAAATTGGGCTGTGTATCATTGCGTGTTGGTAGCGTATATACCGCGTGGTCCCCCTAGAGGCCATGTATTAGAGACGTCTTGGTGAAGCGAAAATCTACATTT
The DNA here is from genome assembly GCA_030583085.1 of Hermanozyma aechmeae. Taxonomy (NCBI): domain Eukaryota; kingdom Fungi; phylum Ascomycota; class Pichiomycetes; order Serinales; family Metschnikowiaceae; genus Hermanozyma; species Hermanozyma aechmeae. The sequence continues at coordinate 360,478 of JAJMHA010000004.1, read as the reverse complement.
TAGAGTAGCAGAAAAAGCAAAAACAACACCGACTTCTAGAATGCGATAGATATATTCCCCGAGTACGATTTGTCCGCGCCGGTGTGCCCACTGGATTGTTTCAGTCGCCCAGGGATTACGTTCAAAACCAGTGGATCGAAAATCAACCAAATATTTCCCAAAAGCGAGATCCCTACCATCTAATTTTCTTGTAAGTTGGCTGACTTTCTTTCAGTCCGACACTACTGCCGCAGTATATTTCGCACTTTGTATACCCCAAAGTTTTCCGCATTGGCACAATTTCTCACCATCCACGCTGCAATCATCACGATGAGCGTGATGCTAAGCCGACACATCCACCGCTACCTCGAGGAACAGGCCAGCCTTTTTACCAAATACAACGAGCTACTAAGAAAAGCTGAATCCAACTTTGAAAAGCCGCTACTCCAAGCTCTTGAGACCTTGCACTCCTTCGATCTTTTATGCTACTCCCATGACGCGCTCAAAATATACCACGACCTGTGTTTGGCGAAATGGGACTCGGACTATCGCAATATGATAGACGATTTGTATCTAATACGTGAAAGAGTGATTAAGAAATTGCCGGTAAAGGAGCTATGTGAACTGGTGCCTGAGTTACCTGCTCTACGCCGTCAATTGATGGAAAATGCTAAATTGGGGGCCAATTTAACGGATCGCCTCGTCAAAGGAAACACAGATCTAGTGGTTTTGGGACGAGAATTGCTGGATGCGAACATCCCCTCGTCGCTGGTGACGCCCGGAACAACTGACACTGTGCATACCAGGGATGGGAAGTCCCCCGACAAGGCTGAAAATGGGGCAGAAAGTCGAGGAGAAAGTGCTCAGCAAATTGTACCTGAAGCATCTGCTACTCTTCACAAAGAAGACGTCACTTCCTCCTCTGGCAAGTCTGATCAAACACTGGCAATCGCGACTTCGAGTGCAACTACTACAAAGCCACCAGCAGAGCATCCCAAGATCAGTATGCGGGCGAGCAGTGATGACACTGTTTCGGCACCTCTGCAATCAACTTTGTCATCTGACCTGCAATCAGCAAAAGGCACAGGCTCTCAGGGAAGAGTACCAGAACCCACTCCCCCAGACTCAAATGTATTGACGTCCTTCTCAATTTCAACGTCGTCTGCACCGTCGCAGAATGCTTCCTTGCACCAGGGCTCGAATGCTTCCTTTGCAATTCTCAGTTCCTCGCACCTGGACGGCGCCAAGGGCTCGGATCCCAAAAGAACGTCTGGTGACACACCAACACCAGTCAAAGAAAGACCAGCCACGCAGCCAGATATTGTATCTAGCTTCATGCCAACCACACCCCTAGCGGCTGCCAAAGAAACCACAGAGGATCCAAGTCTAATTCCAATCAACGAAGGGCGCACCTCTCAAAACTCACTTGGATCGCTGGGTTTTCCTTCGCGGCCTCACCTGCCAACAAAATTGGCATCTGCATCGCCGAGCCTTCGATCTAGCCAGTCTAAGGAATCTCCCTCCAAATCGGTAAGTTTCGCATCATCGACTAGGATTGAGTTTGTTGAAAAGACGACTCCATCCAAAAGGAGCAGCCAGTCGTCTCTGTCTTCACGAAAAAGGTTGCATGTTGATACATTTGTGGGCTCCAAAGACGATATTTTCCGGGGCATCAAATCATGGACTAGCGCACATACTCTATGTGTGTTCGAAGCTGTTTCTGGCCTCGAACTAGAAAGCCTTGCATGTGAGGCAATTCAGCAAGCCATGAAAGCGCGATTCAATGTTGACCTTCCTTACAACGCTGCGCGCACTCTACGGTCTCACTACGGACTCGATCCTCGCACCATGGCCAAATATCAGTATTACATTCAAGTCTTCCATCTGGAGGCTTCCAGAATCTACGATGCCAGGTCTTCGTACGTCACCATGCCGTGGATGGAGCTTGCTCATGCCTTCCAAAGAAGAAGCAATATGGCTATACCTGAATGGGAAGTCAAGGGCAGATTCTCGCTTTTTGTTCTCCACCGCCACACCTTCGGTCGTAGTGGCGAATCCCCTTTCGCTTATAACACCTTGAGGGAAACGCTTAAGAACAAGTCATCTCCCAAATCTTCCCAGTCAGAGGTCTCTGCACTGCCTGTTGGCGTGTGGACTCCAAGGATGTTGGAATATCTCATTGATGCCCAACTCAAGATACCACCTAATGCTACGAATCGGTCGGTTATCATCAGCCACTACATCCGTTTGAAGAGCAACATCACTATAAGCAAGGAGGAGATAGAGTCTCGCCTGAAATGGAGAGACGTCCTGTTGGCGCTCCAAGCTGCTCGCAATGGTGGTGCGAGTCCACTTTCCTCGAATAGACTAGCTAGCGGAACGAACTCGGCCCAAACAACGCCACTCCGAACACCGAGAGCATCACAAAATGTGAACGCGCCTTCGTCGTTGTCAACTCCCACTCGTGCTAGCAAAGTGGGTGCCGCACCGGAAACGCTGTCAGCTGGCCTTCACAGGGTTAATTTGCCTGAAGAAGATGCGATGGAGATTACGGAAGTGAGAAAGCAAGTGGATGTGGAAGTAGTGGGAAAAGAACACGCAGCGACTGGGGTAGATGTGGAAATGGAAGATCCGCAAAGTGAGAAAGAGAGAAGAAAGAGTATGGTGGAGAAGGAAAGAAATCAACAAAGTCAGGAATTGAAACAAGGGTTCCCGGAGTTGCTCCAAGAGAAGGCGAAACAGAAAGAGAAAGAGAGAGAACAGACATCCAACCAAGGTCAAAGCATGAGAGAAGAGAACAAACATGCTACCGCCACTGATTCTCAGGAATTTTTGCACAAGCCTAAGGAAATTGCGGGCAGCAAAGAACAAGCTTTCTTACCTACATCACAGGAGAGTCCCCGTACTTCCGTGGCGTCGAACAAAGCAAGTAAGCCTATCGAGCCTACTTCCGAGACGCCAACAAAGCATGGGAGTCCCAACAAACCCTCGCCAACAAATGAAGCACCCAGTGATTCTGCAAAACAGGCAACTGCCTCAAGAGCCGATTCTAATTCCCTTCACGAAAACAAGGCAGCCTCGGAAATTGCACCAATTACTTCCATTATGGACAAAATCTTAGCGAAAATGCTCCATGAGATAGGTCCTGACTCGCAATACCAGCAGCAGCTACAGAACGTTAGCTTGACTGCCGACTGGGACTTTGCTCGGCTTAAATCGATATTGTCGACCATTGACCTGATTCTGAACATCCCTTCAAACACAACCGAGTTACACGAGATTCTATGCCTTCGCAGCCCTCAAAAAATCATAATGTTGAGGCTCGTTCGAGAGTTCAAGACGAAGTTCCTGGAGCAGGAGTTGCGCGCCCAGTTGATCAAGATGAAAGAAGCAGGTGTCTTCAAGGGAAAGTCAAAGCGTATTGCGAAAGCAATCACGAGAGAGAACTAAACTCCACCGAGAATAACTCATTGCATAAACTTCAATAAAGAGATCGATAAAGCGTCAATTCTACAGATCTGGTTCACTTCTCGTATGGTTCTACACAACATCCAATCTCTGCTTCCGTTTCATGTATACAAATGGCGACACTCCCTAGAGTCGCCTATCCACATTAATTTACTGCCTTTCTTCCGCTCATCAACTGGTTCAACAACTGCAGACTCGAGGAGGCGACCTGATTTGGGTGCTTTCCAAACAAGCCCGGTGGAGGAGGGGTAGCTGTTTTGGATCTCTCACTGGCTCTCACGTTGTTGAGCTGAGGCTGCGGTGTGAGACCTGGGGCACGAGGGGCCTGCTGAGACTGCTGAAGTTGCATCAAAAGCAACTGCTGTTGTTGCTGCTGGGCCAGAAGCTCCTGCGGATCCGACCTTGGAATGGCATGTGCATTCACTGGAGTGTGTGAAACCTGAGGAACAGGCACCTGAGTGGACTGTTGCTGTTGCTGTTGTTGTTGCTGCTGCAACATCTGCTGCTGCTGAGCGAGCGGGTGGTTCTGGTAAGCCAAGTGATACTTTTTAATGGAACGCAAGATGTAGCGCTCGATTACCAGCTTGGCCAAGAGTTTCTGTTCCTCTAGCGACACCTGTGTCGAATAATCGAGACTGTTGTCGCAGTGGAAGAGAGGCAAGTCTTCCGACGACAAGTCGTCGAAGAATACCTGCAACTGCTGGTTCAGGCTGCGCAAAAGCTTAAGGCGCTCGGCAGTGTCGTCACTGAACAGAACTGGTAACAGGTCCTCGATATCAATGTCTTCAGGCAACGACAGATCACGAGCCTTGGGCTTCACTTTCTTCAGGTCCTTGCGGATCTGCTTGGCATCCTTGAACATCTCCCCAAGGGCTGGGAATGCCGCCAGGTTGGCAAGTGGCGCATTCGTCAAATCTGCTACTACGGTGCTCACCGCAGGCGACGCAGGAGCCACATCGACGTTTGATTTAGCCCAGTGTGCGGTAGCTGGCAATACAGGCGCAGAGGATGCCGCCGCCGCTGATACCGAAGCATGAGAAATGGCCGGTGAGTTTTGAGCAAGCGGAGAAGCAACTTCAAGATCTTCCTGGCCCTCGCCGAACTGCGTGGACAGCCCACGCTGGTTTCCACTGATGCCCATTTTTATGCCCTGCTGAGTCAGCAAATCCTTACGTGTGAAAGAGTCGGCTTCCTCACCTGGCTCATGGAGAAACATGCAGTTGGGGTTGGGGCACGGATGTCCTCGCAAATAAGACGAGCAGTACTTGGTTGTTCCATGCGCTGCACGGAGGATGCGGCCGTCACAAAGCAGCCCATCGAGTTCGGCAATGCAGTGCGAGGCATCTTCCTTTCTAGCAAACGTCACATACACCACAATGCTCTGCCCACCGAGGCCCGACAGCGGAGGCGATTTTCTGTTGACGACAATCTTGGTGATTTTTCCGTATTGTCCAAAATACTTGTCGCTTCTGAGAACAGTGTGCAAGTCTTCCGCAGGGTATGGCGGACTGAGCCCAGTCACGTACACGAGATTTTTCTGCACGACTCTGAGGCCAGCCAAATGCTTCTTGGATGCAATTTCCAGCTCCTTCTTTTCTTTCTCCTTTTGCTTCTTCTCGCGTTCACGTTTCTCCTTCTTGAGCTGCTGGCTCTTGTATTCCTCCACTGTGAGCTGCTTGTACTCTACACTCTCATCGTCATATAGACGACGACATCCAGGGCACCGTCCGTTGAGCTCGGGGTTTTGGCGGATGTTGTTGTAGCAGAACTGGCAGATCTGATATCCACAAGGACATGGTTTGAAGTTTTTATCGGAAATATCCATTTCCTCCACGCAAAGGGGACTGAGGTTAGCATTCGGCGATTTGATTAGAGTATCGTTCGTACATACCAGTATTCTACCTCCTCATCGGAGATGAACAGGTCTTGAATCATGATGTTGTAGTGTGTACCGTCGAGTAGACGTCAGTGAGGTAGGTGCGCTGGGGTCACGTGACGTTGCGGCGAAGAACCCGGAGCGTGATCGATGTGATGGGCCGAGATAGACACAAGTGCGGTTGGGAAAAAAAGCTGTCCTTCTATTTGCCACCGTATTCGAGGTGACTATGAGGGAGGTTGGGGGTGTTGCATGAGCGGCGAAAAGTCATTGCGGCATATAAACTCCCATATCGTAGCTATTAAAAATCGAGAGTGTCCTGGCCGGAAGCGTGAAGTCAGAAATGCTTTAGCAAGGACTAAACGACGCCCTGAATGATGCGTTCCATTCATTTACGGCATGGATCAGTGGAGTAGGCGGATGCGTATCCGGGGCAGTTTGTGCTCAGAAGAGCGAAATTAGGTGGCTGTGGATTTGTAGCTGCGTACTATATTCGCCAACTTTCCTGGTCTGAACGTCCTAAATATTGGCACCTACCTCAACTCCACCGCCGATTTCGTTCCTGCACCTATGGCCTTCTTCACCGAACTCTGGGAGCTGGTGTTCACGCCTGGAACTTCGCCAGCACTCTTAAAAGCGACACATGCTTCTTTTGTGTTGCTCCTATTGTCATTGGGATTTCTTGTCTACCTCACAGGGCTGATTCACTACATCAACTTGTTCATTATCGCCTCGTTACTTTACGGTACCGTGATCTGGTTTGTGAATGAGTTGGAGCAGGCTAAATTGAAAAACAACGAGGAGCTTGGAAACGACGCCGCTGGAGGAGAAACCCAAACGGAGCAAAAGGCTAGCATCTCCGACAAAGCCGATCCGAAGATACCTGTTAGACGGAGAAAAGTCTGATGCGACGATGCCTAGAAGATGCGTTTGGAGCAGCCGATGTCGTGGATTTCAGATCTTGGCACGTGCTCCAGACCTCTAGTCGACTTGGAAACGAACGCCGATTGCGCTGTCTCACTCTATCGGATTCGCATCTCTAGCGCCAGAGATATACATGGACGCGGCTGTCCGTGGTAGATAAGTAATGGAACTCTCCATAGTTGACTAATAATTTACAGCCGCCTCGGGAACAGAAATATATTTGCCCAGTTGAGGCTGAATAGCGTAGATTTTGAGTTTTGGGGCACTTTCACATTTCGCCAATTCCCGGTCTATAATCTTCGTTTCTGCAAATCTTGAGGCTGAAATCACTGCAAAGCACACAGCGAATCGCACCAAGAGCACCATTTGATCCACTTGTAATTCGTCCGACGAGCCCAGTAATCGCACTGATACTTCGTGCTTCTATGTTCCGCTATGCGCTAGGCCACTACATCGAGAATCCCACCGGGACTCTCTACCACGACGACAATGTCGTCATCATAAAGGACAAATACCCCAAGCTGCTGCGACATTACCTTGTGATTCCCAGAATTCGCTCCATCTGCTTGAAACACCCGTTCGACGCCTTCCGCGACCATGAGGTGTACGGGTGTTTTGCTGAGTACGTGCAAATGGCCAAGGACATGGTGGTCGAGAGTCTCATTTCCGAGGGCGTTGCCGATGACACGCCGCAGCTGAGAACGGAGCTCGCCGATTGGGTCGTGGCTGGCGTCCACCTGGCGCCGTCTTTGAGTCACGTGCACGTGCACGTGATCACCCGAGACATGTACTCGCCATTTCTCAAGAACAAAAAACACTACAACTCGTTCACGACCGCCTTTTTTGTGGACTTCGAAAAGCTTCGTCCGGTCGACTCGGCACTCAAGTCTGGTGGTGCTTTGGCTGCCTCGCTTAGTGGGGATTCGAACCCCACCTCAGATTCGGAGTTTGAGTCCGATAGCGGCCCGGAAACAAGCTCCTCTACGGGATCACAACCCGGCCTACTAGTGCGGGCCAGGGCACGGAACAAGGATCTGACCTTATCATTCGAAACGCAAATGACACCTGCACAGAATACCGGGCTAGAGCGGCGCCCCGTGGAGCTCGTGCGTATTTTGAAAGAGCTGCCGCTAGTATGCACCACATGTGGGCGCACATTCGCCAGCAATCAATTCCGGTGTCTCAAGGCACATCTCGAAGAGGAGTACCATCTGCGATTTCCCCGCCGTCATAGCCTGACATAGCGATAATCACCTGCACACAACCCCTAATACGCCGCCTGAGGTGGGGAAAATCTGCATGCGCCCCAGCTCTGCATGACGTTCATCCGGGCGGATTATTTCCACGTATTTGCCGATGCCCACATTTTCGGGTGCACATACGACAGCCTGCAGTGTGATGGTGGCATTGTATTGAGGTGGCACGGAATGCAAGCACGATGTCGTTGGGTGCTGCTGGAGCATGTGTTAAAGCGGAGCATTACAAGCAGCCTTTCCATTGCACACGTCAAATCGATGTCGTTCGACATGTCACATTCGTCGGATTCTGGGCGCCGGAAAAAGCACGAGATGACGCGCTATCCCCAAAATTCTGCACACCACATCATGCAGCAGTTTTTTGGGGTTGTGGAGCAACTCTTTTTTCCGGCTCCGCATACAGGTCATGCACAGTGTTTATGACATGCAAAATCCAAAGCAACGTGTTGATGCCCCAGCGTCAGGTGGTATGCTTCAGGACAAACCTTAACGAGCTGTTTACGCTTTAGACGATAAATTTTCCCCTTCATACATTGTCAGACCCCGAATCTTCATGGGGTCTGCCGAATAATGCCTCATATGCATATCCCCACTCCTCCGCATCTTGACGTACAGCGCCTTCACATTTTTTCCGAACATATGCAGGTTTGCATCTTTCATCCCACAAAACTTCAGTGTATAAATATGACGGCCAGTGCTTGTAGAATTTTCAACTAATACAATGAGTCTTTTCGAAGAATCAGGTAAAGAAGTGACGTCTTCGGCCAACTCCAATGACATCCGCTACGACGGTGCCAAAGTCGATGAAAAGGACATTGGTCGCCAATTTGACTTCGACAGGGAGTTTCAAGAGCTCGAGATTCTTGCCCTGGAAGTCAACGAAAAGCCTACAATGGTCGACAGACTTTTATCGTTGGAATACAAAATGAACTTTCAGAACAAGAAGTACATGGTGTGGTTCTTGGGGTTCTTTGCTGCGTTTGCTGGTCTTTTGTCCGGAATTGACCAATCCATCATCTCGGGTGCGTCCATCGGTATGAACGTCGACCTCAAATTGTCTAGTCACGAAGCCTCTTTGGTTTCGTCGCTTATGCCCTTGGGTGCCGTCGCGGGATCGCTCATCATGACACCCCTCAATGAAGCATTCGGCAGAAAAGCCTCGCTTATCGTGTCGTGTATTTTCTACACCATTGGTGCTGTGTTTTGTGCTGCTGCTGGAGATTTCAGAGTGATGTTCGCTGGTCGTTTCTTCCTCGGTTGCGGTGTTGGTATTGAAGGTGGATGTGTGGGTGTGTACATTTCCGAGTGTGTTCCCGCAAACGTTCGTGGTTCCATTGTGTCGCTTTACCAATTCAACATTGCTCTTGGAGAGTGCTGTGGGTACGCTATTGCTGCCATTTTCTACGAAGTCAAGGGAGGTTGGAGATTCATGGTAGGATCCTCAGGTTTGTTCTCGACCGCACTTTTCATTGGATTGTTTTTCCTTCCTGAGTCTCCTCGTTGGTTGGCCCACAAGAACAGATATGGTATGGCTTGGAACGTCTGGAAAAGACTTCGTGACGTTGACGACCGTGGTGCCAAACTTGAGTTCCTCGAAATGCGCCAGGCTGCTATTCAGGAGCACGAGAGATTGAGTACCGAGTCCAAGTTCCTGGCTTGGGTCGAGTTGTTCACCATCCCAAGAAACAGAAGAGCCCTCATCTACGCCTCCTTGATGATCACCTTGGGTCAGATGACTGGTGTGAACGCCATCATGTACAATATGTCGACCTTGATGGGTGCCATTGGTTTCACGCAGAAGCAATCCGTGTTCATGTCCCTTGTCAGTGGTGGTTCCTTGCTTATTGGTACCATTCCCGCCATTCTCTGGATGGACAGATTCGGAAGAAGAGTGTGGGGTTACAACATCGTTGGATTCTTCATTGGTTTGATTTTCGTGGGCATTGGTTACCGTTTCAACGTTGAAACCGAGAAGGCCAAGGCCGTCGGTCTTTACATGACAGGTGTGGTGTTGTACTTCTTGTTCTTCGGATCTTACTCCACATTAACCTGGGTCATTCCTTCTGAGTCTTTCGACTTGAGAACCAGATCTTTGGGTATGACCATCTGTTCGGCTTTGCTCTACCTTTGGTCTTTCACAGTGACCTACAACTTCTACAGAATGAAGGCTGCATTTACTTACACTGGATTGACCATGGGATTCTACGGTGGAATTGCCTTGATCGGATTCATCTACCAGGTTCTTTTCATGCCTGAGACCAAAGACAAGACCTTGGAGGAGATCGACGATATCTTCTCTCAGTCTGCGTTCTCTTTGGCCCGCAAAAACGTGGCCAATTTGAAAAGGGGTATCTGGTAAACCAATTATGTTATAATGAGGAAAAATTAATGAAATCTCACCACGAATTACAATGTAGAAATGCTTGCACGCCCTACTCAAACAGACGTCACGTCATCGGACATCTGCCAGCACGTAACTCGCACGCACATCAGCGGGGTACCTGCATTCCGGTCGGTCCCACCAGCCAGGAAAATCCTGGCTCCGTAACCAGACGAACGATTTTTCCGTAATGCTGGCCTGCATGCTTGCGCGCACCGATGTGCAGCATAGAGACCGGTGTACGGGTGTGCACCTCATCGCTTCCACTCATGCTAGAACGAATCTTGGGCGGCATCTACATCCTGGACCTCGAGCCATTTGAGGGAAATAATGATGTTCTCCTGAAGAATGGAATAGGTTACGTGGTTTCTGTGGTTTCTGGACTGCCTCCTGCAGTGCAGCTTCCCCAGCATCACATCGACCTTACTGATGAGGAAACAACCAACATAATTGAGCACTTTCCTCCTGCGCTCGATTTCATAGACTCTGCATTATTTCCCAGTCTGGCGTCCGACAACAAGCACCTGAGCGCTATTCTCATCCACTGCGCTCAAGGCAGATCCAGATCCGTCACCATCGTGGTGGCTTACCTTATGCATAAGTACAAGTTGCTGGTTCTGCAAGCAATGCGCGCAGTTACCAGACGTGTTCCCGATGCTGGGCCCAATTGCGGTTTCATGCGCCAGCTCGAGATGTTTTACCAAATGGGCTGCACATTTGATGCCCTGAGCTCAGTCTACCGAGCTTACCTCGTTGAGCTAAGTCTCCAGTTGGATCCTTCCGGAAAGGCACTAGCGGAGCTGGATATCAACAAGAAGACTCAGAGCATCAAGGAGAAAGATTCGGCCTACTCACTCCGGTGTAAAAGATGCAGACAAACATTAGCAGCTGAAGGCAACGTCGTGGAACACGAAATCCCCGACGCCGAGTCAAAGCAAAGTCTGTTCGTGAAGCTTGCGTCATATTCTCGCCATGTTGTCTCCTCCGAAGCCGGGGCAAACCACTGCTCCCATTACTTCATGGATGAGCCTCTAGATTGGATGAGCACTGAGTTGGAGAAGCAAGATATAGAAGGGAAATTTGCGTGTCCAAAATGTGACGCCAAGGTGGGGGCGTACAGTTGGAGAGGGTCGAGGTGTTCGTGTGGGAAATGGATGGTTCCTGCCGTGCACTTGAATCTGGCAAGGGTGGATAAAATGAAACGGGTTTAGCTGTAATCCTATAGATAAGCCCCCAGCACAACAGGTTGCGGGGCTTCCGAACATTCCAGGTTTAAGATATATTACATCACCGGTTGCAGTTCACTGCAGTAAGCACGTTGGCCTACCGTAGCATTGTTCTTGTTCCGGTTTTAGTTCTCCTTCTGATGCCACATAGAGATAAACATGTGCTATTGTTTGTTCCTCTCTTCTATTGTGTCGCTTGTGTTGCTGGTGGCATGTCTCAATGCCGCCGTGAAAATTCTAATTCTCCTCAAACGTCATGTCTACATCGTCGCTGCATTCGTGGGCTTCGGTAGAAGCCAGGTGCGCCACGATCCTGGTGGTATCCAAAACGGACCCCAACGTGCCTAGGGTCCCCACACTGACCAGCAGAGTGTCGAAAGCCAGATTCTCGCTGCCACGACTATACACATTTGCATTTGCAGCCAGAAATCCCGAGTCGGACAAATCGCCATTCGAGAAGATTCCTTCGTCGCTGTCGTTGGAATCGGCGTCAGCGATATCGGCGTCCAAGTCCCGGGATTCTGAGGGCAAACTGGGAGCGACGTCTTCATGGCTTCTGTCTGCCGTAGAAATTGGATGCTCGTTCTGTGTTGTCAATGCGGTCTCTGTGGTCCCTATTTCGGCGTCGTAGTCAATTTTGGCCATAGTTTTCCCGACCCCAACGGGGACTATCGTGGAATACCCTGTGGCAACCAAGTTTTGAAGCGTCTGGGCACGCTCCACTGTCTGTGGCGAAAGTTCTGGAACTTCAGATTCGCCTCGTAGAGCGGCCAACTGTTTGGCGCTATTGAAGTGTGCAATATACGGGTCAAATCCGCATTTGTCGGCTCGGTAGGCAGCTAATGGGGGAGCAAAATGTATGTTTTTTGGACTTTTGGTGGATTTTTCGGTGCTTGACTTCTTTGTGTTTTCGTGGATCCGAGGCGTCCTACTCGGGGTGGGTCTCATGAAGATCCCGTGCATTATGGCCTAGCACAGACTCAAGATTTCGGAGGCTGTAACAAAACTGATTTCTAGATTTATATGTGCAAATTGAGGAAACAGCTTGGGGCGGTGAATGCAGAATTTCTCGCCAGATTAAAAGAAGGTGTAGTTGTAGATGGGTGCGAGGACGAGAGAGGGAGGAACTCAAACTTGGGGAAATTGCCGAAAAGAAAACGACACGATACTCAATTCCAGCAATGAATGATTTTTAACTATATGTAGTCAGCAGGGCACGCCATCAGGGAAACTCCAGCCAATAGTGACAATCCTGACATCGCAGGGCTCAGGTTTCGTCGGTTTCGTCACCCTCTTCGTCATCTTCACTAATTACAAATTCGTCTAGCGTCTCCTGCTCCATCGACCGACTGGGCCAGTTTATGGAATCCACAGACGAGACTGTCACTGTGCATCCGTAGCACAAAAGTGCAGATTCCCCAGATGCCCGCTCAGCAACCGCTGGCTTCAATTTTGCAAATTCTTCCTCTTCCGTTGACGTAAGAGGTGCTGCCAAGCTGACCGTGATGTTCTTGAGCCAGGTCTGAGGAACATGATACACTGGGCTCAAACAGATCCTGCAGTTTCCAACTTCGGGCTCTTTCGGGGTACTGAGTTTTTCGGCCGTTCGCGTAACTGTGGACGCCGTGGATGCATATCCTGTAGCATCTAGGTGACGGAAGTAGCGAGCAGTAAGGTCTTGGACTGTGGCGGTCTTTGCATTTTGAACTTCCAGCTCGTGTGACGTGACAAACTCCTGTAGGTCTCTTAGTTTCAGAACAGCCACGACTTCGGCCTGGAAAATGTCCCGCAAAGGATAAATGACCTGGATGTCCGTGCCCTTGTGGGTGACGGTGCGATCGTGAATTTCACTAGAAATCGCCGAGCCTCTCCCAAGCACCGTAAGCGAAATTACCTCGGTGGCTAGCCGTGTAAGTGAGTGCCCATATATAATGGCCTGGCAACCTTCTTGTAGAGCGAAGTCTAGGATGAGTTCCTTGTGAATGATTGCCATGAGGTCATGCGAAACGGCCCTCGTTGAACCACGCAACATCTCCGAAACAGGCTTCTGTTCTCCAGGAGCAGCTGAGACTCTGAAATCAGATTCAACCAGAATTGTCTCTTGAGGGCGTTGAGAGTAGGTGTCGACGTCGACTGTGCGGAACTCAATTTTCACAGGGTGGTATTTCTGAAGGAGACTGACCACCTCTGGGATTTTCAGGTCGTCACTACTCAAATGTAGCACCACAAGCTCGAAACCCTGCTTTCCGTTGTGGGTCTGATTCTGCTCTTGAAGCATCAGCGCCACCATGTCAATCAATACAGTCGATGAAACTCCATATGACCACGGTAGGAGCACTTTCTGTTTAGGTGTTCTATCGTCAGCTTGCCCGTAGCGCACTTTGAATCTCTCATCCATCATCAGCTTGCGCTGCTTACCCCGCATGAACCAAACGAAACATTTGGAACAAAAATGCTCCTTTCTGGAAAGCAACACAGCACGCTCAGTTTTGCACCGTGTACAAGGAACCTCCGAGCCGAGATCAAGGTATTTCACTGGACCATCCATAGCGATGTGGGATGAGCTGAGGCGGTACTGCACACAGTTCAGACCTCCACCGATTTCAGCCTAATCGTTGTGTGCCATGTCGCTGGAAAACGAGAAGCTGCCCAATCTCGGCACCGACAAGGTCGTTAAAAACAAGGAGGAAGTCAACTTCACCGCCGGTCAGGTCGAAGATTTCAAGTTTTACCCGGACAATCCTGAGAACCACCGTCACAAATATCGGTGGGCCAACAAGGAAGCTTCTCGCTACTATGATCCCTGTGAGGAGAGCAGACAGGCGTCTATTAACTGTGTGATCCGTAACCAGAAGGACAAAACTGTATGCCAGGATTTCTTTGATGCATACCGTGAATGCAGTAAGGATTTCTTTGCCAAAAGACGAAGAGACCGCAAAGAAGGTAAGAAAGGTTGGGGCATCTGGTAAGGAGCATTTAAGAATATTTTGATCGCCTAGCGTATATGTCACCGTGGTGACAGAAGAATGATTTACCAGGAATCGATGAACATGAGTACACGCAGACAAACATACTGCATTTCTATGCAAAATCGAATCTGCCGCCGTATGAACCTGGTGCATTGCGACGCCAGGAGCCCGCCACTACCGTCGGATTTCCCATCAAATACGGATCCTCCAAGTATTTGCAGTTGGCAGAGCGTCCGGTGCTAAATGTGCCCATAGCGGACAGCTCGTGGTCGTCTTCGTCTTCGTTTTCACTCTCGCTGAGATTGGCGATAGTCATGCTTCCAAACATCGGCTGAGAAAACAGACTCCGTGCTCCGCACAGACCAGCACATTGGTAGTCGAGGTGCAGGCGCGTGTTTTGCATTTCCAAACGTCCCGTTTTGCGATTGAGCGAACACACGAACACAGTTTCTCGCGAATTGAGCGCCGGCTGCTCTGTTTTGAGAGCATTGAACTTCCTTTCGAGGGCCTTGCGATCTTCTGTTCGGGTCACTAGCGCTGACAACCTTGAAAATACCGTGTCAATGGCATCTGAAACGTCAACACGAACTGTAAATAGCACGTAGTTCAATTGGATATTGAGCAAACAGGCATCGCGGCACGTGACAAGCTCGCTAAGCTTTTCAATAAGCTTGGACTCGTAGTTCTCGAGAAACAGCGACTTGTGAAGGTGCGAGCGAGGCTCGTGGCGCTTTCTTTCCCATATCTCTTTCTTGGCCTGGGAGAATCGTTCCTCAAAGAGCGGCACCTGGACTTTGTTGACAAACAGAAAGTTTTTCGTAATGTCATAAACCAGCTGGCGCATGTTCTTGACAAACTCCAATGCTAGCTCTTGCTCAGCTTTCGGGGCTTTGTCGAAATTGGCCAAGTACTGTTCGATGAAGAAGAGGTAATTGAGGAAGAACGTCTCCAGAAAGTTGTGGAAAGGGCGAATGCGAAGCCACTCGCTCAATTGGAGTTTCACCTGCTCATTGCGCACTTTCGACATGTGGATGTGACGGCGGAAGTTGGGCTTCCCTTTCGTTGCCGACTTCGAGAAGAACCGCAAGTCGTTCTTGTTGAAGTCGACGATTTCTCCACTGAACGGTACATGAAGCGGCTGAGTGAGACACTCGAAGACCTTGGGGTTCAGTAGACCGCGCTCCACAATCACTGCCATGAACGCCTCATTAAGAAGGGCCAGTTTGGCCTGGATAATGCGATTCAGACAGTTGGCTGCATACCCCAGACGAGGTCCTCCGCACAAGAACAGAATAAACGTAAGTATAAGATGGAGGTTACCTGACCGGCCGTTGCTTGCAGTCGCCAGAAACGTGCCGTGTAACGTTTTGGCATCGTAGTCAACGTGGTTGAAATTCAACTCCACCTTGTCATTTCCGCGCTCGAGAATCCATTCTGGGGTCAGCCCAAGTCTAAAAGACGACCCTCCAGTGAGGTACGAACATCTGAGCCCGTCGATGATGCGATACTTGTCAGTATCAGAAAGATTCGAGATGTCGAGCTCGTCGCCAGGCATGATGCGGTGTACAGATGCGGTGGGGCCATTTGAAGGGTGCAATTTGCGGCGTTTCTGGCGGCCACCAGCTTCTTGGCGGTTCGGGCGCTTGGCCTCCTGCCGACTTCCTCCGCCTCGGAGATTCTCTGGATTGGCAGCCACACCGCCAGCGGTGTCGACTTCTTCCAGGCGGAAAAGCTGCCGTTTTCGGCACAACGAAGTGAATTTGTCCATCTGCGCCTCAAAGCCGCCGCTGCGCCGGCGCGAGCTTCTCTTGCCGTGACGATGAGCGCAGAACAACGGACAGGCCCCCACATACAGGTCCAAGGCCTTGATCTGGTGGACCGCAGCCTGAAATTCCCGGTGGTAGTCGCGCGCCACTTCCAGAAGCGGTTTTTGCGGACTCAAGTCCCGTGGTTTCACGCGGATGGCGTTCTGACGCCGGAGAGGAATTCCGCCCATGCGAACAAACGTGTTACGGTTTGTTGGGTTGTGAGAGGCCAGGCCCAAAAGTAGGCGCCTGACCTCGTCGCGCTCGAGCGGCATTGACGCCGAGGCAGACGCTGCATTGGAAGAATCATGGCCTCCTGGGCCGACCGCGGGATCGGAAGCCAAATTGGGTCCGTCTTCAGCCAAGCCGTCGCTGAAATCGTCGGCCAGCTCGTCCGTCAGCATGCGCAGGTCCAGCGAGGCCTCGAACTCGGCATCCAGGTCACTCAGCACCGATTCGGCGTCCAGACCCGCCACAGCGGATGCAAACGGCCCGCCGTGGGCGCCCATGACGATCGGAGCGTCTAGCCCCGGGAAGATCTCCAAATCGGGCATCTGTAAAAACCGCATAGGCGTCGAAAGGTTGCGAATTTGATGCGGAAGTGTGGTGAGGTGGATCTGGGGGGGTTGGGGCTGCAGTGCTGCACTTACCCGGCCAAATTCGCCACCGTACTCGGCCAACATGTTTGCCAGAAGGAGGTTCATTCGGGCTAAAAGATCTCTTGCCACCGGGCGGCGTAGGCGGGATGAGGCCGTGTATGAGGACCCTGGATGGGTTTCCTGACGACCCGGCAGATGGTTAGGGGAGGTAGGAGGCGGCATCGAAGGGTGAATTTGGGATTTTGGGATATGAAGTTTGGTATTTCTGTGACTTTTGGATCCGCTATGTTTATATTGGGGCTGCTGGGGTGAAGGATGGGGAGAATTAGTCGTACACGATAAGCGCGCACAGCAGGACAGGAGATCATGGCATGTAGATGATACAGGCGTAGCGAATGGACACGACCACGAGGTATATCTTGTATGTTTCTTTTTTAACGATTTGTATTTTGCTTTTCGTATATTCTAATTCATTTGTTTGCACAGTATTTAGTGTAGGCACGGATTTATAGACAGCATATGATTTATGGCTGTTGGGGTTAGCATAGCGTTCAGGGTCGATATTTAGAGCCAGAGGTATTGCCAGCGTAATCTCGAGGGATCTCGAGGGAGCATCATGAGATCACGAAGTGAATTCTCAGTATTCCAACTTTTCCTGGATCCACAGTGACGATCAAAGAGCAGTGTGGCACCTCTGCAGACCTACCTGTTCTCGAGCAGAAACTAGTAACCAGTTTGCTGGTGCCTCTGTATTTCTGGGTTCATATGTTTCTCTGGCACCAACTCAGCCCCAACTGAACCAACAGTCCCAGCCAACAGACCAGCCTCTTAGCACTTTCAGCTTTGCTTCGGTGGTTGTTCTGGCCAAATGACGCAACAGCCATAAGAAACGTGACACTTAGAAAATCTTGTATGGCTGGAATTTCTTCTTTATATCACCATGACATTAATCTTCATACTCAACCTGCACGTCCGGTCTGGCAGGAGCAAATCCACGTCTCCGGCACGGTGGTTCAGAGTACATGAGTTCTGTCCGCCACAAGCCTACTAAAGAGCAGAAAGAAGGTGAAATAGTACTTCAAAGTAGCGGAAGTCACGTGAGCCGGAGAAAACAGCTTCCCCACCATAGCAATGGCGGTGGTGTTCATCCAAGTCAGAGCTGTCAAACTGTCAAGCTGCACAGTCTGAGACTCTGACATTGCGAGTCGTTGTTCCAGCCTTCAAGGTCCGTTATTGGAGCTTCCTCGGCATGAAGGTGGATGAACCACCGGGGAGATTCTCGGTGCAAAACGAACAAAACGTCAAATCAACAAGCTCATTCAACTCAGATTTAAAACTTGCCCGCCATTTCCTCTGCCCCATGGCTGAGTCTCACGAGTTTGTCCAGACCACCACCCGAGGCCCAATCTGCCCTAAGCTCCACCCTCACCAACTTTGCTCCACCCCCACTCACCAACGTAGAAATTCCGGATTTATTCTCCATACAGGAGACAGAGTTGACGCGAGGTACAATTGCCGCGGATGGCTAATGTGTGTTACCACTAAAACTCGGCACCTCGCTGGGATGGAGATGAACAAACGACCCCCTCTGTATAAAAGTCACAACCTCCTTGGTTTCTGCTACTCACCACGCCGAAATGCACTTTCTTTTGTGTTTGAATGGGAACAACTCTCCCCCCGCATTACCGATTAAGCAACCCGACCCGGGACCCTGGCGAACTTCTCCGCACTCGAGCCGCACACCCCCACACCATCTGATAAGCCAGAAAGAAGCTGGTGAGGGTGGAGGATAAATCCGGTGGGTTTTCGCATCAAGTATACGAATTCGTGACTGAGGGGAATTTACCATTTCTGCGCCATGCTGCAGTTACCCCACAGTGCCCCTCGCATGGAAGCGTTTTGCAGTATAAATTCTGAAGCACCGCCGTGTGGTAGCAACCTCAAGCATTTAGCAACGCCTAAGTCCTAATTATTTTTTGACACATAATGGAAATCGACAAAGACAAGCCGGTGGTTGATCTCGTGGAGTCGGTCTCCGAAAAATCGGCCGAGCCCGTTGTGGACGACTTTAGCGATATCGATGAGAAGAAGCTTCTACGCAAAATCGACCTCAAAATAATCCCACTTTTCACAGTGCTCTATCTCCTCAGTTTCCTTGACAGAGGCAACATTGGAAACGCCAAAATCGAAGGATTGGCCGAGGACTTGAACCTCCACGGCCACCAGTACAACATGTGCTTGACCATATTCTTCATTTTCTACGCGTCCATGGAGGTTCCGTGTAATGTTATTCTTCGTTATGTGAAACCAAAGATATTTATTCCGCTGACCATGGTGTTGTGGCTGGTGGTGATGACACTCATGGGCACAGTGCAAAACTACCATCAGTTGTTGGCGACCAGATCGCTCTTGGGGATTTTTGAGGCGGCGTTGTTTCCTGGAATCTCCTACATTTTGTCCATGTACTACAAGAAATCCGAAGTATTGGTGAGAGAGGCGATATTTTTCAGTGCTGCCTCTATGGCTGGAGCCTTCAGTGGACTCTTGGCTGCCGCCATTTCGCAGATGGACGGTGTAGGTGGCTACGAAGGATGGCGTTGGATTTTCATTCTTGAGGGCTTGTTGACTCTCGTCTTTTCGGGCGTCGCCTTTTTCTGGTTCCCGCTCTACCCAACCGAGTGCACATTCTTGACTCCCAGAGAGAGAGAATACGTTACGTACCGTGTGACCCACTCGAGCAATCGCAAATCCGAAAAGGCTGCTGTTCTTGGAGAGGACAACACTAACGACAGAAAATACTTCTGGGCGGTTTTCAAGGACTGGCAGTCGTGGTGCATGCTTATGGTGTACTACGGAGTGTGTGTTCCACTTTACGGAATCTCTCTCTTCACACCTACCATCATCAAGACCTTGGGCTACACCAGCACTCATGCGCAGCTTATGTCGGTGCCTATTTACATTGTGGCCGCCATCTGCAGCATTGTGCAAGCAGTGGTTTCTGATCGGGTGGGACTTCGGTCTCCGTTCCTCTTGTTCAACTACACATGTATGGCGATTGGCTTCATCATCTGCCTTGCTGTCAATCCGTCGACACACCCAGGCGCAGTGTTGGCGGGAATCTACATATGTGCCCTCGGCATCTATCCAGCATTTCCACTCGTGGTGATCTGGTTTTCCAACAACCTTTCGGGGTCATACAAGCGAGCAGTCGGTATGGCATTCCAGATCGGCATAGGAAATTTTGCCGGTGCTTTTGCTTCCAACTTCTACAGATCCAAAGATTCTCCAAGGTTCAGGTTGGGCCATGCTCTTGAGCTTGGGTTTATCATCATGGGCATGATTTTCATGGTAATTGCCATCACTGGCTACAAGGTGAGCAATCGCAGAAAGCGGCGTGACTTGAATTTAGGCAAGTACGACGGCGTAGACCCTGAGGTGTTGGTCAAGATGGGTGACAAGTCGCCATACTTCGAGTATAGGTTGTGAGCAGCGACGCATGCGGCTGGCTAATGCGAACGGCTAGAATTGTGACTACGAACGGCTAGAATATGAACAGCTAGAATGAATCAACGAATCTCATAATGCGACAGATTGTAGATAGCTCCAGAATTAGACCCTACATGAAGAATCAGAACATATGGTGGGGCAATTATCTGCAAGTCATCGAAGATTTCGCAGCTATGTTGCGTTCCTGTTCAGAATGTAAAATAGTGAACAGCCAAGTGGTGATCTCAAATCCGCGGGCGAAGAAAGAAGAAAGCTTGACAGAAAATCACCGACCATAATTGCCAAGTGCCGGCTGTTGTCACCTCACGAAACATCCGTGCCTCCCGAAACATCCGTACCCCGCAGCCGGGTCTAGAACACATCGTCAAACACCCGTGCCTCCCAACCATTCGACATCCAGGGCAGAGTTGTGCCCAGAGCGACCTTCCTGGTGTTCGCGTATTCTTTTGCACACCGTCCAAGAAGACAGCATTGTGTCGTCATCATCTCCCGAATTTTCTGCGAACTGCACCCTTAATTTCACGCTGCCACCGCTGGCATCATCCACATTAGGCGCGCAGGCGAGCCGCATCGTCACGTGATGACGATCCTGGAGCTCCAATTGTTCTCTACGCCATGAATGAAGTCGTGATTTTCAATTCCACGGCATATTAAATAGCCAACCTGCCACTTTGACCTGCTTCGCTTCCTCCCCGGCCCATAGGTACGAAAACTGGCCTGCCGTCACTAGTCATTATATGCAGAACTCGCGTACTTCTGACCTGTCTTTGTTTTTTAACTCCTACCACACTTCTGGCCTAGCTAGCCCCCCAAGTTCCACGCAGTCCTTCCCTCTTTTCCAATATTTCGTGAGAACAATAAAGAGTCTTTTATATCCCCCAGCACCTACTTTTGGCCCAGCTACCCATCCCATAAAGCGCGCGCCACATTTACCCGTGAAACCAATAACAACGAGTCTCAACTTGGCTTTTCTCCAAAATAAGTAATACTTGTCACTCATAAGGTCTTGCCCAGTATGTCTAAGGTATCTGGAGCAGTGTATGTGTGTATAAAGCAGTTCAAGGCCCGTCTTGGCGACGAGCTCAACCTTCTGGTTGGCGATAAGATCGAGGTGCTAGCCGATGATTCCGAATACAACGACGGCTGGTACATGGGTCGCAATATTGAGAACGAAAAAGTCGGGCTCTTTCCGAAATCGTTCACAAAGTTGGCCGTAGAGCCAAGTCCTCAGGGTACCACTTTACTCCGGTCTCGCTCGAGACGAGTTCCTAGCAGCAAGCTGACCAACTCGAACAGCAACAACGACTCGGCAAATACGACGGTAAACAGTGTAAGCAAAAATGCCGACGGTGCCTCCGCAAGCGCGATCAAGCCCAACCAAGCCTCCAACGAGGTGACCACAACAATGTCTGAAATTGACAAGGCACTACAAGAGCTCCAGGTGTCGTCCTTAGATCCTGCGCGTGGCCACCTGAGAAATCCCTCGGCACAGTCTTTGACTCAGGACCTTAATCCACTTAAAGTTGCAGATTGGACCCCAAAACAAGTGTCGTCGTACTTCGCGATCGTGCTAGGTTTTGACATGGGAATAGCTGGCAAATTTGCTCGCCATAAAATCACCGGTGAGATTCTTTTGGAGCTAGATTTGGCGCATCTTAAGGAGCTTGATATCGACTCCTTTGGTACGAGGTTCGAGGTCTACAAGGAGATCGACAAGTTGAAGCAGATTGCGTCACGCGCCAATCCCAACAAAGCAAAACCCGTAAAATCACTCAAGTCGGTGAAATCAGAAGAAACCGAAGATTCGAAAACCCGGCAGGAAGTACCACAATCTCTCGCAAAAACCTCGACCGAGGCTCTGGATTTCGCGTCATACAACAATTCCGATGAAGACCGCACGGAAAAGCTTGCTGTCGCTTCCAATGATGGTCTCCTTCCATCTGCTAATTTTGGCCTAAAGCCTGTTGTCGAACGGTCGCTGTCTGTTTTGCGTCACCAGCGGACCCGTTCTCAGTCTCTTGAGAACTTGTACTCCACTCCTCCACTGTTTGCGGAAAAAGACCAGTCATTCATGTCGCCCAGAAAAGCACCAGAACCTCCGGTTGCCAGTCCCATAAACAAAAACTTCAAGTTTGGGGGCAGCCCGGCGACTCCTTCGAATAATTTCAATGCGGGAGCCAAACATGGGCTCTATATGACACGTACAAATGCGTCATCTGCTGCTTTGGGTTCCCATGGTGCACTGCGGCCGGCCCTGTCAGTGTACGACAACTCTGTAATGAGCCATCACCGCCAAGGCTCATCCGGTGTCCATAAGCGCCACTCTTCTGTTTTCCTGTTTCTTTCGGGTGCAAACGAAGATAATCTGACTGTTAGGCCTGAAATTGCCACGCCCACGACTCCTGGTCGGACTTTAAACAAGAGGGCACTGAGAATTTTAGGCAGTGACTTGACTCAATTTGAGGACCAGGACAATGACGCGGTAGATATTGACGAGGTTGGACTCTCGCCCGACAAAACCAAGACTGAGAAGGCTAAAAATCCTCAGGGCCGGTTAAAGAGTTTGCGATCAGTCTCCACCCAAAATTTCCGCTCTCTTACGGGTCTGCGGAAGCTGAAAACAAGTGCGTTCCAAGAGGGCATTCGGGATATCAATCCCGATGACGCCATCAAGTCGTCAAATTTCAGCGGATGGATGTCGAAGAAATCGGGACTGACATTGGGCTGGCGGCTGCGTTATTTCACCCTCCACGGTACCAGATTGTCGTACTTCACATCGCTTAGGGACAAGCGTGAAAAGGGCCTCATTGACATCACAGCCCACAAGGTGATCCCAATCAGTACGGAAGGCGAATCAAGCGGTACCAACGACAAATACATCGCGCTTTATGCTGCGCTGACCGGATTTGGCCGTTTCTGCTTCAAGCTTGTTCCCCCGGCGCCAGGCTTCAAGAAGGGCTTGACTTTCACGCAGCCAAAAACTCACTTCTTTGCGGTTGAGACACAGGAAGAAATGCGCGGTTGGCTCAAGGCTCTCATGACCGCCACTATTGACATCGACGACTCTGTTCCTGTGGTTAGTAGTTGCAATACGCCCACAGTAACGCTTGCCCATGCGCAAGAGTTGTTGGCAAAAGCACGTGAGGAGACCAAGCTCAAAGATGAAGAATTGAGAGCCCAGGGCTATATTCGAGACGGTGACTATGGTGAAGCCTCAGCCAACACTCTTTACAACGACAGCGCGACCTCTGAAGAGCCCTCGCCAATTGTGGGTTCAATGGACGAAACGACCATATCGTCTAGTACCGCAGGAACTCCTATGCAGCCCAAATTGGTTGTGGACACCCAGATGAAGCTGCACCGGCCCCCTAACACTCCCCAGTTGTCGAGCAACTCTGGCGGTTTTGCGTCACCTTATCTCTTAGCGTCTGGTGTCTTGTCTCCAAAGCTGAATCACGCAAACGGATGCGCTTCTGCTACCACGACTCCTCAGTTCCAGGTCAAGAAGGATTATTTCGATGCTTCACCAGCACCTTCAACACCATCAGTGACACTAGAGCAACTGCAAACCTCTAGCGACAACCTGACGGTTTTCGCCAACAGTAACGGGCGAGTCCTCAGTGGTCCACCCAAGAAGAAAGCGCTGGAGAAGTTGATGGCGTACACGAGCGACGGCTCTTTTGTGATCAAATCCAAGAAGTAATTAAATCGGAACTTGGATTATTTGAAACTGTGACATATGCGGCTAGGGAGTCGGTTCCCTGGCCCTTCTGCTCTCTCTCACCACCAGTGTGTGGATCGAGCTTATACGAGGAATCTAATAATGAAACAAGGAATAAAGTGTTTTCTGGACTTATGACGTTCCCTGTAGCTACATTGCCCCTCTATTGCTGTCCTTCTTGCTGCCTAAGTTTTGCAACTTCCTGTATCTTGGTTGATCTCGCCGCACAAACACTCATGGACGCTAATCCTGGAGTTGTGGCCCACCAGCTCAAGGCTATAATCGTCCGATCCCTAGACAATTTCAACTACAAAAATGCCGAATTTGCATGTGAACGACTTCTTGCTCTAAGCCCACTTGACCCGGACTCCATCCATCTATATGCGCTAGTTCTCTATAGACTAAACAAGTACAAAACCGTGTATAATCAGACTTCTGATGCCCTATCACGATCAGGAAATCACATTGGATGCGCGTACTTATATGCTCGGGCGTGTCTACATCTCAAGAAGTTCAAAGAGGGCATATTTCGACTTGTGAGTTTGAGCCACCTCTACAATGAGAAATCACACAACGCAGAAGCAGGAGGAACGTTCAACGATCCCCAGAACAGGCAATACTACCTACTGAACCGTTCGCTACTTCCAGACTCTTCAGAAATATATCATCTACTTGGCGACTTGTACAGCCGGCAAGGAGATGCTAAAAGCGCAGCACTCAACTACCAGCAAGCCCTCAAATTCAACGCTTTTGATTTCGAAGCGTTTCAAAAGTTGGCTCGGTCCGGTGCTGAAATCAAGGTACGCAACATCTACGGTTCACTTGCTAAGCCTGTCTCTATAAACGACTTGAGTGCACGAGACCCCATCGATTCGCCTGTTTTGGCCAACCCATTTGCGACAACACCACGGTCAAAATTCTCCGCAGACGGCGGTCGAGAAATCATGGATCGGTCGTTCCAGGGTCTAGAACGGCCTCAAGCAATCTCCAGACCTTCTTACGCCACAAAACGACCCGAGCGCACCATGAAAAGAGCGTCGTCGCTGACGAATTTCGACGCCCATGACCAGCAGCCAATGGCAGTACTTAAAGACATTTTGGACGCTGACGCCTATCTCCATCGTCTCTACTTAGTGTTTGCGAAAGGATATCGAAGCATGTGCAAGTTCGACTGCTATAAGGCGATCCGGATTCTCGAGAGTTTGCCGGAACTGGAAAGGGACACGCCCTGGGTTCTCGCCATATTGGGGAGGTTGCATTTTGAGATTGTCAATTACAAACAACTGCGGAAGCTCTTTATGCGGCTTCGAGAGCTCGACCGTACGCGCCTAGACGATATGGAATATTACCTGACGTTGCTCTGGCATCTTCAGAAGAAAGTGGAGCTCACCTACTTAGCCTGCGAGTTGCAAGACATTGATCCAAAGTCGCCGATAACCTGGTGCGTGATGGGTAACCTCTTTTCGCTTTTGCGAGAGTCTGACGAGGCTATTCGCTGCTTTGATAAAGCGATTGCTGCTGACGAAACTCGCACTTATGCTCATACGCTAAAGGGGCACGAGTACTTCAGCAATGACAACTACGAGCAGGCACTTGAGTGTTTCCGGGTGTCGCTTCTGCTTGATCCGCGCCATTACAATGCATTTTACGGAATTGGCATGGTTTATATCAACCTAGGCGAGTATCAGAAAGCTGATTACCACTTCCGCAAGGCGGTGGCCATCAACCCAATCAACATCATCTTGATCTGCTGCGTGGGCATGGTGCTTGAAAAATTGGGCAAAAAGCTGTTGGCGTTGCGTCAATACGACCTTGCACACAAGCTTCAGCCCTTGAGTCCATTGCCAATCTTCAAGAAAGCACAAATCTTGTTTGCCATGCAGCAGTTTCCTCGGGCGCTCAAGCAATTTGAGATGGTGAGAGACCTTGCGCCCAACGAGGCGTCCGTGCACTTCCTACTCGGACAGCTCTACAAGCTACAGAACGACAAATTCGAGGCGATTCGCGAATTCACCATCGCTCTCAATTTGGATCCCAAGGGCAACTATCTTGTTCGGGAAGCGATGGAGATGTTGAAGAACGAGGAGGGTTGAGGTCTTGACAAAAACGTCACTAAATAAAAAATCTGAACCTGGCATAAGTTCCACTGAAGTGAACGAGCCATCCTCTATATCAATGGTCTGCCATGGGCCGCGCAAGATTTAACCGAGTTGACCCTGATGTCACTGTACCCCTTTTACATGTCATTAGCTTTAGCGAGGCGCTCCAACAATTAGCCGGGCTCTCCCTGTAACGGCATGCAGGCTGCTAAACATGACTTAGCAGCGAAGCTACTGAAACGCAAATTGTATAACACCCTTTCGAAATTTCCGTATGTCGGATCATCGGCCATTTCTCCATCGTCTGCCTCGCATTAGCGCCCAGCACCATTGCCGTTCACAACAGTGATCCTGTATGTAACGCGACAGTCTTCGCATGCACGTCAGCTAAACTTCCAGATTTCTTCCTGTCCGTGCCACACTTCATCCCCAAAATGATACCCTTGACGTGTTTATGGCTCCTATTCTGGACCGTCAGCTGTACAGCCCTAGATCTCTTTTCCCCAAATCACTACAAACATGGCGACAAGGTCGAACTATTGTTGAACAAGGTGGAGTCGGACCACACCCAGCTACCGTATCGATATCACGACCTCAACTTTGTGTGCCATGACAAAACCAAGAAGGCAAAAGCGATGTCACTTGGTTCCATACTTCGAGGCGATCGTTTTTGGGAGTCCAACTACGACCTCCGTTTTGGTGTGGATTCACCGTGTATTCGTTTATGTGACATGTTGGCGCCCCCCAGCAGTTTCAAGCGAGCAGAGTCGTTGATCCGCAATGGCTACGTCGTGCACTGGTCTCTTGATGGCCTTCCCGGTGCCACTACGTATACCAGCTCAAACAAGGCATCCAAGTACTATGCGGCTGGGTTTCCTTTGGGCTTCGTCAAAAAAGATGTCGCCTTCTTGCACAACCACGTTATGTTGGTTGTACGATATCACACAGTGCTGCCAGGCACTTATAATATTGTTGGCTTTGAGGTCTATCCGCAGAGTGTAAGTGATAGCTCGTGTCCCGGCTCGTCGAGAAACTACAAGAACTTTGCCGTGACACAAACGACCCCAAAGTCTGCCCCAGCTGCCGGCGAGAAAAGACTTATTCCTTACACCTATTCCGTTTTTTGGAGAGAAGATAACTCAGTCACCTACGATACAAGATGGGATCTCTACCACGAAAACGACACATCGGCTGCGTCCACGCACATCCATTGGCTTTCGTTGATAAATTCCATTGTGCTTGTGTGCTTCGTCTCCATGATTGTTGCAACAGTGATGTTCAGATTGTTCAAGTCAGATCTCCTGACCTCCCACCACCCTATTCCGTATTCGAAGACAGACCTCGACGACACCGACCCTTCAAGCGGATACTGGAAGACTTTGGTAAGCGATGTGATGCAGAAGCCTCCACGCGCGTTACTTTTAGCGACCTTGACTGCTTGCGGTGTGCAATGTCTTGTTGCCGTGGTTGGAGTAGTGTTGATTTGCGTGCTCAATTCTAAGTTCACATTTGGTTCTCCTTCCACATTCGCGTTCTTCAGCAACCACGAAGGCGCGTTCTTCACCTCGTCAGTGGTGTTTATTTTGGGGCTGGGCTCGATTTCGGCGTACTTCTCCATTATCTTGTTCAAACTCTTGCTGAATGAGTCGCCCAACACGCGATATGATAACCGGAAAACTGCAGTGTGTTCTGCTATTTTTGCAGGCACTTTTCCGCTCGTGATTCTTGTGTCTATTTTCCTTATCAACTTCATCGTGTGGGCCAAAGAGTCGTCCAACGCTCTTCCGTTCGGCACTATAGTTGTCTTGATTGTCCTTTATACCATTATAGAGCTCCCACTTGGATACCTTGGGGGCAAAATGGGCAACAAGTTCACTTTCTCCCACGATTCTTTCGTTATGGCCTCATATGTGCCATCTAGCCACGAGCGCAAGCACCATCCTCGGTCAAAACGGCTATCATTATTCATTAACCCGGTCGTCAGCACTGCGCTCTTTGGAGCGATTCCTTTCCTTATTGTGTATGTGGATCTCCTCTTGATCTTCAACTCCGTCTGGCTCGAGAAGACCACCTTCTTCTACATGTATGGGTTTTTGCTCCTAACGACCCTCTTGCTCGTGATTGTTGTTTCAGAGTCTGCGATTGTCGCGACATACCTCTCGTTGGCGTTCTACCACAACCCTAATTGGCAGTGGCTTTCGTTCCGTGTGGGGACTAGTATTGGCTGGTACGTGTATGGATACTCGGCGTACTACTTTATTTTTCACTTACACATGAGCGATTTTGGCAGCATGGTGATCTACTTTGCCTATATGGCTATTGTTTCCCTTGCTTTGGGACTCGCCTGCGGTGCTGTCGCGGTTATCACTTCACTCTTTCTCATCCGCAAGATATATGGGATTGTACGGGCCGACTAGAGGTGTAAACACGCTCATGGAGACTAAGAGATATGATACTTATCCGAAGGCGTCCAACTCAATGCCAACAAATATGTAATATCTATCAACTCAACCCCCATTTATAACCTCCAGTAGTTAATTAAATACGCTCGTGAAGTTCAAACACGCTACACTACAAAAAAATAAAACAGAATAGGAACAGTATTCATGCGCAGCGTGGATTTCTAAACACCAAAGGCATTTTGTGTGGTCGTGATTTGTGATGATGATCCGCTTAATCCAAAGAGGAAGCACCAGTGATGATGTCCACCAACTCGTTGGTAATGACAGCCTGTCTGGTTCTGTTGTACAAAATCGAGTAGGAGTTGATCATGTCTCCGGCGTTCTTAGAAGCATTGTCCATGGCGTTTCTTCTGGCCGAAACCTCAGAAGCATATCCCTCAGCCTGGGCGGTCAAAAGAGCATTGGCCAATGAAAAGTCAGCGAGAGTCTCAGCGGTACCCTCGGACTCCAACTCGTACTTGCTCAAACCAGGAGCCTTCTCGATGGCGTCAGCCGCATACACAGCAAACTTGCTGGGCTCGAAGGAAACACCAGAGACAAATTTGTTGTACAAGATCTCAGTGTTCTCGTACTTGCCCAACTTAGAGATCTCGTCAGCAATCAAAGAAGCCTCGTGGAAAGTGGGCTCGGCCTTGCCGACACCGTTGAAAGCCAACACCAACTTGTCACCGTGGGTTCTGGCAAGCTGAGCTCTGGACTTGTCACCAATGGTGATAACATCGACATTTCCGCCGTACTCGGTGATTTTTCTTCTGGCGGCCTTGGCAAGCTGCGTGTGGATGGACCCACACAAGCCCTTGTCGGAGGAAATGACAATCAAAAGCGTCTTAACGTCGGTGGGTTCCTCAACCTCGGCGTTCTTGAAGAACTCGGCGTCGGACTCGTTGAACACACGCGATGCCTGCATGGCTCTCTGTGCTTTGTTCAATCTGGTCGAGGCAACAATCTTCATGGTGTTTGTGATCTTCTCGATGTTCTTGATGGACTTAAGACGCATCTCGATTTCTCTCAAGGTGGCATAGTTTCTGAGGTTAGTGGAATTCGGAGATTTAGACAGTGAAGTGGGTGGCCAGCGGCGCGGATAATTCGGTTACACTTATGTTTGCCGCCAAATGGACAGTTGTTCACTTTCTGGCCGAGTAGCTGGAGTGAAAAAGTCGCTGTTTGAAGGCATTGACATCAATCGAGATGCACATTTGCGTGGAATTTTCTATTCCCATTATAATGCAACATACCTAGCACCCGAGCGGGCGACCTGAGAAGCACCTAAGCGGAACATGGTTGGAGGTATGCAATTCTTAGAGTGAGGTAAGGTTGATTTTTTTCTGAGTGAGGTCGTTCGGAACCCGACCTGAACGCGGCGCGTGATTGGCGGGCTGGTGGTCACGTGACCTCTCGACCCGGTCTCCTGCTTTGGTGTTTTGACGGGGTGTGCGAGACATTGGCCGCGAGATATTCGTGAAACGGTTCATCTGCTTGCGGCTACGGCGAAGAGTGCGGTGTTTCTGGCTCCGTGCAACCGCAAGAGTCGAAATGCGACGTGTTCCCGCTAGTAGTACCTTTCTTGTTCTCGTTATACGGCTAGTTTTCAGCTTTGAATGTCACTGTCAATATTGCGGTGTTGCGCTTGCTACCCGCTCGGTTCCACCAACCATCGCATCACCACGAGACCTGAAAAGTTGATACATGGAATGAAGGTTTCCAGTGCGACAAACTCCGTCAATGGGTATGGCAATAGCAGCAGCCGTTTTAATTCAGGTCATCAGTATGACTTGCTGCCCAACCAGATATTCACTCTCACTCTGCAGACCTTCACTGTCCACCTACCTTCTACTCGTCTTGTCTACACCGTCTCCGTTTTCGTTTAATGCAACGGCCGAAGCCTTATATGATACACAGTCCTCCCTCTGTATTTTACTGCGAAGGGTCGTTCTTCTGGTAGCCCAAGTAGCCCTGCAAAGGATGAGTCTCGATCATCTTCATGTACTTCAAGATCAAAGGACGGCAGTTCTTCTGGGCGTCGGCACCGTGGTACTGCTTGCATTTTCTCAACGCAAGATGCGTGACCCGCAACTCCTCGTTTCTAATATACTGCTCTCTCATCATTGACACCCGGGCCTCGTGTACCTGGTCAAAGTTCTCGTAGCTAATGTCGTCGAACGACACCAACTCGGGTCTCTTGTGATTCTCGTAAGAGGCTGAAGTTAGTTATGGAACAGGAAAATCGGGGAACCGGGGTTGGCTTGACGTACTCATTGCTTGAAGTGGTGGTTTACGAAAAGGTGAGATTTTACTGGTGCGCGCGCATGCAGTCCGACTACGTCGTGGTTGAATGGAATGGAACCGAGAGAAAACGGGCACGAGATGGAATTTCGCAAAAGTCGGATTTCTTATGAGTTTTGAATATGCTCTCAATTGACTTCACGTTGTTTGGATTTTGAGAGTGGTTGTCCGAATAGTACAGTAAATCAACTTCTAAGCCACTAGACCAGCCACGGCTTACTCTGGGATATCCAGTGTTTGGCCAGCCAAATCTTTTGCTGTTTTCAGTAATCTGTCCATCTCTGAATATTCTGAGAGACTTCTGCGATAACTGAAGTTGATCTAGCCCGCACCACTGCAATACTCCCCATAATGTTCTTCCCGGCTTGATCTATTTCTCCTCCTCCTCCTCCTCCTCCTCCGTTTTTCATATCTTTCATCTTTTTTTTTCAGATCCAACTTATAAGCAAATCACAGCACTCTTCGCCTTTTCTGGAATACACTTTTTAAGGTCCCAGTCATTCCTTCCAACCGTTGGTGAGAATGCAAAATGCTGAGAATGTGATGCCTACCAAAATGCTGGCAAAATCTTAAAATCTTAAAAGCCTAAAACACTCGCAAGTCTCCCATATTCACATTCCCTCGCCACCCAACACTCTCCAATTTTACCACCATTTTATGTTCCAACTGCTTTTTGGATCACACCCGTACATCCTACTCCACCATGTCCACGCCAAAGCCGCCAGTACTAACGGTCAACGCGTCGTATGTCGCAATTGCACATACTTTGTGTGCCTATCTGGCATTTTTGGCTGCTCTCGCAGTCGGATGCTATCTTCACTATCACAAAATAGTCCAGAATGCCTGGTTCGGATATCCCGACGAGTGGTTCCCCAGCGTGTCGGCCACCATCGGCGATAGATACCCTGAAAGATCGGTGTTTCAGATTCTC
The DNA here is from genome assembly GCA_030583085.1 of Hermanozyma aechmeae. Taxonomy (NCBI): domain Eukaryota; kingdom Fungi; phylum Ascomycota; class Pichiomycetes; order Serinales; family Metschnikowiaceae; genus Hermanozyma; species Hermanozyma aechmeae. The sequence goes on along the minus strand of JAJMHA010000004.1, from coordinate 328,993 downwards.
ATAGCGGTCACTAGTGGACCTCGGTTTCTTTTGGTGTTTTCCAATTTCTTAGTCTTGCGCAAGAGCAACCTGATCATGTCGTGGGTGCTTCTCGTTTCTGGAATCTTCAGAACTTTCACCTGTGGAGGATGGGTGTATGTGACGTCCACAGATGACCACGACTGGCACGACATTTCAATGGTTGCCTACATTCTTCTCACCATTCCTTGGACCTTGTCAGTGTCGGTGCTTTCACCCAAAGGCTCGGCGGTAAGAAGCGGCCGAATTTGGACTGCCCTTGCCTTCTTTGGGCTGCTTGTGCCGTTAGTGTACCTTTTTATTCAGCACAAAGTTCATCGCATTCCTGGTGCTTATTCATACTATGCGTACGTTGAGTGGGGACTCATATTTTTCGATGTGGGTTTCGATACATGGTCAATTAAGGACCTCGGTGCCCTCGAGTTCAGATTGTATTCTGACCGTGTCGAGGCAGTTTCCAAGGAAACTTCCGAGGTTTCTGTTGCTAAAGATGTCAGAACTGCCGCTGCCAACTCTACTGTTTCAGCCTCGGTTGAAAAATCCCCCGCCCCTCGGCCAACAACATCTAATTACGCAAAGTTCGATAAGGCCGCCTTAGACTTTATTCCTTTCGAGTTTTTTGTCAACACCGTGAACGCCTTCATGTTCTGGTCCGTGATCACCTCGCTTCTTGTATGCGTATGGTACTTCCCGTTGTGGCACATGGGCATTTCAGGTTACGAGGCGGTGATTGCAGTGATGTTTTTGGCACCTTTGGTGCTCTTAGTTCCTCCGCTTAGACGACTCCTTGAATCATACCCCCAGATTGCAAGGTCGTTGGCGGTGCTTTTTGGTCTTGGTGCTTACAAGGTTGAGGAGCCCGAGTCTAGACTTTTGGTCATCACTGCAGGCGTGGGCTTTTCCGTTGTAGGATTTGCAGCTGAGCTCTCCAGCACTGCGTTGCAGCCCAAAAAGAACGCCTCATTGTGGGTATCGCTCAACCTCGGATTGTTGGCTACCTCGGTTTTGAAGTACGCCTGCCACTCCAATAACCCTGCGTGGCCGATAATGAACAAGCACAACGGCGGCTATAACGAATGGGCGATTTTTGCCGGTTTGGTCGCAGCATTTTTCACCAAATCCCATGCTTCAGAAACCGCCCAACCAACTCCCAGGTCTGGAGGCTCGTTCGCACTTGCTGTCTTGGGTCTCGGTGGCTACTTATTTTCGCTCCAGGCATATTTGAGTGACTCGTCTACTCTTGTCTACTGGTCTTGGGAGGGTTACCCAGTTCGGGGTCCTCTCCCACTCAACGGAGGGCCACTTCATCTCGCGGCTTTTGCTTTGGGACTTCTTGCATCTGTTAAAATCCATCCTAACTTCATTGCTACGCCTGTTTTGGGAGTAGTGGCGATAGCAAGCACCACGGTGTTGTACAAATATTCTGGCTGGCTTGGGTTTTCTGGTTCTCTTGTGTGGACCGCCTATTTGGCTGCATTGGGCCCGCTTGTCAGCCAAGCCGTATCGGGATACAATGTTGCATTGGTGTTCCTGGTGTCGCTTCTTGTGAATGTGGTTGTTTCGTTGGCCAGCGTTTGGACGGTCGCCTATGCCTTCGTTCCAGGAGGACCTCTTTTGCGTGAGAGAACAGACGTCATCTTAGCTGTCTCTGTGGTGTCTGTTCTTTTGTTGAGCATCAACTACACTCTTCGTCGCGTTGGATCTAAGATTGCTCGTTTGGATGTGCAGGGCCCCAAGCTCTTGTCCCTGGTCACCTCTGTGATCACCATTCTCGTAGCGATTTCTGCAGCAACATACTTGCATAGATTGCCCACTCGGCCCTTCGAGCCATACAACGCAAAAACTCGGTCATTTAATGCCGGAATTTGGTGTGTGCACTTTGGTCTTGACAACGACATGTGGTCTAGCGAAACAAGAATGAGAGACCTCATCAGAGACGCCGAAGTCGACGTCATTGGACTTTTGGAGTCTGACACCCAGAGGCTCATTGGAGGAAATAGAGATTTCACCCAAAAGATCGCCGACGACTTGGGCATGTACGTCGACTATGGTCCCGGGCCAAATAAGCACACTTGGGGTGCAGCACTCCTTTCCAAGTTCCCAATTTTGGAGTCTTCGCATCATTTGTTGCCTTCTCCAGTTGGCGAACTTGCTCCTGCGATTCTTGCAACGCTTGACATCTACGGTGAAAAAGTTGACGTGGTAGTGTTCCACTCAGGTCAAGAAGAGGATGTGGAAGATCGCCGCTTGCAGAGTCTAGGCGTTGCAGACATCATGGCCGGCCTGGATCGCCCCATGGTGTTGCTCTCTTACCTTGTCACTGAGCCACTCTTGGGCAACTACAACACATACGTGAGCAAGTACACTCGTATGCACGATATTGACAGCACGGACTGGGACCGCTGGTGTGAGTACATCTTGTTCAGGGACCTCAAGAAGGTCGCCTATGCGAGAATTTCGAGGTCGACAATCACAGACACTGAGCTCCAGGTAGCAAAGTTCACGTTCTTGACGGACGAAATGAGACTGCACGGCGACGATTTCTTGTACGGCAACAATTATGTTGACGAGAAATACGTCCTGGAGGAAATGAGAATGCCTGCGTTGTTGAGAGGAGATGGTGTCAGAGGTCATCACTATCATGTATTTGACGAGCCCCGGTACTTTGCCGCTCATCCATGAGTTGACATAAAATGACGAATATGAATATTCTTAGATATGAAAGGAGTAGAAATTAGAAATTAGTATGTTTTCCGCACCCAAATCAAGCCAGTTTGCGGCTGCCGTTTGGTTTTCTTCATGAGAACAGCCTCGGTCATGAAAATCCTCTAGAAAAATAAAATGCCGTAACGCAGTCTGGACGTTTGATCGTTCATTTGAAAGTTTGCTCTTAAACCGGAAAGTCAGGACTTGCCATTCTGCTCTTCCAAGTATTCGTCCTGCGTATTGCGTCTTCCAAAACTTCCTCCATCTTTCCATGAACAGTCTCTTTCAAACGGCCACCAGGCTATTCTTGGGCCACAAACCGTTGGCAAACGTTCTTCAAATGCGTTTTAAGATGAAGTCACACAAAGCCGCCGCCAAACGGTTCATCAAAACTGGCACAGGGTTCAAGAGAAAACAGGCAGGCAGAAACCACGGTAACGGCGGATTCAGTGCGCCTTCCTTGAGGCATTTGGACTCCTTCATTCCCGTTACGGACAAGGGTGGGCACCTAAAGAAGTTGAAGCAGCATATTGGGTGAATTTTCAACGAGTTGAAAGAGCTCATGGACCAACGTGGAACGTGTACATAGGAAAATGGATGTGAATTGAGAACGAGTTTCTTTTATCTTATTACTTCTCTATTTTTTGTCGTGGTCGATTTCCCGCCATTTCTCCGTGGCGTCGTCCCGCTGCATCTCCCCCATTGGGAAGTAATGGTAGTTGGTCTTGATAGACACAGCACCAGGCACATGGTCGTAGGATACAAGGCTGAGTTTGACGTAGGAGTTGTCAGGGATTTGCTTGACCACCGAAATGAAAGTCTCAAGGTCTTTTGTCTCCTTGTCGTCCACGTGAGTGATGAAGACTCCAGTCTGTATGCCATACTGCTCCATTGGCCCGCCCGACATCTTCTTCGCAACGTAGACTTGAGAGGGAATCGAGTCCATGAGCTGGCGAACACCAATGTGGGGTTCCTGGATCAACGAGCCGCACCAGAAAAACGCCCGAGACGTCTCGATACGTTTGGCGTCAATGGTGGGAACTTCAAGGTCCAAAACCTGCATTTCTCTGACAATTTTGAAGCGCAACACCTCCTCCGTATACATGGGACTCAAGTCCCTCATGCTAGTTACGAGTTTGTCGTTGACAGTCAAGACGATGTCAGCAAACTGCAATGGGCATTTTGACTTCCCAGGTAGCGGTGCCGAGATTCGGTAGACCAGGAGGAACTTGACAAGGTCTGCTGATTCCTTCTCGAAGCGATCAATCCAGTCGGTAGGCACTCCTCTCGTTCTGCCCATGAACACTGTGATGGCATTGAACTCAGCGTCCAAAATGCGGTTTGAACGAGGAACCTCGTTGCGCGACAACTGGTCAATGACAGCTTTCACGTCCGTGACATCCAACGCCATGCGGTATGTGTTCTCGCCGCGGTCGGTGTCTTCCCCGAGGAAAGTGAGCCAGAAAGCACGCACTGTTCCGTCATCATCCACCAAAATTCCGGTGTCACACTCCTGGGCAATTTTGCTATCTAGCAAGGTGCACTCGAGGTTGGTACCTCTGTATCTTGGGGATGAGTTGTTGGCCGCCACATTGAGAGGAGCCACCGAGCTGACTTTGACGTCGTCGGTGACAAGTCTGAAGCGGTAATTGTAGCCAATGAAAAACGACTTGTCGCCACGGTTCTGGGGCTCGCTGGCAAACTTAGGTGTGCGGATGTCGGCTTTCACCAACGCGGGGTCGTATTTGATGATGGCATAATTGAGGTTAGGGTGAGTGTACACCACTTCGGCCGGAACATCGACGGACTCGGCTACAATGACGTAGATGTCACACATGTCGTGAGGCACATAGCGGCGAGACACAAGAAGGTAGCCATTTTCGGCATCCACGACTACACCATACCCGACGTCTCGCCTAAATGGGAATCCGTCAATGGGGATCGGGGCCATGGTGCGGACCTGTAAAAACGACTTGGAGAGGTATGCACATCCGGCCTTGCTGGGGTTCGAAATGGGGATATCAATGAATTTTGCACTCTGCGCCGTCAAGGGAAGCGGTGGGAGTGGGGTTTCCTGCAAGCTAGTGAAGTCCCATAAGCCGGTTTCATCATTTCTAGTGGCTAGACGGAACTCCCGCTGCCAGTGGCGGTCCATGTGCACGACATGGACATTATTTGTGTGCATGTCCGCCAAGTGCCGGTATGTGATGGTTATTTTCTGGCGGTCGTGGATCTTCTTCATGACATCGATAAACACATCCAAGTTCGGCGTGGCCTGGTCATTGATCTTGTCGAGGACCCAGCCATTTTTCTCGCCGGGAGAAAGCGCAAATGCGCCATCGGCGTTGTTCACGTACACGCCCTTGACTTTGATACCAAAGCACCTGGCGAGCTGGTACGAGAGGTCGTTGAAGGAGGCACCAGCAATCTCCACGTAGCGATTGGGCGTGATGTCGTGAAGATTCCCGATTGTGACTTTGTGTTTCAACTCCTGGCCGCCGCGCTGCACAACGAACTCCAACTCTTTGCCCACGTTGTCATCGAGAATCTCATCAAGCCGAACAAACGTTGGGATGCACTCACCGCCCACAGAAATGAGGGTGTCGCCTTCTTTGACGATGCCATGTGCGGGGCCTCCGGGTAAGGCGATATCGGCCACCAACAAACCAATTTTGCCAGGAAACAACTCCCGGGCACGACTTTCAGCCTCGGGCGTCAACCCAAGACGCCTACACTCCTCGAACGGCTTGTACATCCACTCCACCTGGATGTCGCCTCTTGTGATTGGCTTCCCTTCCTGGATGCATTTGAGAGCACGCAGGGGACGAGAAACGGGGAGGAAAAAGTCCGTAGACGCTTCGGTTGAGCCGCCAGCCTGCAACGCCACAGCATGGCCGTCTTCGTTGACTACAGGAGAGCCCGAAGAGCCACCAGATGCCGATGCTGCTGCCTGGATATATTCGGTGTTGAAATCGTTGTAGGTGAGAGTTCCATAGTACGGAGCATTTCTGTCAAGTCGGGAAATGAATCCCGCCAAAATAGAAAGCTTTTCACCGGCATCGTTACCAACGACTCTGATTTCTGTGCCGACTTTGGCGAGGTCTGGCCGGAGCTCGAGTTCCTTGATGGTCATGTGTTTGATGGCCAGCGGGTCAAATCTAAGAAATCCAAAGTCATGGATCGGATCTCTGTAGATAGGCAGCACCACAGCCTCTTCGTGGTTGTCGAACACCGCGTAGCCCGAAAATGGACCGGGTCCGACCACATGTCTGTTCGTCAAGATGATACCTCTCGTAGCATCCACAACGAAGCCTGTGGCTTCACTTGTGAGACAAACCTCGGTATCAAAGTTGGTAATATTGGTGAAGTGGATAGAAACCACGCCCTGGATCACCTTGGTCACTGTGGTGCCCCATTTTCCAGAGAGATCATTGGAGGAAATGTCGAGCGCAGGGAAGATTTCAGTGCCGTCGTGCTCGTACTCTTCAGAGCCCGAATCAGAGTCTGGCTCTTGTTTGGTCCGTTTCGAGATCGTGCCACTGTTTCCGTTGGAAACCCGTCGCTTCTGAGGGTTCATGATGCTGATTCGAGTTTGGAGATGGTAGTGGTAGTGCGACGCTTGTGTTGTATGCAGGTGGGTCCGATGAGATGGATATCGTCGGGTATCTCAACTTTGGAGCAGTTTGCGAAATACAGAGGTCTGGCTAGGCACATTGCATGTAAGATCACTGCAAGCTTGGTTTGTGTTGGTGCGACCACTCGCAGCCAGCGTGGAGAATATCGCACCACACCTGGCTCAATTGCGTTTACCGGGTGTTCTGTAGAACACGAGATGCAGCGAGGCCGCGGGCAATCACTGCAAATGCTTCAATATGGTAGTATTCCGTGTAGCAGTAGCAGTGCCATGGTGCCGAAGATTTCCACTTGTGGGTGTTCGGTCCAGGATCTCTCCGTCAGAACTCTAGGCGGAGCCGCCAGCATTTCCGTGGCCTTCACAAATTTCTCGCAACCGCCCCGACCACGTCTCGTAGTAGTCAGACTGTCTCTTGCTGGAGAACATAACAGCAGGTGTCACCATAGCACCAGACAACACGTACATTTCCCATCCGTCGCCCACTTTGGTCAAGATTTCTCGCTCCTTGGTGGTATCCTCGACACTCCAGTCGTTGCGCATGAACTTCAACTCGAGATCTATGATCCACGGCTCACCCTTTACGGCCTCCTCTATGATGTTAAGCCACATCACCATGTTCCACTTCATGAGGCCTCCCTTTTGGTACTGGAATAGTTGGTCCTGCAACTCGCCCTTCTTTCCGATCGTCTTGGCTATAAGTCGGTGGTTGATTCTCATGTAGGCAGCGTAAACCAATCCACAGGCAAGAAGCCACTCGTTCTTCTTGAGAAACTTGTGGCGGTGGGCCAAAAAGTGCTCTAGTAGGTGTGGTGTGACTGAAGCTGGAATGTAGAAGCTGTTTGCAAAAGAAATGACCTCGGCGATCGAGAGTTGCTTGTTGTATCGTGGGGTTGTTGGTGACGATGCGTCGGACATCTTCAGAGGCGACTTTGTGGGTGTAGCTGGCAGACTCATGGCTGCCAATTTCTTGGTGAGGGGCGAGCTCTTTGTGGGAGAACTTGCGTTCTTTGGGCGTTCGAGAAACGGCGATGTGGAGTCGATGAAGGGTGAGTTGGATGTATGGTCGCCGTCCGCTGTGGTGCCAGCTGGCCCTTCAGCAGTTCGTAGTCTCTTCAAAGGCGATCCAATTTTCGGCGCATTCTCTTGCAATTTCTGCGGCAGCATTGTTGGCGTCGCTGTGCGTTTTTGAGGACTAGAAGTTGGCGTCATCAGTCCAGACATCACCTGCTCTTCGAGATCATCGAGCACCTTGTCGATGTATTTTGGATGTATGGGAATTCTTTGCCGCTGTGGCTCGGCCAAGTTGAACCGTTCCTGGCATTTTACTGCTCCAAGATATGCACAGAGATGGCATCTGGCGACATTTGCACGGTGGGGAAGCACGGGAATTTTGGAGAGGCTCAATTGGTAAAGCGAGTCTACGTAGTAGACAAGGTTTGTAGGGAATTCTCCATCATGGGTGGGGAGGACGTCCCTGAGTGACTGGGAAATCTGAAGCCTACTCATGGAGAATACGCGTAGAGGTATGAGTGTGCGAAATAGCGAACAATGTCCACGAAAGCGACTTTTTAGGGGCTTTTTGAAGATTCAGCAAAAGTGGCCAACTCTGCAGTTCCCAATTCAGCTGTCTCTGAAACGCTACGAAATGCTGGCGTCTGCTTGAGGTTGGTGGACTCGAGTGGTCACGTGATTCACTAGTGGGTGTTGGCCTTGACGAGCCAGGCGGCCCTAAATCGAAAACAAAATAAAAGGTCACTGATTATTTGCGTACGCTAGCTGCCTGGAACATTCTTGATCCGGCCCAGATTGCCCTCAACGTCATTTGCTGCCAGCCTACGTTCCACCACTCATGTGCACCCGTACCTCTCGCGCTCCAGCCAACCAAAAAAAAGATATATACCATACCAAGTATTCCCATAGTCTTCCTCATGTTGGCCCGTAACTTGCTGCGCCAAACAGCACGCCAGTTCTCGTGTGCAATTCGTACATTCAACAAGCCTGTGGTTTTCGATGAGTCCACCATCAAGGCCAACGAGATCGTGTCGGGTGCTCCTCGTGACTTGACCTCCGCTAGAACTGTCCGCATCTTCAAAGAGGCTAAGCCTGCTACTCAGTCGTCTAACCAAAACGGCAAGTTCTGGAAGTTGGACTGGGACGTTTTGGGCCAAGCCAACAGATGGGAAAACGACTTGATGGGTTACCAGCTGAGCGGCGATTACATGCAAGGCTCGCAGATGAAGTTCGACACCAAAGAAGCTGCTATTCGTTTTGCTGAGGGCCAGGGCTGGCAGTACTATGTGAAGGAGCCCAAGGTCAGACACTTCAGAAAGAAGGAGTACGCGATGAACTTCTTCCATTCTTCTGGGCCTTTGAAGCACGTGAGAACGAAGTAAGCGGGAGTCAGCAGGAAAATACTGCACGGCCTGGTGTAAATCGTGTCCTTCTCATGTTTGAGAGGTCATATTGACTGCACTGAGCCGTTCGGTTTGAAAGAGAGCATAGGAAGAGCGCAAGGAGCGGTAAAACGGCGATCTCGGCATCACAAATTCAAATTAGGTACGCAAGCGGTGGCATACTTGATCTGGGCATGTCGGTCTAGAGCGTACGCAGCACAACAACCACCACAGTTCCATAGAACAAACCAATATCACACGGGTAAAAGACAATGGTCTGAAATATGAAACGGGCCTATTCTTATTAGTCTCTGCTAAAGTAGTCTGAGGTGTCAATTTCCTTTTTTTACTCTGTTGTCGTGCGATCTCTTTATCTACATCGGGCTAGAAGTCAAAGTCTGGTTTCTCTCCTCCATGCACACCCACGCGACATCAATCTCATTCCTGGTAAACTCAGTCTTTTCGTTGATTTGTGTGCCACACTCAAGAAAGCGCCGAATTCTCGATCTTGTCACGGCTCTTGAAAAAGTGAATGTTTTATAACCTACTAATTGTCCACTTCTGAGATCGCACACAACCATGGCATATAATCGCTTCAAACACAGTCGAAGGCATGGAGGCCCACCTGCTCCTAGTCGACATCCAGGGCTGGACGGGCGCGATAGACAATATTCTGGTCATACTAATCCACAGTACACACTGTTTGGTCTGGCGTGGAAGAACACGGAGTTGGATTCACTGCATTCAGTAGAAGTCACTTCTCGAAATGGCAAACCGGGACCAGGGGCCGCAGAGAGTGATACCGCCAACACAACTCCGCTTCAGCTGCCCAGCAACAACGCAGCTTCCTCAAAATCTAGAACCCCTGTTCCAGGGACCGACCGTACCACCGGCATAAATCCAGGTGATGACAAGCATGGTTTGCAAACACATAGCAGGCTGCATTTATCGAAAATCCCCGAAACGCGACGAACTGATTTGCTGAAGAATTATAGGGTCACTTACGATCCCGAACTCGACAAGTCGCTACTGAAGGCCGACCGAAAGCTGACTCGGCTGAAACTTCGATTTCAGACGGAGATCGGACCTGACAAGCCTGCAATCGATCCCAGATTGAAAATGGGCACCCATAATTACGTGGGAAAGCCAAACAAACTTTCTAAAAAGATGCCATTTAAGCATCTCCCGCAAACTAGACTCGCTTACGACAAGGACTCCGTTGGCGATCCGCCACAAACTGAGGTTGTGGTGTGGGACTTACCGCTTTCTGTCAACGAAAGCTATTTCACAAATTTCTTTGAGTCCTTGGGTAAGCACCCGATACGGCTGACTCGATTCGTTAATGATCCATTGAACGCCGTGCCCTTGGGAATAGCCACATTTACTTTTCAAGGCTCGCCCGAGAAGGCCGCGCGATTTTCAAACAGTTTGCTCAAAGCTGCAAAGCAAGAGTCCGTGAAAATTGATGGCGTGGTGGTCAGCATCGGCATGAACGATCACGAGGGAAAGTTCTTGGAGCTCAAGATCAAGGCTGCACAAGATAGACTCAACGCGATCAGGCAGAAACGAGAACAGGAGAAAAGAGAACAGGAGAAGCGGGAACAGGAGAAACGAGAACAAGAGAAGCGAGAACAGGAAGCACGGATGGCAAAATCTGCCAAGGAGACAAAAAAGCAGGAGGAACCCGTGGCCCCTCGCGAGCAGACCCCTCAACCTGTCAATCCCAAACTCAACACGACGACACTCTCGACCAGAAATAAGAACAAAGTCATAAAAGGCACAGTTCTTCCTCAAGAGCTTGAAAAATATGTCAAGGACAGGCCGTGGATCTGGATCCCCAACAAGTTCGTTCCAACCACGAGGGTGTCTTCCCAAGACGTGAAGAAGGTATTGATGAAGTATGCTTGGACAAGGGTTTTGACCGACAAAACTGGCTTTTACGTGGTCTTCAACACGATTAAAGAAGCCGAGCATTGTTTCTACGCCGAAGATGGACTCCGCTTCTTTGAGTACAGGATGTTCATGGAGCTCTGTGTTCCTGAAAAATTCGTGGGCGACGATAATGTGCAGAAAACGAAGTCGGCGTCCAAAAGTCACGACACAATCGACGAAGCCGTTAACCTGTTGATCAAGGAATTCCAAACGTTCTTGAGTAAAGATATTCGCGAGAGAGTCATTGCTCCCACCATCCTTGAGCTTCTTCTGCCCGACCTTTACCCTGAATTAATGCAGGAGCTCAAGGAGAAGGAAGCGGCGCAGAAAGAGCTCGAAAGACAGAGAGGACTACAGCGCGACCAGTCGCAGAAATCCAAGGAGAAAGATCGCTCGCTCGGCCCAGTCTTCACATTGCCTAGTTTCACTAAAAAACTCGGCATCGCTCGGAAAAAGAAGAACTTGTTCCCAATGCAGCATGCGCTTAACTACGATGACCAAGATTCTGACGACTCAGACGGCGATGATTCCAGTAGGTCTGCAACACCTGGTCCCCTCAAAAGAGACCATAGCAGCGTAACTTCTCCAGAAGACGATGCAGACCACAGAAAGAAATCTAGGCTTCGGGAGACTTTCTTGTATGAGAGTTCTGAGGACGAAATGGATGAAGACGTGGATGAAAAGCTGGAACCATTACTCGAGGATGAGCAGGAGGAAATCACACAGTACGACCTGACCAGAACAGCTCATCCTCTCACGGTCTATGAAGAGAAACAGTCTATCAGAGTTCTGGCATTGCTGAATTTGCAAAGTTTGCTTTTAGACGATGAGGATATGGCCTACGCGCAGAAGGTTTTAGAAGCCGTGGAGCCGACGCCTGTGCCTCATCCAGAGTATTGGGCATGGAAGCAGGCTCAGGCTTATTCTGGTACTTTGGTCTCCGAAGAGGACGACCTTGCTGAAACTCTCAGCAATCACTTGGAATGCTCCACTGGATCTTTCAAGTCAGAGGGCTACCGCAAGATTGCTGACGCCGACAAGGCGGAGTATTTGCCTCACCGCAGAAAGGTGCATGAGCCGCTCAAGACCGTCCAGCACGATACTAAAGAAACCAGTGTCACCAACAACAACTCCAACAGCAATGTTCAAAGCTCGCGTGTTAATAGAGCCAACAACAGGCGGTTCGCTGCAGATATTAGTGCACAAAAGCAGATCTTGGGCTCGGAGCTGGATATCTTGAACCTCAATGCTTTGACTAAGAGAAAGAAGCCCGTCAGTTTTGCCAGATCAGCCATCCACAACTGGGGACTCTATGCCAACGAATTCATCGCCGCGAAAGAGATGATCATCGAATATGTCGGCGAAAGCATCCGTCAACAGGTTGCGGAGCACAGAGAGAAGAGTTATATGAGAACAGGCATTGGGTCGTCGTATCTTTTCCGAATTGACGAGAACACAGTGATTGACGCCACCAAAAAAGGAGGCATTGCTCGATTCATCAATCACTGCTGTAGCCCGTCGTGCACTGCCAAAATCATCAAGGTGGACGGAGACAAGAGAATCGTCATCTACGCATTAAGAGACATTGAGGCCAACGAGGAGCTCACGTACGACTACAAGTTTGAACGAGAAACTAATGACGATGAGCGGATTATTTGTTTGTGTGGAGCACCAGGTTGCAAGGGATACTTGAATTAAAGGGTTTTTTCCACCTTGGGTGGAGCGGCGCAGGCCGCGGTGAGCTGTGTGTATGTAACATAGTGTAACGCGAGAGTGAAGTGCGCGTTGCAGACTGGTAGCCATGATTTTCCACCACTACTTATCTGGCTGATCTGCCTACTTGTATGCGGCACCAGTAATTTATATTATTTCAATTTATGCTACGATGTTTGCAAAACTCCCGAGTATTGTCATTGACTCGCTTGAGATACGAATGCCGTCTAGTCAGGGTCCAGACCTATGCGCTGAGAAAATCAGCTCCAGATAGAGTTCGAGGAACGGAATCTGCTGAGGGGACCAAGCCCGTCTCCTTCAACGAAAGTGACCCAGTCTTATCAGATGACGCGGCCTTGGCCCATATTGCAGGTGCGCCACACCTGGAGAACCACCTTAACGAAAGTCAGCTTACTGGCTCCAATGATCAAAATACAAAATCAAGTACGGAACATCTTTCTGAATCTTGGGACCGTGGTGGTCTCACCAAATCCAACGCGCTCAGTCCTCTCTTTGCTCAGATCCGAAAACTCATGGACGCTAACAAAGGCTGCGTGTGTCTCGTTCAGGTGGGTGGATTTTACGAGTTGTATTTCGAGCAAGCCACGTTAGTGGCGCCAAAACTCGGCATCAAAGTTGCGATCAAGAAAACCAACAACCACAACGTGCCTATGTCCGGATTTCCCACCCACCAACTCCAGAAATTCGTTAAGATGATGGTTCACGATTTGCATCTCACCGTAGCGATCATTGACCAATTTCGAGGCGACACGGAGACGATTTTCCACAGAAAAGTGTCCCGAATAGTGACACCTGGGACATTAGTGGACGAATCGTTCATGAATTACTCTCGTAACAACTATCTAGCTGCTGTATATATTCCTCCCAGTGCTACGCAGCTTCCTGACCCCGAAATGGCTGTGGGCATTGCATGGTTGGACATTTCAGTTGGTGACTTCTATGTTCAACAAACGACTGCGGGCGACTTAGCTTCGGATCTTCGGAGAATTGCACCTAGTGAGGTGATTCTACCGGATGAATTCTGTCCTGAGCCAGATGAGCCTGAGATCTCATCGTGGATATCTGAGTTGGGCGATTTACGGCGCTACTTTGTCCGGCACCACAAAACTCAGTACAGAGACCTCAAGTTGCAATTTGGCTCCAGTATTGCACGTACAAGGAAGGTCGTAGAGCTGTTTTCGCGGCATGAGGAGGCGGCCATGAACTTGGCTCTTTCTTACATCCGTGTTAATCTTCCTGATCGCATGCTTACACTCGACGTCCCAACACGGTACATCAGCGACAAGTTTTTGCACATGGATTCACGCACTCGCGATGCTCTTGAGTTAACGGGGCGTCCAACCTACGGAACTACCTCAGCGGTAGGCTCATTGTTTAGCACGATACGTAGGACAGTCACTTCATCGGGTACTAGACGTCTAGCACAGTGGCTCAAGCTGCCAATCTTGAATACCGCCGAGATCTTTGCGCGCCAGCAGCTTGTGCTGCTTTTTGCCCGCTACATGCCATTGACATCGGAGGTGAGAAGTCATCTTCTGATACTCGGCGACGTTGCTCGGTCGCTTCAGCGGCTTGCATTGAAAGCAGGTTCGCCGGTGGTACATTTGCAAGCAATTGGCGATAGTGTGCTGAAAATGTCGCAGTTACGTCGAGTCCTAGAGCGAGAAAAGTCCACGATGGATAGGGTGGACGAGGAGATCGTTGACGAGTTCCTACGAGAGTTCACGGTGCCCGAACAAATTGCAGAGAAGATCCTTGGTACGCTTCATTTGGAGGAAATTCCCTACACTCTATCTCGAGGGCTGCTAGCCGAGAACTTGCAGGAAGGGACATCCGTGGACGTGTATGCAAACGATGAGCCCAAAAGTGACCTCAGCTCGTTCCAATTTTCAGTCAAGAGAGACTTCTCGCGAGAATTGAAGCGCTTGCATGCCCAACTCGACGAAGTGAACATAGAGGCGGCAGCCTTCTTGGAGGATGTAAAGCAAAAGGTGCAACAGGTCGATGCAAAAGCTGTGGTGTCGCCTCGAGAACAGTATGGCCGCCAACTCAATGTCATACATATTGCATGCAAGCCTCGCTTCACGAGCTCGATTGTTGACCTTCTTGTCGACGTTCGAGAGAAAAGGGCCTCGTCCATAATCTACAAACCAGCCGTCTGGGCACAACTCAAGGAAAAACTGGCTGCTCTCACGCACGATATTGAGGCTGCAGAACGTGAAATAGTTGAAACTCTAAAGAATGACGTTTTGCTGGCCACCTTAGATATTCGTCATTCGAGCGCATGCGTGGATCTTTTGGACATCACTTCGTCGTTTGGAATTCTCGCTGCCGAGAACAATCTTTGCCGGCCAGTGTTTGTTAAGCTGCCCATTCTCGCGATCCAACGGGGCCGCCACTTGGTTGTAGAGTCCAGTCTCGCCAGTTCCGGTCAGATGTTTCACTCCAACGATGTCAGATTGGGTGGGAAATCAAATGGCAACAATCTACCCTCAGCTTGGGTTATCACTGGTCCCAATATGGGCGGTAAGTCTACTTTCCTACGCCAAAATGCGCTCATTGTCATCTTGGCGCAAATAGGCTGTTACGTTCCCGCCCAGAAAGCCCGTCTTGGTATTGTTGATCGCATTTTCACTCGCATTGGAGCCTCGGATGATTTGTACAGCGACTTGAGTACCTTCATGGTGGAGATGATTGAGACGAGTAACATTTTGAAAAATGCCACACCAAGATCACTAGCCATAGTGGACGAGATCGGCCGGGGTACTAGCGGAAGGGAGGGCCTCGCCATTGCATATGCGGCATTGCTACTGCTTGTAAAAACCAACAAGTGCCGGGTTTTGTTCGCTACGCATTTTGGCAGGGAAATTCGAGAGCTCTTAGACAAGGATGGGGTCACGGAAGAGCTGCTTCTGTTTTATCGAACAAAGATCATCGAGCACGTGGACCAAAACGGCGGTGTGAAAAGCTACTCGTTTGACCACGAGCTCGAGCCGGGCATTTCGGAGAGGTCGTATGCATTTGAGGTTGCACGTTTAGCTGGTTTCCCGGCGAATGCTCTTAAAGATGCCGAGCGAGTTTTGGGGCTTATTGATGCCAGCGAAGATTGAGTGCAACGGGATTTATGTCCCAGGCGACTGTAATATAGATGACCATGCTCAGTGGGTATCAGTCTCCAGCCCACTGCATGGGAAACATTGGAAGCACAGGCTCCGCGTTCCTCAGATGCAACCTGCTCGGGTGGAGGTTCTGATGTGTAACAGAATGTGTACACCGACACATCAAGTCCCGTCTCTTGTATCTACAGTCATTAACAATACCCACTATTCTACACTTGTTGTACCAGAAACCGTTCAAGATCGTTTATTGTTTTGGCTGGTTGGAAGGCTGTGTCCCAGGATACTGGCTAGGCTGGTTGTATTGCTGGCCATGCTGTTCAAACGATTGCTGATTCTGGTCGTACTGCTGAGGCTGACCTTGCTGCTGACCGTGACCGTAGTACTGGGGTTGATAAGGATAGTGCGTCTGACCCGGATACTGTCCTTGCTGGTACTGTCCTTGTGGATATTGGCCCTGATATTGCACATACTGTCCCTGAGCGTAGTGTCCTTGAGCGTATTGGACGGGATACTGTGCATACGGATTCTGAGAATATTGGTCCGAGGACGGAACCATTCCCTGCGCCATGTAGTGCAGTCCAGGTTGTTGCTGATATGGTTGCTGTGGAGGCGCTTGGCCCTGGAGTTGGGTCACCACCATCTGCTGAAGTTGCAGTATGGCGGACGGCTGCTCCTGAGGCTGCCACTGACTCTGAGTTCCGTGCACCGGCATGTATTGTTGCTGTGGATACACCGGATAGCCGCCAGGATATGGACTTTGATATGCGGGGTATGCTTGTGGAGCAGCGGGAAGACCCGCTGTCAAAGCGGATGGTTGCTGGGATGGAGCTGGCGATGTTGTGGCTAGACCGTTGGCCTGACCTGACACCGGTGGAATTGAAGGTAATGAACTTGGGACAGCAGACATTGGAGCATGTGCTGGTGCTTTCTTTGCGGCAATCGCAGTGGGGCTTCTTGTCGCAGTATTGCTGTGAAGATGCGAACTGTCAGATGCTCCGGCGGGCCCCTTCTGTGGAGATGCTCTTCCGGCCAAAGCTGAATCGGGTCGTCCTGGAATCGTCCTTTTTGTGTCATACTGCGCATACCTCTGGGCTGGCAGGTCTGCAAATCCATAGGAGGTAAAGCGATCGGCCCTCTTTTTTGGTTCCTCGGCTTCAGGATCACGGTCCTGCTTTTTGCGGCGCTTCTTTTCTTGCCTCAGTGCGAGTTCTTGCTCGTCATCGGAAAATTCCTGCTCATCTTCAGGAAGCTCTTCGTCATGGCAGTTTGATGCGTCGGTTCCTTTGAGCTTCTTTATGGCATCAGTATATAGGAATTCGGCCCCTCCGACAACATAGAACACACGGAGATCGTTTTTGGCCCGTACTGCATTCATGTTCTCCTCGGTGTTGAACTTCACTCTGTAGTTGGGGGCTTGGAGCCGGCCGAACGTTTCGAATAGAGGCCCCAATAACGTTCTGTCTTCGAAACAAAGTACGGATTTATCTTTGAGAATCCGAAATTCTCCGGAAGTATTTGCCTTGATAATGGCTGATTTTTCAACAAACCCAATGATTTCTCCAACGAATTCGAGAGCGGCATCTTCGGGGACTTGGTAGTCGTCGGGTAGCGTGTACGCCGCCTCATCTGCCTCGTTTTTAGACCGGATGGGGCCGCTGACGCTATCCTCCTCTTCTATTCCCTCGTTCTCGCCAATGGATTTTGGATCTGAGTCTGATGCGTTGTATTCCGAGTCGTCGTCTGAATCGTCGTCTGATGAATCTGATTCTGACGACGAAACTAGACTCATTTCATCGTCGGAGAAAACCTTGGTCTCTTCAGTTGGCTCCTTTTGCTGAGATAATTCGGCCTCTTGGTTCACCGGCTCGAGTTCAGTAGATGGCACCTTTGTCTCTGTTGACTTGGACTCCACGGATTCCTCTGCAGCAGCTCCAGCTACTGGCTCAGAACTCTCTGATTCGGCTAGGTTACTCTGAGAAGTCGTTTTGATTTCGGCATCCGTCATTTCACCAAGCTGACTCTCTTCCTTGGCGGTCCCAGTCTCTTCAGAATTCTCAAGGTGCTGGTCGCCGACTTCAGCCGATACTTCATTCTCAATGTTAAGATTTTTCGCTGGGTTCTCGGCTTGGTCGATCCCATTCCTGTCGGAGTCAACTTCCTTATCTTCCTTGAAAACTGGGCTCTGATCTGCCGGTTCAGCGGAAAATTCTCTCTGTGCATCAGAAATACTGGATCCATTCTCGTTTTGCAAACATTCCGTGCCAGCATCATCTTTTCTTGTAGGAGGAATTTCCGCCAGATCGGGAATGTTGGTCACGTGTAACGCTTCTTGCTGGAAAGTTTCACCAGCTTGGTCGTGATGCTCTTCGGCCACAGTATTCCCCGGTTCGAGCACGCTTTCGGGTTGGCTCATGGCTGGGCGGATGTATGGAGGTGAAACAGGTACTCCACATTAGCTCCGATTCTCACGATGCCCATCACCTGGTGTACGGGTTTATTTCGAAACAATCAGAAGGGGGAGTTTTTCTCAATTAGCGTTGGAGTCCGACAGATCACAGACCGGAAACGCACAGGCCCAAGTGATGCAGCTCATTTGCCATTCTGAGCAAATTGTTGTGGGAACCTCGGAATTGCCAGCCAGTCATGCTGTTACCGCGGCGGAATCCACCATGCATAGACGAGTGTTGTCCTGCATCTCGCGCACTTCCGAAAAGTCTAATCAGGCCGTAATCGCTCCCAATTAGGATGACGACCACAACCGATGACGGAGAGCCAGGTCTGCGAGCTCACCCGGGGAGTGAGCTCGACGGAGATTAAGTGACAAGATTGGCAATGCGGGCTAGAACCAACTTCCGCATTAAGCAGCAGCCTGGATTCATTCCGCAACAATACCCATGTTGGTTGCCGAGAATGACAAGCTAAACAAACGACTATGCAGTCCTGTACATAGTAGCCGTTCCCAAAGCGTCAAATGCTGCAAGCATTATCCTCTGGCGAGGCGACACAATAAAAGCGCCAACGGTGCCGCACACCTGGCGATTTCCCCAACTCTCTGTTCACTTTCGGTTTAACCTGTCATTCCTTTAAACTTCCCGTTCATCAGTTCCACTGCACTCGTGCAATTCCACTCCTTTGAATTAACTGATAGGTATGTTAATTTTGTGTTTATGAGGGAGGTGTATTTTACTGGCATCTGGACCATGGTTTGAATAAAGCCCCCTGGCGGCAATGCTACGCAATTTCAAAAGTAGGGACTGGAAAACACAAAAAAAGACTGCAATTTCCATGAGATTATTGACAACAAACGATGCATTTGTGATTCTGATCAGGTCCAGCTTTACTTGGCTAGTTTCCCAGGCTTTTCTGGGAAAGGGGGCGGAGTGGTTGGCTGATAATTAGGCGAGTGTTTCATTGTTTGTGTTGATAATCTGCGTGGGAGCGTGCGTGATTTTTTTGAAACATGGCTAAATCCGCGGAGGCGCCAAGATGGAATGCACGCGCCTTGCAAGATGGAGGAAAATTCAGTCAAACTACCGGGCTGGCTGAGAGGATTCAGATTTGCCATCTCGCCATGACGACACGCGCAATTGCAAAAGGAGCTTGTTGCAATGCGCTGGCCAAAGCACTAGAAACAAAGAAAATGGCCTCCTTCAGGCGCGTCAGCCAGCAGCAGCATGTGCGTGAGAGCCTGCATAATGTGGACTATGTGCCGTCTGCAGCGCCTTTCCGCAGCGTGTTTTGTTTACCTATGCGCGAATTCACCGTACCTGTCGCGACTGGCCCTGACCTTGCTTGGATACGGGAGAACATTCTTTTCTTAGGCACAGACCTATTCCAGATCCGCCAGCAATCGACCACTCTTCATCCCACATCACCAGTCTTTCATTTATACTAACTCCCTCTCCAGTGATGAGATTGAACAACGCATCTATTGTTTCGTCGCTTCTTGCGGCTTCCTCCTTGGTAGCAGCTGCTCCTGCTAAGAAAAGGGACGACGACTGTTCGTCCACCAGAGTCCACGTACACCACAAACACAAGAGGGAAGTGGTTTACGAATATGCCTACGTCACCGTGACTGTGAATGGCCAGGGCTCTCAGGTTGGCTCTCCTTCCACCTCCATTGCCGAGTCTTCGGCCTTGACTCTGGAAACGTCCGCCACCACCACCTCGCTCAGTCAGACCACGGGAACCACCTCCACGAGCGTTCCCTCGCTGAGCAGTATTCAACAGGGCACTACGTCCACGGCTCTGACTTCCTCGACGCCAGCTTCATCGTCGGCCCAGTCTTCGTCATCCTCTTCATCGTCCGGTTCCTACAGCATCGGCTCCAGCAATGGTATCAGCGGCGACTTGTCTGCCTACTCCGGTCCTTCTCAGCAGTTCCAAGATGGTGTCCTTTCTTGTGACGAGTTCCCTTCAGGCCAGGGTGTCATTTCGCTTGATCACTTGGGCTTCGGCGGCTGGTCTGGTATTTACAACAGTGATACCTCGACTGGCGGCTCTTGTCAGGAAGGATCCTACTGTTCCTATGCCTGCCAGTCCGGTATGTCGAAGACCCAGTGGCCTTCCAACCAACCCTCCAATGGTGTCTCTGTTGGTGGGTTGCTTTGCAAGAACGGCAAGTTGTACAGATCCAACCAGAACTCCAACTACTTGTGTGAGTGGGGAACTAACTCTGCTGTTGTTGTGAGCAAGTTGTCTCAGGATGTTGCCATTTGCAGAACCGACTACCCCGGTACCGAGAACATGGTTATCCCCACCATTGCTAGCGCTGGCGGAACTACTGTCATCACGACTGTTGACCAGGACTCGTACTACAAGTGGCAGAACAAGCCCACTTCGGCTCAGTACTACGTAAACAATGCCGGTGTTTCTTGGCAGGAGGGCTGCCAGTGGTGCACATCTGGTTCTGGCAAGGGTAACTGGGCGCCATTGAACTTTGGTGCTGGTTCCGCCGGTGGCATTGCTTACCTTTCTTTGATTCCCAACCCCAACAACTTGGACGCTGCAAACTTCAATGTCAAGATCACTTCCTACAATGGCGGTTCCGTGAACGGCCAGTGTGTCTACGAGAATGGTCAATACAACGGAGATGGATCTGATGGCTGTACTGCGGCTGTGTCGTCTGGACAGGCTCAGTTTGTCCTATATAACTAAGTGTTGAATAGTATACTTTTGGTTTTATCCATGTAGATGAGTAGCATTGAGGGTGCCCATGAAGCATGCTTCGTTCGTAAGTGGCTCTTCTTTAGAGATGGAATATATTTACCAAGGCAACACTGTTAGCACAGTTATTGTCTACGGGATATTAGTTTGATATATGATCCTATTACTGTTTCCATCAGGATGGCGGGGTCCCAAATGACCCAGCGGGATTTTGCAGTACTTGAGAGTACCTGAGTGTTGTATCTGACACATACTTGAATCACTAATGAAACCTTTAACCCCTTCGTATGCCTTGGCGTATCAGGTATGTTCGGGTTGGACTTCTATATTATTTCTATAGGATCCTTTCCTTCGTGCATAAATTTGGATTCTGACCATGATGTTGCAGCTATGCGGCTCAAACGACGGTTTAAATTTCTCACTACAGTCATCCATGGTTTTGTTTCCCCAGAAATGCGTTTTCTATCACACAACTCTAATTACGGGGCCAATGGTTTAGCTGTTGCGAAATTATCTTGGTGTAGCAGTCGTATTCCCAATCATGCTTCAAGTGCCCTACTTCGTTAGAGAGGTCCTTAGTACTTGTTGCAAACGTCAGCTTTGATTCTCATCGTTGCGATCACTTTTAGCTCTCATGACCACGGTCCTTCTGGGTTTCCTCTGCCTTAGTCATGAGTTCTCTACCATCTCACGATACAAACTCGCGTCAATCAAATAAATGACGGTCGTAAGAAAATGATTAGTTGTGGCATTTATATAGCAATTGTCATGTTGACATGCGTGTTATTGTAGTCGTCAGCCCCCAAAAAGTATAGCCTATTCAGAAGAACGCTGTGTACACTCAAAGCGTATTGTGCTGCAGTCACTCCAGATGGGCCGATCATCGGAAAGGCGTGACGGAATCTTGTGAACTAAATACGAGATACTACTGCTATGTGAAAGAGAGATAGAATTGCACGCTTTCTCAGGCAGCAGGCTTCTTATAAACTGGCCTGGTTTGTACCAATGGGTCAATAAAAACGTTGCGCCTAGTCATTTAGCCTAACGATCGGTATTTTATCCTATCGATTCTGATAATTGTGCAACCGTAGATCGTAATCTACGGGTATTCATGTATACCTTTGAATGCAGTCATAATATCGTATCTCATACATTGCGGCCAAGAGCGTGCCAGGCGCTAGCTCTGCATCTCAGGACCGAGTTGCGTTAATCACGTGACTTGTCCAGCAAATGCTCCCTCGTCATTATCTCTGAAAAATTGCGGCTGTCGCTCGCTGCCTCGGTAAGCACAGATATAATTCACTGCTTTGACTGGTTACGGCTTCGTTTTTGCTCAATTCTCGCTCCATCCTCGTTCGTCGGCAAATCTCGAATGTACACTCTCCGGCATTATCCGGCATTATCCGTGGTCATCGCAAGTCATCACGTGCAGAAGAAACCAAAAGCGGCCAGCTACGAAAACCTTGGAAGTTCATAGCGATCACCTGCACGGACGCTTTCTCCGCTTTTTCCCCATATCTCTTATCGCATGGACCAATTCCCTAATGGCAAGAGTGCACGAGCAAATGACTCAGACGCTTTCGACGTCAAATGCAAGGCACACCGAGATGGAGGATCGAGGTGCTGCGCAAACGGCGTATACGCATCGTCGCACGGCGTTTGCAGGGAGAAGGGTTCCCAAATTCGGCATATTAGGAAAGGCATTCGCAGTTTTCGTCGGACTGTGCAGATACAAGTGGCATTTCTTTTCTGGATTTCTTTTCCTGGTCTATTTCGCGCACCTTATCTATAGATAATTTTTTTTTCTTTCTTTTCTTGGAGTCTGCGGAGATCATAAAGTTGCGTCTTGTGCGGGCATCGAGAAATCGCTAGTGTTTTTTTAACCCCACAAAAGCTTTTCTGGATTTCTCCACCCATTGTTCATTGACCTCAGTTCACAGTTGAGTTGACTTTGATTTCCCTTCATCTCTTGCATCCCATCATTATCAACTACCACTAATGGCTGATCTCGAAAAAGCCTCTAAACCCCACTCCGGTTCTGAAACCTATGTCGGGGCAAACTCGCTTCTCGAAATGAAGCACGAGCAAGAAAACGAAGTAAAGAGAGATCTCAAGGCCAGACACATCTCGATGATTGCCCTTGGTGGCACCATTGGTACTGGACTTTTCATCTCGACGAAAACTCCAATTCAGTCGGGGCCAGGTCTTGCTCTCATTTCGTACCTTTTCATCACCACCTTGGCATACTCTGTGACTCAGTCGTTGGGAGAAATGGCCACGTACATTCCGGTTTCTGGATCGTTCACCCAGTTTTCGGCCAGATTCTGCTCACCTGCTCTTGGTGTAGCCAACGGATGGAACTACTGGTTTTCGTGGGCCATCACTTACGCCTTGGAACTCTCCATTGTGGGCCAAGTCATCGAGTACTGGACCGATGCAGTTCCATTGGCTGCGTGGATCTCGATTTTCTTCTTTTTGACCACGGCATTCAACATGTTCCCCGTGAAGTACTACGGGGAGTTTGAGTTTTGGATTGCATCGCTCAAGGTGATTGCGGTACTTGGTTTCCTTATCTATGCGCTTGCCATGGTGTGCGGTGCTGGAAAAACTGGTCCTGTCGGCTTCAGATACTGGCACAATCCTGGCCCATGGGGACCTGGTGCTGGTTTCGTTAGTAACAAGGACACTGACAGATTCCTTTCGTGGCTCTCGTCGCTTATTTCCGCTCTCTTCACCTTCCAGGGTGTCGAGTTGGTGGGTATCACGTGCGGAGAGTCCGCCAACCCCAGAAAAACCGTGCCCTCGGCCATCAGAAAGGTGATCTGGCGTATCATGATCTTCTACGTGTTGTCCATCTTTTTCTTGGGTCTCTTGGTGCCATACAACGACTCCAAGTTCGAGACGTTGGCCGACGGTCCTTACCCTTCGACATCTCCATTCCTTCTTGCCATGGAGAACAGCGGTACCAAGGTGTTGCCAGACATTTTCAATGCCGTGATTCTCACCGCTATCATTTCCGCTGCCAACTCCAACGTGTACTCTGGCTCGCGTATTCTCTTTGGATTGGCCCAAGTTGGCACCGCGCCTAAGGTGTTCCTCAGAACCACGAGACTGGGTATCCCGTATGTGGCTGTTTTCTTCACTGCTGCTTTTGGTGGTTTGGGTTACCTTTCGCTCTCCGCCGGCGGCCAAAACGCCTTCAACTGGTTGTTGAACATCACTGCAGTGGCTGGTCTTATTGCCTGGGTGAACATTTCGTTTTCTCACCTTCGTTTCATGGCAATTCTCAAGTCTAGAGGTATTTCCAGAGATCTGTTGCCTTATAAGGCGCTCTGGATGCCTTACCAGGCGTGGTACGCCTGCGTTCTTGGCTTTGCCTTGGTGTTCGTGCAGGGTTACCTGTGCTTCTACGGCATTACAGCCTCGGGCTTTTTTACAGCCTATGTTTCGGTGATCTTGTTCGTTGTCTCCTGGATTATTGCCCATTTCTACTACTTTGGTTTCACCAAGAAGGCTTTCACGTGGAGATCGCTTTTGCTTCCATTGAGCGAGTGTGACATTGAAACTGGCGTAAGGGCGATCGACGAGATGGTCTGGGATGAGGAGCCTCCAACGACTTTGTGGGGCAAGTTCTGGGCTATGGCCTCGTAAGCATATACTAATAATTTTGGGGTGAGGCGATATGCTAATAAAAGTAAACTAGTTTAGTGCGGGTTCGTACTGTAAGAACGCTGTAGTAGTCGCTGTCCTCGCTGGTGTCCCACTGATATCCATCATTTCGCTTTCTTGGCCAACTCTTGACGAGGACATACCGCTCTTCTGATGTTGAGTCATGTCCTGCACCGATAACATCTTTTCATGTCTTCCCCAGAGAAAGCAGATGCGCAGGTTGCCGAGCCCAAGAAGCCGGTTATCGACGTCAAGCTTCTTGATCAGCAGCTTGCAGAGATGGACTCTGACGACTTTGACTCTGATGACGAGCACGTCGGCTGTGCATGTTGTGCTGGACAAATCGGCACAATCCAACCGCCCAGCCACTGAAGAATAAGTGGGAAAGTCATTATTTTGCAAACGACAAAATATCAAAGTAAATATTCGTGGGCTTGGCGATACACCAGTGAAAATTGCCGTGGCCCCGAGCCGCTGGTTCGTCATTATGTCATATGCATGGGCCCTCATGCAAGGCACCTTGAGTAGCAGCTCAATGCACAACATAGAGAATTTGGTCTCACCGGGTGGGCTTTCGCCGCTGGCCGCTGTAATATTCTCGATATGTATTCCACGTTGTTTCCCGGCGCCCATCGCTTGTTTTGCTGTCCGCATGCTAGCTGTGCATCAAGTTTCTTCTTCTCCCACCGGCAATTTGCCCCGCATTCTCTCGACTTCCTCCATGCCTCTATTCTACTTTCTGCGCCCACGCCGTCCTCGCGTGCCTCTCACGGGTGCCTTTTTCTTCTCCTCTGGCTCCTGGGGCTCTTCTTGAGCCTCAGATCGGGTTCGCCGTTTCGGGGCTGTGGGTGTAGAAGCTCGCAGCGGTCTCTTTCTCGGGCTTTCCGCAACTTCAAGTCTTGCCGCGCTTCGGGTGCGTTTTCGCGTCTTGAGCGGCTCGTCTGGTGTAGGTTCGACGGAAGGATCTTTCTTGAGGTCTGAGGACTCCGCTTGAGGTGTTTCGGCCGCTGCTTGCAAAGAAACTTCCGCATCTGCATCCGCATCAGTCGGTGTCGGTTCTTCGCGCGCTGGACGGCCTCGGCGGCCGGCCACTTCGCGTTTGGGCGGAAGAATCTGTTGTTCATCGAGATCAGCAACTTCGCCTTCAACATCGCTGAGCTCCGACGATTCGTTGGCACGGTCATCTGCGAGAATGTCGATTTTGAAGTTCTTGATCTCTGGGGTTGCTTCCTCCTTGGTTACTGTGATGTTGGCATCAATTGACTTTGGTGATGGGTCCAGTTTGGAGTCCGGCTTCGATTTGGACAGCCGGGGCTCGGGTGTGCGGGTTCGTGAAGGCGGTATTTCTTCGCTAGGCTCGTTTTCTATCTCGTCACATAGTTGGAGATCGTAGAATTGTGCTAGTTTGTCCCAGATTTGTGGGGCGGTGAAATGGAGCGAGGCGTCGCGGTCTTTATTGATTTGCACCACAATCTGCGCCATGTTGTCGTCTTTGTCGGGACCGGCAGGTTTGTAGTCGCATATTAGCGTGAAAAGGCGGATCTCCAAGTCTGTTGTCCACATGACATGAAGTAGTGAGTGCGCACTGAGAGATGGAGAAGGTTGGAATGGCAATAGTAGAAATGGTGCAGAAATGGCTGCGACGGTGCACCAGCAGAAAAGTGTAGTTGCAAAAATGGAGACCGTTGCTACTACGTACTCTGCGCAGTTTCCGTCGCTCTGGTTGTTCGACGAGGCGGTCGACGACAACAATGAAACGAAGACGTCGACACCGCTCGAATAAACTTAGGGAGTAGTAATAACGGAAATCATAAAGATCAATCGCACATTACCGTCCCGCAATGCTCCTGTCCCGTGTTTGTCTCTCTCCCTCCCTCTCTCTCTCTCTCGGCCTACTCAGCTGTTCTGCATACGCTTTTTCACATTTTCACCAACCACCCTATGCCCAGGAAAGCCACCAACTTGTTCTCCACGGCCCGGGGCCGGGTCAGGGCGTCGATGAATAAATACAACCTCTTCAATCTTTACAAGAAAACACCCGTCCGGTACCAGGGAAAGTCTCTTTTCCAGCAAAAGTGGCTAGCGAAACAGGAAACCAGAGCCTACCACGGAGAGCACTTGACAGAGTCGCGGTGGAAAAGCTTGTTCAATCCCAACTTGGAGTCTGTGGCGCAGCTAGATGCATCCTTGAAAGGTGTGTCTGTGGCGCCCACGCCGTTTTCGCTCCAGACATACGCCGAGTTGGAAAAGCGTCTTGAATTCGCTTTGTTTCGGGCCATGTTCGCCTCGTCGGTGCGCCAGGCTCGTGAGTTCATCAAAAATGGCCATGTCACCGTTAATGGTGCCGTCGTGAAACATCTGTCGTTTCCTCTCACCAGTGGAGATGTGTTTGCCGTGAATCCGGAGAAGGTGTTGCTTGCCATGGGCCGTGTGAAGCCCAGCGTGGAGCAGGCGGTGAAAACTGACACTCGTCAGATTGCCGCATGGAACAAGTACGTCGCTGCCGTCAGAAGGAACCCCAAGGATGTGTGGGATTTGAAACAGGCTAAACCTGAGCTGCTCAACACGCTCCAGAACACGAAAGCGAGCCAGAAAGAACAGGTCAACGACTACAACACGCTGGTGGAAAAGAAGATGCTTGCGGCTCAGCGCGCCACCACCAGAGAGTCGGTTTTGGACCGCATTCTCTCTGCTGCTGGAAACAAGGAAGTTGAGGAGTTGGACACCGCCGCTTTTGACTCGCTTTTTGGCCAGAAAAATGCCCCAAAGTGTCTTGCTGCGTATCGCTACCTCAAGGAGGCCGGCCATGCGTTGGTGGCTTCGCACAGCGTGGAGAAATGTCAACTGTACATCTCCACCAAGTCTACAGAGTTTCCCTCCAAGGAAAGCAGCAAGACCGCGGCCCATGTCAAGAAGCTACTCTCGGAAATCGTTTCTTCGCATGTTGAGCATCTTCGCGTGTCGGCTTCTCGCGATAAGTTGCCTGAAGACATTTCCTCGGTGCCTTTCTCCACCAACTTTGGGCGCAACTTGAAGCCTCATGCTCCACTTCAGAAGGATGCCATTCTTGAGGACGAGACGGCGTCACAGGTGAAACTTCCATGGCAGAAGGGCCTCTTTGGGCGTAGCGAACCCCAGAAACCCTACTTCACGCCGTGGACTCCACGTCCATTTGTGGGTGCGTTTGCTGTGTTGCCCCACCATATCGAGGTTTCTTTTGAGACCTGTCACGCGGTATATTTGAACGACCCTGTGGCGCGTCCTGGCCATTCCGAGGTGATTTCGCCGTTCCCCGACCATGTGCATGAGAGAGCATACATGTACTATGTGAGAAAGGGTTTGTGATTGGATGGATGAGAGAGATCTGGACAGATTGGTGGACTTGTATATATGGCAGGATAGAGTAACGAGCGAGTATTCTGTAGAGATCGAGAGAGAACATGTGTAGAGAAGATGAGCATCAGTGAAGATAGGCATCAGCAGAGAAGCTCAGCAGAGACAACAAAAATCTGAAGACATGCAGCACCTACAATTCAGAGACTGAAATGATGCTCTATGTTATCGCCATGACTTCCCCCACCTCCTACCTGCCCCACCACCTGCATGCCCCGCATCTCATCAAAGCTACTTCGTCTGCTCAACGCCGAACTGCCGGCATTAGCTCGACTATCGCGAGCCCTCCGAAACGTTCAAACAGCCCGCAATGAACTCCGCTGGATCCAGTCTGAATTGCTGCCTGAAAACTGGGCACATGCGGTGAAACTCCGACTGAGACAGGTGCCGCTACAATACATCCTTGGAACTCAGCCATTTGGCCACTTGATTATTAAATGCCGGCCCGGTGTTCTTATTCCTAGATGGGAAACGGAGGAGTGGGTATCGCTTCTTGCCGACAAACTCCGGCTAGATCAAAATGCATTCTCGATTCTAGACGCATGCACCGGCACAGGATGCATACCGCTACTACTCAAAAGCAAGGGCGCTGGGGCAGTGCACGCGTTCGATGTTTCGCCAGATGCAGTGGCTTTGGCTACTGAAAACGCCGAGACGGCAGGTCTAGATGTCGCCTTCTCTCGGGAGGATGTAATGGCCATATCGTCGGTGCCGGTGGTCGACGTGGTGACGTCAAATCCGCCGTATATTCCTCTAAAGGACTACAGAAAGCCGTACCGCCGAAACGGCGTGGATGAGTCGGTGCGCCGATACGAGCCCCGGCTAGCGTTGGTTGGAGACTTGGAGTTCTACCAGGCGTTGGTGCACAACGTGGTGATTCCGTCGAAATGCCGGGCGTTTGTATTTGAACTTGGTTATGAATCGCAGGCAGAACTCACTGCAAGTCTCTTGCCTGCGGGATGGCTGTGGGGTATATACAGAGACTCTAGCACCCACATACGGTGTGTGATCGGATGGAGAGAAGAGGTGGGAGACTTGCGCACGATGGTAGAAAACGTCAATGTGACGACGACAAACGGGCAGTAAGCCTCGCAATTTTCGCTAGTGAGCTTTGGAGAATAGACGGCATTTAGGCACTTTGGTGTAGACAAGCCTCGACTTTAATGTCGACTAGGAAATGAGCATTTTTACTAAATCTGGCTTTTTCTCGCTTGGCACTCTGGCTACTCCTCGATATTCTTTACCGTTTTTTCTTATTAGCGTCTTCCCGTCATATCACTCCATCGTCTTCTTGCCAATTTTCACACCCATCACTCCATCATCTTCTCGTCGTCGCCGTCACTCAGGCCGATGGCCAGGTCACCAGTTTCGCCCGCCTGGACGGAGGCGTCTTTCGTTTCAGCCACCCCGTTTTTCTCCACCAAATCTCCCTTTGGCTCGACCTTGGCCTCCACCTTGGGTTTCTTTCTTGTGCCCTTTCCTACAGCATTGATGCCCTCTGCACTGAAAACCCTGGTGCCAGTCAAAACATACCCTCCATATCCACGCAGAGTCATGAGTGGGTGCAATCTGCCCTGAATCGTCTGGTACGCACGAGCCCTAGTCTCATAGATGGAAGGGGCCAACACTCTGCGGTCCACGGTGAGTGCATGCTGAGCTTCTAGCAAATGCTCCTTGAATGGTGAGTAAAAAACCACCGGGCGAGATCCACCAACGCGAGGAATCACATGTGAGAGAAGCGACGGAATCAGTAGAGTCGAGACACACACAAGAGCATCGAAGTTCGAGTTCTGTACTAGGTCCAAAGCCGAGTTGATCTCCGCCGCCCGTTTCAGGCGCCGCTTGTATTGGAGCTGTTTCGATGGCCGAAGCTCATTGTATTCCTCCTCCGAAATCGTTTGCCAGTCAATTCTCTCCAGTTCGGGGTCCGCAAATTGGAGCCAACTCAAAGTCTTGATCATTTTTTGCTGGTACTCTTCCAGGTAGTCCGAGTAACGCAATGTGGCCAAGTTGGGGTGTTCGTTTTCGTGGACAAGAAGGATCTGACCCTCGCCCTTCATTCTCTCGAGCATCGCATAGATGATGACTCCGCCAGTATCATCCATGACCAAGTATGAGCCTCCTGGTCTGACGTTGGCACTAGCAAGAAGAAATCCCAACAGCTCCTCACTCATATCAAGCACTCGCGACACATCTTTATCAACGTAGTAGTTCAATAGCTGAGACGCTCCAAGGTACTCGACCTGAAACCGGCGCAAAAACTTCTGCTGTTTTCTCCTTAGGTACTTCTGTTGAGCGAACATGGTTTTCTTGTCAAAGCCACCATGGCCCGCAATAATCTGCTTGATGATTAGCTGGCCTGTGGCCGATGAGGCACCGCTCTTTTTGAGCTCGTCAATTTGCTGGCTATCGAGCGCCTGGATTTCCAGGCCGATATTGATGATATCCTGGTTGGAATCGGCACTCACCGAGAAGAACTGGGTGAGCGCTTCTTGCTCGTTGTCCTCCTCGCCCTCTTTTTCCTCGTCCTCGACGTTATACTTCATGGATTTGATGGGCACTGCCTCGGAGTCCGCATTGATCTCAAAAGACGTTCCGAATGGATGACCAATTATAGACTCCACTTTGAATGCGCCAAATTTTCCGAGAGTTATCGTATTTTCGGGGCGAAGAAGAGCGATCTTGAGACCGTCTGATGGAAGCCTAATGAGGGCATGCTGGCCAGCGGCAATCAACGATCTGCTTTTCGTGTCGATGGGTGAATCAGCCATGATGAAAGTTGAAGGATGGGGGTGTATGCTAACTGTGGAGTCTGATGAACTTGCCGATCTGGAATCCAAATTCGTTACTTCCAACTTGTAGCAGTTGTTGGAGTTGTCGGCACTCGATCAAAATGGGAGTAATTGATCTGGATGTACGACGACGTTTTGCAAGCGTGAAACTTTGCAATCTGACGTGAAGGAAACAATTTCAAATGCAGGCTGGAGATTAAAAAAACAGCGCCGTCTTTCTTTTTTCGAAGGTTCACTTTTCCTGTGTTCCCGCTAGTTGGTAGGTGTGAGAGTCGCAGCCTGCACTCGCGGTTTTTCCTCCAAACTCCATCTCATCTCATCGCACTATGGGGAGGAAAGCTAGAAATAAGCAGGGCATGCCGCCCACGCTCGATGAGTTCAGGGACGGCGCCGAAAGTGGCAGCGGCCCTAGAGGAAGCAAGGTGCTGAAAAAACCGGCGAAAAGAAACGAGTCCAAACGTCCAGCTGACAAAGAATCGTCTCAACCCACCAAGCAGAGAAAGACCCAGGCACGCCAGGAACTGCCAGAGGAGGATAACTTGCCAGAAGTCGATTTGGAGGAGCTTGCATCCACCAGGAAGACGCTTTTTGACGATTCTGAGGACGAGAATGGCGCAAACGACGACGAATTCGACGTGGAAGACTTCCAGGACTCCGACGAAGAGGGCCGTGCGCGCCCCACCTTTTCTGACGACGAAGATGGAGATGACCTTGAAACTTTGAACGCCGCCAACATGGAGGCCTTCTCGAAGCAGTTGGACGAGGAAGAGGAAGAAGAGGCAGCCGAGGCCGAGTTGGAGTTGACGTCTGCCCCACAGCCTCGCGCTAAAGTGCTTCCCACAGATGAAGAAAAGGAGAAGTTGGCTGGCTTGCCCAGCGACGTCACCGCCGTGCGTACGCGGATGATTGAAATCGTCAAGGTGCTTGAAAACTTCAAGGAACTTGCCGAGGAAGGCAAGCTGCGGTCAGAGTACACTCAGCAACTTCTCGGCGACATTTGCGAGTACTTTGGCTACACGGAGTTCTTGGCTGACAAGCTTTTCAACTTGTTCACGCCCGCCGAGGCCATCGAGTTTTTCGAGGCCAACGAGGTGTCTCGTCCAGTGACAATTCGTACCAACACGCTCAAATCACGTCGCCGAGATTTGGCTCAGACGCTTGTCAACCGAGGTGTCAATTTGCAGCCCATCGGCAAATGGACCAAGGTTGGTCTCCAGGTGTTCGACTCTCAGGTGCCCATTGGCGCCACGCCGGAATATCTTTCGGGTCAGTATATATTGCAAGCTGCTTCGTCGTTTTTGCCTGTGATGGCACTCGACCCTCAGCCCAATGAGAGAGTTCTCGATATGGCAGCTGCTCCCGGCGGTAAGACGACCTACATCTCGGCGCTCATGAAAAACTCGGGCTGTGTGTTTGCTAATGACGCCAACAAGGCGCGTACGAAGTCGTTGATTGCCAACATCCTGCGTTTGGGCTGCAAAAACACCGTGGTGTGCAACTACGATGCTCGTGAATTTCCCAAGGTGATTGGAGGGTTCGACCGTGTTTTGTTGGATGCGCCATGTTCAGGAACTGGAGTCATTGGCAAGGACCAGCTGGTCAAGGTCAGCAGAACAGAGAAGGATTTCATCCAGATTCCCCACTTGCAGAAGCAGTTGTTGTTGAGCGCCATCGACTCGGTCAATGCACACCTGGCCACTGGCGGCGTGATTGTGTACTCCACTTGTTCCGTTGCTGTTGAAGAAAACGAGGCGGTGGTTGATTATGCTTTGCGTAAACGCCCAAATGTGAAGCTTGTTGAGTCTGGACTCGAGATTGGAAAAGAGGGCTTCACGTCTTACAGAGGCAAGCACTTTGATCCTCGTGTGCGCATGACACGCCGCTACTACCCTCATACTTACAATGTGGACGGGTTTTTCGTGGCCAAGTTCGTTAAGACCGCACCTTCTCCTCACGATATCACCAAGCTGGGTGCGAAGGAGAAGGAGGCGCTTGCACGTGCGGAGGCTGAAGAGGAGGGCATCATCCATGGTGACTTTGCTGAGTTTGACGATGCCGAGGACAAGTCCTTCATCGAAAAGTCTGTTAAGCGTGGCATGAGGCGGAAGGGTCTCAACCCAAACACCAGAAAGGAGTAGTGTAACATAGAGAATCGAGAGAACGTCTAGGCGAGTGAGATTGTAGGCAGTGAAGCAAGCGGTGTGGCGCTGGCTATCTGCGAAGTGAAGAAGTTCGAGAGTCTTAGAGCAACGATTGTTCAGCGCAAGATTTCACCAACCCAATTTACAGTGCAGAGCTTTCTGCCTTCTATTTTTATTCAGACGCATTCGTTAGCAGCGTCAAGGATTTCATCCCTACCCTGGCTCTACTTCCATCTAGAACCTCATCAAGTTGACGTTTCCCAAACCGTGCTCCTTGATGTACTCTGCGCCAAACTCCTCGTACTCGGCCTTACTCACATAGCAATTTTTTGACTCCTCGCTGTTCGCCCACTTGCTCATTCCCCTCCAAGGATCAATGATGGGAGCAGCAGTATGAGTGACATTGAGCGGTGAGTCGGTGGGCAAAAACGCCTTAATCTCAGCCCGAAGGCGGTCACAGAAATTGGGAACAAGCGAGCCTCCTCCAGTCACGAAAATGTTCTCTAGCATTGCACGCAGCGTTCCACCGGGGCTGAGATTGCCGTCGAAGTTTCTGAACAAAAGATTGTGCACAACCTCAGGGATCCCTGCCAGATCGAGCCCCGCCATATGAGGCTGGAAGTAGATTTCAGGCACCCGGATGCGCTCGATATTGACGTGAAGCTGGTGATTCTGCTTGATTATCTCCGGGTGGTTGATGAGCTCGTCCGGATCGTGGCCTTCGGCCTGCATGGCAATAGTCAAGTTGGGTCTGGGGCCATAGATGAATTTATGCAAAGTGGAGTTGCGCCAGTCAAAAGACTCGGCCACGGCAAAAGTATCCTCGTGGTGGAAGTTGGGATCGTGCTCGAGAAGCTGCTCCTCTAGTTTCAAGATCTCGCTCATGGTTTCTGACTGCTCGTCTTCTAGAGCCTCGGTGCTTACGTCTCTGTAGGCATTCCAGTCGCTGTCGTCAGCACCAAACGTGTCGTTGGGGTCGTTATCAATTGTCGACGCCGTAACGTTTCTTTTCCTTTTTCTGGCTGCGCCGCCTCCGTCATTGGCCATGGTAGCTAGAGCTTTCATACGCTGCTGAGCCGCCATGGACTTGCGGTCCTTCATGGCCACAATGTGTTTCGCCCGCTTTTTATACTCGGCAATATGCTGCGCAACCTCCAAGCGTTTGCTACTACACCAGTCGCCTAGATCGCGGAGTCTCCAATCCTCTTGTTCCTTCTCGTACTGGGCCTCTTCAGCCTGCGCACGCTGGCGATCTTCCTTGGCCTTGATGCGAGCCATGTAGTTAATTTTGACGAGTTTCTGCCGCCTCTTCTCTTTGATCTGCTCCTCCGTTAACTCCACATCGGGAACCTCAGCAAGAGGCCATGCGGTGACCGGATCAATTTCCTCCTCTTCCTCAGCCTCGATTCCTGCTTGTGACCGTGCGTGTTTGATCAGCCGCAGCAACAGCTCGATGTACTTGGACAAGTCACGAACGTCCTCAAAGTCGGCAGCTTGCACCCTGCGCTCAGCTTCGTCTTTGGAGAGCGACAGAAGTTCCTCTTTGATTTTCATGTAGTAAGCGTGCTCCTCTTCCTTTTTCTTCAAGTTTTCTATTCTCTTTGCCGCGGCCTGTTCCTGAAGTCTGCGGCCGTGTTCACGTCTTTTCTCGGCTTGGCGGGCCAACTCCTCGTCGGATTTTTTCGCCTTTTCTGGGGCCAACTCCACCGGCATCTGAAGCACCACATCGTTCTTCTCGAGGTTGTCCATTTCTAGGTACGTGGCCAACTCGCTGGCGTAGTCCTGCAGAACATAAGCATGGTCTTGGAGAATGCTGGTGCAGTGGCCGTTGGTGAGTCTCTGGGGAAAATACGGATATTTGAGTGCAAGCAACTTCTGCAAGTAATCCAGCCCCGGGTTTCCGCCCCAGTCGATGCGCTTGCTGTTCAGAAGGATGCCTTTACCATCTACGACAGGAATGATGTGGGTCAGCTCGTTGCCAGCGGAGATCACCATCCCCGACTTTCCAGCAGCATTGGAGTTGTAGTATGAGAACAAAGAGTCGATTCCAATCGCCACTTTGGGCGCCTGGTATGCCTCGAACATGATCTCGTACATGCCCTTTCTCTGGGTTGACGGACACCCCACGGGCTCGGTGAGAATCACAGGGTTGTTGAGCTTTCCATTGTCAGACGTCACGCCCAAATGTTCAAGCAGATAATCGAAGATGCTCTCGACGTAGTCCCAGTTGGTTATCAAAGGCCCATCAAATGGGCTTTTCGAGCTGGACCGGAGCGTGGCATGGTACGGAGCCTCTCTGTGCACGTCATTGCCAATAATGGTCAAAGTTCTTCCGGATTTGCGGTCTCTGTACTTCGCCACAAGACACGGAAACACGTTGTGGGGATCTGGAGAATTGGTGAGGCCTGCACGCACATTAGCTGATCCGAAATCGAAAGCAATGGGCACGTTTTCGGCGTATGTTGTAGAAAAGCGCTCGGGTTCGCTGGGGGCCTCTGTTTCTCGAAGATATGCCACCTTTTGGGGCGGGAGATCTTCTTCAGTTCGAGTAGCCATGGGTGCAGTACCAAGTCTGGTGAGAGAAACGAGTGAAGTAGAGCGAAATTCAAGGCGATAGCAGGAGGAGGAAAAGAAGGTCGTTTTGGTTATTTTCACTCGATTTGCAGAAATTGCGATTTTTCTGGCTCTACGGCGGCACTCACTTTGCAGCGATTTACTTCGGTCCCATGTGGCACTCTGCCCGAAGGAGGTAGCAGACGACCGCTAAAACCGTGAGGAATTCGCAAAACCTGGAATTGGCGTCTCGCCACCAAACTGCCAATTCACAGTTTCTCAATTTCCTTTTCTCATTTCCCACTTCCCACTTCCCCGATTTTTCACCTACCCATTTTCCCGCTCGCCCCACCCGTGCCTCCCACAACCATGGCCAACCCAACGTCGGACGACAACCAATTGAACGTCCAAGGCTACAACATCGTCACCATCCTCAAGAGGTTGGAGGCGGCCACGTCCAGACTCGAAGATATCACCATTTTCCAGGAAGATGCCAACAAAACCGACTCGCCCCTTCCTGTTGGTGAATCAACATCTGAAGACTTGGTGAACGTCAAGGTGGCGACTCCGCCAGGCGCAGGCGCTTCCGCTGAGACTACGGCCGAGCCCGTTGAAAAGCCCAAGAGTGTAGTGGAATTCGATCGCTTCATTGCTGACACAATTGAGCCATTCGTGGTGGCATCCCACGAAATCGACCCCGTGGTGGGCCAGGCGGCCGATGCATTGAAGGCAGCGTTTGAAAAGGAGAGCGAGTTTTTGGAGCTTGTGACACGGGCCAAAAAACCGGCGCCGAGCGACCCGGCGTTTGCCGAAGCGTTGGCCCCAATTAACGCCCATATCGAGGCGGTCAACTCCATCAAGGACGCGCACCGCAAGTCGGAATTTTTCAACCACTTGAACACAATCAGCGAGGGAGTTCCGGTGCTCGGCTGGGTGGCCACGCCCACGCCAATCTCCTACATTCCAGAGTTCAAGGACAGTGCGCAATTCTGGGCCAACCGCGTCATCAAGGACTACAGAGACAAAGATGCCAAGCACGGCGAATGGGTGAAGGCGTTTTTGCTGCTTTTTGAGCCGTTGAAGGCCTATGTTAAGGAGTTCCACACCGCCGGACCATCGTGGAATCCACAGGGCAAGGAGCTTGGCGATGCTCGCAAAACTTCAGCGCCACCGGCCGCTGGAGGCCCTCCACCTCCTCCTCCTCCTCCTCCGCCTGCTCCTCCTGCCACGTTGTTTGAGGAACTGGCGCCTCCTGCTGGCGGTATGAATGCCGTTTTCGCCGCGTTGAACCAGGGAGAAAACGTCACTTCAGGCCTTAAAAAGGTGGAAAAGTCGCAGATGACCCACAAAAACCCCGAGTTGCGTAGCCTGGCGCCCGTCGCTTCTTCGAGACCGGCGCCGCCCAAGAAACCCGCTACGTTGTCGCAGACTGCGCCAAAGAAGAAACCAGCACGTAAGGAGTTGGTGGACGGCAGCAAATGGATCATCGAGAACTTCACGGCCGCCGATGCTCCAGAGCCCATTGTCATCGAGGCCGAGATGCTGCAGTCGGTTTTCGTCGGCAACACCTCGGGCATCACTGTGCAAATCAAGGGCAAGGCCAACGCCGTGTCTTTGTCTGAGACGACGAGAACCGGCGTGGTTGTGGAATCGTTGATTTCGGGCGTGGACGTGATCAAGTCCGTGAAGTTTGGTGTCCAAGTTACCGGTGTAGTGCCGCTTATCACCGTGGACCAGTCGGACGAGGGTGCCATCTACTTGTCTCAAGAGAGTATCGATGCTGGCGCACAGGTGGTGACATCGAACACAGTCGCGTTGAATATCAACGTTCCTAAGGACGGCGACTTTGCCGAGTTAGCTGCGCCCGAGCAGTTCAAGCACTCCATCAAGAACGGCAAGTTGGTGTCGGAGGTGGTTGAGCACGTTGGTTGAGTACAATGCAAATTATTTTTAGGTTTCTGGCCGACTTCTTTTATTTCTACGATTTGCCGTTTCGGTTTTTCCGAAATTTTGGCGTGCCATCGTCTTCACTGGCATTATCTTCGCCTGTCTCAATCGGGACGCATCACGTGCCCGCGAAGTTGATGGAAGATTCTTCACAGAGGAAAAAAATCTCATCTATAGATAGCGTCGTTTGCCACTGCGCCATATAATTTATTGAATCCGAGCATAATACCAACCACAGCACAATGGCGAAAGAAACCAAGTTCTACGATCTTTTGGGAGTCTCGCCCCTGGCGTCCGACAACGAGTTGAAGAAAGCCTACAGAAAGGCAGCTTTGAGATACCATCCCGACAAAAACCCCAGCCCCGAGGCCGCGGAAAAATTCAAGGAGTTGTCTCACGCATACGAGATTCTTGCCGATGATCAGAAAAGAGAAATCTACGACACATACGGTGAGGAAGGCTTGAGCGGAGCTGGCCAGGGAGGTATGGGTGGAATGAACGCCGACGATATTTTCTCGCAATTCTTCGGAGGCGGCTTTGGCGGCATGGGCGGCATGGGTGGCGCATCTCGTGGCCCTGCCCGCGGTAAAGACATCAAGCACTCGCTTTCTTCCTCTTTGGAGGACTTGTACAAGGGTCGGGTGGCCAAGTTGGCTCTCAACAAGACGATTCTTTGTAAGACGTGCGATGGTCGCGGCGGTAAAGAAGGCAAAATCAAGAAGTGTTCGTCGTGTCACGGTCAGGGTGTGAAGTTTGTCACCAGACAGATGGGACCCATGATCCAGAGATTCCAGACCACCTGTGACGTTTGTCAGGGTACCGGCGACATCTGCGACCCCAAGGACAGATGTACTGCTTGTAGCGGAAAGAAGACACAGAGCGAGCGCAAGATTTTGCTGGTGCACATTGACCCCGGTATGAAGGATGGCCAGAGAATTGTCTTCAGCGGCGAGGGTGACCAGGAGCCTGGTGTAACACCTGGTGACGTGATTTTCGTGGTGGACGAACAGCCCCACGACAAGTTCAAGAGACAGGGTGCTGATTTGTACTACGAGTGCGAGGTGGACTTGTTGACTGCGCTTGCCGGTGGTGACGTAGCTTTCAAGCATGTTTCGGGCGACTACATCAAGTTCACGATCCTTCCTGGCGAGGTGATCGCACCTGGTCTGACCCGCGTGATTGAGAAGCAGGGTATGCCTGTCTACAGAAGCAGCGACCACGGCAACTTGTTCATCCAATTCAGCGTGAAGTTCCCCGCGGAGAACTTTACCTCTGAGGAGAAGTTGCAGCAGTTGGAGCTGATTTTGCCTGCCAGAACCCCTGTGTCGATTCCCAAGGGCGCCGAGGTTGATGAGTGTGACTTGAACAAGGTGGACCCCTACAAGCACCTGCAGAACAAGAGAGGCGCAGCCCACGACTCTGACGACGAGGAGGGCCAAGGCCAGCCTGGTGTGCAGTGTGCATCTCAGTAAGGAGGACTGGAGAGGAAAGATGGGTCAGCAAGGGTGGAGGAGAAGGTTTATGGTGATAGAACGCGGAGCTAATACAGCCCTTTATGGAAGAAAAATGTGCAGGCGCAAGCGATGGAAATGATTCTGGTCGCAGGCGTGTCTGGTGTAGTTTTCAGTCCGTGGTGGACCTGAGATCTCTTCCATTCTCAATGTGTAGTCTTGCGCCAGCTCCCCACGGTTAAGATCATGCCGACCAAGGATTGATATCTTTGATGGCATCTTAATAATTGAGAGTCAACTTTATCGTAGATTCTGCGTTGTGCTAGAAGCCATGGCCGTATGGCCCAAACTTCAAACTCGTTGCCTCGCTAGTAATACGATCATTCATTATCTGTGACATTGTCATTAATTGTAACACAAGTTTTTTCATACTCGCGACTTTCGAACCCCCTGGCCCCGTCTATATACATTAGCTTGTCTTCTGGAGTGCCATGAAGTAGTTTCCCAATCCCGCACAGGGCGTGAACTTCCAGCCCAACCCAGGCACATAAGCACATCCTCTGGAGTCCACAACTTTCACGTGGCCCGCATTTTTTGCCACCCAGGCCCGAATTTCGCTCTCGTTGATGTATTTATCAATGGTATGAGTGCCAGGAGGCACAATGCCGAGAATATGCTCTCCCATCGCAATCGTAGTAAACCAGCTGACGGGATCGCGGTTTATGGTCGATAAAAACACCCATCCTCCTGGCGCCACTCGCTCCAACACCTGCTTCAACACCTCAGACGGGTAGTCTACATGCTCAAGCATTTCGAACACGGTGACAATGTCGTACTTCTCATGGGCAGGAAGATCCTCTATGGCACAGAGCTGGTAGTCTATTTTTTTCTGAAGCGCTGGATCCTGGTTCTGGTGCACCTTAGCAGCCTCAAGAACATCAGCAGAAAGATCCACGCCCGTCACGTGCTGTATCCATGGGAGTCGCCCAAGCGACTCGCTCAAGATGCCTCCACCACATCCTACGTCGAGAGCACGAAGCTGGCCTGCACGAAGAACCGATTCCTGTTTTTCTTGCTGTTCCTGTAGTATACGAATCCGGACATCTTGAGGAAGTAGGTCCACGCTGAATGGTGGAATGTACACTTCCTCTTCATCTTCTTCAAGATTTTCGTTGATCTTGATATGGTTCTTGACCAATTCCTGGATATAGTCCATGCGGAGCAAGTTCATCTTGTGGAGAATCCGCTGAGGGCCACTGGTGTCCCACCACGAAGACGCCAATGCGTTGAAATGGAGCATCTCGTCTGCAGATGCTGCTGTGGGTTTTGAAGCTTGCGAAACAAGCCGCCGGAAACCGAGGTGCCGGGCACACCCGCCTAGTATCGTTCTTTTGACAGTGGTGTACATGATGCAGGACATCTGGGAAATGGAACAAGAGGAGGACTACAAGGAAAGAGATTGGTAAGGCGACCTGGAGAGAACACTTGGTGGATATATATTGCAGGATTCACTAGGAAACAGGTATTGAAAGTTTCATCGCCAGTCGCCGTGGCCATTGTTGTCTTGGTGGTGAAGTAGGGCGTGAATTCGTGAAGAGCTTATCGACATCAAATGAGACAAAAGTGTCTCCATAGTCGAAATGGACGTATTGAAATAGTGAGGTGAATTTGCTATTGCAATATCTGGCATTCCTGATTTTCTACAGTGAAGACATCTTTAGATTTGTTGCGTGGATCCAGATTGTCTGCGAAAGTAGAAAGCACATTGCCAAAGACAGAACAAAGTCAACATGGACAATTTCAACATTCAATTATCTCGCTTGATCAGGATTCTCCTTTCACTGAACATTTAACTTCTTGTTATTATAGACACCCTATTCTTCTGAGTGCTCCTTCTAGTTCTTATCCTCCTCCATCTTCGTGCTCGTCCTACATACACGCACAAATCATCTACCATGGACCCAGACGGCCTTGTGGCCACCCGAGCCAAGCGAGCCAACGCCGGGCTGCGGCTCAAACAGCTCATTCAGATTGAAGAGCAGGCCTCGGAAGTCCTGAATTTGGTGTACAATGACGACGACGAAAACGTCCGCCTTCTCTTTGAAGAGGACGAAAACGACGACGAGTTCGAGGAAAGCGAGCAAGAAAGTGAAGAGGAGGAAGACGGCGATGACGAAGATGCCGAAGATACACCAGAAAATGCCGAGACTGAAACGGACGGACAAGAAAACCAGAAGATAGACCAAGTCCTGGACGATGGTGCAGCCGTCAACCCTGACGAAATGCTCTCAGATTCAGACCTCTCAGCATCCGATGTTGACAACAGCGAGGGAGAAGTCGAACTACAAAGAGAAGAACGTGCTCGCAAGAGAAAGAAGCGCACAGGGCCGGTGATCCCCGCCATCAAGAAACCCCGGCCTCAGAAGGTGAAGAAACCCGTGCCTCCCAAAGCTCCAGAGGTGGTTCGAGTCACGGAAAGAAGAGCGTCGTCACGTAAATCTGCCATCCAGAATAAGCAACGACTCGAAGAGAGACTTCGTGAGGACGAGGTGCGGCGTGCTGCGCTTCCACAGGTTGTTCGGCCCACATTCCGAGAAATGACCCAAGAGGAGAGAGTCGCGGAAGCTGTGGAGACCGAAAAGGCCAACATCGCATCGCTCAACATGTTTCTTGAGCAGGAGGTGCTACGAAAGGAGCACCAGAAAAACATCTTGCACCTGCGGCGGCCTCCGCTCACCAACATGGTGAGGTTCTATTCGGCCGAAACACTCGTAACGCCATTGGACGAGATTGAAGATGCACGCCACGTGCTTGGACTTTTTGACAAGAAGAAGAAACGCCGGCGGCGGCTCTACGGCGATGAGCCTGACAAGAGACTCCCGGGAGATGTTGACCCCGAGCTCCCGTATTACCGGCGAGAAATGGAGGAGTTACGGCGGCGCGAGTTGATTGAGGTGGAGCAAAGACGGCAGCAGCAGCTTGAAGAAGAGCGGCGTCGGTTTCTCGAGAGCCAGGGTCGTGGGCCGGATGGTCAGTTGTTGAACAAAGAGAACGGAAATGGCGCACAAGTGGGGCAGAACACAGATGAAGCAGCGGAAACGAAAGACCTAGAAGAAACGGAGAAGCCAGCACCCGGAGATACTGAAAAAAGAGAACCAGAAGAGATCGCAGAGAAGCCAGTGTCTGGAGAGAGCACGGAGACTCCTGAATCTGAAGGGAAAACAGAGAAGTCAGCATCCGAAGAGAAAGCGGAAAATGCCCAAAACGGAGACAAAGGAGAAGAAAACGAAGAAGCAGTATCACATGGTGGGTCTGTGGAACCGGAAGCAGACGGCCCTTCTTCGGAACCCATCAAGAAAGAAATGAGCGAGGAGGTGGAGGCTGCACGGCCTGAGGGCGCCAAAAACGAAGGCACCCCGGGAACACCCAGGCGTGTGACATTTGCAACGCCTGAGGAAGAAGCAACCGACCCAGAGGAGCTGAAACCTATTGTGAAACAAGACAACATGGACTACGATAATGACCTCGAAGAGCCCGAGAGTTTATACCGCCCTGCTGCAGACGGATCTATATATGAGGGCCCAGTGCAGCACGTTGCCCGGAACTTGGTGTTCCTTCTCAACTTCGACGACCAGGAACGCTGGGGTCTCACGGAGGTCAAGGTCAAAGCGGTTCTCTTTGGCGAGGACGCCCATCTAGGTCCCGGACGTCGCCACGGCGACATGAAGACCATTCTCAAGTCGTCGGTGCGCCTGAATAACCCGTATGCCAAACAGCAGGAAGACACTCCCGACGAGCTACTAGTGCCAGTCAACACCATCACAGAGGAGTCGCCGATATTTGAGGTGCTCACAAAACTTCCTCGTCTCGGTGATAAAGAAATCTGGGAGGAGGAAGAGTTCGTGCACGATGTTGTCGACAGCGACGAAGTCCGCATCAAGACAGATACTCCATCGGGGCTCTACTTACCCAACGGCAACAAGAAGGCGTGCTTCATTTCTGGGCGCGAGGTGCGCTACTTCGACCCGACAACGGGCGTGCCCTACGACGACAAAGATGTCTTCCAGATCATCAAGGCGGTGGAGGCGGGTGCGTACTCGTTTTATAGCATGGGCAAAGACCAGAACAACTACGGGGCTGTGGAGTTGTACCTCAACAACCGCCAGGAGGGGCGCCATGCAAAGGGCGTGCCCGAGGGTTTTGCTGAGTAGTTTGCTTCCCAGACTGGCTAGGCCAATGTTTCCCTCTTATATAGTACATACCTACGCGCTTTAGTCTAATATGAATCCATGCTGCTCTATGTATTATGTGTTGTGCTGCACATCCTTTTCGTGGGCGGTGATCAAGTCTTTCTGGAACTTCATGAGCTTGGCACGGAGCACCGGAATAAGGTGCTGCTTGATAGCCAGCTCATGTTCTGACTCAATCTGAAACACATACTCATCCTCATCCTGGTCGTGAACAAACTCATCTATGGTGATCGAGCCCGACACTTCCGACGAGTCGTCTTTCTTTGATCCGCCCACAGAAAACACAAGCTTCATGTCGTAAATACACAAAACCTTGCCCTTTCTCTGAGTCACATCACAGTCGCCCAGAACCGTGGTGATTTCGGTAATCTCGAGCACGTATGTCTCGCTATCAGCCTTGGTGCTCACCACATTGGAGCTAAGATAGTCCTTCGTCCAAGGGAGGCAGTTTTTATCTACCCAGTGCCTGCGGTTAGACCAAGAACTTTCCAATTCCAACCAAACCTTTTTATTTTATTTCTATCTAACATACCAGTTATTGGGGTTGTGAACAACCATGGTGGTTGGAAAGGGTGCGACGAGAAGCTTATGGAATTCTCGCTGTGCAGGACGTTTTTCATAGGTTCGAACGAATACATCGTCACTCGGACCAGGTGTAAGGGCTTTTTGCCCGGAGCGCGGCTCCATAGCGGTAGAACAAGAATGGCACCGGAATTAGCACACATCCAAAAAGAGCTAGAACCGTGGTTGCCCAGTGGATGCCCATGCCCTCGTACATTTGGAGCCCAAAGAGTGGGAAAGCACCGGCCATGATCGACCTGATGAACGAGTTGGTGGCCATGGCGGAAGCAGTGTACTTTCGATACGCCTCAACAGTGTAGGCGAAGATGCCGTTGAACACCAAAATGGTGCCCACGCCGTAGACAAACGACCCGATTATGGGACCAATCCAGTGGAGGTGACTATAGGAGGTCCATGCGATGATAAAGAGGCCCATGGGGACGACAAAAACACCCACCATGAGCGGAAGAAACCGGAACTCA
Source organism: Hermanozyma aechmeae (assembly GCA_030583085.1). Taxonomy (NCBI): domain Eukaryota; kingdom Fungi; phylum Ascomycota; class Pichiomycetes; order Serinales; family Metschnikowiaceae; genus Hermanozyma; species Hermanozyma aechmeae. Next base: position 285,052 of record JAJMHA010000004.1, on the reverse strand, counting down.
GCTTTAGGGACTCCACCGTTTCTCTCCACGAGCCTCACGTAGTACTTATTCACCACCACAGGACTGAGGAGAGCAGTGAGTCCAAGGCCAATGATAAGACCCAAGAAGGCAAGTCCTTGCGACTGGATATCGAAGTGATATACGGTGCGGAAAATGTATGGGAACGCCACGAAGAACATATAGACGATCGCCAACGTGAAGCCGGTGTAGAAACAAAGGACGATGGTCATGTAGTCTCTGAAAATAAGCTTAAACGGGCGCTCACTGGATGTAAGGATGGATCGGGCAAGCAGCCGACCGTCTCTCTCGATTGGCGCATACCACCGACTGTCGCCTGTTTCCTTGCGGAGTCGCTGGGCCTTTTTCCGAAGCAACACTGGCTCGTATGTCTCGGGAACAAAGAGCACCACGGCAAGAACCAGGAGTCCTGACCAGATGCACATGATGTGGAATGTCCAGCGCCAGCTGATGTGCTGATTGACGAGGCCGGAGATTAATGGTCCTAGTCCGGGCCCGAGAAATGGCGACGCCAGGTACATCACCAATGCCTTGTTGAGCTCTTTGGTCTGGTCTTTGAGATGTGCTGTGCGGTCGGTTTTCCTGAAAAGGTCGGAGAACGTGCCTGAAGCCACTGACATGAACGACGACCCAAAGAAGCCTGCCACAAGACGCGAAAACAAGATCAGGCCGAAATTGTGGCTGAATGACGGCACAAACTGCATTGCAAAAACCACAAAGAAACCCACCGTGTACACTGGTTTGCGGCCGTGAAACTCCAGAATCGGAGAAAGAAACATTCCGCCGGTGCCAAGCGAGACGATGAAAAGCGAGATGCCGAGGGTCGAGACCTCGTGGCCTACCCCGAACTCCTTCATGATTGCTGGCGAAGCGAGTGCCCACACTGACGAGATTGATGTGATGCACACGGATCCCAATGACACCACGGAAACAATGACCCACTTGTGGATTGCGGAGAGACGGAGGGCATCTTCGCAATCGATTTCGTCAGCACTGAATTTGACTTCGTAGTCTGTCGACACGATATCGTCTGAGCTAGCTTCCTTTGACATATAAGGGTTCAGCTACACACCATGAATTGAGTGGATGTCGTTCATGCGTTTCGGCTTCGGGCCGAACAGCGAGCAGTCACGTGAGCTCGGACTTTTGCGCGATGCGGGGCCCTGAATCTACGATGCTCATGGTGCTGATAACTGGTCCAAGCTGAAGGATTAGATTATGCGGCGCGCCCTGAGATGTGCATGTACACACGGCAGCATTTTTTTTTTTGCTTAATGCAAGTGCAGCTCGCGATGGTAGATCTGTTGGCGAAGTCCCAATATTGCGCAGTGCCGACTAACGCAACGGGAATGCAGTGTGAAGTGCCATTCAAGATAGCAGAGAATGCAAATTAAAGATTTCCTCAAGTAAATGTATATGCGTTTAAATCGAGAAAATCAAGAAATGAGACTCGGCACGTCTCGAGCTGGGACTCTGTAGCCCTTCAGCCGGTCACCGTCCTGCCCCAAAGTACCGGACCATCAAGATAGAACGACCTCCCCGCAGATTCTGGGACGATGCCCAAGAAATAGGACGAGGTTTGGCTTACGATTGTCATAAAGGAATTCTCGATACTGCTTTTTCGGTGTAAGGGACAATATTGAAGTTGTCGCTGAAGCACACACGAGTGTTCCATGTTTACTGCACGTGGCCCCTGTAAGCCCGACCTGAAGAACATTTGACTATAAATCAGCATTACTTCCAAATGAAGTCTGCACCACACAGTAACCTGAAAAACGCAGTGTCCCCGTTCGCTTGCTTGGTGACACATGCATGCACCGCGTCTGCGTCCACGAAAATCTCCAGTACGGCTTGGCGCAGGGCGTCGAATAAATTAATACAAATTCTGTGCCCGATTCTCCAGACTGTCGAAAATGAGCTCTGGCGCGCTCATTTGCCTCGAAATACTTTAATCTCGTGTGGACATACGTGTTATTGTCTTTCGCACCCATCCTTCATCCAACATCCTCCACCTCGTTGAAGTCTGACATGCCGAGCATCGAGCTCCTGGACCTAAAAAACAAGCCGTTCCACGATTTGGAAAAACCCAAGCTGGCACAAGTAGCTTCACGTGCCTATTTGTACCTTGCTGTCCAGCTGGTCTCCATCGTGGCGGTCTACGTCAACTATGCATATTTACAAGAATGGCACCCGCTTCTAGCCCCGACACTTCTCGGTGCATCATCGGCAGGACTCGCCCAGAGCATCAGCCAGTGCTACAAGAACATAGCCTCTGAAGGAAAGTTGTTCAAGTTCTTGGTATGGGGTCTGATCAATGGATGCTTCACGGAACTATGGATTGACATGTTGATGGCACGAGTCACGAATGTGGTAAGCCGTGTGGTCATCGACCAGACTATTGGTGCGTCCTGTTTTCAGCTAGCGTTCTCGCTACTCTCTGCTGCGTGGGATTTGGACAGCACCACCAGTCCTCGAACCACCTACCTCCGATCTATGCGCTTGAGCTACTGTTACTGGCCGTTTGTATCTGCGGCCATTTTCACACTTGCACCCGAACAGCGCATGGTCATGTGCAGCTGCTTGGCCAATTTTGTGTGGAACTTGATCTTGACCAGATTGGGATAACTGGGGAGCGAGCTCACTGCTGGAGACTAGACAAGGACAGGGAAATATTTTGTAACGATCAAGAAAGCATTGCGTTTGTTGCAGATGTGACGAAGTTGGTTTCCCGTGTCGGAAGAAACGGGCCAATAAGTGAAGTGAAGAAGCGGAGGAACAGAGAAGGGATAGAAAGGTACGAGTCTCGGATAGATGCGTCACATATGCGAAGTGGTTGCTAGTATTTATTGGAGAGACAATATACATCGACATATATTACCACCTAAGAATGGCTAGTGACCCAAGATAAGTTGTAAATTGTAGACAGAGGGCTGGCAAATTCTACATGACTAATTCTCAATATTATGCATTACTCTTCTCTGAATCACCTCCTGAAAGACTTGAGCACATCATGCTTTTTGCCCTTGGGCTTGCCGGACTTTCTCTTCTTGTGCACCTTGTTCGAAAACGGAACGAAGCCCACATCTTTTTGAGGTCCACGGGCACTTTCCGGCAACAAGTACTCTGGCACATGTTTCAAATGCACTTGCACTTTCAGCGCATGCAATTCCTTGTCGTGCCGAAGCGAAGCCAAATCCTGGGGATTTTCTTCAAAGAACCGCTTCAACTTCTCACTGTTGAGCAACTCGCGCTTGATCTCCGCCACACGAGCCTCACGAATCGCCGTCAGTGTCACCGCACGGAAAGCATCCTCGGCTCTGTACCGGAAAGACTCCACCTGCTTCATATCGAACTGGTAAGGCGAAAGAGAAAGTCCTGCTTTCAGCTGCTGTTTCTCAATACGTGCCATGATTTTGTCGTCCTTTTTGGGTCCACCTGTACCGGCCGCTCTGTGCTTCCCGACCTCGTTCTTAGGTACCACGAAGGAAATGGCCATTCCGGCCTTTCCAGCACGCGCTGTGCGGCCAACACGATGAACATAAGCTCTGGAGGTGGTTGGAAGGTCAAAGTTGAGCACACAGGCAACGTTGATGAAATCTACTCCTCTGGAAACACCAAATTCAGAGTCTGACTTCTTCGACTTCGTCCTTTTAGTCGCCTTTTCTGTATCCTCTTGCTCGCCGGCTAGGTCATCGGTCTCGTTGCTTTCGTCTGTGGCAATAAGAAGACGATAAAGACCCTTATTGAAAGATTCCACAATGTGCAATCGAGAGTTGACTGGAAGTTCCGAATTCAACACTGCGGTTTTTATGCCAAACTGCTCGAGAAACAACTTGAGCCTGTACCCACGTTCAACGTTGTTCACAAAGATGAGAGTTTTCCCCTTGATCAAGTTCAACACAAAAATGACATACGTGAGGAGGAATTTATCAAACTCAGAGCAACGAGCATAAAATTGCACCAACTGACTGGTAGCACGCTCAGCTTCATTGAGACGGAGAACTGCAGGACGCGAGCAGAATCTCCGCTTCAAATCGTCTACCTCCTCATTAACCGTAGCAGACATCAAGAAGGTCTGGAGGTTGGTTTTCACAGGCAAGTACTTCTCGAGCAGCTGCAAATCTTCCATGTAGCCATAGCTCAAAATTAAGTCAACTTCGTCAATAACAAGATTCTGAACCTGCGACAAATCTATAAGGTTGGAAGTGACGTTAGCATCGAGGATCTCCATGAGCTTACCAGGAGTGGCCACCACAATGTCTGGCTTATTGTCCAAAAGCGAATGCACCACCAGGTCCGAGAAATTCAGTGAGACGTTTACTGCCTGTATTTTGTTGTTGCAGAAGATGACGAGTTTTTCCACAAACTGTGTCACTTGGTTGGCGAGTTCTCTAGTGGGCACCAAGATGATCGACTTGACACAGCGAGCACCATCTCTCTGAAGAATATTTTGCACAATAGGAATACAGTATGCTGCGGTTTTACCCGATCCTGTGCTGGACTTGGCTATAATGTCTCTTTTGTCTTCCAATGCCAAGGGAATGCTGCTGGACTGAATGAGGGTCGGTTTTGTGAAACCCAAGACGTCTATGGCTTGAAGAATACGGGGATCAAGATTTAGCTTGTCCCATGATCCTGCATTGTCCACGTATACCTGTGCTGCGGACTTGTCCATTATAGTGGGTGTAGATGAGATTGCAGACTGAGATACTGAGATGAGCAGACTGAGATGAGCCTTCACGCAGGAACAGAAAGAGTGGGGATTGGAGTTTACCGAAACTCGACAAAGGAATTTGCGATGCTATAGCCTTGCAAAAATGAAATAAATGTCAAAATCTAGCTTCCAGTGAGTCCTTAGTTCTCTTGATAACCATGAAAGTTCAGCACTTCCATCGTTAGTGAAAAACCTGCCCTGACCCAAGTGCCCTGCAAGGAGACTAAAGGATTAAGCCATCAACCTGACTATTGAGCTCTTTTTAACCGTATTTGGACAACATTTCTTCCGTTTTATGTACGAGCACCTCCAGTCTTCTCACTCCATCCTAAGCACACAACTCGGAACCACAAAGAAACACGAAAAAGTGATGTATTTTTATGAATTTTAAATAATAGTAATTCATGAAATTCATGAAATGCATTTTTATTCCAAAATTCCTAAAAAACGTAATTTACGAGAAAAGCAGTGATCCTAACAAACATAAAAAGCTTTTGGTCAAATTAGCCTGGTTAGCTCAATCGGTAGAGCATTTGACTCTTAATCTTCATAAGGTCAATCAAAAGGTTGCGGGTTCGAGCCCCGCATCGGGCTTTTTTTTTTCCTCCCTCGCGCCAACTCGGATTTGCACCCATTGAGAAATCCCACTCTACATTCAAATGTACAGCAACTCAACTCCAGTTCGTGCGCCAGCACTTCTGGCAAGAACGCCCGCAAACTCTGCCGAGCCATTTTCGGCCTTTGAAACCGTCAGTGCATTCAAAACTCCATTTGTGAATTTTGATAGGTACGCAGATGTTTCTGGCCCCGGAGAACAAAGAGAAAGATGGAACGACAATTCTTCCAATCTGACGCCCTCAAGCTTTTCGGCATGGACGTCATCGAAGGAGGCCCCGTTAAGTGTGCTGGAAATTGCCAAGATATTCGACAAACTCAGATTAGTGTTCGGTTTTCAACAAGACAACGTGAACAACATCTTGGAGTTTTTCATGACTTTGATCGATTCGCGAGCCGCGCGGATGGGATGTCTGTTAGCACTCCGGACTATTCACGGTGACTACATCGGTGGTCCGAACGCCAATTTTCGTAAATGGTATTTTGCAGCGGGTATGGATGCAGATGACCTCCAGAAATCCGCAGGTAGAGAGAAGAATTTTGATGCATACTTGAAAGAATCGGAATCTCTTTGGTATCGAAGCTTTCTGCTTCTTTCTGCCAACGAATATGTGGAACAGGTTGCGCTCTATCTACTTTGCTGGGGCGAGGCCAACAATGTGCGGTTTATGCCTGAATGCTTGTGTTTTATTTACAAATGCTGCATAGACCATTACTTGGAAGTGAGGGACACCACCGTAAACGGAGAATCGACGACTTCCTTCTTGGATTACGTTATCACGCCTCTCTACTTGACGCTCAAAAATGCCAGTTACGATGAGATTAATGGAAAAAGACTTCACAAAGATAAGGATCACGCGGGCATAGTCGGTTATGACGACATAAACCAGACTTTTTGGTATAGGGAAGGGCTAAACAAACTAGTTCTTGAAAACAAGACTCGACTTATGTCACTCCCAAGAGAAGCCCGCTACGCCGCTTTGGGATCCGTTAACTGGAAAGGTGCTTTTATCAAAACGTATAGAGAGACACGCTCGTGGGGTCATTTGCTCGTGAATTTCTCGCGAGTGTTCATTATCCATGTGTATGTGTTCTGGATCTATACCGCATACAATGCTTATCCGATTTATACTCTCGGATATCTGATGCGAAGAGACAACCGCCCTTCCAAGGCTCTTGTGCTATTTGTGCTCTCTTTAGGTGGAGTTGTAGTCACCAGCATTAACCTTGTTGCAACAGTCCTTGAGCTTTGGTTTGTTCCACGCAGATGGGCGGGTGCTCAATCCCGATGGAAACGAATTGCAATAGACTTGTTTCTCATTGCACTATTCGTATGCCCTCACGTCGCAATCAGGTATCTCTCATTGCTCAACACTAAAATCGATTTGGGAGTGTCAATTGCGCTATTTGTACTTTCCTTGGTCACCGCTCTATTTTTTGCATACACACCAACAGCATATCCGAAGTTTGGCGGAAACACGAGGAGACTCCTTGCTCTCAAGACCTTCACGTCAGATGTCTACCCTCTCAAGGGCACAGAAAAAGTTGCATCGATAGCTTTGTGGTGTGGTGTCTGGGCCTCAAAGTGCTTCGAATCATACTTTTTCCTTGCTCTCTCGTTTAAAGATCCGATGAGAGAATTGTCAATCACCAGGGTTCGTTGCGCAGGAGATTGGTGGATTGGCTCGTCTCTATGTGAGCAGCAACCACTAATTGTTCTTTTTTTGATGACAATTTTGTACTTTGTATTGTTTCTACTTGACACATACCTTTGGTACGTTATATGGAACACTGGGCTATCTGTGGTCCGGTCATTCTACATCGGTGCATCCATATGGACTCCATGGCGCAATATCTTCTCAAGGCTTCCTAAGAGGATACACTCGAAATTGCTTGTCACTTCTAACAGTCACAAGATGGCAAGCAAACTTCAAGTGAGTAAGGTCTGGAACTCTATCATCATACTGATGTACCGTGAACATTTCATATCCATCGAGCAAGTTCAGAAGTTACTTTACCAATGTACTTCCGATGAACACAACGAATTGGTTCTACGGGAGCCCACCTTCTTTGTTTCCCAAGAGGATGAATCTTTGAAATCCAATTTGTTCTACGAAAACTCGGAAGCTCAGCGAAGAATCACTTTCTTTGCCCAGTCATTGTCGACCCCCATGCCCGATATTCGAGAGGTGCGATCAATGCCCACCTTTTCTGTATTCATTCCACACTACTCAGAGAAGATTCTCCTTCTGCTTCGTGAGATAATTAGAGAAGAAGACAAATACTCACAGATCACAATGTTAGAATATCTTAAACAGCTACATGAACTGGAGTGGAGCAACTTTGTCCGAGACTCGCGACAAATGGCAGAGGAGAGTGATTTAAAGCTGCTAGACTCAAGCGAAAGCCATTCTACTCAAAATGACTTACAGTTCGAGTCAGTGGGGTACAAGGTTGCAACTCCGGAATACGTCCTTAGGACCAGAATTTGGGCATCATTGAGGACCCAAACATTGTTCAGAACCGTTTCTGGATTTATGAATTATTCTCGGGCGATAAAACTACTTTTCGATTTGGAGACTTCGAAACAAATGGTGGACGACGACTCGTTAGACGAGAAGAGGTTGAACGCCATTAACGATATGTCTCTTAGAAAGTTTAAGTTGGTGATATCAATGCAGAGATTTACGCATTTCAGTGATGACGAGAGAGAGAACACTGCTTTTCTCCTACGAGCCTACTCCGACTTGCAAATTGCTTACATCGATGAGGAAGTGAACTCTGAGACAGGTGAAATAGCTTATTATTCGTGTCTCATTGATGGCAATTGTGCGCTATTGGAGGATGGCTCTCGTAAGCCTAAATTCAGAATTCGCCTTTCTGGGTACCCCGTTTTGGGAGACGGAAAATCTGACAACCAGAACCACGCAATCATCTTCACCCGAGGTGAGTACCTTCAGCTCATAGATGCAAACCAGGATAACTACCTCGAGGAATGCTTAAAAATACGCAGTGTTCTCGCCGAATTTGAGGAGCTGATATTGTCAGATCCATATAATGCTGACTCCAGAAGGGCCATCAATACTAATCCTGTTGCAATCATTGGAACTAGAGAATACATCTTCTCTGAGAATATTGGAGTGTTGGGAGACGTTGCCGCGGCTAAGGAGCAGACATTCGGCACGCTATTTGCAAGAACCTTAGCGCAAATTGGAGGTAAGCTTCACTATGGTCACCCGGACTTCTTGAACTTAATTTTCATGACAACAAGAGGAGGTGTTTCAAAAGCACAAAAAGGTCTACACCTCAATGAAGACATTTATGCTGGAATGACGGCAGTGACCCGCGGCGGTAGGGTGAAGCATTGTGAATATATTCAGTGTGGAAAAGGTAGAGATTTGGGGTTCATCCTGATTCTTAACTTCACCACTAAGATCGGAGCTGGCATGGGGGAGCAATTGTTGTCTAGGGAGTATTTCTACCTCGGGACACTGTTGTCCCTTGATCGATTTCTTTCGTTTTACTATGCTCACATTGGCTTTCACTTGAACAACGTCTACATCACTATTTCAATCCAAGTGTTTCTCATCCTCGGGATTAACCTTGCTGCATTGACAAAGGATTCTGTGGTATGTGAATACGATAAGTTTCGCCCAATTACAGACCCAAGAACACCGGAAGGTTGCAGCAACCTCATTCCTGTTGTGAAGTGGATGGAGAGGTGTATTTTTTCGATAGTTCTGGTTTTCTTCATGTCCTTCTTGCCACTAGGTGTCCAGGAGGTGACTGAGCGCGGGGTGTACAAAGCCATTAGCAGGCTTGGGAAGCACTTTCTTTCACTTTCACCTTTGTTTGAGGTATTTGTGAGCAAGATATACGCTCAGGCACTCGTGGACGACATTTCTCTAGGGGGAGCCCAATATATCGCAACCGGCCGAGGATTCGCCACAACAAGGAATCGATTCTCGGACCTTTATGCGAGATATTGTGACACAAGTCTCAAGTTCGGAGCATTCTCCCTTCTTTTGGTGACCTACCTAACAACTGCCTTGTGGAAACCGGCATTTATCTACTTTTGGTTAACAGCAACGGGTCTTCTTCTCTGTCCATTTCTTTATAATCCAAATCAGTACTCTTGGGTGGACTACTTTCTCGACTACAAAAACCTTTTGAGGTGGTTGCATTCCGGTAACAGAGAATATGACTCCAATTCATGGGCAAGTTATGCCAAGCTTGCTCGAAGCAGATACACCGGCTTGAAACGAAAGCTATACTACAGCGAAGACGAGGTTAAACTCACAAATGACGTCCGGCCATCGCGGGTCAATTTGGTCATGACTAAGGTTTTGCCGCACACAGCAATCAGCTTCTTCGTTCTCTGCGCCTATCTCTTCAGTAATTCTAACAATGGGTCACCAGGAGCGGCCAAGTCGTCGGCATTGGCAAGAGTGCTTATTACCGCGAGTCTTCCGCTAGCATGGAACCTTGGGATTCTTCTTGTGGGATTCGTCATTTCAGTGGCATTCGGGCCTTTTCTATCTGCTCTTATATCGACTTTGCCCGCAGTGATTTCCTTCGTTGTTCACTCGCTCTCGATTGCAGGACACGTGTTGTCCCTACATCTCCTTCTTTATCTTGAAAATTACCGTTTCGGTCAATTTGTGTTAGCCACCTCGGTAACAATAGCAGTCCAGCATCTACTCTTGCAAATAATTGGGATAGTGTTCCTCACCAGAGAGCTTAGGAGTAGCCAAAGCAATAGAGCCTGGTGGTCTGGAAAATGGTTTTCAGCCAAGTTGGGTTGGAGAGTGTTGACAGAACCATTTCGCGAGCTTGTTTGCAAATTTGTGGAGCTCCCAGGATTTACTGCCGACTTTTTCATTTGCCATTTGCTATTCTACGCGCAATTACCACTTCTTTTGATTCCTTTGGCAAACACATGGCACTCAATGATGCTCTTGTGGCTCAAACCAGGTAGCCAGTTGAGACAGCGGGTGTTAACACGGCAGGAACGGAAAGCTCGCAATCAAGCGCTTTTTAAGGCGTTGGTCTTGTTTATCACTGGGTTTGTACTCATAGCAGGGTTTGTTGTCGCACCTGCCGTACTCATGAGGTTGGGCATCGTTGACGTCAACAAGATGGTGCCTCGGAAAGTTGGATTATTGCGCCAGCAAAATTCAGCTAGCGCGTTGACAACAGGAATTCACAAGTCGCTCGAGATAAAGCACTAATGAGACCGGAAGTGACTACAGCAAAATGAACTCAGTGTCCGAATAACTCCTGCGCGGCTTTCTCCGCTGCAAGAGAAGGTCGCGATTCTTGCTTGACTATCGGCACTTCGACTTGCCTGGGCTTTAAAATGTCGGCGAACTCTGCCGGCAATTCTTCAACGTGCTCCACTTTTATGCTTATAAAGCCGTCTTCAGAACGAGCATTGGCGAGCTTGGCCTTTTTACTTGGAATCGTGGCCCGCAAATCATGAGCGGAGCGATTAGATGGATCTATTACAAATAGTTCGTCCAAGGCATTCCTCGCCTCATCAGTCCTTTGTAATTTGTGAGCACTTGTCGCTTTCCGATAAAGCAATTTTATTCGGAGCAGTTCAGGCATCTCTAATTGAAGTCCTTTCTTAGACTCCGCGAACGCATTGGCCCACTCTTCAAGTCGAATGTAACACTGCGCTCTATTTGAGTAAATAGTCGCATTGTTGGGATCATTAAGAAGTGCTTCCGCATAATGAGTGAGAGCTTCTCGGAACTGGCCGCGGCTGAAAGCGTCGTTGCCCTTCTTGTGAAGATCTAAATTCATGAGACCGATTGAAGCTTGCGATTGTTCAATGTTTAGGGAAAAGATGAGGAAGAAATCCTTAATTTGTGATGGTTGCCTAGAATTAGAGCATCGAAAAGCCTATCTGTATGGTAGAGTTCTGCTGAAGATCTCAAGTGATGAAGGATTAATTATCCAAACTGCATTGCGAGACTGCACAATGCGAACTCTGAAATTGGTACCTCCACCACTGACGAATGCTAGCAGGCTGGCAACTAATTCAGTTTTAAAAGAGCTCGAGCTACCATAGTACAGGGCATGTTTACGGAGACACAAATCGGGTGCATGGGATCGTCATTGGCCTGTGAGATCTGCCCGCAAACTCTTCGAAACTCTTCAGCAAAAAGGAGGCAAATATGAGAGAGTGTGAATGAATTGAATAGCTGATTCATTTTGATCACATTGGCATAGATGTGGGAAAGTTTCTGAACGAGCCAGGCGTTTGGCGATGCCATCTTTCTCGATGTTGCTAGTCATCTCTTTGATGTTGCTGGGTGCGGTTCTCGCTAACGTTGGCGCAGAACTACTGGCCGCTGTAATGAAAATTGGTTCTTTATCCAGTGAAATTGCTCAAGGCATTTTATCGAGCTATCAAACGTCTTCGAACCCTTGGACGGTGGAGCTCTATCATTTGACCTGGTATGAAATCCACTTGACAAGCTGAAATTGCTAGGCGAGTTTTCCCTATTTGGAGAGGAGCGGTTCAATTGCGATTGATATAAAACATCCACTGATTGTTGCAGTGGTCGCCTTGGTCCCAAATTGGAAGCTGTGTACACCCAAAACAAGTGACGCGGGTGCTCAGTTGCGGATTCATAGTCTTTTATTGGGAGTGCCCATTGGATAGTGGAGAAATTCTGGAGATAGTGGGTGCTCTGTGGTGAAATCAATGAAACATCAAAATCCAATAACTGTGTCGTAGCACTATGGCTGCAAAATTTCTTTTAGAATACAAGCAGAAGCTGTTGAACCCTTGTAGCACCAGGGCATGCACACGCGAGTGACACTGTGAATCTATTTGCATTCTAATAATAAAAATTCACGATGGTGATCCTCATGAGAGGAAGATTTAATGCGAAGCTGCCCTTCCTTCCGAATGCCCATTTGCTAAGATACGAAATAACTGTTTCTAGGCCACATATTGCACAAATTGGTGATGCCGTAGATAGTGCGTGTAAAAGGGGTGTTTGCCTAATTGATGCACACATTAACAATGCTAGCCATTCAATGCATATAAGTCGCCAAGGAAGAAACCGAATTCTCGAGACCCAAAAGAGTCTTCACAAATAATTTGAGCCCTTGGATATTTGACTGCTAAAATCAAACGGTGGAGCTACTAAGAGTTGCCGCGGTCGATTGATTTCAGGCTAAGGCCGCCAAGTGCTCTTTACGCAGGGAGGAAGATCTACTCATTCAACAGTAGGACCACCTAAGTATTAATTTTGGCACACTCGAACACTCAACTCCCCAGACGCCAAGAAAATTCAGATTAAGTTCCTGGTAGAGCCACCGCTAATGCACAACTTCAACTTGCACACTTGGGAGCCAAGTTAAGAGCCAAACTAATCTCTCATGCGACTGGTTCAATACTTGATGGTCTTGGCTTCAAAGATGGATATGAATTTCTCTAGCCTTCTAGATTTCAACGTCATTTGAAACAGGAGTATGTTTATGTGCTCCCGATGGACACCGGGATTGAAGGCTTCGGGAACACAAATTGCTTGAATTTGCTAAATAGCGAGTTTATATCGAGCACTGAGGTGTATGTCGGTCACCATCGCGATGTTCCAGCTGCTTATCCGGCGGGGCGAGAGCATGCATACGACCAAATTGAAACAAGACATTGTTACCCGCCGACGTTGAGTTTTTGGACACTGCTGGAATTAGGTGATATACAGCTTGCTGAGACCTCTGGTATGGAAGTCAGTCGTTGATAACCACAGGACTAGCACACACTATGATATTCATGGGCTCGACCTGACTAAGGCATCAACATCAAACCACTCGAATCATGAAGGTCTCTTGAGCCGCAGACGTGCCAAGAACTTAGAATCCAACAATGAGCAGACGCCTTGAGGCACATAGATAATATTTCTCCCCCCTTTTTGGTTATAAGTAGCCCAAAGTTCTCTGTTTGAGATTCTCGTCATTCAAAGACTGACTTTCTTAATACGACACACTACACAGTATTAATATCTGCAGGCATCATGGCACCCATGAATATTACAGAAGTTAACAACATAACCTACTACCAATGCGGAGGTGTTCGGAATTTCGTTTCTAACTTTGGTGGCTATTATGGATTAGGATCCGCGTATACTTGTGGATATCAACAAGCTCTATGGAAGTCGAATGGTGAACACTTGAGGATTCCGTCTTCATGGACTTTCTTTTTAGTTTATTTGATGTTGGTTGGTATAGTCTTCGCTGACGTAGGCCCGGAAATGCTGGCCATTATCGGTTAGCAGATCGCCTCATCTTCAAACAATGCCACCCAAGTTACTGCTCACAACGACCAGCAATTATCAAGTGTCCTAGAAGCATTAGATGTTAGGGATATTATCTTTGATTTGATCTCTAGTACGACTTACGAAGTTCAAGCTACTAATAGCACGTCTTTGGGAAAGCGCTTAAACTATCACTTACAGTGAGCAAATACAGGTTGCTAACAGTGGAATATGGTGGTCGCTGTGGACCTAGTTGGAGGCTGTAAATACTCCGGAGTAAGTGATGGTGGACCGATTTTGACTACATTAATGCTTATACCTGGTGTATTCTGGTAGGGCAAATAGATAGGGTGCTATTCTGTCAATTATCGGCAAATTGAGAAACACTCCAAGCAAATCTGTCGTGGGTTCCGGAGCAGTGCATTTGGGTTGTAGCACCGGAAATCTAAGTGTATGCACTTGATTACGTGAGTTTTAGAAATTGAATTGTTGCTGCAAGCGGCCCTTTCGACGTTGGAGCTTTTTTGTTTGTTTTTGGTTTTGATGCGCGGAGATCTCCGTGTTTCTTATCGGCGACTGTGCGCTTGCTAGTGTGCAATTACGGACTTTTCTCCTGTAATTTGAGTTTTGTACGAGCTACTTATCGTTTCAATCCAATCAGAAAATCTACGTCTGTTAACGTCAAGGGAAGACAGTCTCATGTGAAGGCTGTCTTGATTGTCTTTCGAAGTTGATAAAAGCCAATCTGCTTACGCAAGAAATAGTGATGACTAACACACAATAGCGCGCAGTTCTAAATCATGCCTCAGATGAGCGTTACGTGCAAGCAGCTCTGTAAGATGAAACTAGGTTATCCACAATGCCTAAAGCTGGAATCTTGCGGGGTGGCCCCTGCTACCTCGAGGATTCCACAGGCGTTGTAGTGAAATATATAGATTAGTCATAAGTCTTTTCTATGACATTTACCGCAAATCCTACCAGCTACATAACGCAAATGTCTCTTGTACCCGCCTGCAATGTTGAAAGATAACTGAAATGTGGATACAGTGAGATCCTCAATAGATGTAGGAGTTGTTTATCGTGGTGGAAGTCATTACGATCGGTTCTAATGCTCATTCTGGAAATCTTTTGGATCGCCCGAGCCACAATGAAAAGTTCAATATGATTCCGTGGCCTGAAGTGGTGGACCCTTGGAGTCGATACAAAAATCGACTCTCGGAAATTTCGACTACAACGAAACAGTGGCATTTGTCAGATTTGCAGGTAAGCCAAATTGAATGGTTTCCTCTGCCAACGTTTCCTGCCAATACGGGTAAGTAGTGGAGGTAGGTTCGGAAGCTGAAGAGTACCGAAATGGCATCATTTTGCTTTTCTACTAATTGACAAAGGGATAATGTGCAGACTTGCATCTCGGTACAATGCGCTAGGAGCGCTCAACTGTATACTTCAGGCAAACAATAATACTCTCGTAAATAAGACCGCCCATACGAAAATCGCCTTTTCCCGTTAGTTCAATTTGAGCTCGGATTATTGAAGGCTGAATTCCACGTACTGTTTCGATGAGCCTCAGGGCGAGAAAAAAGAGCAGTGTGGCGTGATATGTAGTATCGGTGATGCGGGTGTGTTCTAGAAGGCTGTCTTGAATGGCATCCATATAGACAACGATATTTTGCGCTCTCAAGAAAGATAACCGCCGTACAATCTATTTGCAACTACTAGAGACAGCATGGATGTCTACTCCACGACGAATCTCCCGGAATTCTCCTAGCCGGAATTTGTGCTGTAATCATTTAAACTGTTATTAGTTCTGCTCCCGAACGCCGCCCAGGAAATTGCTCTAGAAGTCGGGGGCTGCTAGTCGGCTAAACTGAAGTCCGCCCCTGGCGGAAATAAGAGATCCAGCATGGTTCAGGCGCACCGGAAAAATGTTTCGAAGCAACGCTCGACAAGCCTGAGACAGCTTGCTAAGCGAGCTAGCGGAGATTTCTTGTTTTGAAAACTTCAGACAATGTTTGTTATTCCGATCTCTCCCATTGTCTGTTTGTTGTGGACACACCGCCAATGTTTGGATTTGGTGATGCAAGCATTACGCATTCCTACACATAAACAAAAACAGCAAGCACATGCCATGCTTGACAGCAGGAGACAATAGTTGCGCATGGTGCATGCGCATGCATAACAGGAAAGGACGTTAGAACTCTTAACAGAACTGCGAGCCTTTCCCAATGCGGCGTCGGGACGGTGAAAAGGAAACTCAGTGTCCAGCATCCCAGAGTCTTCTCCAAAGGGACTATTATTGTTATTCCGGGATCTACACACATATACACTCGTCGGTTTCCAACGCACTTGGCGATCGAATCGCTTGAATATACTATCAGACACCCCATCATCAACAACCCAAAAGTCAACACAACATCCCTACGCCAGCCTTGCGCCAATCCACAGTTTCCCCCGAAACCACTTCACCGTTCAACGACCTGCAAAATGTCCAGCGGCTTCTTCAAACAACACAAGAGCGGCCGCGGGGTCAAGAACTTGACTATTTCTTCACCCATCCTGGCATCCCCTAAACTTCCAAGCTCCCCTACGAGCAACCCGTCCCCGGTGGTGATTCTACGGGTGAAGTACAAATTCACAGCTCAGGGAGGACCAGAACTTCACGTCAGTCCAGGAACCCACGTTAAATTTCTAAGGCGACGTGGGAGCGGCTGGATTGAAGTTCAGCGTCTTGACCGCAACGAAGCTGGTTTGATTCCTGCCGCCTACTCGGAGATCGCCGTCAATGACCCAGCCAGTCCCGTGACAGAGGAATGGCTATGCGATCTGGCCACCGATGTTGATGAGCCCGAAACTTTCTCCATCTCCCAGGTGTTTGTATCCGCAGAAAAACGGTGCTGGTACAGGCTCGATGTCACCATGGCTTCGGGCACCAAACTACATCTTGCCAAACACTACCAATCATTTTACGACCTCCACTGCGCGTTGGTTGCTCTGTGTGATCGCCAGCAGTTGCCGCAGCTTCCCACGCCGTTGCCCACAGCTACCCAAAGTAGTATTCTCCTACGAGACCGAAACCACCACGACCGCAGCCATCTTGCCGAGTTGGTCAATCGTTGCGCAGAACTAGACCACTACATCCGGAGCCTAGCACAGCTTCCGTGTATGCGTCGCAGCTCGGCAATGGCTGATTTTCTTCAAGATCCGACCACCAAGTCAGTGACCTTGAAAGCGGGGGAGCCTGTGCCAGCCAATCTCAACGAGATGCTCGAAAAGGACCTGATACTGATCCAGGATCTTTTCCACGGCCGTAAAACCCTGTTTTCCACGACCGCTCCACTACCGCCTGTAGCCAGACCAGCCACAGCGCCTTCCTCGCCAATCCAGCGTGATTTTGACAACACAAAGTACTCGCTGTATTTGCGTCAAGATCAACGAGGCGACAGTTTTGTGGGCAGTGGCTTTGGAGGCACTGTTGATGGCGTCGACCACAAGACACAAACTCAACAACGCAACACAGCACCCGCGATGCCAAAATCGGCAAGTCTGCAAACTGTAACGTCCCTCTCATCGCTTATCTGCAGCTACGACACCTCGGATATTGAAGACGACGGAGCACCGTTGCGGATCAATCCCGGCCTGTGCATTCTCGGCGAAACAAAACACAGCAGCCGGCGTGGGTCGCTGCGCAAGCATCGTTCACACAGCAGTACCGATCTGACTGACTCCTCGGGGTCGTCACACCGGGCATCGCTTGAACCTCGCACACCAGTAATGGATCAGATTGGCTTTGGTCGTCACACTTCCATTCCGGGGCCGATTTTGGAGCACGACGACTTTGTGGTGCAGCCGCTTGTACCCAAGATGCATCCTGAGATGAAACTGCTCCGGCCGGCGGCGGTGCTAGGCAAGGAGCCTAGCCCCAGATCGCAATTACGACAATAAATGAACTACACTGTCTACGGCACCTCCGTGGTTTGAGTCGTAAGATTTCTGATTCTCTATCAATCAAGTTGCGTATTTTCGATTTACCTGCTTCTGGCATCTATGTGATCACGCCGCTACCTGCAAGAAAAACACGAAACAATAGTGCTGATACGCGAACCCTTTTCAAGATAAACTTAACTGGAAACAACAATGCAAGAGGTCAAAACATGTGGACGACATTCACAAGGATGACTGCGCTTTCGCCCACATAAGTCCGGAGTTGCCAGAAGAAGTGTGTAACCTCCACTTTCATGCTTATATGCATATGTGTGTATCGGTGGGGTTCAGAAGATCTCTGCCGGTGGTCGCACTCCACAGCTTCCACGCGGCGTCCCAATCGGGATGCAGCCAGCCGCTTAGGAGCACCCTTATTCTGCACAGTCGGCATATAAGTAACGCTCTCAAGTGCTACTGCAGGTTTTCCCGCCCAGCGGCTTTGCCCCATATAAGGCTTGAATAGAACAAATTTCGCACTACCCGAACAGTGAAGTTTTTGTGGTGCACGTCCTGGTCCTTCCTTTTCTATTTCAAATTCTTGACACCCCAATACAGTCCCTATCGAAAGAACCTGCTTTATCATGGGTCTTCGCAAACGGTTCTCCCAGCTCTTTGACCTGGACGATACGGGCGACTTTTCCGACACCACGCTGGTGTTCGACTCGGCTCCATCGAGTCCACAGCTGGTTGGAACGTTCGACTTCCATGATACCCCAAAAAGTGCCAACAAGCACGACTCTTCAAGAATCTCCAGTTCACCAACCCACGCTACCTCTTCATGGCTGCCGCCTACAACAGCCACCAAAAACTTCAGACCCTTAAAACTTTCTGTGCCTCGTTTGGATGCTCCTGAAGTTGCATCAGACCAAACAACCAAACAAACCCCAGATACCAGCCTGAAATACGGCCGGGCAGAAGTCTTGAAAAAAGCCGCTCCCTCACGAGATGTACCTGCCCTCCCTCCCAAATTGAGCCTAATAAACCCAGGGTTACAAGTAAAGTCTGGTGTACCCAAGCGCGCCATGACGCCTTCGCATCTCAATCCGCGATTGCGTCCTTCAAGTCATACTGCTGATCTCAGAATACCTCCGCGCAGACCCGATTCAAGCCTGACGTGCAAACCGGAGACTGCAAATGTGTTGAAGGTCAAAATCTTTGTATCACCTTTGCACGAGGAGGTAATTGCACTTAAACTTCGCAAGGACAACTTGCAAAACATTCAGGAGCTAGTGGATGTGGTGCTCTACGAACTTAAGCGGAAACGCATGTACAAGACCCTGGGGGTAGAGTTGAAACTCACGTTTCCTCATCTGAACTTACTGCTGGTACCACTAGTACAAAGAAATGATGATACGCTCGGGTTACTCTGCACGGATTTGGCACTTGAGTATCTTCGGAGCAAGTCCAAGATATATGTGGAGGCGGCAGTGAAGGCCTAGTCGAGCTGGACTTGACAACGGTGGGGTGTTTTGGTTTTATGGATATAGATAATGAGTACAGGTTATAGAATTTTCACTATTGTGTGTAGTTTGATTTTTGGCTGCAGGGGGTCATTGGTATCTACGCTCCGGAGAAGTAGAATCGAAGTCCTCACTCAGGCGCGAGCAGGCAAATATAGCCGAATTCGCATAGAAGAAGAATTTGCTTAGGAAGGAAAAGATCAAGATTCCCGCGATCGGGATTTTTTACAACTGAGAAAAAACGCTACGCTATGTTTGATTTTGTTTGCAGTTGCCTAAGAGGCACGGATGCTCAAAAGGTGTTACTCCCACGTTGCTCCTGCACCTGTCTCACCTCCATCTCATCATCTACTCGCATTGCATATTCCACCTATGTAATGGCGGCGATTTTCAACATGGATGAGTACGAGACCGAGCTCTCCAACGGCGTGCTGGGTCTCAACTACCGTCTCCTTGATGCTGAGGCTGGCCTCGGAAATGACCGTTCTGCTTCAGTTCCAGTGACCTTTTCAGAAAGCACCAAAGTTGGCGACTATTCAGACGCGTCAGACTCCGATAACATTGCTGAATTACCTCGTCCTATACCATCACGCGCTCGCCGTCGGTCCAGCGTATCTTCAAGTTACGAAATTGGAATCCACCACTCATTTGTCTCAGCTTTGAATGAAGACCACGCCAAACCCAAGTTGAGTGACTTCGAGCCCATAAAAGTGCTTGGAATTGGTTCATATGGCAAAGTACTTCTTGTGAAACAGAAGTCTACTGGTAGACTTTTTGCCTCGAAACAATTGAAGAAGGCCTCATTGGTGATAAATGAAACCAACGAGATACACGAAAAGAATTACCAACGCACAGTCAATGAGAAGACAGTTCTCGAGAAAGTTAATCACGATAACATTGTCAAGTTATTCTACGCGTTCCAGGACCGCGACAAGGTCTACTTGATACTCGAGTATTTGGAGGGTGGAGAACTCTTTCATCACTTGGCGGAACAGAAGTACATGAGCGAGAAGGACGCATCCTTCTACATTGCCCAAGCTATTCTTGCCCTACGGTATTTGCACCTTGAACTCAAGGTCATTTTTAGAGACCTCAAGCCAGAAAACTGCATGCTTAACGCAGAGGGAAACTTGGTGCTCACAGACTTTGGTCTTTCAAAAGTTGCAGCCGGCGACGATGAAAGAAAGCACTCAATCATAGGAACAGCACAGTACATGGCGCCGGAGGTAATCAAGGGCGAGGAATACGACTTCTCAGTGGACTGGTGGTCATTGGGATGTTTGGCTTTCGACATGCTAACGGGATCTCCTCCGTTCACGGGAAGCACCAACGAGAGGATTATGGACAAGGTTGTACACGCGAAAAAATACCTCAAGTACCCATTCTACTTGTCTGCGGATGCCAAGGACTTCCTCCGTAAACTCTTACAATCGCAACCAAGCAAGCGAATGGACGTGGACGGTGACCTCGAGAAGGTCAAGAACCACAGATTTTTTCGATACATTGACTGGAGAGATCTTGAGAGCAAAGCCAGGGAGACTTTACCTCCGATTTTGCCTGTCATCACACAGCCTGTTTTGGCGGAAAATTTTGACGAAGAGTTCACCAGTCTCCCAATATCGTCATTCAAAGAATCTGGCTTGGCGCAAAGTCCAGGAGAGATTCTTCATGTTCAGGGATTCACGTTTATCAACGAAAGTTTCTTGACGAGTTCGTTTGCGAACAAATGAGATTCAAATATTTATTAGATCTGTGAAATTAAATACGCAGGCTACGCCTTTCTTGGAACGTCAACGTTTTCAAATTCCAGAATCGGCACTAGCGTGATGCCAATATTAGACAATTATAGAGAGAATTCTTCGGGATACGGAAAAGCTACGTATGGGAATTTGGCAGTATGTGAATATAAATTGCTTGTTTTAGGTAATTAGAGAGTATATCGGCGGGGTTTAGAAAATTACGTATATTTTCAAAAATCCCTAGTTGCATCTTAGAATATACTGGAGTAGCGCTTGGCATGACCATGCACGTAAATGAGGTCGCACTCACAGCATTCTTCTTGGTTCACGTTGAAAAAGCTATTTGTGCCAAAAATTGCGCCAAAGTTACGTTTTTCACAATGTCATTCTTGACATAATGCTCTAAAAATCACATCTTTCGGTTGCGGCCATACCCAGTGGAAAATACTGTTTCCCGTCCGATCAACGTTAGTCAAGCCTCTGAGGGCCATAGTGAGTACTACAGTGGGAGACCATGTGGGAAATTGTGGTGCTGCAATCTTTTTTTTTTCGAAACCTTTTTTGCCATAGCACAAGCAGTTGCTCTGGACCAGAGATTAACCAGGAGAAAGACTGAAACTGGCGGAGCCGTACTCCTCTCCATACGTAGGACTTGAAGCCTTGAGCATGCTGAGTTGTCGATCTGAGCAGCAGTAACAGAGACAATCAGAGCCTTAAAGATCAAGGCACGGAAAATTCTTCTTTGGTCCAATTAGCCCAATGCATATTGCCAGGAATTTACAATAACCACAGATGTTTTCTTCTGAATTCTATAAATGCACCAGGAGGGCTCACCACAAGAGACAACCGATAGCAACTCCAAAGAACGCCAAGTTTACGAATGCATCAGCCCCCACGGCCATCCGGTAGGAGGCGGTTGACTGGGTCCGTAAATAGTTCACACTAAAAAGTTTCACCGGGATGATCAACAACACCGGCCAGTGCGAGACTTGGCTGAAATATAGAGATGCAAAAATGATAGAGGCAGCAAAATGCCACATGCAAGATGCAGATAAGTGCAACATGAAAACGCAGTAAGGAAGCCGCGGGAGGGTCACGCCAAACCGACGGAATGCAGGGTCGACGAGTGCCCCTTCAGTGGAAAAAGGTGTGTTCCACATGTCGAAGTACTGGTTGGCGAACTTTCCAAACTGGTAAAACAAGTGCACATTCTCTGTAGCGGTGCAGACCTGCAGTTCCAAATCGTATGCTCCATATGAAACACGCGACGTGCTGGATAGAAGAGAAGTAGTTTCGTAGACCTCTCTCCCCTTGGTACTGTTGAGCGTGTAGGCGGATAGTTTCTTGCGAATCAGACGCTTGACATCCGCCGGGTTGGTAGCAACGGGATCTTTCAGCATCGGAAAAAGCCACCGAAACCAGCGTAATGGATTTTTCCAAGTCAGAACAGATTCCTTGCCACCAGATGACCCGTGACGGTAGTCGAAGCCGGCGCCGGCGCCAAATTCCACCTTCGTCCCATCAGGAAACTTGCATTTGAAGTTTCCTCCGCCTCCACCCCCATAATGGGTCTCAGCAGAATGCACAGATTGTACGTCGTCAGCGCAGGGCGCGACGGGAAACGGCTGTACACTGCCGATTTCGAGGCTTTCATTGTCGGGGCAGTAGTGTGAATAAAGAGTGTTCTTGGGCGATACCGAGTATGTTGTGGCATAAATGCCGCTATCTGAAGTGAGAATCGGCATCAGCTGCGCGTGGGTAAGCCCAGTGGCTTTGAACAGGTCAAGATTAAAGACAGGCTCAGGCTCTGGAATGTTGTCTGCTGTGAGAGTGGCCTCCGATTCTTCGGAATCTCCAGATTGGCCGGAAGCCTCTGATTCCACAGCACTAGACTTCTTTTGCCATTGCAGCGTGCTCCCGAAGATTGCAAGTCGCTCTCCAAACTGCTGGTATTTGGTATCGTAGTCAGTGACATTGAACTCACCGAACAGCACTCCCAAATCCACAAAGGCATAGGAAGCGGCCACGGTCAACGCGTAGGCAATTACATTCCCAGGAGACAGAGAGTCAAAGCCTGCAACCAACAAAATCACAAAGAAGCGTAGCGCCTCTTCGGTGATAGGAGCACCAAAACGGGAGAAAATCCCCGTAGGCTCGGATTCTGGAAGCCGCCGATGTTGCTTTGCAACCATGATGACGGATTTTCGAATATGTAGCAAAATCTTCCAGCATCCTGTCACTGTAATCGCCACCAATGCTGCCTTGACATGGTTGATGGGACCGTCGTAGTGATACTGGGGCAAAAATCGTCCAACCTCGTAGAGAGTTAGCACAAATGCCGTAAGAAGTGGGAACACCACAACTTTGTACGGAATGTGCCTCATGAGCTCAGGTGATCCAGAGTCAGAAAGTGGGAGTTGGGGTTTCAGTCCTGCGAGGGGAACAATTCTGAGATGGCGTGCAGGAATGGCCTCTTCGGGGAATGCAAACAAGGACTTGGTCGGCCAAAAAAAAGTGAGAATTCTCGAAGTGTGACTTTCGTGAGAGATGACGCATGCAAGCCCAATGTGAGATGCTTTTGACGTCACACTTGGGTCGC
Source organism: Hermanozyma aechmeae (assembly GCA_030583085.1). Classification (NCBI taxonomy): domain Eukaryota; kingdom Fungi; phylum Ascomycota; class Pichiomycetes; order Serinales; family Metschnikowiaceae; genus Hermanozyma; species Hermanozyma aechmeae. Next base: position 261,653 of record JAJMHA010000004.1, on the reverse strand, counting down.
ATGCGTGAATCGATTTGCATTGTGACACATTGCAACACCAGAAACTGCAGAGGTCAGAATAACAGATCACCGCCGTCCTGTGTAAGGACTCCAATTCGGAATTTCCAAATTGACTTTTCCCACTGTATCCAGATTCTGCTGGGCCAGAGATGTTCTCTATCGATGACTCTACTTCTCCTGCACTTGCCCCAATATCCAACCTAGGTCTGTCACCATGTCTCGTCGTGTGATTCCGCTCGAATCCAACCCAGATGTTTTCAACAAAATGGCACATGAGATTGGGCTCTCGCCAGTGCTTCTGTTTCACGATGTCTATTCTATCACCGAGCCTGCACTTTTGGCCATGATTCCACAGCCAGTGATGGCAGTTGTGATGCTCTTTCCAATCACAGAGCAGTATAAGGAATACAAGCGTTCATTGGTGAAAACAGAACCTCCAAACTCAACGGATATCCGCTGGTTTCGCCAGACTATCGGCAACGCCTGTGGACTTTATGCTCTTCTTCATGGCGTGGCGAATTTGCCCAGTGATTTCATCGTCAAAGAGTCGCTTATTGACAGTATTTTGCTCCAGCATTTGAAGCCAGGCATTTCGCCAGAATCAACGACGAAGTTAGTTGAGTTGTTGGAGGAGAGTCTTCAGTTGGATGCCAACTATGGCGCCCAAGGCCAGACCGAGGCGCCCAGTGCCGATGCCGAGGTTTATTTCCACTTTATCACGTTCGTGAAGGGGCAAAACGGTCACGTATATGAACTTGACGGCGGGAAACCGGGGCCCTTGGATTTGGGTGAATTACCTGAAGACAAGCCACTACTTGACGCCGTCGTGCCAAGGGTGCAATTCTACATGGGTCTAGCTGGAGAGGAAGCAGCCAATCAATTTGCCTTGATGGCTATCGCACCATCGTTTATTGATTAAGAAACTACAGCGACTCCAAAGGAAACGTACGCAATCTGGCGAGCATTTGCTTTTTTTAATGACGAATGAAAAAAAATTGTGAGCGCTCAGCTGGTGGCTCTTCTGGGTGCTTTTTTGGCATGTGCTGGTCACGGCCACATTTGAACAGCCCACCAAGACCTCCGCTGCTCAGGAATAGATGCCATTATTGTCATATCCTCTCCAGATCAACTGTATCATGTAGAAGCACGCTTGAACACCTCCAGGATTTTGTGAAGCTGATTCTCAGCACTGAACGTCTCGAATTCTCCAGGGCCGAAGATTAACTCCTTCTCCACCATCGCCATCGGGATTTGCTTATACGCGGTGCTGATGGCTTTAAGTCCCGAAACTCGTTGCTTAGGAACAACATAGTGTCGAAGCATGTGGTACGCGTGAACAGCGACCGGCAGGCGACCAAAGGCCAATATTAAGCCGAATATCTCATGGTAGTCATTGCGCTGCACGTACTCGACCAAGCGAAGTGCATCGGTAACCATGGCCAGTTTACAGTCAAGTTCATTCTGGTAGATGCGGCATATTTCTGCGTAGTTTCCTGTGATGAGGAAATAGATGATCCGGTAACACGTGAATTCAGTAGACTCTCCCGCCGGTTTGTGCTTGCCGTGCAAATGTGCTAGTTGTGACAAGCATTGATTTAGTTCGCCCAAGTCGTTGTTTTCAATAGCTAAGCGTGCATGGACTTCGTAAACTAGAACCGTGAAGTTGTCAGAAATGTGCTGAACTGTCAAGTCCTGTCGAATGGCTTTGAACTGATCGTTGGCATAAAGATAACTGGCATCCTCGTTGTAGTACTTGTGCAAAACCAAATGAACTGCGCGCTGAAGAACAGGTTTCGGCCTGACAATAGCAGGATTCGGTTCAGAGGTGAGACGGAGGTAATTTTTTTCCAACGTTGTACAAGTTCCCACCACTGAACCCCATTCTTGTGGCCCAGGACTAGAACGTGGCCCAGGACTAGAGCGTCCCGGGCTCGAAGAGAAAGAAGAATTGGATGGAGATCCAAAACGCTCCAAGCGTTGCATTCTTCTGGCGCTTGAGTCATATTTTCCTGGTCCCACTAGTAGCGGGTCTGTGGATATAGGCTTTTGCTTCTCAGACTCCGAAAACTTGAATTCACGAACACGAATGAACTTGCGAAAATAGGACTTCGCATCTGACGTCTTATAAGGCGCTCCCAACTGAGCGGGAGCCAAAGAGACACATGGTAAGGCTCCCCATCGTGTTCGAGAAAGATGATATCGTTCCTTCAGTGGTGCATCCAGAGAATGCAAATCGCTCTTCTCAACCTCCAGTGAAACAGCCGAAGAAGCTGATGCTTCATCATTGTGTGTGGCATCCGAAGCCATACCACCCGATAAGTTTGAATCTCTCGGGCTCTCATCTCCCAGCGGGATCCAGCAATCGGGGATTTCGGAGCCGTGCTGAGCATCTTGAGTGGATTTTCTGCTTTCTACACTGTCTGTGCCCGAACCGTCCGTGCTGGGTTTGTGGACGTCATGATTACTGGGGTCTTTTTCTTTAGAGAGCCTGCTTTTCTTCCGCGTAGTGCCTGATTCACTGGTGTTTAACTTGCTGGACATGGCAGCATCTCCCTCGTCATCCAAAAACCAGCCTACCGTCTCGGCATCGGAGTTTTTCTCGTGGGAGGCATTTCTCTTGATTCCGGTTTTTTTGGTTTGGGCAGAATGCTTAGCTTGTTCAGCTTCGGAACGAAGTCGTGTACCATCAAGTTTCGTGTTGACTGGGCCTGCTAGCTGGGTCTTTGGAGTTTCACCTAGTGAAGAAAGCTTCTGGGTCTGCCAATTGTTCAGCCCAAGTGAGCCTTTCGTTGCTGCTCTCTGTATTAGAGTCTGCATTTCTCTAGTCACCGATGCCTTTGCGTCATTGTCGAGCTTCGAGATTTGGCGGAACCTTTTCTTTACGAACTTTTTGAGCGAATTAGGCCACTCGTCTTTCACGCTGAGATCCATGGGATTTGGCTATTCTTAAGCTAGAGAAACCACTGGAGGGACTTTGTGCTCGATGGTTAGTATGGAAATTGGATGAGCCTGGATGGCGTCTTTAAAGCGTAGCCTGCTGATTTTGAAGTCCGAGCGAATGTGCCAGAGTTGGATAGGGCAGTCGATGTACTTTGGTAGTAAGTTGGGATGCGCACTGCGGGACAGTAGAGAGTACGACTCGCAAATGGACGAGAGCCGAAAGTGGGGTGTGTTGGGCTAGAGGGGAGAATTTGGAGCAGGAGATTCAGACTTCATGATATTTTTGCTTTTCGAAATGTTTGGCGTGTGTAGTTGGAGATGTTGGAGCCATTGTTGCCAAGTAGGCCGGCATTTTCGAGCTCGTTGGAGCGCAAAGGAGGTCATGATACCGCATTAAGATAAGCGTCATTAGACCCTAATGTCCAGCCGTGGGCCGTTGGCCGTGGGCCGTGGGCCGTCACCACGACTTGTCTCCACAATATTGCACGTGACCTGTCTCACGTGTTGATACTATCTTCGCACGGCGTGGGGTGTCTCTCTCCAACATGAAGCTGGCGATATTTCTGGAGCAGAAGCTCCGGCCCAGCGGGCGGAAGTCCAATTCGCATTCTAGAACACCAGGAATAAGTCCATCCCGGCCTCCGTCTGCTCTCTCGCAGTCTGTGCCCTGGGCACTCGACGACATGGTGCAGGCTTATCTTTCCCACGGCTCCCTTCCGCTGCCTCTTCTGCCGCTGCTTCCTCCAAGTTTTGAGAAATCAGAACCAGGAGCAGCTCCTTGGAATTTGCCCTTGGCTGTGGACGACGATGTGCCCATGCTGCTTCTCCTGCCTACACTTCCCACCATGTTTGACGAGCAGGGAGGAGACAGGGCCAATTCTGCGAGAGACAGGACGACGGTGAAGAAACAAGGGAAGCTTGAAAAACCCGAGAAGTCTGGGAAGCCCGAAACACCCGACAAACTCGACAAACTCGACAAACTCGACAAACTCGACAAACTCGACAAACACGAAAAGCACGACAGCGCGAACGAGCCCGGGGTGGAAATCGATAAAACGGACAAGCCCGAGAAAGCACCAGTGCGCTGGATCAATCGCCTCAACGAAGACCGGCCCCGTTTTCTTCTCCGCATCACATTTCGGTCGTCACGCTACCGCGCCACATTTGACTCCGCCAAAGTGGTGGGGCTTGGGATTCTGGAGTCACGTGAGGTGCTGGCGCCGCCGGCGGTACAGCCGCTGCTGCCGCTTGTAGCGATTGTAGCCCTTGCAGACAACACAATTGCTGCGGCTGCGGAGTGTGCCCGTTCTGGAGGAGACTGGGCCCAACTTGCGGATGAGTGCAGGACACTTGGCGCAAGAGCAGGCCGTTTTGGAAAAGTTGGAGCTGGTTCAGAACGACTCCGAGCTGAAGTGGCCTGTGTGGCGGCCGTAGCGCATATTTTGGCGGCTACCGCGGTGAAACGAGAGATTGCGGTGCTCAAAGCGGCGCAGAATCCCCGGTACAGGCAGATATGCGAACTTTACACCGAGATAGAAGCGCAGTTCTTGATCGCCGAGGGCTTGCTGGAGCGAAGTGCGGGTTTTGGCGGGCCACTGGAGTTGTTTCCGAAAACGTGGAAAAGATCGGGATCTTTTCTGTCCAAGCCGGTTTCGAGTCCTGCCACCGACGAATTCCATCTTCCGCTCGGCATTTACTCCGACCTTCGTGACGTTTGTGCGGTGTTATATGGATATCTCCGAGAGGTGGTGGAGCAGCATAGTGCGCAGGTGCGATACACGCTTCATTCTGGGAGACGAAAGAGCAAGGAGATATGAGGTGTCCTGAAGTGATCGCAAGCGGGCGATTTGGATGGTTTATAGCACATTATAGAGTGCCAGGGGGTACACAACAGAGCAGAGAAACCAAATAGAGCGAACGATAGCAGAGAAGTATTGACGGAGATCGCGAAAGTTAAGCAGAAGTGTCAATGGAAGAGAAAACAGGCTGAAAATAGAAATGATTACAGAGCAGCAGAGAAGTGCTACCAGGGAAAATCCAAAGAATCAACGTGACACTTGGGCCAGTCTATATATCACCAACCGTCAGAGGCCCAACGCCCAGTTTACCTGTTTTGCCTGCTCATCCATTGCAAGCTACTAAATACATTCCACGGCCCTCAATTCACAGCTTCTTCGGCTCCATATACTTGTCCTTGTAGATCCAGCTGTTGCCGATGTCTTTGCGGCCAAAAGTTTCGGCCAAACGGAGCCACGCCGCCGCCACATAGAGATCTTTTTTGAACGCTTTCGTCTTCAGCTGCCACAATTCGCCCAATTTGGCCATGGCATCTGCAGACCCGAGAGCAGCCGCTGCCAGAAGAAGAAAACGGCCGTTGGCCTCGTTTTTCTGCGCAACCCCAGATCCAAGAAGCACACACTCTCCAAGCTGCTGGAATGCTGCCGCCTGGGTGGTGCAGTCTTTGCTGCTGGTCTGCACCAACTTCTCCACCTGGCCCGGAGGTAGACTGGAGTAAAACGAGGCGATTTTCACAGGATCCGTAGAATCCAGAAAATTTCTACTGCGCATCACAAGCGCCACAAGCTCGTCGGCGCCTAGCGAGCCAATCTTGGCCACAATGGCGCCGATCTCCAGCTCGTGAATATGTTCCAGCTCGGCCGCCTGCAAAACCAACACACAGCGACTCAACCACTTGACGGCATGTGACTCGTTGAGTTTGACACCCAGCCCAACCCGGAGCGCCATGGCATACAAGAGCATGGCCTTTGGCGAGTTGGTGGGCGGATTGGCGAGAAGTTGAAGTTGATACAGCGCCTCACGGAGCTTGCCCTGCGACCGTAGAAGCAACGCCAGCCGTATGGCAGACTCAACCAGCGCCTCTGATTTCGTGGATATGGCGCTATCGCCAGAATTGACGCTGGTGGCCAGGCCCAGCGATGCTGACCGTCGGAAATGCGGCAGCAGCTCGGGATCCTCTGAAATAGTGGCCAGCTGCGGTACAGACTTACTGGAACTGAGCCGCATCGGCGTGTGAGGCGTAGAACCGCCAGAAACCGTGGTGGAAAAATCCTGGAGAGACGACGTGGAGCCAGACCCGAGAACAGCAAAATCGGCGGCCAACGAGCTCACAGACGTGTTGCTACGTGGCGACACAACCTGTGCGGGCGCCTGTTTCAACGCTATTCGAGACTGTGACGGGTTTCTCGCCAGCAAACGCATGCGTTCGACAGAGATCTGTGAATTGGCCCGGACCGGCCGGTACCGCTCGACAGAAGCCGCGGAGAGCAGCGCAGAGACGGCCACAGACGCTGCGCTAGCCACGGACGTGCCGCTGGTACCGCTGGTGGAGGAATCTGACGAGCTGGTCATGTTGGTGGCATCGTCGAGACCCAAACGATCGAGAAGACGCCCGGTGGACAGAACCAGAATGGCCAGGTTGCGGCGGCGTGCAAATTCGTCGGTTTCGTTGTCGTCGTAAGCCTCGGCGTTCAAATTGAGCCGGTCGAGAAGTCGTCCGTTAGTGGACACCGAATCAAACGAGTAGAGACTTTCAGCGTCGTCTGCACAGCGCGTGTTGGGAGAATTTTCATCGGAGTAGGATGCAGCTTTTTGCAATGACGTCTGGATGAGGTAGAGGGGCAGCCGCAGCGAGACTGCGGGCCTGGTTTCATCCACCATGAAGTTTAGGTGAGTGCGGGGGAGCAGTACACCTGGAAAGAGGGGGAGGGTAAAGTGGAGGAGGGACGCGGAGTGGAAACGGAGAACGGAAATAGAGAAAACCAATAGAGAATGGGAATAGTGAGAAAAAGAGCGAATGGTGGGAAAAAATACGGAGCGATGTTGGGGTGGGCTGCGTCTCCATTGTCTCCACGTATTGAGTGCGGCAGAGCGAACAAGAGAGGAAAGAGGGACGAGCCGAGAAAACCGAAAGAGAGAAGTAAGAGAAGAAGAGAAAGAAGTAAGAAACAAGGCGAAGCACCAATAGGAAGAAGGGAAGGGCCGATTTTCGATGGCTTGTGTTCTGGTACGGTTTCCTCGATGCCACCGAAGGGCATCTTCCGGCGCGGTTGAAACGCAAATGATGATTCTCGTCGAGGAAGAAAACAAAAAGTGGAATCGGAGAAGAGCAAACCCAATTGAGACCGAGACAACGGTGCCGCTGTAGATCACCTGGAACTCTATTGCGAAATGCCAGCGATGCCTACGCGGTGCCGTTTCAAACCCGCAATTGCTGGAAAACAGGCAAATTTATCTATGCAGAAGAACATCGATGCATCAGTGTTGCGTTCATCGCAGCTGCTCTGACGTGAGTTCACTTCCCATCGCGGCCTCCAGCACCGAGGCAACAACCTGACAACGACTCACTCGAACAGGCTCAGCCGCATTGTATTAGTCTCATTTTAGACTAAAAAAGCGCACGCCGCAAGTTTCTTCCGAATTCATAAGCGTACGTGCAGGGTTGACAGCTGTCAAGCTGTCAAGAACAGCCGCACGTGAAAGGTCTGAACACACGTTCAAAACCAGCACGTGTTTTTCCGCCGACCAGCCAACTTCAAAGAGAGCCTGCTACCAGGTTCGCCACACGCTGAGCAGATCACATGACCCCCAAAATCCGATGTAGCTGGCTCTCAGTGACTTGGCGATTTCCAACAACGTGCGCAGCAAAGCGGCCAGAAAAGCGCCAGAAACACGGACACATCTCCATGTCACGTGCCGCTTCCGCTGCGCTCGTCTTGCGCCATGGCCCCGCCTCCAGACGATAATCCACCTGCTGCGCTACTACTGCATGGTCAGCAGCGTCACCGGCCTGATACGACTTCGGCGAAAATGTGCAAATGAGCCGTTCCTAAATGCCGTTGTCCTGCACAAATCCCCGACGAGCTATGCACCTGGGTCATCTCATCTGGGGCCGGAAAGTGGCCTTGAGTGAAAGTCGAAGACGAGAATTTTCGTCACTGCAGCCGGAACACATCGAGATCCGGCAACGCCAGTCTCTTGCGGCCCACCGATTCTGGATTCCCAGAACACGGCATTTTTCTTTTTTCCGTGCATTCTCCCAAGCGGCTTCATACGGCACCACCTGCACACAGACGCTCTCTCCATACTTCATCCCGAAGTCTCAGTTCCTACACCACCATGTCGCTTCTCCAGCTGAGCCGCCCAGCGGTGTCGCCCGAAATTGACCCTTCCACACTCTCCAACTACACCCTTTTTGAAATCGGCACGACCCATTTGCTGTTCGATGTGGACTTTGATGCCCAAATCGTGTCTGGAACCGTCACCTACACATTGACCCCCAAGACCGCAGCGTCTGAAGTTGTTCTTGACTCCGCCCACGTAGATATTCGGGATGTACGGGTCAACGACGCCCCTGCCAAGTTTCTGTTTGGCCCGGCGCTGACTAAACTCGGAGTTCCTGTGGTGATTTCCGCCTCCACCACCAAAGGCACCCCGGTCCAGGTTTCGGTGGACTTTGCCACAACAGCCGCCTGCACCGCGTTGCAGTTTTTGGCTCCCGAGGCCACGGACGGAAAAAAGGCGCCCTACCTTTTTTCCCAGTGCCAGGCCATCCACGCCCGGTCGTTATTTCCATGTTTCGATACCCCAGCGGTGAAGACTCCCTACGAGTTTTCTGTCACCTCGCCACACCCGTGCATCATGAGCGGCCGCCCTGGTCTGGTTTCGGGCAACCGCTACCTCTTCTCACAGCCTATTCCAATTCCATCGTACTTGGTTGCTTTGGCGTCTGGTGACATCACCAAGTTGCCCATTGGACCCAGATCGCACGTGTACTCTGAGCCATCGCGTGTGCACGCGTGCCAGCACGAGTTTGAGGCCGATATGGAGGATTTCCTCCAGGCTGCCGAGAAGTTGGTGTATCCGTATGAGTGGGACCAGTACGATGCACTTGTGCTTCCTCTGAGTTTCCCATACGGCGGCATGGAGAATCCAAATGCGACATTTGTGACTCCCACGCTCATATCTGGCGACAGACAGAATGTCGACGTCATTGCCCACGAGTTGGCGCACTCGTGGTCCGGTAACTTGGTCACCAACTGCTCGTGGGAACATTTCTGGCTCAACGAGGGCTGGACGGTGTACTTGGAGCGCAGAATCCAGGGCGCCATTCATGGCGAACCTACCCGGCAATTTTCGGCCATCATCGGCTACTCGGACCTCGAGAACTCCATCAAAGCCATGGGCGACACCGCCAGTCGCTACCTGACGTTGGTGCAGAACATGAAGGACGGCCTGGACCCCGACGATGCGTTCCTGACGGTTCCATACGAAAAGGGCTTCAATTTGCTCTACCACATCGAGCAGCTCGTGGGTGGAAAGTCGGTATTTGACGGATTTATTCCCTTCTACTTTGGCCGCTTCAAGTACAAGTCGCTCGACACCTACCAGTTCGTCGACACGCTCTACGAGTACTTTGCCGACAAAAAGCAGATTTTGGACTCCATTGACTGGGATACATGGCTCTACAAGCCCGGCATGCCGCCAGTGCAGCCCCACTTTGATACCACGTTGGTGGATCAGACATACCGGTTGGCAGACCGATGGGTCGACGTGGCAAAGAGCGGGAAGGATCCTCGGAAGTCGTTCTCGGCGTTGGACATCGCGCTGTTCACTGCGAACCAGTCGGTGGTGTTTCTCGACACGATCTCGTCGTTCAACAAGCTCAAGGACTTCGAGTGGGGAGACTACCCCGCTGCGCTCGAGTCGATGGCGGAAATCTACAACGCGTACTCACAGCTGGCCAACGCGGAAGTGCTTTTCCGGTGGTTTGTTGTCCAGGTTGGTGGCAAAAATGCCGAGTTCAACGATCGCCTCGGTGAGTGGCTCGGGTCGGTGGGCCGCATGAAGTTCGTGCGCCCCGGCTACGTTTTGCTCAATCGCGTGGCTCCCGATCTCGCCAAGCTGTACTTTGCCAAGTTTGAGGCCAGCTACCACCCCATCTGCCGCGCAATGGTCCGCAAGGATTTGGGTTTGCAGTGAGGTTTGTATCCTGCACACAGCACAAGTACATGATGGTGTGGTGGGTGGAATCGCACTGCACACAGTCGCGCCAGGGCGTGCGGTAAGGACAGGTCGCGTTCTTCCTACTCCAACACAATGTCGTTATCTGTGGCCAACCTTAGTGTATGTAAGAAATTCACGAAGATTTAGTCGATAATTTTACTTTTGAGTGCCGCCATAGCTAACACCAGCTTTCTCTGCTTTCCGAGCGGTTCAACCTCGAACGTCTCAGAGGCGATGTCAGCACTCTTCAAAACTCCATTCTGAAGCTCAGACCTCCGCAGGAGTTTTTTGACTTTCGCAGACTCTCCAAGCCCGCCAACTTTGGCGAGGTCCAGAGCAGAGTCGGCTACAACTTGGGCTACTTTTCTGCCAACTATGTTGCCGTAGTGCTGGTTTTGAGCGTGTATGCGCTTGTCACCAACTTGTTGTTGTTGTTTGTGATTTTGTTTGTGGCCGGCGGAATTTTGGGTATCAGCCGTTTGAACGGCAACGACTTGGTGTTGCCGCTTGGCCGTTTCAATACGTCTCAGTTGTACACTGGACTCTTGGTGGTGGCTGTTCCTTTGGGATTTTTGGCGTCTCCTATCTCAACGATGATGTGGCTTATCGGCTCTTCTGCGGTTGCCGTGTTGTCGCATGCTTCTTTCATGGAGAAACCTATCGAGACGGTGTTTGAGGAGGAGGTGTAAAGTCGAATTTGATGAAGTGCGCAAATTGTTGAAAAGAGGGATTTCAGCGCGACGCTGTCGCTTAAAGTCTTGGAGAGAAGAGACCCAGCTCGATGGTGTCGTTTGAACTGGTAGAAAGAGGAGATTCCAGCGCGTTGTTTTCCGAACTAATTTCCTTGAGCCAGGCAACGCAAATGTGGCGGTGTCTGCTATACACTAGCGGTTAATAAGTGGACACAAGTGCTCTTGATTAATGACCAAACGCCGGCTCTTGGCGGCTGAACTACAAGGACCAGCTTTCTATATACCAGAGGCAACAAGCACATATATAGAAGAAACGTTTAGTGACTGTGAAGTATGACATGCGCTATAGCGCCAGTAAATGGTAGTTCGTAGCGTTTCAGCAGTCAATTTAGGAGATAGAGACCAGCGATGGGCAAATTGTCTATAGTTGGAGGTAGCCGATGACCTTCATAGCAACCAGCTATCCTAGAACATAACAGGCCGCTGTGTTTCAAGCAAAATGGCCCTTGTTGCCTATGTTGTCGATGCTGTTGTCGACTCAAGCTGCCTGGCTTCATTACGTGAGGACCTCCTCATGTCAAGTCCTCTGTGTTCAAAGATGGCCGGCTTCTTGTCGCCTCTCTTAGCTTCCAGTACGTTCTTTCAACATTGGTCTACACGCAGTTTTTCCAAACTATATTGCTATACACATCACGCTTAGATGTTCAACTTGGTTCTTCTCCAGTGTCTTCTCTTGGCGTTGTATCTGATGGTGTTGTCAGTCTTCAATCTGATCCACTGAGGCAATGGTCTGTTCTGCTTGGAGGCCTTAGCCAACTTCTGCTTAGTTTTGAATGACTTGTTAGCCTGGGAGTTAGTACATGTTGAATGGGAAAGGGGCAGCAGGCAAAAGATGGAATCCTAGTCAAAGAAACATCAACGCTTCAACTAGACCTCAGATTACCCGCTGAACGAGAGCGTTTTCCAATCTCTCTATTTTGAACATACAGGCATGGTGGTGGTTGGTGAGTGAGAAGAGAACAGAGAAATTTTCCGCACACAGAGACCCGCCTGCAGACAGCGGGGGGACGGGTGCGCGCACTGTGACTGTTTTCGGGAGGCACGGGTGTGGTGAAAAATCTCCACAGACTTTTTCTGCTCAATCCTGCTCTCTTCACCACACCAAAAATGACCAGAACCTCCGTTCTCGCTGACGCTCTTAACGCCATCAACAACGCCGAGAAGACCGGAAAGAGACAGGTCCTCATCAGACCTTCTTCCAAGGTTATCATCAAATTCTTGCAGGTGATCCAGAAGCACGGATACATTGGTGAGTTCGAGTACATCGACGACCACAGATCCGGAAAGATTGTTGTTCAGTTGACCGGTAGATTGAACAAGTGTGGTGTCATTTCTCCCAGATTCAACGTCAAGATTGGCGACATCGAGAGATGGACCGACAACTTGTTGCCTGCTAGACAGTTCGGTTACGTCATTTTGACCACCTCCGCCGGTATCATGGACCACGAGGAGGCCAGAAGAAAGCACGTTTCCGGTAAGATTTTGGGTTTCGTCTACTAAGCGGTGGCGATGTAATATACGACGATTTGTGACGGTGTGTAGAGAAGTAGAGAAGGTGGTGGGGCAGAGTCTGGGCTTTGAGGCAATTTGAGTGAGGAAATGGCGATGAACTTGTCGAAGCTAGTGAGTTTTCAGGATGTTCTTGGGCTTTCAACTGGGGGCATTGCTTGATTCTTCAGCATGATAGATCTGAGCCGGGAGGCTATTGTGCAAGTGAGCAGTTTGGACGGTTGTATGACAGATTTGGAGAGTTGCTGGTCATTTGGTGGTCATCTACTTGGCCTGCTGCACGGTTGGTTGCACGCTATGGAGATGGCAGCACTCGATTCCGATAGCCCAGTTGACTGCCGACACTACGGTATTTCTGTAGGTGGTGCCGATTGGCGGTGGCTAATTTCGAAGTCTTGGAAAATTGAATGTAGGCTGTTTAAATTCGGTTTCTCGATTTATTTGTTTTTTATTAACGTTCCATTTTGACTTCAGTTGTCACCTTTGCGAAGATTTGAGCTATCCTGTTACGAACTCTAAACACTGACAACAACAGTAGAATGGACCCCCAAAATATCTAGTGCTTACTTGAAAAGCATAACTTGCGAAGCCTATTTTGAGCCTTAAATAAGTCGTATTTACGGAAAAATACTTTCTTTGTTTGGAGATGTCACTCTTTCTCGTAGTCTATGAGGCGGGCACCGAACGCTACGCAACATACCGTTTAGGCGATAATGAGGAAAGAACCAGAGCAAGAATGAGCGACTCAATTGCCTTCCAATTGCAAGAGTTGTCAAGAGATCGTGTTCTTCGTTTCGCAGCCGCCTGTTCTAGACTATCCAACCAACACAAATCGGCAGCTTCCAAACTCAAAACCTAACTACATCGACGTCAGTGTTTGCTGTTACAAAACCTAACCACTTCGGCTTCAGCGTTTTCAATTCTCCAATCTCCAATTCTGGCTCCGAAATTGCCTCTATATAAAAACCTGTACACCACGCTACACCCTCCTACCGACCGTTGATAGGATGGAGGCACGGGTGTTCTACATAACGCCCCCATGAAATTGTGGGTTGCCGTGTACCAATTCATAGCGAGAGACTACCCCGTGTCGCCAGGCGGCCCTCTCGCGTGCCTTGGTACCAGGCGCTACCACCACCAGGGCTCGAGCCCTCAGTCATATGCACTCCCCTTTCGCGCACACCCATCCCAGAAAAATTCTCTCGAAAAACTACTCCACCTATACTAAGTAACCATGTCTACTGGTATGTGAAAACAAATGCCGACAAGGCAGAATACAGCGAAATGAGAACACAGTGTTCGTGTGAATTTTCTATACGCATGGATAGGCGTTGACATCGTTGACGTCCTCCCACCGCAAAGCTCCCCCAACGTCCATACTTTTCACCCACCGAAACCTCCCCGAATGCCAAACACAGAACTCAACTATGGTCGAGATTCTCAGGCTCACAAGCCTCCAAACAAGCATCCAGCAATCCGCCACATCGCCGACATTCCAGACCCACAAACACTGATTTTCTTTTCGCTCCACCAACCATTTCCAGTACTAACTTCAGACCGTTCGCAAGTCTTCGGCGTTGCTCGTATTTTCGCTTCGTTCAACGATACCTTCGTCCACGTTACCGATCTTTCCGGTAAGGAAACCATCGCCAGAGTCACTGGTGGTATGAAGGTCAAGGCTGACAGAGAGGAGTCTTCTCCTTACGCTGCCATGCTTGCTGCTCAGGATGTTGCCGCCAAGTGTAAGGAGGTTGGCATCACTGCTGTGCACGTGAAGATCAGAGCCACCGGTGGTACCAAGACCAAGACCCCTGGTCCTGGTGGACAGTCTGCTTTGAGAGCTTTGGCCAGATCCGGCTTGAGAATCGGCAGAATCGAGGATGTGACCCCTGTGCCTTCCGACTCTACCAGAAGAAAGGGTGGTAGAAGAGGTAGAAGATTGTAAGGAGCCCAACTGTGGCGGCATAATTCTGCTGTTAGGGAGCATATAAAATGTATATTTTACGATATTTTGTAGCGGAGCGATTTTGCGTGGTCTTTCTGTTACCCAGCGCTGATGTCTGGGCGAGAAGCATGGGACATACGGTTCTGGTGCTTAGAAGGAACGTATGGTTCTGAGAGCATGGAACGTATGGTTCTGGTGATACCGTTTCCAAAGAAGGTGAACTAGCGGGAAGTTGTACTCTGGCCAATATAGAAAGCTACATTTTGCATATTCAGCATGGGAAGGTCGGCGAATACCCCGCCGATTCGGTGTGTCTATGGTTTGCAGTTCGGCGCCGGGAAAACTTTCGGTGAAATCTCAGTGACATTAGAAGACACAGAAACCAAGACGCCACTGGTGCTTTCTCAGATAGGAGATTTCACTTCTCGTCGCTTTAGACTCTCACAAAGACGATCGCTGCTCGGTCCGCTCACCGTTCTTCACTAACAGACTATGCGCCCGAGAAAGCACGTGACAACGCAATCTCATACCTTGGCCCCAAACGTTCGTCACGTGACGACATGGATCCGCGAGCTCGTTGCGGCCTTCCCTCCTCGAGAAGCCGGCACAGTGGATATCGCGATTGAACGGCTCATTCCATGACTTTCGAGACAATCCGACGCTTGAATCTCACCTGACCAGCCTGGTATCTTTACCGGATGCGGCCAAATGATCCGTGCAGGCTATCAGTGCGACACGCCTACTCAATGGAGGCATCGCACCCCAATCTCCTGCATTCAACATATCGCTGCACCACCCCGGTCTGTCACTTATAACATCGGTCCATGGTCGTTGCTCGCTCAGACTCATGCCTGACTACCCCGTATTGTTTACTGTTTTGGCGGTAGGAATTGCCCTGCTTTTGTCAAAGCGTTTCCGTTTGGCACTCGTCAGATACTACAAATGCACCATCAGCTTATCAGCACCCAGCAGCCCACTAAGCAGCCGGAAAAACTCCAGGTCGTATGGAGGCAGCAAAACAGAGCAGGAGATGCCCCGCCCCACGCCACTCATGATCACCCCAGAACAGGTGAAAAATTACGACGACCGGCCCTGGCGGCCATTTAGGTGGCCGTACCACCAGACAATGTCGATCTTCAAACTTGACGTTAATCACTGGCTCGACATGGACAAATACTACTGGCACTACATACAGGAGAAACAAAGAATCTGGACCAGCTACGGCAAGGAAAACATCGATTGGCTTCCTGAGGCCTACGACGCATGCTTGGAGTTGATGCAGACGGTGGCGGATCACATGACCGAGCGGTACCCTTTGCTTTTCACCGTTTTGCAAGACAAGGGCGTCAACGGGAAAGTCATTCGCAATGAGTTGACCTTGGAGATTCTCGACATGTCCATGCCTTTGAAGGAGCACCCACTTTTGTATGTGACGAAAATGGCCAAGGAAGATTTCTACATTGTGTTGAAAGACCCCAAAGACGACAAGCACTACTTGAAAGCTGCTGCAGTGCCCTTTCCTGGTGGTTCGTTTGGAATTAACGAGAAGATCGGGAAACCACTCGACGTGATCCACGACGACGTGCCATACTATAAGGAAAAGCTCCAGAAATCTATGGAGCGCTGGTTTGAAAGACTTGATGAGTTTAGCCCCGTGGAAAGAGCTTCTTGGTACATTACGTGGGACCACAAACTCAAGGTGAACAATGTGTACCAACTTCCCAAGTTTGTTCCCAATTTGGAGGCCGAGATGAAATCCGCAGATCCACGGCAGTTCAACGTCAGAGTCGAGAGACAGTCCCTCCGGCGCTTGCCAAAATCGCGTGCCATCATCTTCACCAACCACCCGATTTTCTACTCGTTGGACGAGATGAAGGACGAGCCCAGCGTGCCGTCTTTGGTGAGGAAAATCCTTTACGAAGCTCCTGAAGGCATTATCAAGTACAAGAATTTTGAGTTCATCAGAGACCATATTCGGGGATACTTGGACGAGTTGGTGCAGAGGCAGGTTGACCTTGGTATTATTAACGAAGACACACCGGTTAAAACGTTGCCCACGTACCCATTTGCGCACTGGGCCAAGACCAACTTCGACTTGGTAAATGGCTGGTCCAATCCAAGTTTCCAGAAGAAACCCGACTATCTGGGGCTGTTGAAAAACGAGCAAAAGTATGGCAACGAGTAGTGCCACAGATTTAATGCATGCAGATCGAAATAGAGTTCAGGACAAAAATAGTAAGAGATAGCCTAGAAACGTTTGGGCAAGTGGTCGTATCGATAACTCGACTCGCTCTGCCCGAATGTTTAAAATTAGAAGAAAGTTCATAACGGTATATGGCTCTAAGTCTGCGCGGAAACGCCGAGATACCAATCTCTGAAGAAATGTCTGGTGATTCCCCCAGGACTATTGCGCTTTTGAGTCGGATCGACCTTTTTGCACGGGCTTTCTTGAAAACAATTCGGCTGATTACCACAAAGTATGGTGGAGGGTAGTTGACCTTAAACTGGTCACAAAAACTGGCCAATGAGAAGATTTATTTTGGACATTAAGAAAATTCGAAGGTTACATATCTGGAACTAAATTAGTAGTCAGAGAGATAGGGCAGAGAGCTTAGCCATGAGACGCGCTAAACATAAAGAGCACCAGAAGGTGGCACCAGGAGCTCGTAATTGACATACGAAGTGAAACCGGGGCTGAGTGTGTCGCATTCCTGAGAATTTGGCCCCTTCGTATAGCGCTAGTACCATAGAGCCTATCTCCGATTTAAATACCCGACACGGAGTTAACTCGGGGCTCGGACGCTGCGAATTTCTGTTGTGGTTCCACAGTGGGCAACACTTCAGCATCCTAACTTGGGACATCCTGTAGGTGTGATGTATTGGTCCGGACCGATTCGGACATCTCAGGTCTTTTTTTCTTTCGCCTCCGTATTCCGAAGTTGGTTCCTTTAACTTTAAAATAACTCCCCAAGCATTCGCATAACTCCGCTCCGTGCAGGTCAATCACTGGTCGTTCCGGATTTCTTGAGTCAGGTTGGCGTGGCGGTCTGTCTTCAATCTAGGCGAACAGTCCCAAAACAAAATAAACGACGATAACCTCGCTCCCGCAGCATCACGATTGCTAAGCCGTGAATCTGCCGTCGTAAATTTCCGTCATGGGGTGCGGTCGCTGTTATGCATGTATGTTGAGACGTTTGCGTTCTGCTGCAGCCATGAAAGCACGGTTAAGTTTAAACTTAGCTTCGCCGACGGATCAATTCTGACAACCACAAGTGCGCTTAAGTAAGCAATTCACTGGTGCCAAAAACGCCAGATATCGGAGATACCAAGCAGGTGTCACGCGTGCTGTGCTCCGACTATTTCTTTGCTCCGCATATTGCTAGCCGCGCGAGGCTGAGCGCAGCGGCTAACACCACTGTATAAATAAAGCCTAGATTGTAACTGTGGAATCACCGGCTTCTCGGCTTATATACATTGGAATCAATCACAACTTGAGATTACCACTGAAGCGCAATACTGTTGATTAAGCATTCTTCCCGACACCCCGACTCCACAAGGTTTTTCGATCAGAAAGGTCATCGCAAGAGTCGCCACCAACAACAAACATACCACGAGCACACCAACACCTTCCCAAGTTCCGTTACAGAGTACAACTATGGCCGAATCTGCTGCCATTGCCTCGATGCTCCTGTGGACACCCTCCACAGGGTATCCGACATCTACTCCAACCACTTTCCACTCGGTGGCCACCACCAAGGCACCTGAGCTTGTCTCCCAGCTTCTGGAGGTGATGCAGAGTCTTGCTACTGAAACGATGTCCCGTAATTTATTGTCGCTTTCCCAGATGTACCGTGGGATTCAAGCATCTCTCACCATCGTCAGCGCAGAACAGGCATTGGCTACAGCCACCGATACACAGGCACAAGTGCTGGCAACCAAGGCGTTGTTTGAGGCGTCAATGAATCTTCACGCTTTGGCTGACGAGGAAAACTTATACGGCGAGCACTTGAACCGAGGCGGCAATATCTTCTATTTTGTTGTGTTCACGCTCCTTGCGTTGTTCTTTGTGGGCGCCGTTTCGCGGTCACGATATCACTGGTTCAACATTACATTCAGTTGTGGGTTTATTCTAGAGATGTTGGGGTTCCTCGGCCGGGTGCTTGCGTTCACCGACAACACCAACATCAACTTCTATCTCATGCAGTATGTGTCTTTGACGATTGCAGCAGCGTTTCTCATGGCAGGCGTCTATTTTTTGTTTGCGCAGAATGTGGTGATCCATGGACGTCACTACCTGGTTCTCAAGCCCATGTGGTACTCATACTTTTTCATTTTTGCCGACGTATTCTCATTGTTGGTGCAAGCCATTGGAGGAGGAATGGCGCTGGCAGCATCTTCCAGTAATCAGGACCCCAAACCGGGCACTTGGGTGATGTTTGCTGGCATGATCATCCAGGTGTTCTCAATGACTGTGTTCATCGTGTTCTGGTGCGAGTTTCTCACGCGTATCTA
Organism: Hermanozyma aechmeae; assembly: GCA_030583085.1. Classification (NCBI taxonomy): domain Eukaryota; kingdom Fungi; phylum Ascomycota; class Pichiomycetes; order Serinales; family Metschnikowiaceae; genus Hermanozyma; species Hermanozyma aechmeae. The sequence continues at coordinate 242,972 of JAJMHA010000004.1, read as the reverse complement.
TTTCCACGACAGTGGCAACGTGACTGGCGACCAGCCGTTGAAAAAGAAGGGCCCTGTGGCGTGGCTCAAACTCTTGTTGAACACTGGCTCAGCTCGTAAGTACAAGTTGGAGCATTTGGACCAGTTCTACAATACCAAGTACGCCGACATCAGACACCGCAAGCTTGTCACCTATTATCCCCTTGTGATCTCTATATCGGTGATCTTTATCTACATCCGTTGTATCTATCGCGTGGTGGAACTTAAGCAAGGCTTCGACGGGTATCTTGCTACGCACGAGATTTTCCTTATGTTTCTCGATGCTCTCATGATTGCACTTGTGGGCTTTTTGTTCGTGGCGTTCCATCCCATGTTTGTTTTTGGCCGCGAAAACGTGCTTAAGGTGTCTGCCATCAAGAAGAACGAAGATGAAGCTGTACATGGAGATGGCGCGGAGAAGGACAACAAGAATCATGAGAAAGAAGAAATCCAGGACGAAACCGGAGAGCAAAACAGCCTGCAGTCGCAACTTCAGAGTTGGGCTTAATGGAACTTCGGCCGAAAACGCCAGCATTCGCCGATGGCGAGATCATTCATCTCGTAACTCCATGTTATTAAAGCGTGGAAAAGAGGCGATAATTGCAGGCTGCTCAGACATAAGGAGCGTTCGTTGGAGGCGAATGAAAATCTATGGTGTTCAGAGGACCAAAGGATGCAGGGGGGGTGCCCGATAGATAGAACGAATTCTACTGGCTACCAAGACGGAGCAAGCACGAGTGACCAACAGAACGATATCTCACTTCAATTCTTCTTCAGACCGGCCAATGCTGGCGATTCAAACAAATACAGGTTCAAGGTCCAAGAAGGCAGACCTCGAAAACTTCGCGTACACGAATATACATTCAGAAATGCCTGCCGAGTAATTGCTGCTTCGTTCTCTACGCCCAGCAAAGCGTTGCCACAGCAAGGGTAGCCACTCACCCTGACTACTGTTCTTCATCTTCAGTCTTTCTTCAGTGCGACAAGTGCTACCGTTTTGCTTTCATGGGACCTCAGATGAGACAGTCGTGACAAATAGATAAAGAGCTTTCATAAACAGCAATAAGTATCGCTAAAGATATATTTTTACGCTATTTTCGTACGTGATGCTAGCTTCTTCCTCTCGGCTCTCCAGATATCCATCGCAGGAAGTTTACTGACTATCCGAACTGACAAGAACTTGAATTTGTAATCTGGTAGCACTCTGTGGCCTATAAATTTGCGTATGTTGCACAACACGCGCTAATGGTCTTGGATCCATTTCGACACCTAGTGTTCAGCCGCACGCCGCACCGTCTTGCGATCGCACTTCCTCATCTGAGTCACTTTTTTAGTCCCACATCTAAAAACGCATATCTGCTGACGAGGACACGGCCAAGCACCTTGTTCAATTACCAATTTCAGACCACCCGTCAACATTGTGAGTCTCAATTTCGGTGATTTCCTAGAAAGTCAGAGCCACTGCTATTCAGAATCTTCACTGTCAAGGGTCCCCAGAACCCTAAAGCTGTCAGAATTCACAAGCCCCCTCTAATTGTTGCGACTTCCGCAAAAAAGATTCGCTCTGGACAAGAAACCTTCCAGTTTCACACCCTCACCAACTCCGAAATCTGGTGCTACCCCCCACAATTCCAATGTCCAATCCCGTTGAACTCGCCACCGTGTACGTATCTCCCAGAGATAGCCCCGAGCTTGGGCCTGCCGAAACGCCGCAGATATTGTCCCCAGAATCCTCCAATGCCGTTACGACCACGTTAACTCCGCCCGTGGATCCATCGAAAGACCCGGCCAACTTTCCAGATCGCGGCTGGAAGGCGTGGTCTGTGGTTCTTGGCTCACATCTCGGGCTTATTGTTAACTTTGGCCTTCTTAACTCCGTAGGCGCCGTCCAGTCGTACGTTTCCACTCACCAGTTGGCTGGCGTCACGGGAACAACGGTGTCGTGGGTTTTTCTGATCTACATGTGCTTGCCATTTCTTATGGGCGCTGTTGTGGGTCCCATTTTCGACTCTCAGGGTGCCACACGCCTTCTTGCACTTTCCACGGTGCTCCTTTTTGCTGGGTTCATGGCAGTCAGCTGGAGTAGCTCCATAGTGGCGTTTTTGTTTTCGCTCTCTATCTGCGTTGGCCTAGCACATGCATTAGCCATCACGCCATGTATTTCGCTGGTTTCCCATTGGTTTTTGTTGAACAGAGGCAAAGCGATTGGCACTGCCAGTTTGGGTGGTCTGGTAGGCGGAACAATATGGCCGTTGGTTCTCCGTGCATTGTATTCCTCGGTGGGCTTTGGATGGGCCATTCGTATTGTGGCATTTATTTGCTTAGGCACACTGATTCTTTCCACGGTTCTTGTGAAACTGAGGTTTCGGCGCAGTATCTTTGACGGTGCTCCGGGCACACTGAAAACCCGCATGGCTGCGAGATATTTTTTTGAGTTTTCAGCGTTCAAAGAACCCAGCTTTGCATTCCTTGTGGCTGGCGTGTTTCTCACCGAAATTGCGCTCTTGAGTATCCTCACCTACTTGGCTTCGTATGCGATTGCCTACGGTTTTGATGACAACAACTCTCTCTATTTGCTTACGGCGCTCAATGCCACTGGAATTGCCGGCCGGTACGTTCCTGGCCACGCGGCGGACATCATTGGCAACTTCAACGTCATGGTGCTCATGTTGATCGGCTTCTGCATCTCAATATTTGCAGTGTGGCTTCCTGTCGGAGGGTCCCATGGCGGCATTTATGCCTTTGCATGTATGTGTGGATTTTTCAGCTCGTCCATCTTGAGTCTTACGCCAGTGTGTTTAGCATCGATCACTCCTGTTGACAAATTTGGCCAGCGCTATGGGCTCATGTACACAAGCTCGAGTACGGGTATATTATTTGGCATTCCGGTCGCCGCTGCTATAATAGGACTGGGTTCCCATGCCGAATACCAGAGGTTTGCTGCTTTCTGCGGTGCCTTCGCATGTGCTGGAACTATCTCGTGGGTCCTTTCGAGATACTGCGTTGTGGGAGCCAGACTCAATGTCAAGGTCTGAGGAATGATTTCTGAAGATCGATTGAAGAAATTGACCACATTGCCTTTGAGTGGCAATGGGGAACTAAGTCCAAGATCCTGGAGTGAGACCAACGACGTCGGGAAATTGGCCTCTCTCGATCACGGGTTCTGTCTACCCCACTCCTTCAGTGCTCGTGATTTGGGACTGGATTTTAACGACAATGATGACCATAACCTTAATAACTTTAACTTTTGTAGATTTACTATGAAACCTGTTAGAAGTGGTCAATATTAATGAGCCCCTTCGTACACCATCCTAGGTAGATAGCCTAGACTAGGTTGTCTAAGCTCTTGCCACAGCGGAAGAGCCTCGAAATTCCTTTGAGCCTCATATATAAACCCATTTGATTGCATGGCTGATTTCCCGCTAACCCACTCATTTCTTCTCTGCCATCTCCTTCTGCATATCCTTCATCAGCTCAGCCAAATCCGGAGAAATATACGGTATCACGTACGGGAACGCGATTATCACCAAACTGACCGTGAAGAAAAACGTGTAATAGGAGTTCTTGAAGATCACTCCAAGTGGACTGCTCATCACCATCTCCCCAAGTTTGCTCTGCGGAGATTCGTAGTACTGCTTTATGCCAACAACAGCAATTCTGAGGGGATCAGTCGATGAGATCTCTACACTTGTAGAGTTTGCAGAAGGCACAAAGTTGTCTTGCTGAGCAGTGATGACATCGTCACCCACAACCACCCTATATCTGTCAGCCAGGAGGGCGAAATCATGCGAGTAGACGAAAAGCTCATACTCCCCAACTTGGAGATTTTGGAATTCAAATGCGAGTTCTGTGTTCACGGGCCGAAATGCCGCCGATGTTTCACCCACTCGGTGCAACAGAACATCGAATCTCTGTGCAAGATTTTTGGACTCGAAGTTATCGGGAAGCTGGAAATGATCAGGGATACTTATGAATTGGCCACGGAAACTCTGCGCTGCCGCCAACGTCACCAAACTCACTAATGGCCACAACTTCATGGTTAGTATGGTGGGGTTACCCGGCCAAACGCACCTACATATATCCGCAGCGTTTTGCAAACGTTTTTCTCCTTGTACTATACGTATGTGTATTATTGTAGGGCTGCACACCACAGACATGTTCTGATTCTACGTGTGCTGCTCTCTACAACACATACCAGAGAAGCCGGATTCGGCCGGGAGTCTAGGACGGGTGGATTTAATGAAGCTCCGTATTCCAGCCTCTTGGACATATTCAGCTGGCGTAGGCCGCTGGATAAAAGGAAACTTTGAGACTTTTGCATCGATGGCTGTGAACATTATGCAGATAATGCAACTGGGGGTTGAGCGGGCGGCTGATCGTGTGACCAAGCCCTGGAAAATTGTAGACCACTTCACTTCTTTTCTTCTTTCCACCAGCATTACAGGAGCGGGTCCTTCAACATGCCGATATAATCAGCTTGAGGAAGCAAGACGCTCCCGCTGTTCCTGGTCTAGCCCGTTCTGCAAAACGTGTAAGCTAAACCACCAACTGCAAGACTGACGCACGGCCCGTCCTTCAACAGCTAAAGGTAAAATCGGCCAAGATTTCTGTATTAAAAATGACAGGATGTCACCAAATCCCACACAACCGTTTTGGCTCCGAGCCTCCAACCTTTCTCTCGCTCCGTATCGTCGCCTATCGCATATTTGACCTTCCTCGATTAGCCTTTAAGCTCTTGGAGCCCCAGCGGTCGTAGCAATAAAGTCCCACCGCGATGGACACCAAACCTTGCACCTGATAGATGGACATTCTTCGGAACCAGCCATTTGACGCCGAAACACCAGAGCCCTCTACAGCAAACAAAACACTCACCAAAATCACCACGATACGCTTTAGCATTGATGCGATGGAGTAGGAGAGCGCTGGTATCAAACCGAGAAGCGAGAACGATAGGACCGTCAGCCCGAAATGCAACACGGAATTGAGAAGCACAAGTCCCGCAACCTGGGCTGCTTCGGTGTTGTTGGCCACCAGGCCCTGGAACTCAGATCGGTGCCGAAGAGCAGAAATAAGAAGGGGAGCCTCGTAGAGCATAAATGCCAGAAATGAGAAGGCGAAGCCGACAAGCGACACATAGAAAATGGTCGTGAGCTTGTCCGATTTTGCATTGTCACCCGGCGCTGGAGCCAATGCTGCGAGCGGATTGCCCAATATCTGGTTTTCTCGCACTTCGTGGAGGTAGCTTTGCCCGGAATTGTCGAGGTCACGAGGTGGGGGTAGCTTGGCTTGAGCGAGCTCGTCGAGCTGTAGATCAGAAACCAGATACGGAAGCATGGCGGCGGGCCTTTGGTTGAAGTATCGATATGGCAGAAGAGAGCTGCGGCTCTTTTTCTCCGAATGCATAGGCAAGCTAGAAGCGCCAGGGGAAGTCGGCAATGACGGAAGTACGGGGGTCACAGGGCGACTTGGGTCGGTATTGAGCACGAGCAGCGCCGGATTGTTTGCTGGGGAGCGCCATGTGAATAACTCCTTGCCATAAATCTGTCCTGTGACCATCGTAACGGTCCCGACGACGCTCAATGCCAAGCCCTTGGTGTGGTCCCTTACTAAATGCGGTAAAAAGAGGTGGTTGTCTTCGTCTTGGCCCTTGTTCCGGGCATCTACCAAGATCATCATTATGACCCCCGCCAAAAGCGGAGCAAGCAGCAAGTAGGTGAGAAGCGGAAACTTGACGTTGTAGGCAAGACGGTAGCCTGCCACCATAAGTAACGGCGAAAGCGCTTTAATGCTGGCAACAGTCGCCACAGGCACCAACAGCGTTGCATTGAGCGACGAGTACAGGCTGATGAACTTCAAAACTCCGAGTGGAAGAACACGGTATAGGTAGACTTTGCGAAATGGCAGCAGATCAACACTCGGAAGCGTTCCGGGTGCAAAGTGCTTGTGTATCTCTGCGTTTGAGGTCGCTATTTTCACCATCACATATGATAGGCATGTGCCGGCTAGAAAGTTGGCCTGGCTGAGAAACATTGGGTATGTGAATATGCCCAAAATGTATTTGTTTACCTGAGACACAAGTGCCAGCGTCAGATACCACGCTATACAAAGAAGAATTGTCTTGAACAGAAGATTGGGAGCAAATGACATGGAGTAATGCGGATATGATTGCCCAGATGGGAAAACTGTCCCGAGGGGATTGGTATGCCCAACGAGTCAATAGTATGCAGATAGGAAAGTCAGAGCGTAAGAATGCTTTTTGGACGGCTAGTGTAGACTGGAGGCTCCAAGCAAAACGAGGGGATGTCTAACATGTGTGCCCGTGCACCTGCACACAAGCGGCAATTGCTTGCCGGGCGCATTGAGGTTTAGGAACACTCCGTCACCGCACCGGACGCGTCGCCCACAACCACCGTGAGCAGTGCACGCGCAAGCTTGTCATAATCAGAAGCCACGGTAGCAGTCGCCGCCACCGTCGTCACCGCTGCTGTCACGTGACCTTCGAGGGGCACCTGACCCCACCTGCGTGCGGCGCACGCCCGCACTTCGTATATCTGCACCGACCGATGCGGCCTGCTGTATGCGAGGGCCACGAGCTCACGGCCCAAATACGAATGTCGCGTGGGGGTGACAAACAGCGCACACGTGACGTAGCCCGGGTCTAGGGTAACCTCAGCCACGCGACTGCCGTTGAGCGAGAAAATTGTCATCGTATTGGCAAAGCGGGTGCTGTGCACAAGGCAAATGGTGCCGGTGTCGGAAATCGCTGCCAGTACGCGAGGACCATCAGTACGAGGACCGAGGTCTGAATTGCGTCGCGAGTGCGTAGGGTCAGATCCCGCGCCGCACTCAATGCGGCGCACATACTTGAATCTTGACAAATCCCAAAGAAGGGCCACGCCCGACGAATCCAAGCTGAGACACACGTTGAATGGCTTGCAAAGAACGAGATCCAGTACTGGCGCAACGTGGCCGCGCATCGTGCCCTGGCACGTCAATGCGGGTGCTGGTTTCGATGTCCACTTCCATGCCATTATGACGCCATCAGTTGTGCCTGTCAAGATTTGGTTTCCTCCAATTTGTGCCACAACAGATATGTCTGCTGGGCTCAAGTTCAGGAATAGTGTGGCGTTGATAACGAGTGCGCCTGCCGCACCGGGAGTGTCGCGCCCCAAGTGAGGTTTTCGAATTCGTAATTCATCTTCAGACGAGGCACAAGCGGGTCGGCCGATCCATTTTCCAGTCTTTGATGAAAGCTCAAGCTTGTAGATGGGCAAGCGAAGTTTTGATTCGAACACTCGCTCAAGAGTCCACGTGCTTTGCGGCGGCTCTTCCATATATGGCACATTGAGCACTTCACGAGAAGGGTGCGGCTTTGGAAACACTCTGGACGGCGTCTGACCGAAATTGTTGATCATGCCAATAACGGCTCTTTTTTCCACATCGTCCTTGATATTGTCAAGGTCCACAGCACCATTATACGACAGATGGTGGAACACATTGAGCGCCTTAACTGCCTCGGGCCCACTCTGCTTGAATCCAAACACCAAGTCAATCCAGTGATGGAGGTTTCGAGAAACATATGGACTCTCGAGGGCCTCTCTGTTCTTTTCAATAAAGATTTTGGGGTCGCCCTTTGCCCATGGAGGCAATTCCACATCGTTCACCAAGGTTCCACCGTGCAGACGACCGAACTCAAAATTGTTGGAATTTACCAAGAACTCAGGAAGAAAGAAGAACTCTGGAGTGAGCTCCCGCACGTCTGTAGAGTTGTCCTTCGCTGCCGAAGACCATGCTTTGCCTATGCTTGAAAAAAGCCTATCAGCGTGGTCGAATTTCCCACCCTGGAGCAAGAGATATGACTGTACGTACGGCTTGAGTCGAATCAAATACAGTGCCACAATCATGGCAGACAGGTAATGTGTCCCGTAGTGGAAAGGCGGCGCCTGTGGATCATGAAGACTACCCAATGCATCGTATCGTTCGCGGAAGAGCTCGGCTCTTGCGTTGGTTTGAGCACCCATCGGTTTTGAAAAATCTCGGAAAGTTTTTGGATCCAGAAGATCAAGCTCCTTGCTCTCGTAGTCTGCAATTACCCAAGGAAACACTGGGTATTGGGACAAGTCGTTAAATGTTCGACCGGCAGCAGTATTCACTGTCATGAGGTAAGAGAAGTTGGAGATTTCTCCGCTCCGCCACTTGCGTGTGGCAGCTAGCGTCTTCGAACCTGGAAATCCCGCGAAAGCGTACGCCAACTTTGTCGAGAGCAGGTCCGAGCTCGAAGCTGAATCCTCAGCACGATGACTACTGTTGCGGGCCGCAAGTGGAGCTAAACGGCCGTGAACTGTATCTCTGAGTCGCTGGTTTATGCACGTGACAAGGATGCTGGCACCCGAGTCGAAAAACACCTCGAGCGCTTGATCGCGGAGTAGAAACTGCCGCTTCAGTAGAGCCAGCAACGTCTCTAAGGGCCAAGTCTTCACTCGATGCATTGCAGAAGGCTCTGAACCTCCGGCCGGTTTGATGAGCTGAAGATACGGATCCTTGAGTTCGGGTGGGGCATCCTGGCTCTCAACAACGTTTCCGTCAGCGCAATGGACATAGTTTTCGATGAGATAGAGCGCCTGAGAACCCAAGATCATGAGATTCTCCACGGCGTCGAGCCCATTGATTCGCGTCACATTCCATAGACATACAATATGGTCGCCAGGAAGTAAGCTGCGGAGAACCTTGCGGTTTCTATCGTCTGAAGGAGAAGCACCGTCTTCCTCTTCAGCAGCGTGCAAGTCTGCTAACTCGCTGGTATTCCAGAATCCGCCGGATTCAAACATCTCGCTCACAGATAAATCCTCAAACGTTTCATTCGAAATTTCGGCTGTATCGCCATTTTCGATGATCTGTCGAATGGGCACCGCCATGGTGTATGTGAAGTCTTCAGCCTGCGAAGAATCTTCAACTACCAATAACTTTCGCTGGCGATCGACTCCTTCAAGGTAATCGAGAAGGTAGTGTTTTGGTTCCAGTTCGCCAACAAGCCTGAAAGCCTCCAGCAGTAACGCCTCGAGCCCCACTCCAAGGTCACGAGCCCTCTCTTGTCGATCCTGAAGTTCTCGATTGTATTTGATAGCTTCAGCCCTCACCATTTGCCGACAGAGGACAAGGGAGTCCTTGGAAAAATTGGATATTTGGGCATTCTCCATGTGACCAAGCCTACCGCCATTAGCCATTGTGACACGCACCATGTCAATCACTCTCACTTTGTTTGTATCGTTCTGGGAATTGCCAATGAGCTTATGAAACAGCGCGGTGAACACGTTGCGAAGCGAGAGATCCCTGTAAAGCAGCCGCGCGACATCTTCGTCATTTCTTGTAGTGATACCCACAAAGAAATCTTCTACTGCCCTGGCGTCCTGTTCTGTGTGGCCCAATGTGGATGACTTATGAGCAAATGTATCTCTGATCATCACAACAGTGCGTAGGAAGCTGAAAAGCTGCTCAGATAAAAATTGCTGGTCCAGTTTGGCAAGACGGAGATAGTGGCCAATAGCAAGTTCCACGAAAGTTAGGACGGCTTCATCAGGCACTATAGCCAGTAGCGTTACCATCTGACGGTAGAGTAGAAAATGAAGGACTTTCGATAGTGCAGCCGCAATCGGAGTAGGGGGAGAGCTCTCCTGATGGGAAGGCAGACTCAATTTCTGGTTGTCAGATCCGAACAGTCTTCGGGAGCGTGGCAGTCCGTCAATAACCGAGTCGACCAGCACATCTGTGTCGGAAGTTTTTCGAAGCAAGTGATGCCTTGGATCAAGTCCAATGCTCTGAAACTGCCACACGATGGCCCTCCCCAATGCACCGCCTAGATCAGTTTTGCTTCTGCCGCCAGCCTCGAGAACAGCAGCGAGGCATTCGATGTAGGGGTCCAAATGTGATGACGAGACGTAGTAGTTCTCAGATAAAAAATGCTTGTCATAGAACGAAATGATTTCAGACATTCCATCCACATATTGCTGCTCACGGTGAACAAACTGACCTTCAAGCACAGCCTGCGCGTGGCGGAATAGACGAACGAAAACTGAGTCAAGCACCAATTTGGCCGTGATATCGTCAAGTGACAGAATCATGGAAAGAACTGCCTTTGCATCGGGAAGGCGCAGAATGAAAATGGTACTAAGAACATCGAGCATTCTCTCGTGGGCAGCAAGCAAGTGCTCCAGCTCTAGGTTTTTCCAAGCTGTCGAGATTTTCAAGTATGCAACTAACTCAAAAATACCTTCAAGCCACTCAGTACTGCGAAGAATCGGAACAAGGGACGGAATTTCCGAAGCAGCCTCGATTGCGTCGGCATACAGGCTCACCAAGTGAACAACGTTGAGAGAAATTTCAAGAATTTCAGGATCGACGAAAATAGCCTCAGCCAGATCTGCAAACTTAGCCTGTGCTGGTCTTCTCGGTGAGCTCGGAACACTCAAAACCTTGCCACACTTGCTGCTGAGTAAATACATGCCATGCAAACAGAGGTTGTTGTAAAGCAACAAAAGTTCTGGAAGGGGAGCGCGTGCTGCCATAACAGGTGTCTCTTTCAAGAGTTCGGCCAAGCTTCTGTTCTGAATTCCGGCGGGAATGTCAACATCAAGACTAGAGAGGAACACCAAATTTGTTATCTCGCTTCTGCACCACCAGCGGCTCAAAAAGTGAGTCAACACTGTGACTCCCCTATTGGTTTGGAAGAATCGGCGAACGACATGCGGGCCAAGAACATGGAGAAGCCTCACAAGTAGAGTGAGTCCGCACTGAACCACGTCAGAGGCAACTTCTGAAGAAGGGGACTCAAAATCGAGGAGAAGCAAGATCCAGTGAATAGTAATAGATCTCAGAAACTTCTTGAGCACTTTTACAGAGGCGCTTTTTTTGCAAAGATCGCCTGTTAAAGAGCGAAGAATACTGCGGCCAGTTTCAGCAGCTGCAATATTTTCGCTATTCTCGTACAATGCAAAGATCACGTACTGGGATAGAGCGCGGATAGCGTCCACAGTTAGCGACGAGTGAATGATCGAATCCAAGGTCTCGATGGCAGCGTCCAAGTTTTCACCACTGTTAAATTGAATTGTCTCCAGCTTGATGTGCTGGAGAAGAAGGCGTAGAATTTGCATGTTGCTAAGTTCTCGCAAGTTATGGGCCTGATACTTGCTTGGCCTGGTCAAGTCCTTGAGGTGATTGTTGAGCTTAAGCCACTCGCAAGTCCCGGCGTAGAGATCGAAGTTCGCCACCAACAAAGGATACGCATGAGGACTGGCAATCACTGGAACTGCCGTGTCGAGCACGCAATAGTCGAGAAATTTATCAAGAATGCTGCTTTCAAAATGTAGATCGTGGTCAAACTTTGTCTTGTAGTGCGCTAGAAGAAGCAGCAAGATGGCCGGACCGTTGCAGTTCTCAAAATCCGTATTGAGTCGCCAGTCTGCTTTCAAGCTGCAGACGAGAAGTTCAATAGCCTCAATGAGTAGGACTGAGCGTTCACTCTGGGTGTCATGCAGCTCCTTGAGAATGGTCTCGGTAATCGATAGTAGGAAAGCGGCCCCGCCCAAAACATTGATGGCGCTGGTGATAGGATTCGTGCTGTGCACAACGATCTGAGGATTTCCAGCGTTTCTAACCGAGGAAGTAAAATCTGGGTCGCTGCTATCGAAAATCACCTGAGATTGTTTTAAGCGCGTTCTCCGAAGCAGCCTGGAGATCACATCGGTGTCTGACAATATCGCACTTCTGCCTATTTTGGTCTTGTCACCCTCGACCTCTGCTACTCTCAATGCCATTCGAAGCCGACCAGCGGGACTCATATGGGACAAAAAGCTGCCAATGTTCGGCACCTCGAGATCGTTGCAGCTCCAATCATATCCAAGCCCAAGACAGTGAAACAAAGTCACCCACTCATGTGGAATAGCGCGATTGAATACCTGTAGATCTTTCACAAGTAGTTCCTGGCGGTCACTCCTCACCTCGGATTGGAAGTACAAGTAGAGCTTGTTGAAAAATGGGCAATCTTTGGCAAGCGCAGAAAACGGAATCAGCTCCAGATACTCGCCATCAATGAATAGGTTGAGCGTTTTGTATTCGTCGTAGGTGAGCGTGAAGTGAACAAAACGTGCCAGTAGCGAATCGAGAGACTGGTTGAATGTGAACTGCGATCTTGACTTGGTAGTTGGGTTGTGGAGTTCAACGAGGATTTTGCGGTTAAGAAGCTGAATCTTGAACACTGGCGGCGAGTCCTCACCCGCATGCGAGAGACCAAATAGCGTTGTGACTACCAGGTCGTCGTCTTCTAGTTCGGAGACTTCGTTGATTCTGATCCACGCCTGCACCGTGAAGCATTTCGGTGGAGCCGAATTGGGGGCTAGTGGAATCGATACAGGGTGATCACGGAAATCGCTCAAAAGTAGGAACGTGTGCTTGGGAAGACTGTCACGAGCGGCTGACCCCAAGTTCTGGAGCATTTTGGTCCTGGTTTCTACGGAGCTAGCCCGCGAGAATAATGAACTGGCGAAGGTTTTGACGACCCAGACTGGACAGTCAATTTCAAGAAACAGCCTGAGTGTTTGCATTTTGATCTGCCACACGTTTTCATAGTAGCATGGTACCGCAGATCCCCCGTTTTGGGCCCATGCCATGAGGTCCAGAGTTAATCCAGATATAACGTCCAAATGAAGCCATTGGAGAGCCACTGCCGTCAGCCGCGTGATTGCCTGGCGTACAGTTTCCAACACAATCAACACAAAGTCGCCGTAAACGGCATCATCCAATTTTTGGAGGTCGGTGAGTAGTGCAAGCAATTCGTCCCGGTTGGAGCGTTCGATTCTGGTGTCGGAAGTGGGGATTCGAAGGAGGATTTCCAGCAGTACAGCGGTGGCTAGTACCGTCAAATCTGATGCGACGTCACTGAGTTCTACCTGCCATTCTCGAAGAAGAGAGTCGTTGATGGAGAATTGGGGGAGCGCCCGAAAACAGAGAACATCAATGAGAGCGTGTTCTGGATGCAGTTCATCAGCCGGAGTGCCTGAGCCCATTGATGCCATGGTGAGTGTGGAGCGGTGGCACAGGTCACTGACGATGGAGTAGTATGGGGAAGTCACGTGGGGAGAGCAGAATCACGGCTGGGAGGAGAAAGACGAGTTTTAGGTTTGCGAGCATTTTGCGAGCACGGTGTCCGTTTTGAATTTGAGAGCCTTCAATTTGCCTGCCAATTTTTTTTACCTTGATGATTGGCCTTTGTCGCGATGGTGTCACTTTCTCCACTATCTTATCGCGATAGTAGCAGGAGATAGGACAGAGGCTTGCCATGGAGATGAGCAAGTAAAAACGCGATGGTAGCATTGGTGGTGACACAAATTGCACAATTTGGTAAAGCCAACTAATATCACGTCCGAATTCTGGCGACGTAGCGTGGTGTGTTTGCTGGCTACGTACCTCTTCGGTTCTCGGCCACTGCGGCTCAGTTGGCTCGGCCACAAGCCCGAAATCAGCCTCAAATTCAACATCACTGCATTTTCTCGATTCCACAAAGCAGGTCTCATCTAACCGCCTAACAATTCACTCTGCGGATCTCTGATTCGCCTCCATAGCCTCCCATAACAGAATATCATCGCCAATCACCGCCAATTCGAGGGATGTAGCGCCACTAGTTTTCGTCAGCAATTGGTCTCCCTAGATCCCGAATTATCACCGAGCTCGACATTCGCTAATCTCCGCCCCGTTCGGTATTCCCGGTTCCTCTACACCTGGTTATCTCCTGCACACATTTTCATCCTCCTCAACTACATGGACGAACTTGACGCCCCGACGGTGTCTACACCACCACTGGAGCCTGTGGTGGAGTCCAATATCTCCGAAAGTGCCTCAATATCCGACTCCAGTCGTGGTTTGCCGGACGCCGCTGCAGACGCCGCACACCTCTCTGAGCTTCGTTCGCAGTGGCACAACATTGCACAAATCCCACCAAAAGAGGGCGAGGAGAGAATAATTATAGATGCAGGATTTTTGAACCTGGCCCTCACATTGGATGCCGAGTCTGTGGCGTCATTGCAGGCATCTCTCGGCAAGATTTCTGCGGTGATTGACCAGCCGGACTTCGAAGCTGCCCATACGGTTCACGTGGCGCAGGCCCTCTACAACGAGTTGGAGCAGACTTTTGGCCACGTTGGTGATCCCATGACTCGGGTGGTTCGCTTGGATTCGGCTGGAGTCGTCACCCTTGAGCGGCGTCCGTATTTCGTGGTGCATTTGCTAGGGAAACGCGGCCAGACAAACCACTACAACGCAAACACGGGCCACAACACATCCATTGCTGCCAAATATAGATTCTATCTTTCTTCCCGCAGCACATTCGGTGACCTAATTGCCACAATACGGTCCCGAGTCAATGCAACTCGGCCGATCCGGGTGTGGTTCGTCAGCGGCGAGAACGTCGACGCGCTTCCGCAGACATTGACACTGCACATGTTTATTCACAAACTCTCCTTGCGCAAAGTCGTGTGTGGCAACATGGAAAACTGCACTCTAGAAAGTGAAGGAATTGGAGGGAACGCGCGCCTTCACGTCGCAGTAGAGATCAAGGAGCTGGCTGGGCTGCAGTTTCCGCTCGATGCCGCGCTTGTGGCCGTACCAGAGCCTGCTGAGGTGCTCCATTCAGGCGGCCATTCGGGACTTGCCAACCTAGGCAACACCTGCTACATGAACCTGGCTCTCCAGTGCTTGGTACATCTTCAGGAAGTGAATCTGTATTTTTTCTACGGTTTGCATGAGCGCGAGCTCAACAAGACGAACCCCTTGGGCTTCAAAGGCGACATCGCCTCGGCATTTTCAAATCTTCTTCATAAGTTGTTTGACTTGGCGCCTGCGGCATCTGCTGCGCTGGCATCAAGCTCGGTGACACCCCGAGAATTCAAATACACCGTTGGACGCTATCTGTCGATGTTCCAAGGGTACCAGCAACAGGATTCTCAGGAGTTTCTTAGCTGGCTTCTAGATGCACTCCACGAGGACTTGAACCGAATTTACGATAAGCCGTATCTTGAAAAACCAGAGCTTCTGGATGAAGATGTCAACAGCGATCCTGCCATTGCGGAATTGGCGGCCAAATGCTGGAGCCAACATAAACAGCGCAATGACTCGATTATCGTGGACCTCTTCTCCGGGTTGTACCAGTCCACGCTTGTGTGCCCGACATGCGGTAAGAAATCGGTCACTTTCGACCCATACAACGATATCACCCTCCCACTTCCGGTGAACAAAAACTGGTACCATGAGTTTGTCGTTGTCGACGTGACGGGATCGATACTCCCGCTGCCGATTATGAAGCTCGAAGTGGAGCTCGCCAAAACGGCCAATATTGACGATTTGGTGCTGTATCTCTCGAGTTTTCTCCGTGTCACGCGTGAACACTTGTTCATCTACGAGTTGTTCCGCAACTACTTCTACCGCGATTTGACTGACCTGGATTCTAAATATAAGTTCTTGCCCGTCAGCGAGCTTATATCTTCCGGTGATGAAGTGGTTGTGTACATTGTACCACACAAACCAGAGGATGTGATTTTCCCAGTGGTTAATGTTGCAGCCGATGCTGACAAGTCATACAATGTGGTTCAGCCTTTTGGTATTCCAATGTTTGCACTGATCGACAGGGATTCCCTCAACGATTACGAAATGGTACAAGAAAAAGTAATGGCTGTCCTGATGCTTCTCACTCAAAAGAAGGAAACAAAAGCCCCCGAAATTTCCACCGAAGATGCTGACTTACAAATTCCTCTTGTCAAAAATATGGATGTGGAGGACAGTGAGTCAGTCCTCGAGTCAGCCCGTGACTCTAATCCTGAGAAAGAGGATATTGAGTTCCAGGGCTCAGGATCTCCTCTCCCCAACGCCGAATCGACCTTCGCTTTAAAGTTCTTCAAAGACGAGCGGTCCAGATCGAGACAAAATGACGCAAAATCGCCCATTCACATTCCTACTGGACGTCAGCCGTTAACGAATCTCCCACTTTTGTCTGATTTGTACAAGGATCGCATCAGCTCCGACGAAAGCTATGTGGTGGTCAGCCCTTCGAGTGCTGATCCTAAGGAAGATGACCCTTCTCTTGGGCCGAACGTGCGCAATCTGGATGACGAAAGTGACTGCAATTGGGACAATATGAAGCCGCTTCTTGGGTCCATTGATAGGCTAGATTCGCCCACTGTGTCTGTCCTTGATTCCGAAAGAGATATGAGCGAACCGCAGAACCTGCCTGATTTGACTACTCCCGCTTTGGACAAGCGTGTTATGTTTGTCGTAGAGTGGACAGCAGATGCTCATGAAGTTCTCTTTGGCGAGCAGGAGAACCAGGCGTGGGAGAACTTGACCAAGTTGCCCAATGAGCAGCTCGAGGCGAGCAAGCGGCAATTAGCGTTGAAGCAGAAGGCCAAGATCTCGTTGTATGACTGCTTGAAGACCTTCTCTTCTCCAGAGATTTTGGGAGAACAGGATCTTTGGTACTGCCCTCGCTGCAAAGACCATAAACGAGCCACGAAAACCATTCAGATCTGGTCCACAGGCGATATTCTTACCATCCACTTGAAGCGGTTCCTGAGTGCTCGCTCGTTTAGCGATAAAATCAACATGGTGGTCGAGTTTCCAATCGAAGGCTTGGATATGAGCGAGTACGTTGCATCAAATGACAACCTGCTATACGACTTGGTGGCCGTGGACAACCATTACGGTGGCCTTGGAGGCGGCCACTACACTGCAGCGGCTAAAAATTTCCGTGACAACCGCTGGTACTATTTCAACGACAGCCGCGTTACGCCTATCGACGATTCGAAGGAAGTCATTACCGCGGCGGCCTACCTTCTCTTTTACAAGAGACGGACCGGTCATCTGACTGCGGGCGGCGATAGTGTAGAAAAGCTTCTTGAAGAGGGCCGCCGCCAATTCGAGTTAAAGTTGTTCCAAACCAAGCAGCGGCAAGATGAAGTCAGAGCCGAAATCGAAATCTACAACCTGCACGAGGCTGAGAGTGAAGAGAAAGGAAAACCGGAAGATGTCGACGACCACGGGGATCTCTACGATGACGAGACGTCTGGTCCTGGGAAGAAGTCTAGATCGCCGTTGACTGAGCAGAGCCAGAAGTTCGACAATCAGCGCAAACAACGGCTAATTTCTAAGGACGCCGATCTGCCGCGATCCGTGAACATCAACATGGGCTATTCGTCTTCAACGTCGAATTTGGAGTCGCCGACTATTTCCTCAGAAGAAGATGTTTCTGGCTCGGACGCATAGATGGCTGTCGATCCAGAAGATGACTGACATGCTTGTTTTAAGAATAAATCAATATGGGGGAAGTCTACAGAATCTGGCTCCTCCAGTTTTCCCGATCCTATTTGTAATTACACCAATGAGTTCACCGAATTTGGGGATGAGCATAATCGAATGGCCCCGTCGAATATCTGCGTTTGATCTGCACTCAGATGCGCATAAGTCGTGCTTGAACGGTGACGTTGGAGTCTGCCTGGAACTGGTCCATTGAGTGCGCCCATATCAGGCAAAGTTGCACGAAATCAACAGACGATTCGTTAATTAGGTCGCCTGAATGATAATGAAGTCTTCACAGTCCTCCTTATATTCTGGCCTGTCTTTCTCCTTCCTCTATAGAACACATTTCCTACTCCTTCAACTTGTCGGCGGCACGAACTGCTGAAATACGCAAAGCAGCACGAATGTCATCTAAGGTGACATTGGCACCACCGCCAACGATGCTCACGTGACGAAATTGGTCTCCGTTAGAAACCGCCGTGATTTTCAGAACCGCACATGTTTCCTCGTCATCACCTTCCAAGTCCGCCAACATGACAGTTTTGGGTTCGTCACCTTCAAGGTCCACGAGTCCAAAGGTTGAGGCAACTCCAAGTGAGGATTCGTCGATTGCAAGAGGAGTTGCAAGGGACAAATCGGGGTCGACGCAGAACAAACTTTGTGATTGGCTCAAATGACCAAAATTGCCTCGAGAGCGCACGGGCACCCGCACGGTAGGATCAATGCCCAGGTCTGCCATGTAGACACGTGGAATTTTCACGTCTTTCAACGCCTCCATAAGCGCAAAATGTGCAACATCGTAGAGGGGCCCAGACCGCGAGAAAACCTTCAAGTGTGCGTACAATACGTACTTATAGCGTTTTCCCGAAACCTTGACTGTGCTGCTGAGCTCCATTAGGCGACGCTCCTCGTCACTGGCTGTGTCGGGGTAGATTCTCACCAACTCACTCGATTCATCGTCCCGAAACTCGTAGCCCGGAGTGATTTCGAGGGCTGCCTCGGAAATGAGCTCGGAATGGAGCACGTAGTTGTACAATTTTTGCGACACCAACATTTCCTCGTCGCTGGGGGCGCCAATTCGGCCCCTCACAGTCTCGACTATTGGATATACGGGCAGGAATACTTGCTGGGCGGACGAGAGCAACTCGTCCTTGTGGTTAATTTCCGTGATCCCTAGCGTGATTCCGCAGATCACGTGAGTGGCTCCGTGCTTGACGGTGGCCAGACCCACCACAGTATTTGCTGAAATCTGATTGAAACCGCCTGGCAAAGACACCAAGTCTCTGAACTCGTCAAAGCCTCGGAGGTTAGGGCGCAAACCCTGCTCAAGGTGTCTTTGGAGCGAGACGTCTGGCGCGATGCGTGCTAGCACGTCGGGCGGGAAGACAGCTTGGGACATGATGGAGTACGTGTGTGTGCAGGACGAGAAGAGATGGAGTAGGCGAGGTGCAATGAGTGGATTGGTGAGGAAAGAGAAAAGGTTCAGGAATGATATTTATTGGAGTTTGATGGAGAGATTCAAGAACCAGAAAACGTAGTTGTACCAGAAAATATGAAATTGTTGAAATTTGCACTTTCATGACAAAGTCGCCGGCGATGGAATGAAGAAAGAGCGAGACAGTACCAGAAAAATACACAGGCTCCACTACACGGGATGCCATAGCATTCTGGCGTGGATTTGAGATATTTTAGGGCCCGAATTTATTGAGAATTGGGACTTCACCAGCAGTGAAGAGAGAGAAAGCCCGGAGCCACTAGTTGGCGAAATTAAAAAAATGGTGGCCACCTAAGCAAGCCAATGTGAATCAGCCAGAAGACAGGACCGGCGACAAAACTAAATCACACGCCAAAATTCACTTAAACCAAGTCATGGTAACAACATCAGGCCATCGTCACTTTAATATGGCACTCGCGATCGCGGAATTGGCGACTAGGCAACTACCGAGGTCAATTCGCAGAAAATCATGGATGACGACGAAACGATAATTTCACTCCACCTTGAGTCTTCGCCGTTTCTACCTCCCCGTTGTTGAAGTTTCCCCACTATTATTGTGAAGCTTCAGTCGTGCAACCAGCGCTATCTCCGCAGAAAAACATGGCAGCCTAAAACCCGAGAACTGGCGTAAAATATCGCCAACTCAGGCATTCGAATCCCCCCAAAAACGCCGAGCACCGTAAATCTGCATCTACGTAACAATGCCCCGCGGGACAATTCCAACAAAAAAAAAACGCCTCCCAGGATGGCCGAAAAAAGTCGAGGCCAACCCGGCGAAAAACAACTACTTCGCAAACACCGAGGTAAATGCCGTGCACATTATTTTTTTCTCCAGCGGTCGGAGCTGCCCGGTTCAGGTCCCCGCACATGGCCGGTGCAGGTGGCCGGCGGCCCGTCTGATAACGTTGACTCTGACTATCGGCTGTGCTGTGATTGGCGGAGATACGTGAATGTGCAGGACATGACTCAAGTTCACCTGCTGAATACAGGATTCACCCTGCACACAGCATCTCACCTCTGGTAACCTCCACGCTAGAGCGAGGGAGGAGAAAAATTTTTCTTTCTTCTTTTCTTTCCACCTTGTTTTCCATTTCTTGTACGCACCTAGCCTGAGTGAGTTTGCATAGCCATCCCTCTCAGAATCTCCCCAGCCAATTTCTCTTCATCCCTGGCTGTTCTGATTACAAGCACACTGAAGTATGTATCGAATGGGGACGGTTGTGAAGCTGGACCAAGGTGGTTCTGTGGCGATTGAGGGCGATCTGAATGATCTAAAAACTGGCGATACCTCTGAATTCGCCACACGTCCTGAAATTGCCCTCAAATCGCCTTGGACACCACGTTTTGTTCCGTAATGCCACCAGCTAATTTCACTCCCCCAACACCTCTTTTTCCCCCCCGCAACTCCCCCACTAACCCCCAGATGGCTTCTTACTTGCCACAGGAAGAATTTAAAACAAACATATACAAGTATGACGAGGTCCCTGAAAACAAGTCGTGGGCTCTGACTCTTCCAGTAGCCCAAGGTTTGTACAACCCCGACTATGAAAAAGACGCTTGTGGTGTAGGATTCACTTGTCACATCAAAGGAAACGTCAGCCACAAAATCGTCAGCGATGCACGCTCCTTGCTTTGCAACATGTCCCACCGAGGCGGTGAATTGAACCCTAAGGACGGTGACGGTGCTGGTTTGTTGTCGTCGTTGCCCCACAAATTCTTGGTCAGAGAATTTGCCTACCACTGCGAGGTTACCTTGCCTCCGCTCGGCCAGTACGGTACCGGTAACGTATTTTTCAAGAAAGACGAAGGTGTATTTGAGAAATCCAAGCAGACGTTCGAGAGCATTGCGTCGCTGCTTGGATTGAAGGTTTTGGGGTGGAGAAAAGTGCCCCACGACTCGTCCATTTTGGGACCTGCATCGTTGTCCAGAGAGCCTTTGATTTTGCAGCCCGCTGTGGTGTTGGCCGAAACTTACGGCCAGGACATCTCCGCTGCCGACTTTGCTGCCAAGTACAAGAAGGACTTCAACAAAAAGTTGTTCATTTTGAGAAAGCAGTCGTCGCACACCATCGGACTCCACAACTGGTTCTACATCTGCTCGCTTTCGTCCAAAACCATCGTTTACAAGGGTCAATTGGCACCCAACCAGGTGTACTCGTACTACTTTGACCTCGAAAACGCAGAGTACGAAGCCCACTTTGCCCTCGTGCACTCGCGTTTCTCCACCAACACATTCCCTTCGTGGGACAGAGCACAGCCTTTGAGAATTGCCGCCCACAATGGTGAAATCAACACATTGAGAGGAAACAAGAACTGGATGAGAGCCAAGGAAGGTGTGATGGCGTCCGAGTTGTTTGGCGACGAGTTGGAAAAGTTGTACCCCATCATCGAGGAGGGCGGATCCGACTCGGCCGCTTTCGACAACGTGCTTGAGTTGTTGGTGATAAACGGCGTTCTTTCATTGCCCGAAGCGGTGATGACCATGATTCCCGAAGCATGGCAGAACGACAAAAACATCGACATGAAGAAAAAGGCGTTCTACGAGTGGGCCGCGTGTCTCATGGAGCCCTGGGACGGTCCTGCGCTCTTCACATTTGCCGACGACAGATACTGCGGTGCCAATTTGGACAGAAACGGGTTGAGACCTTGTAGATACTACGTGACCGACGACGACCACATCATCTGTGCGTCGGAAGTCGGAGTTATCGACGTTGCGCCCGAGAAAGTCATCCAGAAGGGCCGTTTGATGCCTGGAAGGATGTTGTTGGTGGACACCGTGGAGGGCCGTATTGTGGATGACCGCGAGTTGAAGAAATCCGTGGCGTCCAGATTCGACTTTAAGCTGTGGATCTCGGCCAACATGATCACGCTCGATGATTTGTTTGCCAAACTCACCGCCAGAGACGTGCAATTGACCGACAAGCCTTCGTTGAACACCTCCACCACCGTCCAGAACGACCCCCGCTTGGTTTCGTTCAACTACACACACGAGCAGCTCAACGTGATTTTGGCACCCATGGCCGAGGCCAAAGAAGCGTTGGGATCCATGGGTTACGATGCCGCTTTGGCGTGTGTCTCGGAGCAGCCCAAGTTGTTGTACGACTACTTCCGCCAGTTGTTTGCCCAGGTTACCAACCCTCCTATTGACCCTATTCGTGAGGAAATCGTCATGTCTTTGGAGTGTTACGTGGGACCCCAGGGTAACTTGTTGGAGATGAAACCCGACCAGTGCAACCGGTTGATGCTTCGGACGCCTATCTTGTCGAACTCCGAGTTGACGGCCATCCGCAGTATGGAGAGAGTTTACCCCAAGTGGTCAGTTGCCGACATCGACATCACATTCGACCGCTCCGAGGGTATCCAGGGCTACATGAACAAGATCGAAGAGATTTGCCAAGAGGCGTCCAAGGCAATTGCCGACGACCGCCAGGTTATCATTTTGTCCGACCGTGCTACTGGTTTCAACAGAGTGCCAATTTCGCTGTTGATCGCCACAGGTGCTGTGCACCACCACTTGGTCAGACAGAAGCAGAGATCGAAGGTGGCTCTTCTTTTGGAGTCTGCCGAGGCCCGTGAGGTGCACCACATCTGCTGCTTGGTCGGCTACGGTGCTGACGGTGTGAACCCATACTTGGCTATCGAGACGCTTTTGAGAATGAAGGCCGAGAACTTGTTGAAGGCGGACCTCACCGATGAAGCCATCATCAGAAACTACAAGTCTGCTGTCGAGGGTGGAATCTTGAAGGTGATGTCCAAGATGGGTATCTCCACTTTGGCGTCTTACAAGGGTGCGCAGATCTTCGAGGCACTTGGAATTGACAACTCCGTCATTGACAGATGTTTCGCAGGCACTGCGTCCAGAATCAAGGGTGTCACGTTCGAGTACATCGCCCAGGATGCGTTTTCCATGCACGAGAGAGGCTACCCCACCAGAGAAACCATCAAGCCACAAGGTTTGCCCGAAGACGGCGAGTACAAGTACAGAGACGGTGGTGAAAAACGTATCAACGACCCCGCCGCCATTGCCTCGATGCAGGATGCCGTCAAGAACAAGAACGAGCGGGCATACGAGGCGTACTCCAAAAAGGAGTACGAGGCCGTCAAGAACTGTACCCTTAGAGGCTTGTTGGACTTTGATTTCGAGGCTGCCACCCCGGTTCCAGTCGATCAAGTCGAACCCTGGACCGAGATTGTGCGCCGTTTCTTCACCGGTGCCATGTCTTACGGTTCCATTTCGATGGAGGCACATTCGACCCTTGCGGTGGCTATGAACAGATTGGGCGGCAAGTCCAACACCGGTGAAGGTGGAGAAGATGCCGCCAGATCGCAGGTCAACGCCAACGGTGACACCATGAGATCGGCCATCAAGCAGATTGCCTCGGGCCGTTTCGGTGTGACGTCGTACTACTTAGCGGACGCTGATGAGTTGCAGATCAAGATGGCCCAGGGTGCCAAGCCCGGTGAAGGTGGTGAGTTGCCAGGTAACAAGGTGTCGGATTCGATTGCCAAGACCAGATACTCTACGCCTGGTGTCGGTTTGATTTCCCCTCCCCCCCATCACGATATCTACTCTATTGAGGACTTGAAGCAGCTTCTCTACGACTTGAAGTGCGCCAACCCTCGTGCCAGAACCTCAGTTAAATTGGTGTCTGAGGTCGGTGTGGGCATTGTTGCTGCCGGTGTTGCCAAGGCTGGATCTGAGAACATTCTTGTTTCTGGAGGCGACGGTGGCACTGGTGCCGCCAAATGGACCTCCATCAAGCACGCTGGTTTGCCTTGGGAGTTGGGTCTTGCCGAGTCGCACCAGACGCTTGTTTTGAACGACTTGCGTGGCCGTGTGATCTTGCAGACCGACGGCCAGATCAGAACCGGTCGTGATGTTGCGATTGCCTGTTTGCTCGGTGCCGAGGAGTGGGGTTTCGCTACGACTCCTCTTATTGCCATGGGCTGTATTATGATGAAGAAGTGTGAAACCGGTGCTTGTCCTGTGGGCATTGCCACCCAGGACCCTGAACTCCGCCAGAAATTCCAGGGCACCCCCGAGCACGTGATCAACTTCTTCTACTACGTTGCCAACGAGTTGCGTAGCTACATGGCCAAGTTGGGATTCCGTACCATCAATGAGATGATCGGTCGCACCGAGGTGTTGAAGGTCCGCGAGGATTTGCGCAACACCAAGAACGCCAACATTGACTTGCTGCCCATTTTGACGCCTGCTCACACCATCAGACCTGGTGTGGCCACTCACTGCGTCAGAAAGCAGGACCACAAGTTGCACGTGCGTATCGACAACAAGTTGATCGACGAGTCCGAGCTCACATTGTCCAAGGGCTTGCCTGTCACCATCGACTGTCACGTGGTCAACACGGACCGTTCTGTGGGTACGACTTTGGCTTACAGAGTGTCGAAGACTTTCGGCGAGCAGGGCTTGCCTCATGACACTATCCATGTGAACGTGACTGGTTCTGCTGGACAGTCCTTTGGTGCCTTTTTGGCATCTGGTATCACTCTCGAGTTGGAAGGTGACGCCAACGATTACATCGGAAAGGGCTTGTCTGGAGGTAGAGTCATCGTTTACCCACCAAGAGAGTCGAAGTTCAAGGCCGAGGACCAGATCATCGCTGGTAACACTGCCTTCTTCGGTGCCACTTCGGGTGCTGCTTTCATTCGCGGTATTGCTGCTGAAAGATTCGCAGTCAGAAACTCGGGTGCGCATATTGTGGTTGAGGGAACCGGTGACCATGGCTGTGAGTACATGTCTGGTGGCCGTGTTGTTGTTTTGGGTTCTACCGGCCGTAACTTCGCTGCTGGTATGTGCGGTGGTATCGCCTACGTTCTCGACATGGCTCAGGACTTCAACACCAAGGTCAATGTCGGCAACGTGG
Organism: Hermanozyma aechmeae; assembly: GCA_030583085.1. Lineage (NCBI taxonomy): Eukaryota > Fungi > Ascomycota > Pichiomycetes > Serinales > Metschnikowiaceae > Hermanozyma > Hermanozyma aechmeae. The sequence goes on along the minus strand of JAJMHA010000004.1, from coordinate 218,240 downwards.
AGTTGTCTACCGTTGTCGAGCCCGCGGAAATTGCCTTCTTGCGTGGCATGATTGAGGACCACCGTCACTACACTGGCTCGGAGATTGCCGACAATGTGTTGAACGACTTCAACCGCATCTTGCCAAGATTCGTCAAGGTTTTGCCCCACGACTACAAGAAGGTGCTCGAGAAGGAGAAGCAGAAACAACTCGAGGCCAAGAAGAACGAGTTGAACAACTTCATGAAGACCATCAAGGAGGACCCCGAGTGTGACGTCACCAATGGCGAGGCTTCCAAGATCAAGAAGGGCCATGTGCACGTGGCGGCTAAGAAGGGTTCTCATGAGCCCAAGGTTTTGGATGTGGAAGACACCATCAAGGACTCTGAGGTTGAAAAGAAGGCTGTGGCCAAGATTGACAAGCTTCGTGGGTTCATGAAGTACAAGAGAAGAAACGAAAAGTACAGACCTGCCCAGGAGAGAACCAAGGACTGGGACGAGATGACGTCGCGCTTGACCAAGGAGGAGTTGGAGTACGAGACCGCCAGATGCATGGATTGTGGTGTGCCATTCTGTACCTCCGACACCGGATGTCCTATTTCCAACATCATCCCCAAGTGGAACGAGTTGGTCTTCAAGGACCGCTGGTACGATGCCTTGCAGCGTTTGTTGATGACCAACAACTTCCCAGAGTTCACGGGCAGAATCTGTCCAGCGCCATGTAACGGTGCTTGTGTTCTCGGTATCAACGAGGACCCTGTGAACATCAAGTCAGTTGAATGTGCCATCATCGACCACGGTTTCGAACAGGGATGGATTAAACCCAACCCTCCTACGCACAGAACTGGCAAGACTGTGGCTGTGATCGGTTCTGGTCCTGCTGGTTTGGCTACTGCTGACCAGTTGAACAAGGCTGGCCACTCAGTCAAGGTATACGAGCGTTCCGACAGACCTGGTGGTCTTTTGATGTACGGTATTCCTAACATGAAGCTCGACAAGCGTCTCGTGCAGAGAAGAACCGACTTGATGGCTGCCGAGGGTGTTGAGTTTGTCTGCAACACCGCCATTGGTGATGACATCACCGTGGAAGAGTTGGAAGCTCAAAACGACGCCGTCGTGTTTGCTGTCGGCTCCACCATCCCCAGAGATCTCAAGATCCCTGGCCGTGAGTTGAATAACATCGACTTTGCCATGAAGTTGTTGCATTCCAACACCAAGGCTTTGTTGGACAACAACCTCGAGGCGATCAGAGAGCAGATCAACGGCAAGAACGTCGTGGTCATTGGTGGTGGTGACACTGGTAATGACTGTCTTGGTACTTCCACCAGACATGGGGCCAAGTCCGTCACCAACTTCGAGTTGTTGCCTACTCCTCCTAATGCCAGACCTAAGGACAACCCATGGCCTCAATGGCCCAGAGTGTTCCGTGTGGATTACGGTCACACTGAGGTTGCTGCGCACTACGGCAAGGACCCAAGAGAATACTCGATTTTGTCGAAGGAGTTTGTTGGCGACGAAGACGGAAACGTCAAGGGTATCAAGACCGTCAGAGTCGAATGGAAGAGATCCGACTCTGGTGCATGGCAGATGGCCGAGGTACCTGGCTCGGAGGAGTTCTTCCCTGCCGAGGTGGTGTTGTTGTCTATGGGTTTCGTTGGCCCCGATGCCGACAAACTCGAGGTGTCCAAGACCAAGAGAGGCACCATCCTGACTTCTGACCCCAATGGGTACAAGGTGTCTCCATCTGGAAAGCTTTTCGCTGCCGGTGACTGTAGAAGAGGACAGTCTTTGGTGGTGTGGGGTATCCAGGAGGGCAGACAGTGTGCCCGTGAGGTGGATATCTACTTGATGGGCCTGACCCGTTTGCCCGGCAACGGTGCCATTGAGCAGAGAAACTACAACTTGTTGGAGGAGTTGGCCGAGAAGGTGTAGATTCTGGCCCTACGAACATTTTACATTTTATAAATTTTCAATATCGACACGAAATATCAATCAATTATGAGAGAAAAATTTTAGCTCCAGCTGTAGTTTATCCACAACGGCGCCATTGGGGCATAGTAGTACCTGATTTACCAGTGTGTATTATATCTGCGGGAGTCGGTTAGGAGAACCGGCACTACGCATGTGGTACAAAAAGCGTGCGTTCTGCACGGACCCTTGGGATGTGGACCGGGCGGCTGGAGGTGGCCAGATCCGAGGACTGCAGCAAATTCACTATGGAATTTCTTGTTCTTTACCTCACGCCCACCAACCCTACCCCTCGGGCGCAGCATATCTATTTGTAGAACCCAGAGTTCGTGGACTAAGGCTGCGCCAAGATGGTTCACACCGGCATACAGCCGCCTTACCTGCATAGTTAAATTTCACCCTCGGAAATGAGATCGCCCTTTTGCCAAATCAGGTTGCACAATTGAATTTCACTGCACTCTCCACGCCGCTAGTGGTATCATGTTTTATGTGTATGGCGGGTGGGGGTGAATGAACAAACACCCGAAATATTATGCAAAGGCGTGAAAAAAACATCAGGAAACTTAAAATTTTGTAACACAGAACATTTTTTGTCGAGCCGAACATTCTTAGATAACCATGCCGGGGGCGGTCTGGCAGGCCCCTCGTCCCCAAGTCCGGGGAACCCAGTGCATATCCTGAATCAGCCACAGCCGTATCGGAAGACAAGGATGTTGGATAAGACGCGGGGCTCTCCAAGCGGGAAGCAGACGTTTGCTATAGAGTCGGGGTGGCTGGCTCTCCTGCACAGAGCCGGGTTAATATTTACTTTAGCGTTGTTTCCCGAGGGTGAGGCGCAGACATGGCACACTTTAATGGCGTGTGCAGGCAAGACACCCGGCGAAATCTGCCCTCGGAAGTCACCCGCCCAAGCAGAGCTTTTCCATTCTCTGCAATTCTTCCGGTCTCCCTATAAATAGCGCTCACCCTCACCCCCACGCATTTCTCTTCTTCTCCTATCCATCACATCCTTATCTAATGCAAACCAAGGTTTTGTTTGTCCTTGCCGCCGCTGGCTTGGCCGTGGCTAACAGTATGTAATCGTGATTCTGAACACTGAGGAAAATTGACTGAGGACCATCGGTACGAGCCCGAAACGAGCACTTCGTCTCGGCAGACTTCAGGGATTTAGCAGAGAGAACAGGAAACACCACTTTGTTGCTTTTGCTAGCGTTCAAAGATATTGCCGCCGCAAGAGTACGACCGGTGCTACCGGCAGTGAATCGGGCAGTTGGGGCATGATTTTAGTGCCGATTAGCTAGACGGTTACCGTCGGCTAACTCCCTGTTGTGCCGATTACTGGATGCTGCAATTACTTAATGCTACAATTTCTGGATGCTGCTGTTTCGTTTTTTGTGTCGCTTTGCACTCTCCAGATTTGCGCTGATTTCGTTTCGTCGTTCTCGGCAACGGTGGCTCTGGCATGCATTGCCGGGTGCGCACGATTGAATGAGTAATTTTGACGATCGCCTCAGTTCGCTTCCCTCGGAATTCCCCACCGGATCAACTAACCGCAGATTCCACCTTGACCACTGCCACTCCATCGGTGTCCAAGGCATGCTCGTTCTCGGATTTCACCGCCACCGCGCTGACCCAGATCGCTTCCGTAAATGCATGCCCCACCGCCGTAGGCGACATTACTGTGCAGGGCGACAACTTCGGCAGCATTGACTTGACCGGAGTGCGTCAGATTTTCGGTAACTTGAACATTCAGAACTCTACCGTCGAGTCTATTGTTGCTCCTGACTTGCAGTTGGTGTCTGGTGAGTTCTCCATCTCGAAAGCCACTCGCTTGTCCACCCTCAACTTGGCCCAATTGGTCACTGTGGGTCTGCTTAATTTGGACGCCTTGCCAGCCTTGGAGTCGTTGGGTTTGACATCCGGTATCACCTCCGCTGATTCCGTCGTCATTTCTAACACCGGCTTGACGTCGTTGGATGGTATTGAAGTTTTCAAATTGACCACCTTTGACGTGAACAACAACGACGCCATTGCCAGCATTGACTCGTCTTTGCAGGAGGTGAGTGACCTTCTCTCCATCTCTTACAACTCGGACCAGGTCGAGGTTGTTTTGGATGAGTTGACCAAGGCTAAAAACGTTGTGTTCCAAACAGTTGCGTCGGTCTCGTTGCAGAACTTGACCGAAGTCTCGGGCTACTTGTCGTTGGAGGGTAACGCTGCTGAAGACTTTGAGTTCCCTCAATTGACCTCTGTTGGCAGTGCCGTGTCCATTATCGAGAACGACGACTTGACCGAGTTCAAGTTCCCCCAATTGACCAGCGTCGGTGGCGCTTTGGTGATTGAGGATAATGAGAAGTTGAGATCTTTCTCGTACTTCCCTAAGTTGAAGACCATTGGTGGATCCGTGGTGATTTCCGGTGACTTCAACAACGGTACTTTCCCTGAATTGACCAGAGTCGCTGGTGGTTTTAACTTGACCACCTCGGGAGACTTGACTTGCTCCGACTTCACCCAGTTGAACTCTGACGGTGACATCAAGGGTGACAAGTTCTACTGTAAGGCTGCTTCTTCGACCATCTCGTCGTCATCTTCGAAGTCAGGAAACGCTGACGGTGAGTCTACCGAGACCGGCTCTGGTTCGTCGTCTGGTTCGACTTCATCTTCCTCCTCCACGAGAGCTTCCGGCGCTGCTGCCGGAGCTCCTGCTGGCAAGGTTGCATCCTTTATTGCTGCTGTTGCTGGCCTTGCTCTTGTCATGTGAGCACGCTCAAAAGTTGCACCTCCACGGACAGGTGATTTATTCTTCATTCGTAACATTCGCTATTCGATCTACTAATATAATATTTGTGTAATATAAATTGCTAACAGTCATTTGTAAGCTGCGTGGCACTCGAAGTGCAATGAATAGTTTGCTCCTATTCCCGGGAAGTTTCTTCGTATTCCTGGGCTAGGAGCAAAGTCTTGGCTTCGTGGCACTCCGATATCTAAAAATCCTACCATTGGGCGTAATTACGGAAGTTGTGAAAAAAGTCCAACTTCCCGTGAATGGCGAATTTGCCCCTGCTCTTCTTTCCCCCTCAAATTTCCAAATTTACACTCCTCGTGCTTTCCTCAACACTTCCTCCTCCCTTTCCTGCACGGGTCACACCTCATACCAACCACATGAGATTCACCACATTTGCTGCCTTCTTGTTCGCAGGAGTGGTGCTTGCCAAAAATGTCGTATTCTTGGACAAACTTACTGAAGCTATCGACAAGCAGAATGAGCCTAACCAGAAAAGGGACGCTAAAAATGTCGCCAACTTGAACGCCATCAAGCAAGCTCTTGATGACGAGAAGAACACAAAAAGACAGGACCTCTTGCAATCTGACCCGTTTAGCTCTTTTTTCCAGGGTGACAGTTCAAACAGCCATGCGTTGTTGGCCAACATTATTCCCAACATTCAATCAGCTTCGATCTTTTTCTCGTTGTTGAGAGACAATGACGACCTCACGCACAATGTGGAGAGCAGTAAGCAATTCAGCGTTTTGGTGCCTCCCAGTGACAACGTAGTTGTCTCTGAGTTGGACGGGAAAAAGCCCTGGGAATATCCTGAACCTATTCAGGACGATGAAACCGACGATGAGGTTATCAAGAGTAACCTCCAGAGCTTCCTCGAGGCGCACGTGGCCACTGGATCCATTGAAATCGAGAACGAAAAACTCATCACCACTTTGCTTAACGGCAAGAGCCTTGTTGTTTCTCGCGACCCCAAGAGGGGCACTTACGAGCTTGCTGTGGACGGCAAGACGGTTGAGGTTACGGCGGTTTACGCGGCGGAAAACGGCGTCGTGTTGATTTCGGAGCATGTTTTAAACTTGCTTTAATTTTGGTTTAGTTCTTTTGGGGATCTCCTCAATATACAATTTGGTACTACGGTGTGGCACTTGTTGTTGGAAATTCGAATGCCAGGTAGAAGTAGGACTACTTTGGTAAGTTATGCATTGCCATCTAGCACTCTCTCGAAGATTAAACTTCACATTTCGTTGGGGAATACATCCACACAGCGACTGAATACGACGACTACAGCAACGCAATACCAGTACGACGAAATGTGGGGCCCCTCCAGCTCACTTCTGGAAACTAAGAATACAATAATCTTTGGCCCATAATCCCTTTGCTGTCAATCCACTTGCCCTTGAACCACTTCCTCTTTTCACTATTCCTCCCATCCCACTAGTTGCTCCTACCCCACGTTGTCCTGCACAGACCCTATTACCCCAGCATACAATGGCTCTAGATCTTGGAGTCCGCCGTCGAACATACTGGCCTGAATTCATCATTGCGTCTCTAGTGCTTGTGTTAATTATGACGTCACTCAAACCAGGATCGGCACCCCGCCACTCGGCCTTGCTGGTCAGACTTTACACCAACAACATCCGCTACGATAACGGACATCCAGAACCGGGTGAACCGGTCTGGAAAGAGAGAGCGCCTCTCATTACGGAGTCTATCCACTTTCACACCGCAGGCGGGACCTCGGTTGTGTGTCTTCAGGAAGTGCTCCATAACCAACTTGAAGATATCGTCAAAGACTTGAACCAATATGAAGAGTGGGCATACTACGGTGTAGGGCGCACCGACGGCAAGACCGCAGGTGAGTACTCGCCAATTTTTTACAGAACCGCTGACTGGAAGTTGGTTTCATCGAACACTTACTGGTTGAGTGAAACACCAGAAAAGCCCAGCCGTGGATGGGATGCAGCGCTCGAGCGTATAGTCACTGTGGTGATCTTGCAGAGTCGAAAACTGAGCAAGCAGATCAAAGTGTTGAACACCCATTTCGATCATCAGGGTGTCAAGGCCCGCGCCGAACTGGCCAGACTCATCATGTCCAAGATGGAAATCGGTCCTCCGGCATTTTTGTGTGGTGATTTCAATACGCAGCCTACCGACGAGCCGTACAAGCTTTTGTCGCAAAGCGGGTTCAAGGACTCGAGAATCCAAGGGCTGGTTTATGGGTTCCATTCGACGTTCAGTGGATTCAACAAGGACCACGAGGACAACACCATCATTGACTACATCTGGGCAGGCAACGGCACCACCTGGCGTTCATACGGAGTTGTGCCTAACAATTATGGCAAGTATATGTCAGACCATCGTCCGGTGATTGCAGACTACGATGTCTAGATTGAAAGAGGGCGTAGTTTTGTTGAGCTCGAAAAAATGCGGCCCCGCACTCTATTTTGCGGTTGTGTTGTCTGAGCTTCAGATTCTGAGTTTCTGCGGCACTCGAGACGGACGAATCGCTCTACCTAAATCACCACCGAATGACAATTAGCTGAGGCTCTCTAAAAAGATTAGATCTAAGGCTGGCGCTGCTGGCTTCTTCGCTTGGTTTTCAAAAAACGTTCATTTTCACCCATTGCACCGTGCTTGCTACTCAACTACTGCGGTTATGTGAAACATGTATTCGTATAAAAAAAAAAAGATTTTTAGAAGTTAAATTGTCTGAATAGATTCAAGCAATCACGCACCAGTAGGGAATGACGCCATTCTTGAAGCGGACGCTCAAGCCGTTGTCCTTGGAAGGTGCTTCGTTCTTGTTGCTGTTCTGGGTGTTCTGAGCTGCCATTGTCTTTTGGTTTTCGTTAATGAAGAATTAGTACGGGAAATTTAAAGCTATTTATCTTCTTCTCCACTTCTACGTGTCGTGCTCTGGACGTGAGAGGAATTACCTAATTGGACCACGCAATGGTAACGGAGGTTTCAGGTATCTCCAGGTTAAGGAAATTGGCGGGATTGTCTTACCACAATCGGTCACTATAACTGGCTCTATATCGTTCCGAAATGAACCTATTTGGGATCCGCAATAGGGTTGACATCTTCTCAGAATGCGGACTTCGTGCATTTCTCACGGGTCGCCTTAGTAGCTAAAACGGTACTGTAAAAGAAGAACAGAAGCTAGCTTGAATAATGCCTCTCTATTCAAGAAAAGAGTCCTAAATTGTCGAGCATTTAACTAACACGTGGGGAAGCCATGAACCCAGCGTACTTACTCAGCAGAGAACTTTAACCAGGTACTTATTTGCGAAATCATCGAGTGTCAGATCGAAGCCGCTTTCTCAGACTCACTGCTCGCCTCTACACTCAAAGTTCAATCTTCTAATACATCTGCATTGTGCTTGATTTACTATTCAGCCAACACGCTGACGCCCGTCAACTCCTGGTGAGCTCCGCCGGCCAGATACTCCACCTTCCACTTCACCTTCAACTGCTTGTTGTTGGGGTTATCAATCTCGAACTGCTGGCTAACACCTCTGGTCGCAAACAGGTGAAGCGTGCTGTTGCTTTGGGGCTGAAGCTGCAACTTGCATGTTTTTGGAACCGCTACCATCAACTTGACCCCGTTCATCGCCTGCGACTGCAAGTTCGAGATGTAGAACACGCCCTTGAAGACTGCGGCTGATGGTGCAGTATATGACTCCACCTCGAGCTTTACGATTGAGTCCTGGTGAAACGTCTTGGCAGCTTGGACCTGAGAAGGCGTAGACGAAGGGAAATTGAAGCCAAACGGATCCAACTTAGATTCTGTTTGCGTCTGTCTTACAGGAGTAGGCGCTTGAGCCGTGTTGGACTGGAGTTGGGGCGATGGCGAGTTCAAGTCCGACAAAAAGTCGAAGTTCAGTGCAGAGGGTGCCGGAGCGGCAGAAGTGGTTGGGACAGGATGCTGTAGAGGCGCACCACCCAACGCAATCGAGCCTCCAGAGCCAAAGAAATCCAACGGGTTGACTTTGGCACCACCGGACGAATTGTTGGAGTTGTTGTTGTTATCGGTAAACGCCAAGTTGGACAAGTCACTAAGAAGATCGTCATAGCCCTGCTGGTCGCGACCAGAAGGATCGGAGCTGATGGGCTCGTCGTCGAAATCAATCAAGTTCAATTCCTTGCTTGCGGACACGCTGCCGACCTTGATGTTCTGTGCCTGTGCTACGTCGCCTGATCTCAAGAGAGTGAACTTCTCCACCAACAGGTTAATGACGTCGTTCAACTGCAAAAGCTCCTGCACTCTAGCCTCGTTATCGCCCTCCTCTTCGATGATTTTGGTGACAATCGGCTGCGAGCTCTTGATCTGGCCATACAACTCATGCAATGTCTCATTTCCTTCACCAACAGAGCCGCCGCTAGCTTCAACGGAGCCCAACATCTCGGCAAAGATTTCTGTTTTACGGGTCAACCGCGCCACATCATCACTTACTTGCTTCTTACTCTCCTCCAAGGTGTCGTCCTTAAATCCAGCCATGATTTTCATCAACTTGTTTGCCTCCTGCAAATCCTGAGGCTTTCCTCTGCGAATCAATTCCTGGAGCTTAGCGCTCTGCACAATGGCCTCTTCTTTGCGCACGTCCTCCAAGGTTTTCAACGTTTCTGGAGGGTTCAAAACTGCCGCATCCTCCACTTTGATTTCAGGGAACACGTAGCCTTTGTTGGCCAACAAACGGTGCATATCCCGAATGTAGCCAAAATCTTCCTTGTATTTTGATGTCTTACAAATTGTCTGGTACCACTCCTCGATTTGAGCCAACACCATACGCTGAACACGATTGTAGCGCATGACTGGTCTCTCAGGAAACTTCTTGACAAGCTCATTCAAAAACTCCTTCCTGGATATCTGCAAGTGGAACGGATAGCCGCAGTTTTTGACCAAGTTATCCAACAAGTGAAGCGCCAATTCCGACGTTTGAGGGTCTCTCTGGTTGATCAACTTCACCACCGCAATGGCAGCCTCACGAGGAGCCAGGCCCTTTTTGGCATTCACATAGTCACAAATTTCAAGGTTTAATGCGAGATTGGGCTCGTCAAGCGTGGGCCGGCAAGCACGGTCTTGGCGTTAGTAAGGCGAACCAAACAAGTCTAGAATCCAGGGGTGTCAATCAGCTCAACATGATAAGGATTCTTAATAAATTCACATACAAATACGTCGCAAGAGCTTTGGACTGATCTTCAGAAGCGAGTACGACGACGACGACGACATGGGGAATGGAGCCGTTGAGGGAGATCACTTGCGTGGAGGTGCACGGGTGGGCGTATAACTAAAAGTAAAAAACAGACAATGCCAGAAAATCGGGAAAGTCGGAAAAAGCTTGCAGTTCTAGAATTTGAGTTTTGTTGTTTTGAGATGCTTTGGTACAGTCTATTTTTCGGCCTTCTCTCCCTCGATCATCTGTCCAATCTCAACTACATCTCCACAGTATGGCGGATAAGGACGATCCACTACAACTCAAGCTGCTCGCGGTCAATTACGAGTATCTAATGTACAAAATCAATGACCATATCGGGAATTTGGCTGAAAAGACAAATCTGGCGGTAGAGCAGAAAAAGCGGCTTATCGAAGATGACTACTTTGTTAAGCAGTTAGACATCGAGTCTCAGCTCAAGCAGGCAGATGACTTGTTGGCTGAATGCAATGAAGTGGAGCGGCAGCTCATGAAATTGGATCAGTTGTATGGCTTTGCTGAGGATTTCAAGCAGAGAATCGCCTACTTGGAGGAGCAATTCGGGCAGAAGGCAGGAGCTTGAGATGGTCAGAACGGCAGCTCAGATGTCCGGGAGAGGGTGGAAATTGCCTTGTTTACTGTATGCCTATGATTTTCCGAGCTGGACTGGAAAGACGGCTGTACAAACCGAGAAAGATGATCACATGATGAGAATCGGAATACCAGCCTATGCATGCATTGTCATTTAAGAATAGAGAAGAAAACCCGTGTTCGCATGTTTGCTGGATGGGACGGCAGCCACCTGTGCCGCAGAACTGTTCCCTCGATTCCAGGACCCAACAACACCTGCTCCTCAGGAACGCTCGCTGCTGCTGTCTCCACAATAAACTGTATGCCAAGGGGCATAAGATAGTGCGCTCTTTTGTGTTATTTCACTTGCTTTCGCTCGTCCTCGTCTTCTCAGACTGGCTCTTCATCGACGTACCGGATCTGTCCCGGGGTATCTTTTCCGCTGTTTAAGGGAATTTCTGCGTTGCCTTTAGCCTTCAGCAGCAACGGCGGATTCTTGAGTTGCTCAGGCTTCCCCAGATTTGTCCCCGCCACGACGTTTCCTCGATGCTTCTCCACCAAATGCTTCTCTAGCAACACAAAATTGCGGGAGTTGCATTTATACAACACGTTGATGAAGTCTCCAACAAGCGGAATGAGCCCAATACCAAAATCGAACGCCACGTTGGCCATCATTCTTGAGCGAAGATCCTGGGGAAGCCCACCCAGGATTTTCTCAGCTTTCTTCACCAATTGCAAAGCCAAAAATCCAGCGATCATATCACCGATCCACGGGATGAGTCCAATGATACCAGCCCAACCAATGCGGAACCCACAGATTGACAATTGCAAGTCAAGCCGATAAGCCTTCCTCTTCACGGAATTGAGAATCTTGAGATCTTCCGGGGGGATGAACTCCGGAAGTTTCCTCTTCCGTTTGGTCCCTTTGCGCTGATAAAAATGTAAGTCCTCATCGGGAATCGTCTCGTGGTAGGGGTCCACGTCGGGCCCCATTGCGATTACGCTATCGAGGTTTGTCTGGGGTTAGAAATCCGGGAGCTGAAGACGATTCGATTCCAGAATCATGGATATTGATATACACACCTTTTTGAGAAAATAACGGTAAAGAAGCTGTGACATTGAGAATTGTGGGTTGCTAGAAAATATGAAGATGAGCTTCCCCAGCTCGCCAGCAAACCCCAGCGCGGCTGTGCAGGGCGTGCATGATGCCTCGAAACTTGCGATTGAATTTGGGCAAGTAAGATTGGGAACAAAATTTGAAAATTGTAAATATGCAAGTGATAAAATAAACACACAGCGATTCATAATACGAAGCGACAGCCCGAGAAATGGCGTGTATGCCAAAGAAACCCGCCGCAGATCTGGGTAAGTGAGCCTTTGCTTGCGTCTTGCTAGTCACTTTTGTTCCAATCTCCTCTCATTTCGTCACATTGGGAGCTCGTTTCATCATTCATTATTATATGCGTTTCTCGCGCTTCAATTTAGCAAAGTACTCCTTCCTCAAATTCCGGAGATCGGGAGGTTGCTCGATGCCAATCTCGCGGCGGAATTCGTCCACATCGCGCTCAAGAATATTCTCCCAGTATACATTAATCAACGGCTTCGAATCGAGCCCACTGCGGATGGCCCACGGGTAGTAGATGTTGTAGAGACGCTCTTTCTGGGAGGGTTTGAGCCGGAGCGGCGCCAAAAGTGCACCAAGTCCCGGCATGGGGATTCCCATGTTCATGAATTCCAACACCTTGACGGCAATCTCGCCTTCGATTATGATGGGCAACCCCGTGATGGCGTGGTAAAAGTCGTGACATTCACGGTACCGTTGGAAAATGTAGGCAAGCTCCTCGTTGTCGATAAAGCGCACTTGCACGCGCGTGTCAGGAGATACGCCCTCTCTGTCGAGCCACTTGACGTAGGTGTGGCCAATGGAATTTTCCGGCATGTTCCGTAATCTTTCCAAGTCCAACGATGTGCTGGTAATGCGTGGCCGCTCGCGGAGAATCTGGCGCCCGATTGGGTCAGAAAGCATCTGCCGCTGAAGCCTGCGGAGCACGGGCCGTATAGCCGTGGACTCTCCGAGCGCTACTATGTTCTCGTTGCGCTCGGGATGGAAGTACGAGCCAATGCCGGAGCCGAGAAACATCATAACACGTTCGGTGGTGGAAAGCGGCACGTGACCCGGATACTCTGGCTCTCTTCTCTTGAAATACCTCTTCGGCTCGACGGCGTTCATCGCAGTATTGGGGTTGTCGTAGTGGAGTTTGCCCAGCGCCATCTGGGAGGCTAGACGGTTGTTCTCGTTGAAAACAAGGGACGAAAATGCAGTGGCCATCGCCGCAAGTACGAAATGCCGCCGGGGCGTCACCGCCACCGCCGATCTAGTCAACATGAGCCACTAAATTTCAGGTCGCTACGAACATGGCGCGATACGGTACGAGTGCGCCGATTCCTGGTCACGTGATCCTCGCCTTGTAGAGCAAGCCGGCCACAACGACGGATACGCCGAGAATTAGCGCCGGGCTGCGGTAGAGCAACGCTTGTAGACCCGGATGTTGTGGTTTTCGGGGCGGCGCGGGCTCCGGAGCCGCTTCCTTGGCCACCACACTGTCGACATCGGAGCTGTTGGAGACTTCCTCCGCCAGAGCGACCGGAGAAAGTTCCTTGGGAAACGTAGACGTGGCTGAAGATACCGACGTGCCGTTTCGGGCGGTGTACGGGTCTCGGGGAGGATTCGAGGCCCACTTTTCGGCCATCTCGAGCCGCAGCGCCAACTCCTCCTTCTCGCTCCGCAACTTGGAAACTTCGGTCTCGAGCAGCGTGGCACGCATGCGTGCGGCAGAGAATTTCGCTTCCTGCTCCTCAAAAAGCGTTTTGGCACGTTCCCGCTCCGCCTGGAGCGTCTTCTCGAACTTCTCCTCATTCTTCTTGACCTCGTTGGCCACCAGCCGCCGCATCATTTCAGTCACCTGGTTGTTGTAGTTGGAAAGGAAGTTTTCCAATGTCTTGAGCGCCGCGTTCTGCTGGCGCACTTTGGCGAGGTTGACGGTGAGCATCACAAGTGCCAGTTCGATATCTGCCGAATGCACGATCTTGGAGTTTGAAAAAATGCCTAACGCCGCATCGTTGGGGCTAGGAAGTGGCGGCACAAGATCCAGAAACATCAGTGCCTCGATGCTGCGCTGCGTAACCGAAGCCACATCAGCGTCTTCTTGCTGATCGGGTTCGGCACCGGGTTTGCCGAAAATGCCCTGAAGAAAGTCAAGATGCCGAAGATCTGCAGCACCTAGATTGGCAATCACGTCCTGCGTCAACCGCGGGAGCCCGGCCATCACCGGACCCTGGGGATTGTTGGACACAATGCTGATGTTTTCCACTTTGGCAGAAATCTGCTTGTGGCTCGTTTCCACCTGGATGTTGAAGCCGAGGTTGATTGTGTCGCCAATGTTCACCGCAACCGGATCAGTGGCTATCTTCTCCAGATTCACAAATGTTCCGTTCGACAGACCCATGTCCTGGATCATGAGCTGCCCGGTCTTGGGTTCAATGTACATGCAGGCGTGGTTTCTGCTCAAAACACGCAGGTCGAAATAACCGTTGTTGGTCTGGGGTTTCACTTTTGTTCCGGTGGGACGCCCGAGCCTCGTGGTGTCAGGATAGTACGGAACATGGAGGTGTTTCTTGGTGAAGGTGTCGTTTAGCGGCACCAATGTAACGTAGTATTCAGCCTGGTGACGGCGTGGAGGCCGATGCTCTCCAGTATGCTGTGGATGTAGCTGGTGGTGTTTCTGGACGTTCCATTTGGCACTTGGTGTTCGAGTATGGAGAAACTTCGGAGGCACGGAGGTGGTGCCCTGGCTCTGGGAATTGGAACGACGGCGTGTCAGTGCTAGACTGGGTGCAGGTTCCACTTTTTCACTCCGAAAGAGGTCGCCTATGCTCACCTCGCTGACGGTGGGTTCTGGCATTTGTGGGTGAGATCAGAACTTAGACGTGCAGGAGATAGTGGTAGCCGAGAAGGAGAAGGCAGGCAGAATGAAGCTAAGATAATAATAAAAAAAAGAACAGAGCCTATATAAAAATTCTGGCTTTCTGATTTCGACATTATCCGTTGCCGATGCAAATGTAGCGGCACCCAGAGTCTCGTTTCCGAGTCTGGCCGGGCGTCTAGTTTCAGTGTGCAACTACGCAGCGTGGCTCGCAACAACCACGGAATTATAAATAGGGGCGACAATCCCACGATTTCAAAACACCAGGAAAAATTCAAGAAAAATCCCTGACTCTCTCTCCTGCCCTTTTCGCTGCATTGCATCTCCATCGCTTGCACCCACCTGCACGCGCGACCACAACAACATGTCCGATCGTCTCGACAACAGCCTGCGTATCCTTGCAGCGTCGGCCGAGTTGCTCGAATCGGCCGCGGATGCGCTTGCGGCAGCCTCCCTGGATGTTCCTCGGCTCGCTCGCGTGCTTAAAACCCAGAAGATTTTCGCCTTGGTGCCTGAGCTGGACTTAGACAGCGCCAAGTTGGCGCTCCAGCGCAAGAAAACCCCGCAGATCTCGCACATGGTGACCAAAGTGACGCAAGAAGTTGGGCGTCTTCGCCGCAAACGCGCCGTTTTGGAGAACAAGGCCGAGCTTCAGAAAGTGCGTCTTGATACTGGCCGCACAAGAGACCCGCAAGCAGTTTCGGCTGATGTGGCGCGTTTGCGGCAGCTCCATGCGAAGAAAGAGAAGTTGCGTGCCCAGGTGGCTGAGGCACGTGCCCGAAAGACGCCTGCAACGCCGGCGTTGTCGCAAATTCCGCTTCTTCCTCCTCAATAGGTTCTGGAACCTGGAGAGGATGTGGATTTGTAGAGAAGGCGGTGGCTTCTTCCGTGGATGCTTGGAAGGCGTACGTGATGGTTGTGAGATGAATCAATCTACAATTGGCTAACAAACTGGAACCTTCACGTCACAACCGGCGTCACGGCGTCACAATCCCATGGTCACAAGGTTATATTGATAGACATTAGTGCGTATTAGAGACGGAAATATGCGAGTCCCATTGAGAGCTTGTTGGTTTGGCCAGTCCAGTGGATTTTTCATAACATGGAGCTCGACTTTGCGTTAACGACCTGGTAACGCTGGCTGGCGGCCAATTTCAAGCGAGTCAGGTGTTGCTCAGCAATGACTATCCAATTTGGTGGTGTAATCGAAATGCTACGGTCGCTCAGCCATGTTCCCTCGAAGTAGCCCTCGCCTTTCTACGAAAATATCTTTCCACGACAAGTCGTTCCATGCTATTCATCCTTCTGGTTCAACAACTCTGTCCCGTCCATATGCTCTACTGTCCGGATGTTCAAAGCCCTGGCAATCTCAGCAGCATACTGCTGTCCGGTTTCCTTGACAGAAACTTGCGACTCAGGTTTCATCTGCTTGATCGAAGTAGCCAATTTTCCTGGAAGCCCACACATGGTGAATGTGTTCAAGAACTTCAAATCTGGATCTATGTTGAGTCCAATTCCGTACGAAGTGATTGCTCGCTGGATATTACATCCTACAGACGCAATCTTGAGATCGTTTGGCGGGATCCAGACGCCAGGGCTTGCGCCGATTTCGCTCGAAATGCCATGATGCTTTTTCAAAAGACTTTGTACTGCCTTGAGAAGAACCAGATCAACGTAGCACCGCACGGTCAAGTTGGAAAATTGCTTGAGGTCAAGAATAAGATACGCAGTAAGTTGGCCCGGTCCATGCCAAGTGACCTGGCCACCCCGCTCTAGCTGGTGGTATTTTGCACCCAAGTCTTCGAAACCTTTGATCTTAGATTGCAATGCTGGATCCTGTTTCATCTGTTTTCCGCCGGTATAAACGCTCTCGAACTCGAAGGTAAGAAGCGTGGGAAACGGCTTCATGGAGAGAACCCGCAGAATGAAATCAGTCTCGAACTGCTGGAGATTCTGATTCTGAGCCGCAAACATTTTTTGTTGTGTTTTGATCTTCAGCTCCATCTTCTTGAAGTCGAGATTGGCGCTGACCATCGACTGCTGAATATCCTGACCCTTGGCGAACGGAGTAATTCCGGGGAAATGGATGTGACGAAGCGTGTTGTAGTTTTCATTGAGAGGACTGAACTTGGCCAGACATGAGTTCCAGCGGCGAAATGGCCCTGACACTGGCGGTAGCTTCATGCAGGAGAAAGTCGATGGAGCGGAGTAGTAACTACACCCGTTGGATGTGAAAATTTTGGGCTACTGCAAAAAGCCAATCAGCAAATAAAGCAAAATGCTAGAGCGTTGCGGAATTCAAAGTCCGGCAACTTCCGTAGTCGTCGTCTCTTCTGAGCCCCACTACCCCGCTATTCTTATCTCTCATGTCTCGTTCAAAGAGACAGAGTGGAGACTGGTCGCGGCGCTTAAAAGGCAACCAGATCACCATAGACAACAAATTGCGTCCTCCTCGGCTGACCAGATCCCACAACTCCTTTCTCGAGGAAGTCCACATCGATTCGCCAGAGTACAATCTCCTAGTTCGACTCTACGTGCCGTCAGATGTGTTGATCCACAACAACCGGGTGTCCAAAAAGCAATTGCTGCTGTATTTGCCGCAGATAGTCAGGCCGTCATACAAGCGCTTGAATTTTGAGCTCCACGTCTTTTTGAGCACCATAGTCACCTCATACGTTGCGCTGTGGTATCTTCGAGTTCTCAACACCGACAAGTTCGATTTTGTGGCCAGGGTGTACGGGCTTTTATGCGATGTCTTCGTCGATATTTCTCGCCGAATTGAGGACGTGCTGTCGCTCCGATTGTTCGATCTTGCGAGCGACCTTGCCCTAGTGGTGGAGAGTCACGTGCAAGATGTCAAGATGGACGGCGGCAGCCGGAGCTTCGAGGCCAATTTTAAAGTCAGGCCAATTCTCTCCGAGGGCCTGGAACGGGACTACCTCCGTGCCTCCCATGTCTTGTTCAGCTCGGAGGAGAATCTCAATTTGGACTATCTTCGGGTGTTGGCCCGCAACATCGTGGCGTGCTCGCTAGCCAGATCGGGCGCAAAGCTTGATTCGGAAATTGCCGAGAGTCTTCTAACCAGCATCGTCGGCGACCTCGTGTTGCAGGCGTTGGTTGTCAAGATCCTGGCACCGCGGTTTATCCGAGGCACCATAGTAAGTACCATTGCCGACAAACTCGAGGGTCGAGAGATTGCGAAAAAGTCAAAGCCGTTGCCGCTTTGGGAACGGCTTTCGGCGCGCTGGGCGTGGCTTCACGCCAACCTCGGCTTTTTCCGTCTGGCTCTCCGAACCAGTACTGAATCTCCGTCTACCTACAGCATTTTCCACAATCCGCTTGTTTCTTTGGCAAACACTGCGACTCTGTTTGACCAGAGACGTCCCCTATTGGCTGGAGCTTTCCGATTTTTAGCATCTGCGATGTCGTACGCTCCTCGTGCCGCCAATCTTGACAGTCTCGGGCGGAAAATAGTGGTGAAGACCGTGTTGACCAGCCGAGTCGTGCAGGATGCGTCTTTAGCAGAAATTGCTCACTTGCTACGTGATAGTCTTTTCGGAGATAAGCCGGGGCCTACAGCTGAGCCTCCATCGAACCTGGAGTTGGCGCTTCGCATCTACGATGCCCTTGATGAATTGCTTATCGAAAAAACAGGTTTTGGGCTTCTGTGGCTTGCATACAAGCACGAGACGAAGGCCGACCTCGTTCAGGACATCGAGGGCTTTCTTTCCCTTTTCGACGGGCCGGACCCGGAGTTCAGCGGTCTCAATGCGTTGATGATTATGAGGTGTGTCGACACGATTGCGATCTACCTCTATCCGGAGCTCGCCGAAGATGTGTGAGTCTGATCGGGCGTTCGCTAATTCTACAAAATGGACTTTTTCTCATTTCTTGCTGATACTAGCAGTTTCTCTTCCCGAATGCACTGGTCTGCATATACTGCATGTCTTTGGAGGATCTTCTAGCGGAGCCAGGAAGATACAACTTCACGGATTTGTTGCTGGATACCCATCTTAATGATGCCGAATTGAATACCGTTGAACTCTTCGCGTTTGGCAAACTCGACAACTACCACCCTTCCCTGCGTTTCATATCCCTAACCCCCACGCTCACGCGAAAGCTAATCAAGATCGAATTGCTAGGCCTATGTAATGCCTACGAGGATATGGAGGTGACGTCTGTGTGGATTCATGATCGCTTGCTGGCGGGAATCGATCTGATAGAGGCTGAATCGCCTCTCTGGCGCATTGAGTCTCTTATCATTGAGCTAATACAAGAAGGCGCTATCGAGGCCAAGATCGACGAGCAAAACGAGAAGATCAATTTTTTGAACTCCCATATTTACCGCGATGCCTTCAACCCCGAGACTTATAAGTTGAGAGTGTTGAAGGAGTCAGATGTGGAGAGCCACAACGTCGAAGTGGCTCGGAAGAGCTTGCTACAGTGGGTGGAGAACAAGGTCGCTCCTGCTCGTGCAGATTTGGCTGATGGCAGCAAGTGAGTTCGACGAAATTGGAAGGGTGATGAATGGCGGACGATGTCAAGAAGCTGCCTCAACACGAAGTATCTGCGTATTGCGAATTCAGAACACAGCCTGGCGCTGTTGGCGACGCAAAAGTCGGCAGTTGCAGAAATACGTCGTGACTAAGTTCAGAAGGAAGCCAATTTCTGGGCCTCCGACCATCCCCGAGCTCGGCCCCGACTACTTCACCACCCTCCACAAACGAGCCCAGCAAGCAAACGCTACTCTACAATTTCCACCAATTCGTTTGTTAATTATATGCATCACGCCTTCCACAAGCGCGAGATAATGCCTGCAAGGCCGCCCTCTTCCTTCTGCTCCAACTCGTAGATTCCGTAACCCGCCACGCCAGTGCCAAATGTCAACAAGTACATGGCGAAGTTGTGATAAGTTCCGTACACCCGCTTGGGGATGTAGTCGATGATGCACGATTGGAATCCGGTGTAGCAGTGGTACAACAAAAATGCCGATAAAGAGGTGTCCAAAATCACAGACGTCGTCAGCGTGAACGAAGCAGCCACCAAGGGCAACAAGCCAATGGCCACAGCTCTCTCTGAAGTCCAGTGCAAAGATCCGTGACTCTTGTTGGCTTTGGGGGGAACGTAGGCGTCATTGACGGTACCAACGATGTCGCCAGGAGGCTGGGGAATGGTTTTAAATCCACGAGCTGCCATACATTTTGTAGCAAATGCGAGTTTGGCACCAGAAAGTGGTGTACGGAGGCCAACACGAGAAATCGACAACATGACTTGAAGTTGGTAGAAGGAGAGGTGTATGTAGTACCGAGAAACCCCGGACTATTACATATGCCGGGATGTGATTGGCTGCGGACTGTGGGGACGACCAAAGTGGGTGAAAAAAAATGAAATTTGCAGCGGGTAACATAGGCTCCATTCTTGGAAATATCGAGATACATTTGTGTTGAGTTTGGCTATGAACTCCGATTTTTGGCCAACCTGGTGAGCATTTCAAGGTTGACACTATGCTGGACCTAATGTCTGGGGAAAAAGTTAGGGTAGCATGAGGGATATGAAAAGAGAATGAAAGAGAATGAATAAAATAATGAAGAGGAAAATGTTCTCTCTGCCGAAGACCTTCAATGGCCATCTATCTGCTCCGGGGTTCTTCCGGGGTTCTTCTCAGAGCATCGCCATATTCTGGAACTACATTAGAAAATACGGCGCTGGGCTATGAACATGATCTATTTTTTGCTGCCAGGCTCGCGGTTTCGAACCTCCATCTGCTGATCCTGCTGGAACGGCCTAGTGGCCATTTCCTTCTTTCTCTCTTCCCTTGTCTTCTCGTCTCTTCTGTCTCGCCTCATCTCGCCTCCATAACTGCCATATCCATTCGCACTATGAAGCCTTGGATTGAGAAAACCCTGCTGGCGCTCTCAACTGCATTACAAGTAATTCCACAGCTCACTATTCTTCATCCTCCGCCTCAAGCTGCTCGATATCCGGCAACGGCAACGCCGGCCCAAACCGCTCCTTCAAGGCCTTTTCAAGCACATGCAAAGGTCCACGGTAGTACAAAATCTTCGTGAATTGCACCACCATGCTGTCGTACCAAGACTCTGGTTCACCTTCAAACAACTCGATGCCATCGGCAAGTCCACGGCACCGGGCCTCGGCGGTTTTATCCTTAAGCTGGCGATACATCACCAAAAGATTAGAAAGCACACTCTGAACAATCGGACCGGCCCGTGCCGCGTGGGTGACGTCAAAGTAGATGTCGTCCACCACTCCTTCACCCCAAGACACGGCCGCTTGCTTGTGGTTATTGGCCCAGAGAATCTCGCTGACATGTGCTTTGATTTCTGCACAGAGGTATCGAAGGTTTTCGTTGTCGCAGTTGAATAGAGGATACGAAGCCTGGGTAAGTTCTCCAGTTTCGACTTTCAGTTTGATGCCAGACACTGCCTCGAGATTAGCCATGTAGATGTTCAATGCTGAGGACAAATACAGCTTGCGCTGCGATCTGGACACCTTCTGCTGCGCCAATTGTGCATAGGTGAATGCCATGTCGTTCAACAGCCCCACAAGTTCGTCGGTGAGTTGTGAATCTGGCAGAACAAGATAGTCATCGTCAACAGAAACACGCGAAAACACCGTCCTGAGCAACCCCACCGACCGCTGTAAGTACACAAGCCGCTCGTGGTCTCCACTCAACCGTCCAAGTAGCCTGCAACACTGAGCCATGCGTTCAGCGTCTCCAACATTTTGAAAGAGCTTGTCATTGTCAATAACTTGCCGTAGAATATGCACCGAGGCGTTTTTTTCGCCCTTGGACAATAGAGCCCGCGCGTAGCGGAGAACCATGTCAATGTAGAAGTTGGCAAACTCCGCCAGACGCGAGTAGATCAAGGTTTCGGCCGACAAAAGCGGCACGTCGTAGTTTCTGGAGCCATCGGCAAGCGTTTCCTGGAATTCATTCTCCTCGTCTTTTGCAAGATCGATCAACAACCGCCGGTAGTGTTTCACGGCATACCGCGGGTTCTTGAGAATATCGTCCTTGGTGATAGCCTTGACTGACGTCATGCGGTCATCAAGAGAGATTTCCCACGGCATGTGTTGTCTTGACTCGGTGTCCTGGTACACAAAGTAGAGAGATCCACAGCATACGAGGAGGCCACCTAGATAGGCACCAGCAACGATATTGGCGATTCCGCCCCAGGTTCGAAGTGCCGCTGAGCCTCCAGTGGAGTAATTGCGAGAGGCTCCGCGAAAAGCCGACGACCGGCTGAACGATCTGGGGAATTTGAGTAGGCTGTTTCGCATAGGCACCATGTCGCGATGGGTGAGACGCAGGATGGAGACGGAGATGGCGACGATAGCAACGATGTCCACCGGCCTGTGTTATCTCCGGCCAAGGAATTTGGGCTATTTCCGGCACTAGCTTTACGATAATTCTGAGTCGATTTGTAGAAGTCAGAGGTCCAGGGTCTCAGCGGCTGGTTCAGGTGATGATATACATGGACAATGAGAGTTCACAACAAGCATAAACGTTAGAAAGCAAAACATACGAAATAAAACAAAAGGGTGCGAAACAAACAGAAAACGTGAAAAAAATGAACTCGTCCGTGCACGAAACACTCCACTTTCTCTGCCCCACCTCCTCTACTCGCTCTGCATACCCCAGATTCTCACCTACCACCACCTCATGGCGCGTTCCCCGCTGGTGCGGGCGCTCCACTGGCTCGTGACCAACTGGCTCGTGACAGATACCAATCTTGTTGCTCCAGATAACCGCCAGAGCAACTTTGAGGCCGTGCTGGATCACGTGTTTCTCTTTGGTGGCCGACTTCGCATTGTGAGACGACGGCCGCTCAGTCTCTTGCCATTTGTGCTGCTGGTGGTGCTCGGCGTGGTGTTCTGGTGCAAGGAGGCCAGCTGGTTCTGGCACACAATCAGCCCGGCCGCCGTAGTGGTTTTCAGCTACTTGTTGGTGCTTACGTTTCTGTTCTTGGTCAAGGCATCAACGTCCGACCCCGGGTACGTTCCCAAAAACGTGCACATGCCGCACTCCGTCGGCTCAGCCCTTCCTGTTCCGGCTGAATATTTCAACACCATCTCGTTGCCCTATTTTTCGGATACCGTGCACGGAGTGACCGTCAAGTACTGCCCCACCTGCCATGTATGGCGGTTGCCGAGAATGAGCCACTGCGGAGTGTGCAACATGTGTGTGCAGAACCACGACCACCATTGTATTTTCTTGAACAACTGCATTGGCTATAGAAACTATCGGTTTTTCCTCTGGTTTCTACTAGGTGCGGTGGTCAGCACCGCCATGGTTTCCATCATGGGGTTTGTTCACGTTTACCACTATCGCATGGTGTCATCTGATATCAGGTCCTTCTCTTCGGCTATTTCAAAAAGCCCGGCGGCGTTTTTCTTGGCCATTGCCGGTCTTGCCGCGTTCATGTATCCTGCCATGCTACTAGCGCTCCATATCTTCCTTACTTCCATGAACTGCACCACTAGGGAGTACCTTAATTATATCCGGCATAATTCAAACTACAGGAATGTGTATGATCTGGGCTCGATCTGGCGCAATCTCTGGATGAACTGGTGTGCGTCGCCTTCTGGAGTCAACTACACCTTCTTGAGACGGGCCTATAATGAAGACGACGTGAGGTTTGCGGATGTGCCTGTCTACGTGGCCCAATGATGGTGAGACTGCTCCAATGTTCGAAATATTCGTCAACTGAGAAACGGGTCCTCTGAAGTTATGGCCGAAACGAGCCCCATTGAAGATAACACTGAATGAGGGCCTGGGATAGACTGAGAGAGAGCTTCAACTGAGACTCTCTGTGAAGGCAGCGTTTCTGAATAGCGCCTATTCGGACATTGACATTCTCTATAACACACCTATTCTCTACGGGAAACAGCATGCGCTAATGCCCGTTTCACAACGGCGAACACATCAACAGATGGCGCGTTCATTTTGTATACATGCATGGCTGGACGAACAGAAATATGGTGGCTCTCGCTGACAATAGCATATCTGGAAGCAGTTGGCTTAATCAATAGGCAGTTCAGCTCGCTCTCGCGTGCTAATAATTTTCACAAGTATTGAATTGGGCGGTATAAACGCATTTGACTATTTTTCTTTGTTTCCAATCCCGCACTTCTCTTCTCATCTCCCTCTCCATCTATTCTGCACATTTGCACCCACGCGAACTTCACCTACTACGTCCTATTTACATGTCCACGCATGGACGACTTCCCCGACCTCTCCGAGGTGTTGGCGCTTACAGCACTTTCGAATTTCCGTCCCCACTCCTATCTTGTTCCACTAATCAAGAAATCTGGTATCCGAACAGAAATACTGCCCTTAATGATGCACGCGTCTCGTGATCTCAGCACAAATACTGCAAATGCTGAAGTGATTGACCTGCTAATAAAGCAACGAGAAGATCCCGAGCTCGCAGAAGTTCCCTCTGAGTTACCCAGTCTTGATGGGCTTCTGGACATCCACATCAAAATCCTACGATCCATTCCAACTAGCGCTACTCCTTCTATCCCAAGGAAGCGAAGGCTTTCCATGAACGGGATCAAGCCAATTCCTGAAAATATAGATTCCCTCAATCCGGGATATTGGTCTGGAAAGAACGGCTCGCTTGCGAAACGGCACGAATCTACTTTCAGTGGGAATTCAGCATCTCTGGAGAATCTCACCACATCCAAGAGCACGGAGAACACGGGCGTGAAAATTTCAGTTGAAGTTGAAGACGGTGCCCTCCAAAATCTCTCGATACACGATAGGACACAGTTATTCCTCCAAATCCGACAATGGGCAGCTGGAGAGATCAAGCTGGACTCGGCCCAACTCCTGGATCTTCAAATGAAGTGCATCAACTATCTCGCATTTCTAATCGACCTTCCCCAAGACCAAGCATGGATTCAAAACACAGTCGATGCGTGCGATGCACTCCTTACCATAATGATCAACTCTACGGATAAGAAGCACCATCTAGAACTGTACGTGGAGACAGCTATTTCCGCTCTTGATGGTCTACGACTTGCTGGCTCCGTCACTGCCATGGATTGCATGGATTTCATGGACCTACTACGGAACTTCAACACCTTTATTCAGAAGCTGCGGTTCAGCGAGCAACTTCTCACTAGACTAGAGTACTTTTGCATTAATTGCTTTTTCTCACAAGCAGTAATTCTTGATAGATGTCGTGACAGCGTCATGGCCATTCTTGTTGCGATATTCACGGACTACCCGAGCCAGCGGGGTTTCATAATTACCGAGGTAATTGCCCTGACTCTGAAACATATTCTGTATCCAGAAACAAAGGGCATTACGCGTGAAGGCACATTACCACAGCCAGTTACATCCATGATATTGCAACTAATTGAAAGCTCAGGCGATTTTCATCGAAACACGAAAAATCGTGAAGGCGAACAAATTAAGGAGTTTGTGCTACTTAACCAGGAGATTTTACGGGTCACGGATTCCATTGTGGAATATTTGATTGAACAGCTCCGGACTTCTTTTGCCGAATACAAGCCTGTTGCCTCCGCCATCATCGATGATGTCTGTCAGCTCCTCTCATCTGCGGACTCACCGGCAGCTTGCGTCTTTGCGAATCAGCTCGCGAGCAGGTTAATTCTCCTGGTGGATTTGAAGGCGTCGGTTTCGTCATTCGAGTTATATGCCCTTGAATCTCTTGGCAAAATTGCAACAGAAATCGCGAAGCTTTTGGCGACAAACCCTCAATTTTCAAAGCTAGAAGCTGAAATCAGCTCAATCTCTCACTTTGAGCAGTGCTGCGACTCTATTCTTGCGTATTTTATGGAATCAAACAGCGTGAAGAGTAAGGCATTGTTCTTCCATGTGAGGAGTGTCAACCTATTTTGCTCCTTGAAGGAATCAATTGCCGAAGAAAAAAGTAAGAGCATCATTGGCAGTGCTGCCGATAACAATGTGGACTTGAAATTGACTGAGGTGCTAGAGCGGCAGATGAAATTCTCGCGAGAGACCTGGGCAGCACCTTCAAAAGGCGAAGTTCGTTTGCAAGCCAGTACAGTATCCATACTTGCTCTTCAAGAGCTCAGTGGGGTTTTTGAAAAAGCAATGGATTTGCTCGCTAACTGTCTCGGCAGCAACAAAATCAAAGTTTCGGTCAAAGCCATAACCGTTCTTGCGCTGATTATAGAGTGGAAAGGCGATCTTTTGTTGAACGCGCAGATCAACAGTGCCGTTTCAGGTATTTTAGCGAATGGAGCGCCTTCTTCGAGATTCGCAGCCATTAACATACTCGCTCAGTATCTTCAAAATCATTCCGAGCTCGCTACTGCTTATTCCGACGCTATCTGCAAATTGGCATCTGACGAAAGTCTTCTGGTAAGAAAACGCGTTTTGAAGCTTTTGCAGGACATGTACTATATGATATCCGAACAATCAATCAGATCCAACATCATGGCAACAATAGCTACACTGTTGGCAGACCTGGAGGCAAGTATCGCGAAATTAGCTCTGGAAATTGTCGAGTCCATCTGGTTCAAAGATATTCTTGGTGACGAGGAGTTCCAAATATTCATGGATGTCGCAACTTCGAGAACTTCTTTAAGGAGAGACCTCATCGATCTCATGCATTCTTTGATTAAGAGCTCGAAAGCTGGTAGCATTCTTGAGGTTTTGCGAGCCGACTTAGAGAGCGCCTGTGAAGTGATCATTGAGAATTCACTCAGCCCGGGAACTGATGAGGAAGAAAAAGCTTTGAGACTCGTTTCTGTACTTCAAGAAGCGCAGACAGATTTGGTGAGCCAAAGCCACCTTGAGGCAATCAGTACTTCCATTCTTCATCCGACCACGCGGAACAACGATTCTTTCAATATTTCGCTCGGTATCTTGAGGCGGGCCCTTGAGCAAAGCGTGGTTGTCCGCTTATCCTTCAAAAGCTCGTTGTACGACTCCATTTTAGCGAGCTTGACTCGCATGACGCCCAAAGAACTTCGGGAAGGTGTAAGGATTCTTGACCTCATCAGCCACCTGCTGGTGCACCGCACAAGATTGATGAATGCTCTAATTTCAAGTATGCGGCTTCTCATTCATTTTCTTGGAAATCCCTCGGAAATGAATCCGCTGAAAACGTGTAGGCTCGCTAATATCCTTGGTGCTTTTGGTCTGGAATGCAATTTAGTCGATTCGAGAAGTCAATTCGAAATCGCAAAGGTTGGTATCGGAGAGGGCGAAACAGTGACGAGTCTCATTATGAGGTACCTAACCCAACTTAGCAGGAGCACTTTCCATTTCAAGGTAAGGTCCGCCGCTATGCGCAATTTGATGATAATTGCTTCGGCTCACCCGAAGCTTCTCGTTTCTGGACTGGTCTTCAATAGCTTTGATGAGGCGCTTGACCTGGAAGAGACATTGAAAGTCGCTGTGATAGAATCCATTGAATCATTTCTTGCAAAGTCTATCGCATTGATGGATGAAATCAATGATGAAGCTTCCTTGGAAAAAGCCTTTGCAGAGAACTCGAAAACCGACTTCAGAGACGCAATTTGTGCAAACCTCACACAAAGGTACCTTTCTGTAATCCAAGAAATATGCTTGAGTGGTTCGAGAGCTACATCCGTGTCAGCCATCAGATGTTTGCAATTATTCCACTCCCTCGGTTATGCCAATCCCCGAGTGATCATTCCAACAGTAATCGCTATGGAAGCTTCACCATATAAAGAAGCCAAGCAAATCGCGTCACAACTCCACTCAGAAATCTTCGATAAACATCAATCCCTTGCCGATAGTTCATATGGCGAAGGGATCTCGCTCGCATCGAAATATCTCAATCGTGTTGGGCCGAAGGCGCACTTGAGAGAAGTTCTGTTTCTTAGAATGCTCTTCGCGGTTGCGGGCAAAACATATATGGGGAAAAAGAAGCTCGTCGCATCGTTGGTGAAAGCTCTTGACTTTAACATCAAAATTCAGACGGTTGAACAAGGAATCGAGCAACGCAATCTACTCATATTCGTCGCGGTGAATATTCTGGCACTTCGGATATCAACTATGGATGAAGTTTACTACTTGCTATTCAATTTGAATAGAACGATTACAAACCGCGGATTCGATCTCTTGGAGCTATTGTCTTCAGGTACTCCGAGCGAGGATGGAATCGACGTTATCCTTGCGCAGAGTGGCCTTGCTTTGATATTTTTGTACAAACTCCTCATTCGAGCGTACTCGGTGAACACATCTATGCTAGAGGATTACGTTCCCGACAAGCCGAACGTTGAACTACGTCAAAGTCCTCCGGTGATCGACGTCATTGACTATCCTTTAGGAAACCTTGATTTAAACATATCTCCAGAAGTTCGAGGGAAATCTCGCAGAGTTGTCCAACGATTCGTAAGTGAGATGAGCTCATATGGTGTCTAGAAAGACCTCTCAATAGTGGGGAATTTGCAAGGACCGAATACTAGATCAAACCCGTTTCGAAGAATGATTCGAGTTGGTAAACCCTGTCTCTCGAGTCTCCTTTCTGCTCTTGCAGCTTGTAATTTCTCGAGCAGTCCAAGCACGATATTCTCATCGTCATCGTCACCATCGCTTTCCAGCTCCGAATCCTCCGCAGGATCCCGCTTTCGGAATCTGTTGCTTTCGAATCTTGCAATTTTCTTCAGAAGCTGATCTGTCAGCTCCTTCCATTCAGTATGCTTTTTTAGAAGTTTGCCGATCTCCATCTTAGTCAAGTCACGTTTTCTCGCCATTTCGCTGGGGTCACTTCTGTCCACAATATGTGTTATTTTTGGAAGCTGGCGCATCCACTCCGTCAGACTTAGCGGCCGGAGATGACCTTCAAGGTTTTGCACCTCCAAGAGCATTCGCTTTTTGTCCAGGAGCGACATAGTGATCTCTTCACGCTTCATCTTCTTGTGGAATGAATGATATACCTCGTCTGTTAATGGATCCTGGCGCGTTCTTTGCCGTCTCGGAAGAATAGTTGCTTTGTATTTAATGTCTTTTCTTATCGGTTTTATGGAAGGAGATTGGCATGTCTCGCCAAAATACACATATGGCGAGAAATTCGACGACTCGCTCACCGAAATGATCGGTTGTTCTTTATATAGTAGCGGATTGGCTGAATCAAAGTTGAAAACTTCAGGCTTGTTCCTTGCCAGCCGCCCCAGCCGGAGTTTTCGTTTCTCCATACGAAATATCGGTGTGCATATAAGTGGGCTTCAGACGCTACGCGCGACCCGAACTGGACCGCTGTCTACAGTTCATTGAGAAGTGACCTAGAATGGACTTTCGCCGAAGAGAGAAAAAGTCTAGCGACATCGATGCCGTGGCACCGGGTCTCTCTAAGCAGGACTCGAAATTCCGCCCGAGGTCTTCCGAGGGAGGTTTCAAACTCAGCACTAAACTCCTCACGATTTTGCTCATTTACTGGCTCGTGATTATTCACTACTTCGAGAGAGTGAGAGTAAAATCTGCGATTGAGAAATGTGCCTGGAGCGGCTGGGAGAATTGGAAGGGCGAGCAGGCCTCGAACCGTCCCCACAGAGCAGTTCTACTTGCTGATCCTCAGTTGGTGGATGACCATACCTACCCTCACCTCCCCAGATTTGCCAATTATCTTATCCGCAAAATGAGCGATAACTATCTTCATACCAATTACAATTACATGCAGGCGTACTTAGATCCGGACTCGACGATTTTCGTGGGAGATCTCTTCGATGGTGGTCGCGACTGGGAAGACGACGTATGGTTTGAAGAGTACCGCCGGTTCAACCTGCTTTTTCCACAGAAAACGAACCGGAAGACTTTCAGATCACTTCCCGGTAATCACGACATTGGTTTTCAAAACATAACTTATCTGGTTGCTAAGCGATTCGCGGCGTTTTTTGGCGAACCCAACGACTTGTACGAACTCGGAAACCACACTTTTGTTCAATTGGATACTATTTCCCTCTCGCATGAAGACACTAAAATAAGTCAAAATGCGTGGGATTTTTTCGAATCACTCCCAGGGCGCCTTCGCGAGAATTTCCCCAGAATATTGCTCACACATGTGCCCTTATACCGTGATCCCAGAGTGGAGAAATGTGGCCCAGGTAGAGAGTCCTCGAAGCCTTTCCCATTACAGAAAGGTTTCCAATATCAGACGGTAATAGACTTTGTTTACACTGACAAAATCTTGAAGACTGTCAACCCTGTTATTGTCTTCAGCGGTGACGACCACGACCACTGCGACACTGTTCACGTGGACTATGCGGACAACACGAAACAATTGGCTAGAGAGATATCTTGCAAGACCCCTTCTATGACCAATGGCATCAGTTATCCTGCTTATCAGTTGCTTTCGTTGAATAACCCCGATCCAGAGAAGGGCCAGTACGACAAGACGTACGAGACAGAGATGTGCTACCTCCCTGTGCCATTCCGTGGAGTCAAAGTCTACTCTTTGAGTTTCCTCGCGTCTTACTTCCTTTTGATTTTGTGCATCTATTTCCCAGAGAAAGCTGGCCGCTTTCTCGAAAGACGCAGGGCCATCTTGCTTCCGCAGTTCCTTAAGACGTATACTTCGTACGAGAAGGATTCCAGTCTGACTATGCGAGCAGCAAATTGCGCTATATACTGTGCAATACTTACAGTGGCAGTGGTAGGGTTGCTTGCCTGCTATAACCCCATGTAACCATCATATCAAGAATACATAGGATTGCATTTCTCCTCGTAAAATCCCCAATAGCCGCGTCTATTTCCTGCCAAAAAAGCGCTCAAAAAAGCTAGGCGAGAAATCTGTCCGTTTGGAAATATACTGTCTGACAGTATATGCTTTGAGAGAGGCAAGATGACCTTCTGTTATAAGCGAGTTTAGCAAGTTGGGCTGAACAGTAAACAAGTTGCTAATCTCTCTCAAGATCTGGTATGACTCACTCAACTGGGGAATTTCCCACGAATCAATCACTGACTGGTATCTGATAACGTCCTGCGTCAATATGATGCCGCCTGTAGAGTTGACGTTGTACCTCTTGAAGTGGTCTAACAAGAGATTCAATGCAATGACGCCAATTCGCGTGAGGGTGTTATTCAAGTTCTCGTTTTTCAAATGCGACTTAAGCACGCCATGAATATGGATCAAGAAGTCGGATATGAGTTCGCAGGTTTCTGTGTAATCCTGATTGGTGTCAATAGCTTCGCAAACAAAGTCCTTCTTTTTCTGCTTCTGGAGATGCTGGTTGAGATTGGCAGTTATAATTTCAATCACTTTCTCGAGAATCAAGTTGATAGACATCTCGCAGCGGCTGACGTAGTTATTGGTCAAACTTATCATGCGGTTTCTGATTGTCGGGTTATTCACCGCACATGGGAGGAGAATTCTCTTAATGCATGATGTTAGCAAGTAGAGGATCTCGCTCGTTTTGCCAAATATCTGCATGAACGCAAAGTTGGGATCTGGATTCTGTGCCAAGTTAGCCAAGCTCTGCTCAGCTCTGTCGTAAGCCACTTCCAATGCTCCGGCAACATAAAGCCCGCCGAAGTCCAAAAGAAGAATCTCAAGGAGCTCTAAGGAATGCTCTGGAGTTTTGGAGGGCGCAAGCTCAATGACTCGAGAAATAGCCTCAATAACTAGACGGAGGACAATCTGCACTTTGCCAATATTAAGCGTGCCGAACTCGGCGTAGTCGTTGGGGTCGATGGAGTCTCTTCCTTGAACTCGTTGCGTGATGTGGGTCCTCATGAAATCTTTGAACTTGTTCAATCTCCTCTTCTCGACGAAGCGGAAGAATTTTTTGTCCTGAGTGGGCCTACTGGGTGAGTTAATGGCGGGTTTGGCTGCACCCTCTTCCAACTCGTCCAACTTTTCTTCCAAAGCTTTTTTCGACAAGGCTCTTTCGTTGAGGGTAGTGAATGTCTGGGCAATGTCGAAAATCACGTTTTCAAGCATCTCCTTCTCAAGCGAGAAGTGAGCACTTTCGTTGAGGTACTCGATGAAAAGATCATAAAGACACTGATCGAGGGTACCGCTGATTTCTCCGTCCTCGTCAAAATCATTGGTGGTGAAAAATTCCTTCATTTCTCTGGTTAGCTCGCCAATGAGGACGTAAAGTGCATGCAAGAGCCTTAGGTGGGCCAAATTAGTAGTTTGCTGTGAGTAAGAAAGCAATGCAGACACCTTGTTCTGGAGAATCTGTGCATAAACCCGTTGTACCATGATCTTAATGACGGCAGTAGGCTCGTCAAATACCAGCTGCACGATCCGCGCCTGGGCCTTGATGGCCACCTTAAGACGGTCTAAGTAGAGACGACTGCCCACCTCTCGAAAAAACTCATGCGGCAGGTACAAGGGGTCCCCAACTTTCGTCCACACGGCTTCGTCCTCTATAAGTGTAACTGTGCCTTCTTCTTCTTGGTCAGCTGCGAAGAAAATGTCGGCCTTGCTCATGAATGTCTGCACCAAGCTGTCTCCACCGTTGAATTCGAAAAGGATTCTGGTATTTGCTTTCATCTCGTCGAAATCACCGTCATCTGACGCCAACGAGAACTTTTGGAGAAACTCGCGCTCGGTGGTTTCGCTATACTTCTCGATCGTGTTCACTGCTTTGGTCACCTTGGGCAAATTCCCTGTGGCAACCTGAATCTTTTTCGCAAGTGTGAGGAGGTTGCTGACCGTTTTCACTGCTTTGATTTTCTCGTCGATGTCCTTGCTACGTTTAAGCGAGTCAAGCGGGTCATACTTCTCTTTGGTGTAAAAGCCATGATACGCTCTCACCAAAGCAATAGTTTGAAGAGACCTATCCCTCAGATTACTGATGATGTTCAATTGCAGGTTAAGAGGGGTAATCTTCTTCGATATGCTCGATATTTCCACATCAAGGTGGTCAAACTTCGAAACTATCTGCTCCACATTTGTTGATAGCTCAAGCACGGATTTGCTGTGCAGAAGCTCGAACTCTTCCACATCCTTTTCAGCGCGAACATTGATTTCTTTGGCTTCTTCTGCTAGTTGCTTGAGATACCTTAGTGTGGATTCGAATGTCCGGATGTATGGTTTGGGGTCTAAGTACTCCAAGTTGTTGACCTCGGCTCCTTTTAGTATGTGGTCTTTGCTCAATTCCTCAATAAACTCATTTACAGTAAGTCCGTTGAGAAAATTATCCACGGTGAGGAGTTTGCGGATATCCTCCTCGAGATCGTAAATAGCGAAGCTCATGGTGGTGAGGAGGTGCAGGATCAGAACAACAAGGTAGATCAGTTGAGTAGTAGCTATTCGAGAGGGGATAAAAAAAAACCGGTCAAATTCAAGAAGAGATTTAAGTGAAATAAACAAGATGCCCAGAGCCTTTCATGAGGTTGAATTCGGAAAACTTCAACTCATCTGTTGAACTAGCGTAGCATGGACAGTAGAATGCCGAATGGCGTTTGGAGCAGGAGTTGGCATTTCAAATTTCCTCATCATGAGAAGCGACGACTTTCACCAATCAGGTACCTGATCAAATTTTTTTACTGGATTCTTTTTTGACAACTTGGTTGTTTCTACTTGCACAGGGAACTGCCCTAGGTTCTGAGAATAGTGTTGAGGAAGGAACGAACGTGCACGTTTTGATATGATCGAGAATGGAAAATAGCACCTTCCCTCAAAAACAAAAAGAGTTACGGTTCATACGTAGAACACAATGCTGCAGTGTTTACGAAACTATTGAACAGTTTCGCCATCTCTAGCTCCATTTGTAAGCAATCCGTCACCGCAAGCGATGAGCCGACTGCCAATACAGCAAAAAACTCTACATAGTAATTCAAGCAGATCTTAAATAACTATTGAAAACTATTTAAGCGTTGAGCTTGAAGGTGGTGTGGCATCTACCACAGTACTGTCTGTCAGGGTGGTTAGCCATGAAGATACCAACACCGCAGTTAGGACACTCACGTCTCAACTTCTCAACCTTTCCGTCGCTGTCAACCTTGTAGTAGGTCAACACAGCCAACTTGTGCTTTCTGTGCTTGTGCTTCACCTTCTTGGGGGTGGTGTAGACCTTCTTTTTTCTCTTCTTACCACCACCTCTCAATCTGAGCACCAAGTGAAGAGTGGACTCCTTCTGGATGTTGTAGTCAGACAAGGTTCTGCCATCCTCCAACTGCTTACCAGCGAAGATGAGTCTCTGCTGGTCTGGGGGAATTCCTTCCTTGTCCTGGATCTTGGACTTAACGTTGTCAATGGTGTCGGAAGACTCCACCTCGAGGGTGATAGTCTTACCGGTCAAGGTCTTGACGAAGATTTGCATATCGGCTTGTCTGCAGCAAAAGGTGCTTCTTTCGTACCGGTAGGCTGAAGAAAAAAATCTGGTGAAAAGTCAGCGCGCGTTATGAAAGCACCGCCTGCACACAACACCGAGGGCTCGAGCCCTAGAGACCAGGGTCCAGCGGCGAATCGGCGCCAACTCGGCGGCAAATGCCGAGTTTCTCCATTTCGACGTCGTTCGGTGGCGTGCGTGGTGGCGGTTTCTGGGGCGGCGCTTGTTTGCTGCACCGCGTTTGGGTGCAAACGCGGACCGCCTTGTGAACTCGTATTGGCCACATTCCCGGAGTTCCCGAAAAACCAAAATAAGCTCGTTATTCACTTTGCAAGCTGTTGTTGCATCATGGTCGGCGACAAGGTTCTTAGAAACAGAGCTCGGATGGGATTCGACGATCACAGACTCCCGCACCAAAACAGCCTCATGACGCTGACGGTGGTGATTGCCGAGTTTCCGACCAGTTTCTGGCGAAAACTCTTCTGCTGCTTGTGAAGAATACAGCGAAATCTGAAATCCGAAATCCGAACTCCGAACTCCGTGTTCCTATTTTTTATCTCTATCTGCTGAGCACTCCCACAGAATGCAACCGCCGTTCTAGGAGCTGGTACAGCGGCTTGGACTCGGAACCGAGACCCTCGAATCCCAACACTCTACCAACCTCTTTGCCCTCTTTGTATGCAACCACCAACGGAAGCACTTTGACCTGGAGTTTCGAAACTAGAAACGGCGCCGTTTCGGCGGTAATAGCAACGGCAGTCACGGCCAAATGGCGCTCGGCAATCTGCTCTAGCATTTCGTTCATCAATCGACATTTGGAAAACGTCGGCTGGTAGAGGTGAAGAAGAGCGGCGTCGGATTTGGCCACAATGTCCATGGCTTCTTTCTCGGTATCAACAAAGTGCACAGCACCTAGCGAATCGCCGTATTCGGCGGCGGCATTGTCGACGCGGTGCATTTCCTTTTTGAGTTGCGCGAGTCGCTGCTCTCTGTATCTCGCCGAAACGTCGTCGTCGTTTTCGAGGGACTCGAGCAACTCCAGAATGCTTTCGGAGTCCGAATCCGAATCACGAGCGTGGGAGGCATTTGCGTCGGCATTTGGTTCCTGAATTTGAGCGCGTGCATTGTCGACGGTCTGGGCCTGGTATTTCTGGAGCACCAGTTCCAGAGCTGAGTCCATGACGCGTGTAGTAGGAGTAGGCAGGAGGACGAGAAGTCTGACTGGGTGACGTCTGTCAGACAGACAAAATCCGTACACGGGCAATTCAACCTGCCTGGAATCAAACGCCAAAGTAATTCTGCACTCTTATCAATTTTCTCGGATGGTTTGGAGCTGTTCGACAATGGCTCTGATTCGGTCGACATTTCTAGTCACGAGCTGCGGCTGGAGCCCCTCGCGGGAGTCTAGTAGTGAGATGGATTTTTGGAGGTTGGTATCGATTTGCTTGACTGTAGCGAGAATAAGCTCGAGTTCTAGAAGCGTCTGTGCTTCTGCTTCCGCTAACTCAGACATATGGAGATCAACTATGACGCCTGGAAAGAATGCAAACAATTGGAGGAGTGAATTTGATGCCGGGAAAAAGGCGATCCTGAATGTCTGGCTCTATGCTATTTATGATGTGTATTGATGCCTAACGGCGACGATGACTATGCTATGGAGTTATGACGGTGAGTTTCGCGAAGGGCAGGAACTCGAGATGATTCCACAATGGGAAGTTGGGCGACGAGGAGGCAAATTTTACAAAGCTCTTCCTCGTGCTGTGAGTTATGCTGGTGAAGTTTCAATTTTTCACCGGCGGCTGAGCTCGTGGCGGTGCTTGGCTCGATCCAACTCACGTTCTTTGATCACGTCGTGGAGGAGCTTGCGGAGCTCGTTGTTTTCGCTTATGAGTTTCATTTTCACTTCTTCGTTCTGCCGGAATTTGCCCAACAAGAAGTTGAATTCCGTGCACAACTTGATGTAGGTGCACTTGAGCACCGAGAAGGTGCCGATGAGGTGGCTATTGTCGATCATTTCTCGCTTCAATGCTGCAACGGTTTCAATATTTGCTTTGTCGGAGATTTCCAGCTTCTCGCTCATTGGCGTCGTCGCTCCTGTGCCATGTTCTGCGGTGAAATCATGGACCAGATCGAAGATGTCCTTGTCTAGATCGTCAAAGTCCATGAGGAGCCGGCTGAGATCGTCTTGGTCAGGAGGTGTGAAAGAATGCAGAGCATCGTCGGTTTCTTTGCTTTTAGAATGCTGGGTTGTGCTGCTGTCCGACTCTTCTAGTCTTCTCTTCGTCTGCACCATGGTAAGCGCGATGAGCCTGGTGAGGAACGCATCTGACTCCACATATCGTCAGCAGGTCGGTGGCGCACGCGGGCCAGTTTTCGTCTATCGAAGATAAAAATCATCTACATCTAATCCATAATCGTATTCATTCATAGTTACTCCTTGTTCCGTTCCTCAATGCTCTAATAAATGCGAGAAATAAATAGCCGTCTAGGCGATGGTGCGTATTGATGCTGGTAAGGGGACGATATCTCTCCCCCATAGGCGTGGCCCTGTTACTGGCCCCACATTTTGAGTTTTGCTACTCTGCTCAAAAAAGAGTTGGACTTTTGCGTGACGTCCTGGATGACTTCTTGCGTCAAGTCATTGACCTCGTCAATCTCCTTCAAGATGGACTGGCCAACGTCTTTCACAATCTCACCAGACTCTTCCCATTTTTGCAGAAGTGCTCCGAGAACAGTCTCGAAGCCACACTTGCCGACTTTGGCGTTCTGGCCGAATCTTTCCACTGACCATTCTTCGATCTTGTTGCATATGCCTGACCACGATGAGAAGGCTGTGATTTCGGCCTCTTGTTGGAACAAAGTCTTGCTAGAGTCTTTTAAGTCGGGGCTGTATCTGACGGTCTCGTTGACCAACAACAAGTGGCTCATTGTCATATTTGCAGATTTCATCACAAGCGTTTTCGTAGCGAGGTCAACTTCGGAAAGTTCTCTGACGTATGAGTATTCATCTCCGCCGACAATGGCACGGAGCCACTTGGGAATAGCCTGTTTGCAGGCAATGAGTCTTTCTGTTCTAAGAACATTGGTGACGGGATCGATTTCTCTATTGAGAATATCGACACTCACGACATGTGTTGACAATTCGTTGGGGTATTTCTGCCAATTTGCAGCTGTGACATGCTCCCACGTGTAGCCGAAGTGGTGTTGGCTTTGAAACAACTTCATATTGTGCAAGAGGTAATGGCGAAATTTTGACTAGATATACATCTGCAGTGTGAGAAAAGAAAAGTGCATGCGAAAACCCCAGCTGTGTGCAGGAAGATTTGCTCGGCTCGGTGATAGCTGCGTGATTGTAAGGGGATCGTCAGTGTTGACAGATGTACTGATTATTCTTCTTTTGTAGTTGACTGGAGGGTGCTGCTTTGGAGTAGCTAGTTGGTTCCAGAAGGAGTGTCTGTTTCCAGTTGATGCATGCGTGTCAGTGATTTCGCCTGTGGAGCGCGTAAACCGTTTGAACATTTGGTCCTGTGACCCCCGGCAAATCACGGGAAGTCATCCGAAGCAGGGTAATCGGCACGGACCGTGGAATAGTACAGAAATTAGAATATGGCATAAATTTGAAAGTCTTTGAGCGCAATTTAGCAAATGTGCGCCAAGGGAAATCTCGTCACTGGACTGTGGATCAACCTGGCTTACCCACAGCGTGAAACTAGAACATAGAACGCAAAAAACAACAAAAAACAATAAGACACAGCAAAACAAAATTAAATGGATACGATTACGTAGCTACCTGAGTGATCCAGTTCGATTTATCGTTCAAAGCATTACCGGCACCTTCTGCTCTTATCAGTCATCCATTCCATTCCGTAGTCAATGGTATGACCAATTTCTTGACCAATCGATTTTACCGCAACAAAGAGCTTTCCCAGCAACTCTCCTCTCTGAAATCCCACTCATTGCTGCGGCTCCTTGATTTCCCAACGCCCACCTTGATAGACATCCAGCGACACCAAGATTCTTAGAGACACCAAATTTCAAGGCCCGAGTGGGATATTCTACGAAATAGGAGCCGTCTTCGCTGCATACCTCCAAGAAAGAAAATAATCTTTCAGGCAATTCAACAGCGTCTAGCCTTCCATCTGACTAATGGAGAGTGCATATTCCGCACCCGCCATCACCTCCAGATTCGTTCGAGATCTCCACGTTTCTCGCATATCACACGGTATTTGTTACCAAACTCAAAATTCACTGCGGCTCTCATTCTACAAAGCACTATCTAAATATCATGTTGTCCAGACTTGCCCGCAGAGGGCTAGCCACGGCGCTGAAGATCAGTAACTACACCACTACCGTTCTCCCCAACGGCCTCACTGTGGCCAGCGAAACCATGCCCGGCACCAAAACTGCCACCATCGGAATATGGATCAACGCCGGGTCACGTGCCGACAATGCTGCCAGCAGCGGCACTGCCCATTTCTTAGAACATCTAGCCTTCAAAGGCACTTCAAAGCGAAGCCAGTACGGACTTGAACTTGAAATCGAGGACTTAGGCTCTCAGATCAACGCGTACACGTCCCGCGAGAACACCGTCTACTACACGCGGTGCCTTTCGTCGGATTTGGAGCAGAATGTAGACATTCTCAGCGACTTGCTCACAAAGTCGAAGCTCGAACCCAGCGCCATCGAGAAAGAGCGTGCTGTGATTCTCCAGGAAAGCGACGAAGTTGACAAGATGTTCGATGAAGTTGTGTTTGACCATCTCCATGAGATCGTCTATCGCAAGCAGGACTTGGGACGCACCATCCTTGGTCCCCGGGAAAAGATCCGTACAATCAACCGCGACGATCTTGTAGACTACATCCAGACCAACTACAAAGGTGATCGTATGGCTTTGATTGGCGTGGGCTGCGTTGATCACGAGGCGTTGGTTCAGCATGCTAAGACGTATTTTGGTCACATCAAGGCCAGCAAGGTGCCGTTCAAGCAGCACGGCGACGACTTGCCTATTTTCTACAGCGCGGAAAGACGCATCCAGGACGATTCGTTACCCATCACGCACGTTGCCCTTGCCGTAGAAGGTGTGAGCTGGTCTGCTCCCGACTTTTTCACATCCTCGGTCGCCAACGGAATCATAGGCTCGTGGGACAGGTCCATCGGTATTGGCTCGGATTCTCCGTCGCGATTGACAGTCACTGCCGCCATGGGTGGGCCAAACAGACAACCAATTGCCAATCTGTACATGGCCTACACAACTTCGTATGCCGACACCGGTCTCATGGGTGTTTATTTCACAGCCGACAGCAACACAGATATGTCGTTATTTGTTGATGCTGTGCTCAAAGAGTGGGCCCGTCTCAAACGCGGCGACATTACGGATGAAGAGGTTGAACGCTCCAAAGCGCAACTCAAGGCGTCTTTGGTGTTGGCTCTAGACGACTCCACTGCTATTGCCGAGGATATTGGCCGCCAGCTCGTCAACACGGGATTCAGACTCTCTCCCGAGGAAGTCTTCGAAAGAGTTGAAGCCATCACCAAAAAAGACGTGGTCGACTGGGCAAACTACCGCCTACGCGATAAGCCAATTGCAATGTGTGCGCTTGGGAACTGCAAGTCTTTGCCTTCGCTTCAGGCTTTGACCCAAGGAATGAGCATATAAGAAGCCGAGAGCGCAAGGCACTAGGCTTGTGGTGAGAACTTCTGACTTTGCTGGTCGCGAAGGTTAGCTAGCCTCACTCACACCGTCGTTCTAAAGTCGCCATACAATCCACATTCTGTCTGGTACCGTTTATTACCGTTCGCCTACTAGTACATAGCATTAGATATCCTGTCTTAAGTAGAGTCAACATACAAGATCCGACCTCATACAGTCAGTCTCTACTGCTGTGGCTCCTCAATCATAACGTCTTCAGTCTCCTCCTCCTCGGCGTGCACATCAGTCTGAAACACCGACTCAGACGGAATTCGTTTCATGACCTCCTGAGGAGGAAAGAGCTTTCCGATGTTGTTGATCCAGCGCGACCGCTTGTCCAACAACGCACGGAGACCACTGTTGGCGGCCTGCTGCTGCGCGTTGGAGCCAAGCTCAGGTGTTCTCTTTTTCTTGCCTTTAGCTTTCAACCGCTTGACGTACGCAGAGTCCACTTGCTTATCGAGGTCTTCCAAAATCGTGCAGTACTCTTGGAAAGCTAGCTGCTCCTCTAGAATTGGAACGAGCAACTTTTTGCGATTGTGGTTGCGAACTGTCACACCTCGTAGTTCTTTTTGAAGAGCTCTCATTTCCAGGCTCACCTCGTCGTCTTCCTTGTTTAGCACCCACTCCTCGTTATCCACTATGCTTCCCGTTTTGGGCTTGTCTTCAGTAGGGGGAAGACTCATGAAAATACCAATAAATTTGAGTTCTCGCTTGAGGCGTTCTTCGATCGAGTAGTAGTCACTTGCCTCCGCAAGCGCTTTCTGGCCATCCCCAATATCGAGCAGCGTTGCGACATCCTCGGAGAACAAATTATCATCGAGCAGACCCTCCTGCTTGATGTCGCTAGTGTCGTCGTCCTCGTCGTCCTCATTTCGGTTCTTGACCTCATGAACACTCAACACCGCAGATAACAATCTGCTGGACAACGGACCACAAGACACATCTTCAGTCAACAAGTTCTCGTCATTTAAATCATCAAATTTACCTTTGGCTTTATACGCCTCCAAAGGAGGCCGCTGAGCACTCGGCGAACTAAGCTTGGACTTCAATGCGGCGTCTTCTTCGCCCCAGACATCGCTATAATGGATTCCAAGTTTGGGAATCAAGTACGGACTCAATGAAGGCTCGTAGTCTTTTTCGAATCCTGGGGGAATGATGAACTTTTCCTTGCAAAAGGCAATATCTTCGGCCAGAAATGGCCGGAAAAACGACTCAATATATGACGCGTATGTGGTCAGCTGAACCTGGTTGGCTGGCGCCTTCGTCTTTGAGAAATCCACGTCCGGAATTTCTCCGGGAAGCATATCCTTCAAGTCCCGCTCAGGATAGGATGCAACACCATAATATTTCTTCAAATAGTCCTTTCCCTGCGTCTCTAGACCATTGTGGT
Source organism: Hermanozyma aechmeae (assembly GCA_030583085.1). Lineage (NCBI taxonomy): Eukaryota > Fungi > Ascomycota > Pichiomycetes > Serinales > Metschnikowiaceae > Hermanozyma > Hermanozyma aechmeae. The sequence goes on along the minus strand of JAJMHA010000004.1, from coordinate 177,410 downwards.
CTTCCGAAAATAGCCCAAGCTCGGCGATCGCTTCCGCTGAAAGTGTCTGCGATCCAACAAACTCAGACTTTGGATTCTTCAACCGAGTGTCATTTGACGGAGTGAACGAACCCAGCTGAACCGGCGGAACGGGGTCATTTTTCGAGTTGATTGGTGGGTCACCGTTCTGCAGGGAATGAACTTCGTCCGCTTCCTCTTGTGCATCGGTATTCTCAGTTTGGGGCGCTTCACTAGCTGTTTCGACTGCTTGCCTTCTCTTTTTAGCTAGCGGCTCTGTGTCCTCGCCCATACTGTCATCGTCGTCATCTTCATCGTCATCATTCTCATCTGCGACAGATTTGACCCTTTTGCTGCCAGCTTCTGCCTTGATATTTGTTGACTTTTCATCGTCGGCGTCGTCTGCACTGTCTTTGGCCAAGAGGTCATCTATCTTGCGAATCAAACTCTCGTCGGCAGTCTCTGCAGAATCCAAGTTCCTTGAAAGTTTGCTGAGAAGCTTGTTGAGATTTAGTAGGGTGTTGAGGCTGGGTATTTCTCGGATTGCGTCTCCATCTAGAAGACCGCTCGACGGATCGTATTTGAGCTGAAGCTCGTCTATTATGTCGTCCATGGTGGTGCTTGCCGAATGCGTGGACATGGCTGTTTTCGTTATTTCGAAGTACCTAGGAAGTTAGATGTATGGGTGTGTTGATGCTTGATGGTGTAGGTGAGACGTGGTGCACGGGTGCAACACAACGGCCACCACTACTCTTGGAACAGGGCACCTCGGGCGGAGTTGGATTTTTACTGCAGGGAAATGAACGTACACTCTACCGCATAGCTACGTCACAGCTCGAAGTTTCTTCGCTCTCGTTCCTATGTACAATCTACTTGCCCGAAACACTGACAATGTAGTCCTGGTCCTTCTGGGCAATAACCTCATCCAACAATCTCCTCAGTACGCGGTGTTTCTGTTCTGGCGCATCCTGGGGTCTTTTCCAGCTTTCTGGGAACACGGGCGCCTTTTTGGTGGGCTTGGTGTGACGCTTATCCACAGGAAGGTCTTCGAAGGTATTTTTCGACAAGTCCTTGGCTTCCGTAAGTAGTCTGTTGAAGGACTCCACCAAAAAGCGGGCATTCTGCGTGGCCTCTGCGAATCTAGTGCTGGAGAAACGCAAGATCTCCTTGTTATGGTTGAACTTGTTACCAGCCAACACTTTGAATTTATGTGCCTGGGGTTCACTGAGACCCAAGTCTTGGAGGCGAACTTCCAAGGTCACTTTCCTGTTGTAGCTGTTGGTTTCATCAGAAAAGTCTGTGTTGTAGGTCAACCGGATGGGGTTTGCAGTCCTGGGTGCAGGCTTGTATTCCTGGCGGTACTTGGCCAAAAGCGGCATTTCGTATGCGCTGACACGATGCACTTGCTCGATCTTGCGCTTTTCATGAGGCGTTTGACCTTTGTCGAACACGCGGACGTTACTGAGTTTGGGAGGGAGACCTCTCAAGTTGGAGGGTGTGTTGTTCATGTATCTCTCCTTGAAATTGTCGAGCTCGTAGCCGTAGGTAAGGACAGGAGATGGTGCACGGAGGTCCTCGAACGTAGCCAAAATGGCATTTCTCTCGGCATCACTGGGCACGTACTTGTCACCCAAGTTGGTCTTCCTCAACTCATGCAACTCGAACACCCTGTCGGCGGGTAACCCTTTCCACTCGTGGGGGTTCAAGTATAGAGGCGATTTCAGCGACTGGAATCGCGAAAAGGCAAGCCTTGCCGAACGTAGGCGCAGTCCACTCATGGCTCAAGGTGTAGGCGATGAAAATTTGTCGCACGCAGGAACAGTGGGTGGTAGGGGAACTGCGAGGCGGTTGAAAAACCAAAGAGAGGCGACTGAATCTTCAGAAATTGCAACAGCTCAGACTACTGCTTTATTAAAATCTCCTACATTCTCGCCCACCGGGTTCGCTTTCGCGTATGCTATGGTCTGCCAGACTCGACGAATAGAAACGACAATCATCCTGGAGTAGGACAAGTACACCGACAAGGATTGCAAAATTTGAGCTTTCCAAAAACCATACTTGGTCAATCCGAATCAGATCACCTGACCTCTCAAACTCATTCGCTTTCGTCTTCTTGGTCACTGTCTTCCGCATAGCGCTTCATGGCCACTTCCGAGCCCTCGTGCTCAATCTTCACCCGCTTAGCCACACTGGAGAGGCCGTCATGTGCCCTTTTAACTGCTTCTCTATGCTTGCTGTCGTCTGCATCATCTTCCTCTTTGAATTTTTGGCTTTGCTCTGGCTCGCCCTTGACCACTTTTCCGATATCCTTCTTTTCAGGTTTCGAAGCGTGCTCCTCCTTCAAAGATTTCACCTTTTCGTCTCTCTTTCCAAACATCTGCGCTATCGACGGTTGTTTGCTCTTCACCTCTTTGAGCACCGACTTGTCCTTGTTAGTGGGATTGCCCACGGTTTTGGCCACGACATATGACGCCAAATCATCGTACGCGGGATTTGTATCTGTGTTCAATGCCAGCTCCAAGAGATCTGGGTTCCATTCATTGTTCGGCACGAGCCACTCAAACCATTCTTTTGAATTCGGTTTGAGCATGATTGGCTTACGAGAATGGAGCCACGAGAGATCGTTGGATTTTGATTTTCCAACTCCTGGTCCCGTGGCAATTGCAAACGACGAGAAGAACTTGGTGCCTTTATCCACGAGCCCGGTATCATTGTAGTGAGTGTTGTGGGCATATAGGCCAGCTAGGTAGATAATGGGGCTGGTTTTCAGGTAGACAAAGTACGGCACCTTGTCTTTTGCTGTTTTGTGCCACTCGAAGTAGCCTTGAATTGGAACAACGCACCGGCTTTGTTTACGAGGCTGCACCCATGTCGACTTGTTTTGGGCAACGGTTTCCTTTCTACAGTTGAACATTTTGCCCTGGTACGTCTGCACCTCACGTGAGTATTCACGACCGAAGCCCGTGCCCTTTTTGACAGCTTGCGAGTCTTTAGGTTTTGCCCAGATAGGCAACATACCGAATTTCAGAGGTTCGATCACATAGTTGTAGTCGGAGTCGCCTGCGGTCATGTATATGATTACGCCGGTACTTGTCGGAGGAATATTGTAGGAAGCGTTATACCCGGAGTCTGGCGCAGTCACCGATACCGTATGATTGTCAGACGTGGTGGTGGAGTAGGAGTTGTCACCATTTGACTGTAGGGAGTTGTTGTTACCGGGATTGAGTGCAGTCTCGTTGAACTGCTGTGGCAAATCTGGGAGAGTCTAATGTTAGAAAAGCCTAAGAGTCGTCACATTGTATACTTACTGTCCCCAAGGCATATCTGCCACACATGTCACGTGGATTGCGGGTGAGATCTGGGGTAGTAGAGGTGGTAGAGAAGGCACGTGACTGGAGATGACAGGAAACATCGAAAAAAACGCCTTTTGCAAGACTTTCAGATGCGAAAGAAGAATTCAGCTAAAGCAGCTCACTCTGTATTTTGGTGATAGATAGGTCATCCTGTATGCAACCCTGTTTTATCGGCTACATTCAACGTCAAAAGTGCACGTCGAATTTTGCAGCCTTCTCTACTGAACTTTTCTTCTCTGCCCACTTGGTCAGTCACATATATTCAGGCCACTTGGTTAGGGGCGTCTATTCTATTGAGTTCGCACGTACCTCCACCTCTTCTTTCACGGCGGGCACTCGTTCTGCTTGTCTGCCAATCAGCTGTGCTCCTTATAGAAGTCCACGAAAAAGCCACGGAAATAGAACTTCGCACCCTCTGTTGTGATCAACTCGACATCCTCCTCGTCAAGCGCAAAGTCGTACACGGCCAATGTCTGGCGTTGTCTCTCAGGATCAGACGACGTGGTTACCGGCAAAAGGCCCTGCTGCAAAGTATACCTCAACAATATTTGAGCGTCAGTTTTGCCATACTTCTCCGTGAGCTTCGGGATCAAGTTGGTCAATGGGTGGTTAGTCACCTCGTGCTCATCTTTCAGAATTCTCCAAAGAGGCGTCAAAGGTCCGTAAGCCTCAATCAAGATGTTGTGCTTGGCACAGAAGTCACGCACACCCTTGGTTTGGTTCTGGAGGTACGGGTGGAACTCGATCTGGTTGACCTGGGGCCATGAGTCCTTATCACCATCAGCAATGTCAATGAGGCTCTGCAAGGCTGCAGGCGAGAAGTTCGACACTCCAATGTAGCGAACTTTGCCCGCTTTTTTCGCTGCAACAAGATCCTTCCACACTGCCTCAGTGGTCTGGCCATGCGAAAATTCCTTGCTAAGTACCGGGAAATGGATCAAGAATAAGTCGATGTAGTCGACTCCCAATTCTGTAAGAGCTGCATCGACAGAGGCTGCTCCACTCTTATGGGGCGAGGGGTGACTAGGTACTCCAGGGTTGTACTTTGTCGTGAGGAAGAGTTCTTCTCTCCGCACAGAGGTTTTCTTCAACGCCTGGGCCACCTCCGGATGAGTGGTGTAGATCTCTGCAGTGTCAATGTGTCTGTAGCCATTCAGAATACTTGTTTCCAAGTATTCCACCAACTCGTCCAAGATCTGGTCTTTCTGAGAGGAGTCTCTGGCTTTCTTGATCTTCTGCCACTTAGTGCCTGTACCAGTGCCAATCTTGATCTCGGCGCCGGATTTAGTGGTAAGCTGTGTGCCAATTAATTTGACAGGGGCAATTGAGGTTGCAGTCATTTGTGTCGAGTTGGTGGAGAAGACTGCGAGTGGAACCTACTGACTAACCATGCGCCTTTATATACGTGTGCGGCTCGTTATCGGCGCGGTTCATTGAACACCAATTCCGCAGCCTCCGACCGCCATCCAGGGCGAGAACTGACGGAATTGTGTAAAGCATCCAAATCATCAGAATGAGCTGGCAAGGAATATTTTCCTTGCATTCAGCTCGCTTGGACTGCTTGTCAGAATACTTAGGATTTGTCAGCTGGACTAGTGTGGCTCACATCTATACGCAGGATGGAACAAGATCCACAATTCGGAACGTCGTTGAGAGTGGTGGAGCCCTCTGATTGAGTCGCAAATTCAGACACGAGTGGTTACCACATTTTGTTTCATGTGCGGTCAAATCTAGCACAGCTCCGATTGATTGTGCATTGCAACTTGCGGTTCACGACCAGATGAGGAGGGGATCTGCCCGCTCTCACCTGTTCGAGAAAGCAAGGGATGCCTTGGAGATTCTCAAACCAAGGAAAGTAGCAGAGAGTGTTTTTCTGGCGGTACTTGGAACTGCACTCGGTAGGTGGGTGACGAATGCGACTTTTTCAGATCAGCAGTGGTCTCACCGCGGTGGGCTTGATTGATATGAATTATAAAACAAACAGCAGTTCAATTCAAAGTCTGGCGCCGGTAAATTTGGCATTTTACGTTCACTTGGCATTACCGGACATTGCAGACGGCCAAATTTTTCCGAAGTGGGTGGTTAGTGTAGTGGTTATCATTTCTGCCTTCCAAGCAGGAGACATGGGTTCGATTCCCGTACCACTCATTATTTTTGGAGAAATAATGCCCTGGAAAGACTTGCATTCACGTGGATGGATAAGAAATCTCATTAGTACTTACCCTTGCGCCGCCTTCTTGCCTTTCGAAGATGATCCTGCGTTCGTGCGTAGGCACCGCGGCGAATGACCACGTCCACCGTGCCTATCGAGAATGAAGGAAAGTAAATTCTGGCAAAGCGGAAAACTTTATCGACCATCTGAGTACGCTTTTCACGCTTCACGCCCCTGCTCCAGGTACCTTCGCCAATCCGGAAACCACACAACTGTTCAAACATGGCGAGAATAACGCTCTCCACGTGTTTTGTTAGACCCAACTTATACTTCTGTAAGCCGAGGATTACAGCCAACTGTACGATGGTGAGCCGTGACTCGTATCTGGAAATTGTTACCTCCTTTGTGTCGCCAGCGTGTCGGATGTGGATTTCGTTATCGTATTCTTGGGCTTCCTGCTGGTAAACCTCATCCTCGCATATTTCGCTGAGAGGTCGAATGGCGGCGAAAACCGGGCACCGGTACTCCTTCTCGGGCCCGCTCTCCAAAATCACTCGGAGGAATCTGCTCAATCGAGGAAAACGTATTTTCACCGAAATGGACTTCCTGGATCTTTTTATGCTCACACTTTTCTGCTCCCAGTTGGTTGGCCCGCGTCGCTCTTCTAAATTAGCAGCCACCTCCACCACGCGAAACACTCGAGGCGTTCTCACAATCAGAGGCTGGCGGTCGCTGCCGCTTAAATGATCTTTCAGCCCTTTGATGATTTTGACGCATTTTGGATCTGGAGTTGACTCTACCGAAGTAGAAGCCAGAACTGGGGTTGCAATTCCAAGATCATCAAGTGAGGTGTCGCGCTCGATTTGCAGCCACTCGAACTCGCCACCCAGCACCAGATCTTCACCAGATTCGAAAGCCAGAGCCAACATTAAATCATCCTCTTCAACTAAAAAATTCGTTGGTAGACCAGAAAATACCGACGTGTTGCACTCAATGTGCGCCACCCCGGGAGGCAAAAATTCAAATGCCAGCGGTGGTAGAGCAAACATATTGCAGTAGGCCATGTCATGGATCGACGCATCGCTCTCTGCGATATTGCCAATGGCTTCAAGTTCAGGCGTCAACATGACCGTATTATCTGGCAGTTACTGGCAAATGGTGCACATACACTCACCAGGAGAAAATCACTGATTGAGAAAGGCTGGAATGAAGATAATAGGAAGAAATAGCTAGGGAGACAACAATTTGGACTCCTCGAAGGAAAAAGCAGGTTATGCGGATTTTGCTTCCGTATATAAATCGCACGCTACTTACGAGCGCCAGGGTATGGTCCTGTACACAGTACAGATCCACCGATATAGTCAAAGCTGTGGGCCACAATCGGCGCACAGTCTTACCTGAACTTGAGCCCCTTCCAGGCCGTATGTTGCACGTACAACGAAGGGGCAGCGATGTGTCAGTGAGATAGGCTCGCCGTCTGGATTGCTAATACGTAGGATGCATGAAGTGTGTGGCTAACGCAGCCTCGAGGACGCTTCATGCGCCCCTCACATGCCCCACTCCACGAACCCTTCAGTGGCTGGAGGTTTAAAAGAGAGATGCAAATCTTGAGGCATGAGATTCAGCCATCCGTCGCCAGTGCTTTCCAAAGTTTTGCATTAATGAAAATACATCAGCCACCATCGAATAGATACATGTCGCTATGGCCCACTTCATTTTCTGTGTGCTCTCCTTCCTTCCCCGGCGACGGCTGTGGGGACGAGAAACTCGGCCGGTTTTTAACACGCGAGCCTAATCGTTGATCTTGGCGAATCACGAAATTTGCGCTTCGAGAATATTCTCCACCGCGAGGTCCACATCAGCACGGAGGTACTTGCAGTTCATGATTACCTGGATCAACTTCTTTATGGAAAGGTCAATACCACCGTCACCGTGGGACGCCAACTGAGACAAAATTGCTTTTCTCTCGGAATCATGCATGAATTCGAGCTCATCGAACACAACCCGCACCTCTTCCAAGGTCCGTATCTTGCGCAATTCGATCGTTTTGGTGAAATTTTCGGCCAAAGTCATGTGTTTCAAAACGCCATACTGTGAGGTGGTTCCAATAATAAGAAGACGGCGTCCTCCAGGTGGCTTTTTGTTCAAGTTGACGATAAGCATCTGCAAAATCTCGTTGGAAAAGCGGGGACCGATAGGCACGTAATTGATCAACGTCTCGATTTTGTCGATCACCAAGACGTTCAAAGGCGACCGGTAGATGTCTCTAAAAACTCCGTCAATAGTGGCAATCTTCTGACCCTCGGACATTCCCACGAGTCGCTCTGCACTCAACATCTTGATGAAAGGAAACTCAGACTTGAGCGCCAACATGGAAGCAATGGCCGTTTTCCCCACACCGGGTTCGCCATGCAACAACACACTAGCAAGGCGCTCAGTATCTGAATGCTTAACCTCTTCGATGTAGGAGTGCAACTTGTCGAAGGTGGCATTGACTTTTTTGTTGAACTCAATGATGCCGTAGGGGAAATTCAAGTTGAGATCCTCTTCGTTGACACCAAAAGCGGGTTTCACTTCATTGAATGCCATCAAAAAGTTCTCTCTTGTCAACTTCATGTTAGCGATTTTTTCATCAACCTTGGCTATGTTCTCAGATTTCGTGAAATGGCTGATGGCGAAAGACGACGCCGAATTACACAATCCCTCTAACTCGGCACCTGTGAAATTCTTCGTGAGCAGCGCAAGCTCGTCAAAGTTAATATCGTCACTCAACAAGTTGTTCTCTTTCATTCTGCGGGTGTGGATCAACAAGATATCTTTTCTGCCCTTCTCATCGGGCAATGAGATCTCAATCTGGATCTCAAAACGACCAGGCCGCAACAACGCGTTATCAATCAAGTCCAAACGGTTCGTCATTCCGATAATCAAGATGTTGTTCAACTGCTCTACACCATCCATCTTGGCCAAGAGCTGATTGACGACATTGTCTCCCACACCAGTCCCGTCGCTGCGGCTGGATCCTCTCTGTTTAAACACCGAATCCAACTCGTCAAAGATAATAATGTGGAGCTGTGATGCCTCTCCCTTGGCCTTGAACTCGGCCTCGGCCTCCTTAAACAAATTCCGGATGTTCTCCTCCGAAGAACCGACGTACTTGGAAAGCATTTCTGGACCATTGACAATCTTTGGTTCCTTCACATTCAACATCTTTCCGATTTGACGCGCGATAAGTGTTTTTCCCGTTCCTGGAGGGCCAAACAACAAGAGACCCTTGACGTGCCGTAAACCCAACTTATCGACCAAATCAGGCAGAATAATCCGCGAAGCAAATGCACGGCGGAAAATCTGTTGAAACTCAGCATCCAAACCACCGATTCCCATGTTCTCTAACTTGAAGTCCAGGTTGATGATAGGGTTGGCCCGCGGCTTGTTGATCATGGCGCGTGATTTGCTACCACCGCTGCTCTTGATTTTAATCGGAGACCCATCGGCAGCAAAGAAATTCATTTTCGTGCCCTTGATCAAGATTCCCTTTGTCGCGATGTCTTGCGACATCTGCGTACCAGAAGTTCCAATCTGGCTCAAGTCGATCACTTGAGCTGCGTACACAGAAACAAAGTAGAATGTGCCCTTAAAATCCATGACAATGGTCTGAGTGGGCTGAAGGATCTGATTTTGATAGTTGGACAAAAACACCTCCTGGAGCTCAGTTTCGTTGAGAGTTGCTGGGGTCGTTTTCGACAGCTGACGGTAATTGATCATGAAGTCCACCTCGCCGAGATAGTGCGTATTATCTGTGCTTTTCTCGAAGATGTTGTATGGCTCCACCGTAACCTGTTGGCCCAAGGAGGCACTGACCCACATTCTGTGGTCAGCCCCCAAGCCAATGGTGCCAGGAGGCATCGCGGCGTCTTTGGAGATGGAGTAGACAAAAGTTCCAGCAATGATCACGTGTCCCCGCTCGGGAACCGATGCGAATTCCTCGGGGTTGACAGCTACCAAGTTAGCAAGTGCCACGTTGTTCGAAGGCGCACCCTTGACAGCCAAGTGCTTCTTGAAATACGGCACCGTGGGCTTCGAGGGCTCTGGCCTGTTGTGCAGAATCACCGGGTTGCCCGGCCCGGGATTGTTGGTGACTTTCTGGAATCCGAACTTTTCCATCATGGTTCCGGTGACACGCTCGCACAGCGAAATCAGTATGCGGTCACGTGCTGTTAATCACGTGCTCTCGTCACGTGTCGGCGATTGCTAGCCACCATGTGTTCTACGCGCTTCGGTGGCGCGATCACGTGACCTCTCGGCCCATGTGATCGCGGCTGACAGAGTGTGGCGGTTCGCTGTGCTGCTGGCACCGTCTGATATTCTCGCTATGCTGCGCCTAGGGCTGCTTTTTGAGCCTTGATCTATCGCACCACGCCGTTAGCGGCCCGTGGCAGGCGCTACTATTTGTTGCTGCTCCGATCCCGGATTCTCGGCCATCAAAAGGAACCACAGTTCCTGCACGTGGTTCGGATCCGCATGCCCAACTTAGTAAGAAAGCGGGCGTCTAGAATTGGCAGCATTAATAACGCGCAGTATATAAGAGCCACACGTCTCGCCCAAGGGTTTTAGATTCGTCTATTTGAGAAAATCTAATTACCCTAACACACAACCAAATAATCAAAAATGGTCGCCATTATCCAGAAGCCCGCCCCTACTTTCAAGAAAACTGCTGTCGTTGACGGCCTTTTCGAGGAGGTGTCTCTTGAACAGTACAAGGGTAAGTGGGTCTTGTTGGCTTTCATCCCCTTGGCTTTCACTTTTGTGTGCCCCACCGAGATCATTGCCTACTCTGACGCCGTTAAGAAGTTTGCCGGTAAGGACACCCAGGTCTTGTTCGCCTCCACTGACTCCGAGTACTCTCTCTTGGCTTGGACCAACGTTGCCAGAAAGGATGGTGGCTTGGGTCCCGTGGACATTCCATTGATTGCCGACACCAATCACTCCTTGTCTAAGGACTACGGTGTGTTGATCGAGGAGGAGGGTGTTGCTCTCAGAGGTATTTTCTTGATCGACCCCAAGGGAACCTTGAGACAGATCACCATCAACGACTTGCCTGTCGGTAGATCCGTTGAGGAGTCTTTGAGATTGGTGGATGCTTTCCAGTTCACCGAGAAGTACGGTGAGGTGTGCCCTGCTAACTGGCAGGAGGGTTCTGAGACTATCAAGCCCGACGTGGCCAAGTCCAAGGAGTACTTCGGTAAGGTCAACAAGTAATTATAGATTTATAGATGACTATACACGATGAGGTTTTACGGAAGAAAGTAGACTACAAACCAGTGAAAGGGTTGGCGCCACAACCACCACAGTAAGTTCGGGTAGTTTGCCGGGTAGCGCGCGTTATCGCTCGGATCACATGAAAAATGGAGATACGGTGAACGATGTAATACCATTGGACGAACAAGGTTCAGTCAGCATCATATGACTTTTGCCGTTCTAATTCTGCTGCTACCCCATTAATCCTACCCGAATAATCTCACGTCTTCGGAAATTTCTGGTTGCCTCTCGCTAATGGGTTGCCAGACATGCTTGTGCTTGGGTCCCAAGGCACGTTTTTTTTCATTTCATCGGAATCTCTCGCGGCTTGTTCTCTCACCTGAAAAGCCATTGACTGTTTAATATGTCTTGTTTTCGTCTTATTCCCCCAACCTGCCTCCTGCATCTGGGCATCGTCTATCATGAGCGAGCCTGTTCTCTTCTACAAGTTCAGAGTAGACTCGCAGGTGTTTTTCAGGTCGAAATTCACATATGCATTGGTCAATTTGAAGCCGCTTGTGCCAGGCCATGTACTTGTGGTTCCTCTCAGAACGTCTGTGCTTCGTTTCGGAGACCTCTCGCCTCAAGAATCCCAGGACTACATGAATTCACTCCAGGTGATACAGAAGCTCATTCAGAACGTGTATAAAGCCGACTCGCTAAACATTGCCATTCAGGATGGACCTGAGTCTGGCCAGTCAGTACCCCACCTACACACGCATTTGATTCCCAGGTACCGCACCGACAAATTTGATGACAGCATTCATCAGCAGCTCGAGAAACTGGATCTAGAAGCAGCATATGAAGAGTTCAATACAAGGAAGGCAGCGTTCAGAGAATACGGGTCTTTCAAGCCTGTGAAAGACGAAGATAGACATCCCAGAACTGAGGAAGAAATGGCCAAGGAGGCGGCTTGGTTGAAGGACGAGCTTGAGAAATTCACCAAGCTCTGAAGGGTGCTTCTGTGGATTACCAAAACCCGCATTGATGCGCAGAATCGGTGATGTAAAGCTATGAAGACAACCCCGGGATTGCTGAATACCAAGTGTCCACACGGCACTGAAGTTTTGCTGAACGCAGCGTTCGAATTTGGTTGCACTCGCGATTTGAGTTTCGCTCATAAACACGATCATCAGATACCGACTTGCCCGGCTCCTTACCAGTGCAAGCGTTCCTCCATTATTTAGGGTAGCACTATATACGAGACATAGGAGAATTAGTATCAGTTCCGAACTGACTTAGCTTTTTGAAGCTCGATATTCTCTTCTGAGTTCAATCCAGCTCGGCCTTGTCCAGCATAGCAGACGAACAAAAACATCATTTTATGGAGCAAACCATCGTTCCACGCGAACATGCGACCGGCACTTCGTAAAACTACTCTTTGCATTTCTTCGACCAAATAAATTCTGATTTTTTTGACCATTCCCGCGTTAAGCCTCTGCTAACTTGTTTCGCACCCGAAGCTTGAGTTTCTAACTCATTGCGAACTACTCATGTCTTCAGACCCACTCGACGAAATCCAATGGAAATCGCCCGAATGGATCCAAGCGTTTGGCCTCCATACAGCCAATGTTCTAGACTACTTCTCTGAGTCGCCATTCTACGACAGAACCTCCAATAACCAGGTACTTCGAATGCAATTCCAGTTCCAGCAGATCCCACCAGGAATACATCCCCAGAGATATCTCCAGGACAAATTACGAGAAATGGTGGGAATAGAGTTTGTGGTGGCGTACGTTCGGGAGCCCGACTTCTGGGTCATCCGTAAGCAGAAACGGCTTGATGCTACTCACACGATCACTGAACAAGACTACTACATCATCGGAGCCAACGTTTACCAGAGCCCGAAAATCTACGACATTCTCTCGGCCCGACTACTAGCAACCACGTTGTCCATGAAAAAGACATTGAAACTCCTAAACGACATGGCTACGTTTTCGCTCAGTGAAGGAGGGCACGTGTATTCCAACAACGGGGAGGAGGAAAACGGTGGCAAATTGCCGAACGCGGCAACTGCGGGCGCTACAAACACGCCGCTCTCCAATTCCAGTCCTGCGACGGCAGCGGCTGCCACTGCCAACGGCGACATTGGCATCATGAGCAATGTGACCAACGTCAGCAGCGAGACTAGCGCCGCGGCTTTCGACAGCTTGCTCAGCGGCGTGGTGGCTACAAATACAGAAAAGTCGCGCAATTACTTAGACGACATTCCGCTCTACGGCAAGGGCTCCACTGTCGAGGCGCTTGGGCTCCGTGTTAACCTTGAGGAGGACTAATGGTGCGGATCAGGGCAAATCAGGAAAAATCAAAATTTATTGGAGCATTACTGGCAGGGAGCCAGCCGGTGAATACGCTGTGTAGCGACGTCACTCTTTTCTAGATGCTCTGCTCAGGCTAGTCAAAGCTCATCCTTGACAACCTCAACCTCGCCAGCAGCAGCAATCTTGAGCTCCTTGGCGGGTCTGTCACCACGGGACGTGCGAACATTCTCCATGTAGTCGACCACATCGAAACCGTCCAACACCTCGCCAAACACAACGTGGGCGCCGTCCAACCACGAGGTCACCACAGTGGTGATGAAGAACTGCGAGCCGTTGGTGTTTTTGCCCGAGTTGGCCATCGACAATCTGTAAGGTCTGTCGTGCTTCAAAGTGAAGTTCTCGTCGTCGAACTTGCCGCCGTAAATGGACTTACCGCCGTATCCCTGGCCGGTCTCGAAGTCTCCACCCTGGAGCATGAACTTCTGGATGATTCTGTGGAAGACGCTGCCGGTGTATCCGAAAGCAGGGTCCTCGGAAATGGCCAATTGGCGGAAGTTCTCTGCGGTCTTGGGCACCACGGTGCCAAACAAACCAATGGTGATTCTGCCAATGGCATTGCCGTCCTCCTCAATGTCAAAGTACACCTTGTGGGTGACTGGGGGGTTGGCAGGCAAGTCCTTGGCAGCCGTAAAGTAGGCAAAAACAGCAATGAAAAGCGCAAGTACAGAAAACGTCTTCATGGTGACACGTCAATGGTATCTCGCACTGGGTGGAAATGTTGAGGCTATATACAGCGACGAATTTGCAGGCGAGCTCCGGAGTGGAAAAAATGAATACGTCAGCAAAAGCAACGAATAAAAAAAAGAGCAAATGGAGATTTAAAATCTGAAGGAATATTACATGATTATCCTTGCTGTCGTGTTTTGTCCCTTTCGTGTCCTATATACATCAGAACTGGCGTTCACCTTTCTCCTCAGCCGCCAACTCGCTGGAAGCAAAGCGCTCCTTCTCCTCCAATCTTTCCAAGGCCAGTCTTTTTGCCAACACCGTTTTGGCTTTTCTTTCACCTCCGTTTCTCTTCTTTCCTCGCTTGTGCTCTCTTAAGGGCTCCAAATCGTTAACGAACTTGTGTTTCCACCGCAACATGTACCGCCTCGTAGAGACATCAATCCCAAGGTTCTTCATCTGCTTCAGACTGGTGCCGAGAAATTTTTGCAAGTCGCCTTCGAATGAGTCGAGGTGTTCTATGGTGTTTCTGCCGATCGACTGGAAAAACGTCTGCAAATCATGGACGTTCTCCTTTGTTTTTGTGGATGTGTTGGTTTTAAAAGTCACGAACGACTGAGAGAATGGTCTTGTTCCGGTAAGGAGAATGCCGGGCCTTTGGAGCGGCCTATGGAGCGGACGAAATAGTCTGGCCAACATGAGCTAGATGAAATTTTCGCTCAGATGTCGCACTACAGTAGAACCAGGATTACAAGGTAATCCGCTAAAAGAAAAAAAGAAAGCCAAAACACCTACAACAATCAAATAGAAAAATGTAGAATCCTCACTTTGACTAACCTTTAGCACGGATCTATTTTATTTATTGTTGATATCTACAACAAACCCTTGTTCTTGAACTCAGCCAACAACGAGTTACCCAATCTGGCGGGCGACTTCTCCACTACAACACCAGCAGACTCCAAAGCGGCAATCTTGGACTTGGCGTCTCCCTTGCCGCCTGCAACAATGGCACCGGCGTGGCCCATTCTTCTACCAGGAGGAGCAGAAACACCAGCAATGAACGACACAACTGGCTTGGGGCCCTCGGCCCGGGTGAGGTTGTGCTGCTTCAAGAACTCAGATGCCTCCTCCTCGGCAGTACCACCGATCTCACCGATAAGAATGATACCCTCAGTCTCGGGGTCTTGCAAGAACAAAGTCAACGCGTCAATGAAGTTAGTACCGGGGAATGGGTCTCCTCCCATGCCAATGACCAACGACTGACCAAGACCAACCTTGGTGGTCTGAGCAACAGCCTCGTAGGTCAAGGTACCGGATCTGGAAATGATACCAACTCTACCTCTCTGGTGGATGTGCGAGGGCATGATACCAATCTTACATTGATCGGGGGCAATCAAACCAGGACAGTTGGGGCCAACCAAACGGGTCTTTTCCTGGGTCTTGAGGATCTGGGCGATTCTCACCATGTCGTGCTGAGGGATTCCCTCTGTGATGGCCACAGCCAACTCGATTTCAGCCTCGATAGCCTCCTCGATGGCCTTGGCAGCAATGGATGGAGGAACAAAGATTCCCGTGGCATTGGCGCCGGTCTCCTTGATGGCATCTTTAACAGACGCAAAAACGGGCTTGCCGAGGTGGGTGGTGCCAGCCTTTTTTGGGTTTGTGCCACCGACAACCTTGGTGCCGTACTCAATGGCCTGCTCGGCGTGGAACGTGGCTTGACGTCCGGTGAAACCTTGGTAGATGACCTTTGTGTCCTTGGTAACCTTCAAGTTTTTGATGGTAGAGGCGTAGTTTTTCGCAGCGGGCGAGGCGGCGAATCCACGAACAAACTGCTTGGACAACATGATGATTGGGGTTGAAAGCTGGCGGTTGGAGAAAGCTTGTGTTGAGGAGAAGGAAAAAATAACCGTGGTCTATATGAGAGAGAGAGCTCGGGCGCATAGTCTCCGCGCGCACCCGTGCACCTCCGAGGATGCCCGGGGGAGCCACCGAGGCACGAATAACGGTGTGCGGCATATTTTGTGCTTTTGCGGGGGCGCCCGCTTTGTTATTGAATTTGCGAGGGAAAGTTCCCACCAACTGTGTTTATTTTTGGGGAGACGCTGCCGGAGTTGGCGCCAGGTTGATTTATGTTCTCTGTCATGTGCTGCGGCTCAATTCTCTGTGCCTTACGCCGATGCCGCAGCCACGAGCAGCCACGAGCGACCACGGGTTGATTGTTCCAAGGTGACCCCGATGAAGTCATGTACGGATCAATTTGCCAGAGGTCATTTTGAGATTTTCTTTATGCAGAGGCTTGATGCGATGAAACGGCCGTCACCAGCACCAGCATGTAGATTGATCACTTTTCAATGATCTCACAGTAGCGTCTGATGTCAACACCGGCAGCATTCGTGGAATGAAGGCTCTTCTGCTCTAGTAGTTCAACAACGTCTTGTACGAAATGCACCGAGTCGACAACAACGCCCAGTCCTGCTGCGTGAACCACATCTCGTTGACGACCTTGAGACGACTGAAAACAGAACCGCCCTTCCAAGTCACGTCTCGAGGATCTGTGTCCTCCTGCTGTGGAAGTACTGTTACCGGATTAGATGTGCCGGTGTCGAAAATAGCGTCCGTACGGGTCAAGTCCACGGCATAGAACGTCTGGTCGTCAATGGCCGCGAGCTCATCTGGAGGCAACAACACGTTATCGACCGCCTGGTTTCCCACCTTACGCTTGCCCTTTGCCTCAGCAATGAGCTGCTTCTTCTTGGTCTCCGCCTTGTCCTGCTCGCGAGCAACGTAGGTGACCATTTCGTCGAGCGAACTGGACGACAAGTACTTGGGTCGCCAGATGTTGACTCTATCATTGAGCAAAGCATCGGCATTGGGAAACTTCGCGAGGCCACCGCCCACCACTAAGATATTGTCGTAGAGCTTTTTCATGCGGTTGAAGTCAGTGACAATGCCGGCGTTGGTAATCAGTTCGATGATGGCCTTGTCGAGCGGCGTGGTGACAGGAAAACGTGCGACATCGTCAATGGAAGGTGGTCCCTTGGGACGAGCATATACGTTGGTCTGCTTGAACACCTTGCGGTCGTGCACCAACTTGAGAAGCAAGTTTGCGTCGGCCATCTCCGACACCAACGCGCCTGCGACGGCATTCTCTTGAGTCTTGGACGTTGGGTCGTCTGGCTCACCAGTGTAGTGGTCAACGGACTCGGGTATAAGCGGACGAGTCACCCGGTTTGGCGGGATCTCGAACAACTGTGGGAAAAAGAGTCCAAGCGGTGCGAGCATGGTCTCATCATACACCTTGAATGGAATCTTCTCAGTAGGGAAACCGGCGCGGCGCCGGTGCACACTGTAGGTTTGAACCGTGATGTCGGCGTCGTCGAAAGTACCGTACTGGCGCTTCACATCTTCCACAACGCGAAAGTCGTCTCCGCGTTGCATATCCATGTCGGGCAACGGGAACTCGATCTGCTTCAACATCTTGCCTAGGGCCTCGGTGATGTGGTTACCACCGTAGTCGAGTTCCAACCGCGACTCGTTGATCACTAGTCCCTCGTCCACACACGCTATCTTAGTCTTCAGGGCACCTACATCGACGACACATGCACACGACACACCAGAGCCAAACGTGGCAGCCACCGCTTCCTGAATCACTCCCACACGTCCAAATCCCACCGCGTTGAGAAGAACGTCGCACCACCGCTCCACGTACACCTTATCGTAGAGATCGGGAATCACCAACATGCATTTGAGCAGAGCAAGCAGCAGAAGCTCAATGGCGGCCTCAGTGACTGCCGCCTGCATTACGCGCTGCAAGTCACCCATGAGTTCCTGTGCCGATGCGTAGGGCTCCTGGTTGAAACGGTGGCCCACCACGGGGGTACGGATGTGCCAGTTGGGGGTTCCATCCGGCACCTTCAAGGCGTCGGAACCAGCGAGCCACGACTTATCGGCCAAGTCGGCTTCCAGAAACCACAGGCGTTTTTCTGGATCGCTGGCGTCTTCCACGATTTCGGGTTTTACGGTTCGATTATAGGTTGCCGCCTGCTCACGACCGTTGCCAATGAGCCGGCGCTTGTAGTAGCGCATACGCGCCTTGAAGTCTTTGAAAACGGCGGCCTTAGCTGTGTCGAAGCTTTCGCTGGCTGTTTCGCCGCCGTCGGTGCCACGCGTGCTCTCCACATCACCACCGTCAGTTCCACCGGTCTTTCTGATGGCAACTCGCATCGGAACGTACACGGGCTCAGCAGCCGTGGCACGCCCAATCTTGATGGTGTCGGCTCCCGGGTGCACCACAATGGTGTCGTAGCCCATCTTGGACTTTTCGTCCATGTCTTCTTGCTCGTCGTCGTCGTCGCCCATCTCCTGCTCGTCGTCGTCTTTGGCGCCATCTTTCGCTTGTCCTAGCTTCTCGTTACGCCAGTTTCGTATCAAAAACGCCTGCTCGTCCTTTTTCAAGTAATCGGCGAAGTAGTTCTTCTGATTGATGAGCAGAACAGGCATGATACTGGTGGCAGGGAAGCCATTGGAGTCTTCAAAACGGCCAATTCCCGTGCGCTTCAAGTTCTGGGCTATGGTGGCCTGGGCCTTGAGCCTGCCTTCTCGACGCCGTTGGAGGATTTCCTCGGTGGTTTTCTTGGGTGCTTTGGGTGCTGGTTTCTTGCGTTTGCGGTCTCCGTCGACGGCCTCTCCGTGCTCCTCTTCCTTAATGTCCGGCTCCGGCGAAGCAACCGCGGTGCTTGGCGTGGCGGTGTCGAGTAGCCCGTTGTCTTCTTCTTTTACGGATGCCATAGCTGGAGGAGGTGTGTGCAGGAGAATCAAGAGTGGATAAGACAGTCTGGAGCAGGACTGTGAAGCGGGGACGAAATTGAAGATTATGAAAGTTGCAAATTGGACACAAATCTGAACATTTGCTCCTTTTTTTTTGATTTTTTCAGAGATTTATACAGAGCTGCTGAATATAGATGGCGGGCTCGGCCAACGGTACGGTGTCGCGAGCTAGGTTGGAATTTGAATACAATGGAATATTACAATGCCGCTGGTGACGTCTAATTGACGTTGCTGGCGTCCTAGAGCAATTGACGATTGTCACCTTTGCTGAATATCACAATGTCAGATCGTCACGTTGTAGATCGTCACATCGACGCTGACACCAACTGACTCGTAAAAGCAATTCAGATATCCCACATTGTTCACCTGGCAGTTGGCCGAGTTCGGTGGCTTTACCAACTCCAAGCTCTTATAGAGATGACCTCTCCGCCAGGCGGCCGCCTGTTACCTCTATCCACATTCTCTCACTAGAACGTTTTTTATTATGCGATATTAACTTGTGCTATTGGTTTTGGTTGTCCAGATGATGTAGCCAGAGCTCACACCACCCTAGAAACGTTTCATCTCTCAGTAGTCGAGAACCTTGGGCCGTGCCACCGTCCTCTCGGGCATTTTGTCCGGAGCCCGCTCGGGCCGGTTCAATTTCTTGCCCCGATCAGGCAGCACGGTTGCATATGAACCCAGGTTGGTCTTTCTATGTTTCAGAAGATTCATTATACCCTCGGCCATGTTGCTTTGATTATGGTAGTCCCAGAGCTGTTTCTTCCACTCGGCAAGGCTGGTGTGCATTTCGTACAAATGCATCAACTTGCGCTTTTTCTCTTGCGTGGAGCCTTGCCGCAGTTCCCGACTCAACTCACGATGGAGTTGCTCGTATTCTTTGTACTTGACCTTGAACTTGCCTGCAAGCTGGAGGTAATAGCGCTGCTTTTTGTCGGCGGTGGCAGGCACTGGGCGTGCTGGGAGATGTGCTGGGGGTTTAGATGACGATTTTGAAAGTGGTTTGTAGTTTTTCACGTCGTTGTCATCGTCGTCATCGCTCAAGTCCTCTGATGGCAGTGTGAGCGAAGTGCCCACACTGTTAAGGCTGTGATTGCTTCCGCTGGAATCGGCTCGTTTCCCTCCGGATTTGCCGCGCTTGCCACCGCGCTCGTCTTCCGAACATGACGCCGACAGAGACAGCGATGCTACCGCCCTGGAGGTTCGACTTCCGCGTTCAGGATTGTTCTCCTGGCGGGGGTCTCGCTTGTCGTCAATACGAGGCGAGTCGGTCATTGCTCGTTTGTATAAGCTGGACCGTGGAACAGGCAGCGAGATGTGTGTAGCGCCGAGAATGGGCGTGTTGTTGGTTGTGATGGAGGATTTAGATACTGCAACCACAGGCAAGCTGGGGGATGCGGCGGCGGTCGCATGACTGTGTTTCCCCACGAGCATGCCGCCACCAAGTTTGGACTTGCGCACCGCATCACCTTCATTCTGCGTTTTCTCCACCACCCGCTTTCGGAGCGGATGGGTTTCCAGATACCCAAGACGGGTGAGGGCGTTGCCGGCGTTGCCGACAATCATTTCCCGTTCTTTTTCAGTATAATGCGGCCACAACCATGGGCGCAATTCCTTGTATGCTTTGTCCTTGAGGTAGACGAGTGGCTGGCCGACGGCCGAATCAGCCAACCCATGTTCTACGGTGGGGTACCGGTCAGCCTCGATGAAGGCATCGTTGGCCAGATATGCTTGGGTGTTGGAGGCCAACCATGCGGCCATGGTCTTGCTGGGAACGTGGCCGCCCGGGTTGACGGCCTTGGCAATGCGGTCTTTTGTGGTGGGGCCCAACGCCACGTACGCCAAGAATTTGGCTGCCATTTCGTCTAGTGTGTCTGTGGTTGTGACTGAGTATCTACTTGACAGCGTTGACGAAATGTCGGGGCGCACTGGGCGGGTGGGCAGCGTCTGGGCCAGTGAGGAGTGTGCACGAGGCTCACTTAGGACGTTCAAACGGTGAGATACGGTGCCGGCAACACGGAAATGGGTGTCTTTTTCGTGTTCGTAAATGTCACATCGGAGGTTCTCTTCCGAGGCCGAGCACGGCAATTCGGTGGTGCCTAGTCTGATAAGCTGCGGAGTTAGTAATGCGAGGATATCCAGGGAAAAAAGGACACGAATCATGTAGGAGGTGAAATTGAGCCTGAAATCGAAAGGCCGCCCAAAAATATTTTTTCAAGGACTGCCCTGCTTCATCTCAATAACTTCGGGCTCTCCTTCGATCGCCTGCATCGTGGGATCATGCCCTCCAGCCTAATGAAACATGATCTGAAACCCGGGACTTAGAAATCCGGGGCATGATTTTTTTCTCGTACATACAAATTGGCCGTTTTTGACCACCAAAGTCGCTTTCTGTTTTTGCAGCGCCATTTGCCGGAGCTGGGCTAACGTCTCCTGCCTTAGCCGGAGAGTAAGGGCTCTGGGAGGCGTGGCGCCGGGCGGGTTTAGCACCGATAGGGGCAACATCGGGGCGGGGCGGGTGCACGGGTTTATGGATGCTTGTGTCCGCAACGTGCTGCAACTGTCCGTTCTGTCGCTTTCGCTGGGGTGGGTTCTTTTTCGAGTGAATGCCGGAGGGGAAGTGGGACTGGAAGGCTGCACAGAGTGAGTGCGAGGCTTCTCGTCCTGCATACTGGCGTTGCGGAAATCACCTAGGCCTAGTTGTGCATATAGACCCAAAACAGGGTTTCTTTCCTGTTTAGGGCGGCGGCTTGCAACGGGAGGAGATTTGTGGCACTGGCTTGCCGAGCGGCCAGGACCGGGCGGACCCCCGCGTTGGTAATACGGGCCTCGTGGGGGTGATGGTTGCGCGGTGCCATGTCGCAACTCGCGGCATTGTTCGGCCAGCCCGTTTGGGGAAATTAGACGATACCTCCGTACATCGCGACATTTCTACCCCAGGCCTGCACACACGCAAGCGACGCCCCCTTCAACACCCGTGCCTCCTCAGAACACCCGTGCCTCCGGCAAAATGTCCCTGGGCTCTCGGATCCGGCTCGGGCCACTTTAGTGTGCCAGCCCGGCATATCACGTACTTCGCCCTCAGTCGCTGGCCTTTTTTTCTGTTCCGCCCTTGTGGGACTTCACCGAGTTCTGCCTCTGGGATGCCTCCTGCACACACTCCCGCGCTTGCTGTGGTCAGTTCTTCTCCCCTTTCTTTCTGAACCTGAATTGAGAATTAAGTCTGATAATATGTTAAAGTGGGTCCAGTCAGGTTTGTCAGCGGTAGCAGGCACAGCAGAGCCAGAATATGGCAGAGAGGCGTTCCACCCCATCACCGATTTTATCGCTGGTGGCGAACCAACCGCCAGAGACACCTCATTGGGAGACTTTGCGTGGCAGCACCCCAACCACACCAACGTGGAAACCCAGACTTTCTACTTCACGGACCTCAAGTCTGGATATACGGGTTTTGCGCAGGTGATCCACTCCAACATTATGGGTATCAAGGTCACCGCGCAATTCACGTTTCGCCTCCATAACAGCACTAAGGGCCACGATGACCCCAATTGTGTTTGGACTTCCACAGCTTTAGAGGATTTCCGTACCGAGGGCTCGAACTTCTACGCCAAGAACTTGTCCATTGTGGCTCAGGACAACGACACCTATATCTTGAAACTGACAGTTTGCCCTGAGCTGGAGGTTGATTTGGTGGTGACTAGACTTGTGCCGGGCGTGATTTTCGGCAAGAGCGGCACGTCTTTGTATGGTGAGGATGTGCAGAATCCTTGGGGATCTATGCGCCATGCCTTCTGGCCTCGTTGTTCCGTAAAGGGCACTTTGAAGTTGAAGAACGACACAATTAATCTTGACGGACTCTCCATGTTTGTCATGGCTTTGCAAGGCATGAAGCCCCACCATGCAGCCAAAAGCTGGAACTTCCTCAATTTCCAGTCGGAGAACTTCTCTGCTATCCAGATGGAATTCACCACCCCTAGATCTTATGCCTGCACCAAGGTTAACTTGGCAATTCTTACATCCAAAGACAAGATTCTAATTACAAGTGTGAACAACGAGGTGGTACACCAGGACCCCGTCGTTGACGACATTGGTTGGCCCAAGCCTCTGGCGCTCACGTTTAACTTCACGGAGCGCGACGGTACTGCGCCAACGGTGGCCGTCGTCAAGGGCGAACTCAAGCAATTGGTTGAGCGTATCGACGTGATGGCTGAAACTCCTCAGTTTGTTAAAAACATTGTCAGCGGAGTAGCCGGCACGAAGCCTTTCATTTACCAGCATTGCGACTTGTTTGAGTTGAGCTATGACGGAAAATCAGAGGAGGGTGTCGCCTTTAGTGAGGTCACATTTATCTCCGAGTAAGGGCGCTTGCTCCATCTCTTCACGCGAATCATGATCTTGGGCATAACTAATAATCTTCCTTATGCAATTGCCAGTTGTCATCTAATATATGTGGAAAAACATTTCTCGTAGCATCACAACAATAATGCAGCTTGAAATTTTACGATAACAGGCGTCTTCAAATGTGAAACACGAAGGTACTAGAAAAAAATAACGACAACTGCAGGATTCGAACCTGCGCGGGCAAAGCCCAAAAGATTTCTAATCTTTCTCCTTAACCGCTCGGACAAGTTGCCAATTTCTGCAAGATTTGCTTTATGAATTCTTATGAATCGGATTTTGAATGCTTTTTTGATCCCTCTCCCAGGCCGGCTTACCATTCGACCCGAGTGGTCCATTATTAACAAAACAAGAAGT
Organism: Hermanozyma aechmeae; assembly: GCA_030583085.1. Classification (NCBI taxonomy): domain Eukaryota; kingdom Fungi; phylum Ascomycota; class Pichiomycetes; order Serinales; family Metschnikowiaceae; genus Hermanozyma; species Hermanozyma aechmeae. The sequence continues at coordinate 154,041 of JAJMHA010000004.1, read as the reverse complement.
TTATTGCTCACCCTACATAATTCTGGCCCCGATACAGACTGAAATAGGATCCTCTCAAGACATCCGTACCTCCTACATAGTGGTGCTGTGATAAGTCGAAGAAGTGGCAAGATATCTAGCTTAGCAGTGAGACAAGGGTAGTGCCGCAAACTTCTAAGTCATGCTGATGAGTTCAAAATAGGGGGTTTGCCGAAGGGCAACTTAGACCTTTGCACTACAACAACTCACACCACTTAGGATTTCTATCAAAGGCACATGAGAAGTGATTTCTGCAGAAGTCTTTCCACCTATCCGTTCTGGCATCTCTACAAACACTGAATAAGATGAAATAAGTGAATTACGTAGATTGCAGGGTGATATGCGTATATCGAGTCTTGTTCTTATGCTAAGGATACCTTGTAAGACTCGTTGGCCACAAACGTTTCCCAGTCGTTCTTAACGCCCAAAAGTGGCATTGGTGTCACCTTCTTGGATGTACTGTGTGGGGAAAGGTCTCGAGCCTTCCAAATTTCCTCCACCAAATCGCGTGTAATATTAGCATTTCCAAGGCTCCGCCGCTCGATTCGATCCAATATACTCAACGCTAAACGGCGTAGCTCTTCACACTCTGGGATCTGATTGTCGATCTCCGCACTTGCCATGAATACCGTCCAGATCAAAGTCAGGGCCCACTTGCAATCGTGGTCAAGCAGAATGAACGCGAGGTACTTGAATGCTGTATCCACCAAGGCACGAATTTCGATATCCTCAGGCTCCATGTTGAGGAGACAACAGTTTAGATACATCAATGCGGCCAACCGCTTAGCTTCGCACGCTACCAAATAAGCGAAAACTTCTTCGGAATCTGGTTCTCGAACTGTGGATAGAGCCTGAAGCGGTTTTTGCTTGAAAAGATCCAACTGCAATTCTTTAAGCTGCCCGATCATGGCATGACATTGGCGCATATACGAGCTCTCATCAATACTCAGAAAGCGTTTGAAAGAGAGGTCTGTTATGTCGGAAATTACCTCCACCACTTTCCTATCGCATCCCATCCAAGATACCAGAACCGGCTGGAGGCCGAGTGAACTTGGTAGCGTATTCGCCGATTCAACCACGGGCACGTCAAAGGTGTTCTTGGCTTTGCACGCAGTTCGTCCCATGGTTTCCTGGTAATATAGAAGCTCAATCGCGAAACAATACAATGCCCGCTCAGGACCTGAAGCGGGGACTTTAAATTTCCCAGAGTAGAGCATGGCGCGACAAAAACCGAGGTAATTGTCCCAGCGCAGGTTGCAGTCGTTAGCGAGTTCAAAGAGCATGAGAAGCAACAGCAACAAGAGGTCATTGGTAGAAAAAACCTGTGTCTTCTCAACGTCAAGCTGTTTGAATTGATTCAAACCTCGGGCCCGGAATACAAGGGCTTTGGATGCCCAGTCTATGCTAGTTCCCTCCAATTTCAGTAAATAGATGGCTCCGACCGCTAACATCATGCTAAAGATGTGCTCATATGGCTGAGAGTACTTTATAAGGTCACTGACATCGAGGCCTGGCTCGACCATCACCATAAGATTTTGAATAGTAGCCGCTTTTTGTCCACCAGTAGGTTTCACGGGGCTGAAAATCGGAGAGATGTAATCGAGGTAATACGTGAATGCAAATGTCGAATCGGACAGGTCTGGCTGCTCAAGCGATCGTAGAGCCGGAAGCACCAGCTTGTTGAGTACGTTATTCAGTTCGAGAGATTGCCTGAAGAATGCGCGAGAGTAAATGATGAATTTGATATCATCGGAATTCTTGATCATCAGATATCGAGCATTCTTAGCAAGAGACTGCAAGTTCTCGTTCTTGCTCGACCCCAGTTTATTCCATACACCTTGACGCCCAAACAGCAAGCCTTTCTTCTCCATGTCCTCCCTGAATTGGGCTTTGATAAGGTATTGACAGTGGATCCCTTTGTGAATACAGCGACCACATGATGGCTTTCTTTCATCGCATTTGACTCGTTGAAGTTTGCATGTCTGACACCCTCCTCTGGACTTTTTCTTTGGTTGAGAATCCGGTGATTTCTTTGGACTTTGGAGTATCAGCGACGTCAAGCGGGAGTTGTAAGCCTCTAGCATCAAGGAGTACTGGTTTAGCGAGTCGCTTCGACTTCGTGGTCAGGTCACTGGATCTCACACTGCATGCGTCTGTCTGCACCTGCATGATGAGAGAAGGTCAAAAATAGAAAGATGTATTGTGGGCACAGATGGGTAGACCAAGAGGGCTTCTAAAGCTTTATTTTATGTTAATCACAAACTGAAGGTGATTATCTCCGCTCTTTGGTGAAAAGGTGCAAGAAGACGTATCCTAGTACGAGGAAGGTGGCGCCCCAGCCAACTAAAAAGTAGACGTCTTTCCAGAATGCCCTAACATTGAATCCAAAAGTGCTGAGAATGGTGGCACCAGGAACTTCAATAGAGAGACCAAACTTCTTTTCCTTGAGCATCAAGTCTTTGACTTCATTGATGGCCAAACTCTCGTAGGTGTAATGAAACAATGAAATCCACTGCATCCACTTCGTTTCTATTTTTAGGTTGTCACTGTTAATGAATAACCCGGCGAATAACATCGAAAAGAGGAGGATCAATACGGACAACATCGTTGAGGTACCGGGCTCCTTGATCAAGATACCCATAATGAGGATTTCAGTAGCGTTGGCAAGGTTGAAGACCACGAGCACTAAAATCGCCTTGAGGAAGGCTTGATGCTCCATGGTCAACCCCACAAGTGGGTACAAAATACTCAACAAAAGAATTGGAGGAAACACCCTCAATGGGAGAAGGTCGCAGATCATTTTGCTCATGTAATATGCCGCAGGATGGTAGTAATTATTTGCTCTCTCCCTGATAAAAATGATTCTCTCTTCGGCGAATGAGTGCAATCCCGTTAAAGCTGAGAAGCCGAAGAGGGCTAGGATGAAGAAGAACAACCCAAGCCTGTTCTGGAAACCACTGATGTCATTGGAAACATCGTAGTACACAAACCCACAGAAGAGCCCAACCAAAAGCGAAAGTAGGTAGTTTGTCAAAAGAAGCTTGGGGTTCCTGTAGAGGTTCTTGAAAGTTCTCGAACTCAAAATGGAGAGCTGCGAAAGGAAACTGGCTTGCTTGAGGGAATACCGCAGCAAATCTAATTCAGCAGGATTTTCACGGAGCTCCTCAATGAACTGTTTTAATTCAATTGATATCGGTGACTCCTCGAATTTCTGCGGAAGAGGGTTCGTAACTTGCACGAGCGTTTCACCCTGTTCGCCCGACTCGCCAAGTGGAAGGTAGTTGTACTCATCGCGATGAACTGCGTAATGCTCCCACTCTTGAGTCACGTCTACCTCATTGCTGGAGGTATTAGAAACGAAATTTTGATGCACATCCTTGTTAGAAGCTTCAGATTCAGGAAGTTTCAAGATCTTCTTGTGGTCCACGGTGATGTCAATCATATAATCAGCAATATTGTACCCAAGAGGGCACTGGTACCCGTTTCTCGCAAAATAATCGTTACACGCGATCATGTCCCCCGAGTATATGAGATCGCCCTCTGAAAGCAAAAGCAACTTGTCAAACAAAGACACTATATTGCTGCGAGGCTGATGAATCGTAAACACAATTGTTCGGTTGAAATCCTTTGCCAACTTCACCAAGCTATCCACCACATTTCTGGCATTGTACGCGTCAAGACCAGAGGTTGGTTCATCCAAGAAAAGAATGGACGGAGAAGTCACCATTTCACAAGCAATAGATACTCGTCTTTTCTCTCCTCCTGAGATTCCGCGCTGAAAGTTAGATCCAATAACTCGATCTTTGATATTCAAAATTCTGAGCTCGTTAAGCACCTCAATGACACGGGCTGTTTTGGAAGTGAAAGACATAGACCGGGGTAGACGGAGCAACGCGCTATTGAGAACGGTCTCATACACAGTCAAGGTTGGAATAAGATGGTCTTCCTGATCCACGAAACCCACGATCTTCCTAAAGGTCTTTGGAGGAAGGACTTGTCCATTTACATTGATCTCACCAGTGACAACTCCACTCTTATTTTTGCCGGCAAGAATATCGAGCAACGTTGTCTTTCCAGCACCAGAGCCTCCCATAATGGCCAAGCATTGGCCTGGGCTTACCACTCCATAAGAATTGTTAAGAACTTTGGACCCATTTGGTAGCACATAGGAAAGTGAGCTGAAAGACAATGTCGTAGGAATAACATCATCACTGAAGGGATTGGAGTCGATTTGTGGGTCATCATACTTTCCTAAGCTTGCCGTCGCAAATAGAGGGCTTCTCCCAATATGATACACAGCGGACGAAATAGCCACTGCACAGACTATTCCCACAGCGGCAATGGTGACCAAGTTGTAAAGCGTGAACTTGTTGTGATCAGGGAAGTCGTAGCCAGGGATCTCAGACTTGTGCAAGCACTCTCCAGATTTGCACAGCAAGGTGATGTAAGGGTCTCCAAATACCGACAGGATGAGATCGTTCATACTGGGTTCAGAGAATCTGCACTGCCTTTTGTTGAGATCGCAGGAAAAGTCACCGGGCCCCTTTATGGTTTCGGTCAAGAACTCGGAAATGTCAATGGAACCTTTCTCTCCACATAACATCCGACCGGGTAAGCACTCGCAGGCAATTTCCTCACACTTGTACACTGTGCTGTTGGTTTTCACATCGAAGTTGAATTCACACTTCGCCAAGTCACAGAAAAATGACTCCTTCTGGTCGATCCAGAATTGGAAGTCGCATGCTTGGGCAGTCTTGTTGCAGCTGAACGTGGCCTGTGGTTTCAAGCCATCGAGAATGGCAATAATTTTCTTGTTGGTCACATCGCACATCTGATGGAACTTATTGACGAGTACTCCTCTCTTGTAGCAGGTGCCTTTCAATCCCAGTGGCACGAGGGCATCGCAGCTCTCGTCCGATGAGCAGATGTTACAATTGATACCAGACCATCCTGGTTCGCACAGACACGTTTCATTTTCTCTGACTGGACGACGTCTATTTCCATCAGATAATGCCCCACAAAGTGGCTCCGAACAATCCATTCCACCAAATCCATCTTTACACTCGCACATACCAGTGAAAGTATTACACTGAGAAAATTGCGTGCATTCGAAGTTGGGAAGGTTGCAATTGAAGCAAGGGGGGCATTCATTGTCCGGGTCTTTTGGCTTGCTAGCGAAGATACTCGGAGTGGCGAGTTGCGCATCCTCATAATATGGGCTCAATCGGGTAGCAACCACGGTGAACGCTAGTGCCAGCCACAAATACTCGAAGCGCATTGTGAGACTCCAGCTTTTCGTATTGGTGCAGAAAGAGGTTCTAGCTTGAGCTACTGTGGAGGTGCGGTTATCGCTTTATTGTTCGAGCCGCTGCTGGTGTCTGGATGCAGGAGCAAGTCGTTCATTATCATTACCTGGTTGGGCATATTTATGCAAACTCTCGCTTCAAAGGCTCAACGTATTCCTTTTCCAAGGGTTCCTTGACATAGGCCATGTAGTACGGCGTCGCAGTGTTGTTTGTTGCAAAATTCAACACCTCGGAGATTGGCGCTTCGGTGACGGTGTCATCGTTGTACTTGCGATAAATATTCTTGACAGGATCCTTGATATAAACCCAGTAATGCCCGTACAGAGCCTCTCCTCGGTGAATGAAAATTGCAAACAACTTATAGCGCACATTTTGGTGGGAGTTGAAATGGTTGGAAACACGGTCTTGCAACTGCTCGGACTCTGTTTCTATGGCCACCAACCGTTGCTTGAGCTTTTGCTCCTGGGCCACAATTGCATCAATCAATGAGGTAGACACCTCAAATTCATCGCTGTCAGCTAGCTTGGTTTGTAAGTACTTCCTGGTAGCTTCAAGGGCATGGAGTGGAGACAATCTGGTTTGCAGATCCACCAGAAGTAGATTTTCTTTCTCTTGCTTGAGCGCTTTAATGCGAGTTTTCCATTCAAACACTTCTTCTCGTTTGGTACGAATAGAGACATCGTCTGTTTCGAGATACCGATCAAGGAAGATTTCTTCCTCAAAAGGAATGGGCTCAAGAGACTTATAGGCCATCAACCGCTCGCGGTCAAAAAGTACTCTCTGGACATGAAACTGGAGCACTTCTGGTAGATCGAAAATAGTAAGCGACTTCTTCACATCGCCATCTTCGAGCTTAACCACGTCCTCACTGAAGTAATTGTCAAGGGCATCATATATGTCTCGGGGATGGTCGCTGACGTTGATGATGAGACTGAAAAACCGCTCGAACGAGATTCTCTGCTGCGCTTTCCCGTCGAGAGGCGTGAGTGTTTGCTTTGTTCTGCCACTGAATAGCTTTTTGACCATGTCAAGTTGCTCGCCTTCATCATCAAGCAGCTCTGGTTCGAGAGCGGTCTCAATCTGAAACGTTACATTTTCGATGCATTCCGTAACGTCCTGCTGGCGGCCAATTTCAATGGCGCTCTCGATTTGGTCCAGACTGATAGCCATTATTCTGGTGGACTTGGCCACCTCGGAGCTCTCGATATTCACAAAGTCGGCATTTTCAATTGAGGGTTCTTTAGGATCGTCAATCTCTATGAGATCGTCGTCCGCTGTGTTCGCGCCATTGTTGTCATCATCACTCAAATCAACCAACTTGTCCAGCGGCTCTGGTGATTGGGAATCAATAACAATTGGCTCGCTGTCTGCGTCTTGCAAGCTTCCTATTTTGAAATCCACAGGGCTCGCAAGGGGCAAGAACGAGAGGTACACCAACTCCTTGCTGGGTTGAACGCACCGTTTGCGAGAGGTGATCATTTCGTGGAATAAGTCTTGGAGTCGATATATGAATTGAAATGAACGCTCAAGTTCTGAACCTTCCACGTTACGGCCCCCGATTTTGCGTTCTTGCTTTCTAAGGGTCTCGACATCATTTTCACGGAAGCCCAAAATTGTCTCCCTAACAGGCTTTATGGAGAAATAATACTGCAACAATGAATTCAAATAGCACGTGTTGCCAATATTATCAAGCCCTGTGGGCCAATCTTGAGGTGGCAACAAGGAAGGGTCGATATTTCCTCGTTTCAAGTAGCCCTTGAGCACTTCGGATTTCTTTTCGGTGGCAATTGTCAGTAGCAGAGCCCTCAAGATCCTGACGTCGTTCTCTGAGTCTTGAGCAAATAAAAGCTCCTGGAATCTGGAAATGAGGTCAAAATCGCTGGCCAGCCCGTCAAGATGAAAGCTTTCTAGTGCCTCTGGGTACAGCGCCTTTGGCACATCGGTCAACAAGTTGGGAAACTTTGTCTCTATGTAGTTCATGAGGATAAAGCTCTTTCTTTGAACCGCAATCGACAACAAGCACTTTTGCAAGAATTGAACTTCCAGGCTATTCGCATTGAAATTTGAATTCTGTAAAACTTCATCCAGACGAAACTCGAAGGCGGTCACGACAACCTCATCTTCAGTGACTTCTTCGATGTGAAGCTCTTGAAGTGCTATCTGAGACGGTACTAGTTCGTTCTTTATGAAAGCCGCAAGCTCCGAGGAGTCGCAGACGTTTGCGAGAACTCGCAAATTCGAGTTGAAGTACGCGAAATTCTTTGGGTCCGCAACACACGCACTTTTATAGATATTGACAATCAGGTCAGGGTCAATCTTTTCAGGAATGTCATTGATTCCGAGAGCTCGAAGTGCGTTTCGGAAATCTTCCTCTCCATACATCTGGCCCTTCAGGTACTGGTTATTGTAGTACGACCGAAGCCTTCCTGCTCTGCCTGCTGATCGATGCGCCATGACGCTTTGAAAGCAGTCCACGTAAAACCGTCGGTTGGCCAGATCTGATTTCACACTGTTTTCATAACACCTAATAACCAACTCGTCCTGGTAGAAACTGCTGGCACTCAAGGCGGTGAAAAAGTATAAGCTATCGGTGCCGTCGTTCCTTGCCGCGTGAATCGCAGAATGCCGATCCAACTCGTTGAGCATATTGTAAATCTGAAACGCATTGTCACTAAAAGAATACTGCACGCCAAAGTTGTCGATAGTCTTGCCTTTGAGAATCTTGCCGAGAAAGATCAACTCGACCGCCTTGCGGATGAAGCTTTCTTTAAGGGCCAGATCGGAGCCCAACGATGGAGGTATCAATATTTCGCCGTCATCACCGAGCCGGAAAGAAAGTTTGTTGAGCAATAGTTGAAGGTCTAACTTGAGATTCAACGACGTGCGGCCAATGTTAATGGTGTGCACTTGTTCGTCAGGCGGAAGCGTAAGTGGGCCCTTTAAGACTTTTAGCAATGTATGAAAGCAGTGAGCGGGGGAAGGAACCAATTCCTCGCTCTCCTCCAGGTCGCCGTCCGTCAAGTATCGCTCTCGGATCTTTTGCTGATCTGATATGGAAAATAGATCCTTGTCGCTGAATTCAGCAGAGTAGAGCGAGACGCGAACGAGAAAGTTCTTGGCACAGTTCAGACTCTTGAAAAAGACGTCCTCGAGCAAGTTGTCGCAGTCTACGTTCTCGCCTCCTAGAAGTGCAATGTCGTCACTGGAAACCATAGAGCGAGGCACCACGTGGAGCTCGTGCTTGTCGACCTGGAAATTGGAGAGCGGCCGAAGAATCAGGAATTTGAAGTGATAAAGGTCGGAATCATCCTCGCGCCCCAAAATGCCCCTAACCCCGTGAACAACGACGCCTCGTTCTGGGTGCTCTATCCTGAACGTAGACGGCGCGTAATCAAGCGCATTATTCAAGATGTATAGGTCTAGGGAATGTGAATAGAAATTTTCAGCCAAATCACGACAATATTCCACGGGGCGAGAGGCCAAGAGCGAGGAATAGCGGGTCTTAGTTCCACTGGTCTGGATGTAGCGTAACAACGCTGGGGTGGATTTCAAGTCGGCAATTATACGGTTGGAGGTTTTAAAAGGAAGCAGCATCAACGTGGACTCATCAATCACCGACTCTTTGTAGGATTCTAGCGGATAAGAGACCTGGGGGTCAGAAGGTGGCGCGTAGTTGCCACCAGCAAACGGATTGTTGGGTTTGTGGGCCGTTTGGGAGGTTGTTGATGTTCTCGAAAGATGCAATGTTGGATTCTGGGGATCCTTTTCGCTCTGGCTGCCGTTGGCGCCTTGAATCTCGTCAGTTTGCTCGGTTGACATGAGAATGGTATGACGCAGTGATTTAGTGCGTGGTGAGGTAGAAGTGGGAGAATTAAACCGCAAACGAGGCAGCAAAATTGTACAGTTCATCAAGATTTATCACCGCTTAGAAAACACTCTTTTCTCTTTTATCTTGGCAACTGCCCCCGTTGGGCACTTTTTCCCCCATCCCGTGTTTGCACCCGTGCACCGGATTTCCACCATGTCTCAGGCTCAACCCATCGATCTCGACAAGATCCGCAATAGCCTGGATGGCCTGGTCAGAGGCATGATGGGCGCGGCTTTCAACGAGGTAGTCGCAAACAACCCGTATTTTGCGGCGGGTGGAGGCCTCATGTTGCTTGGAACTGGACTAGCCCTCGCTCGGCTGGGCATCGTCAAATCGACCGGCTTTCTCTACCGCCAGATGCTCGTGGACCTTGAAATTCCCTCGAAAGACAAGCTGTACTTGTGGTTTCTTGAGTGGATGTCACAGTATAAGCACCGAAGCTCCAGACACCTTTCGGTGGAAACGAACTACATCCAGCACGACAACGGCGCGGTGACCACGAAATTTTCTTTGGTTCCAGGGCCAGGAAAGCACATGATCAGATACAAGGGAGCATGGATGTTGGTGAATCGAGAACGTCTGGGAAAGCTCCTTGACATGACCAATGGCACTCCTTTCGAGACTGTTACCCTCACCACCTTGTATAACGAAAGACACTTGTTCAAAGATCTTTTGGCTGAGGCTAAGCTGATGGCCTTGAAAGCACAGGAGGGCAAGACTGTGTTGTACACTTCGTGGGGTCCCGAGTGGAGACCATTTGGTAACCCCCGCAAGAAGAGGCTTCTCGATTCCGTTATCCTAGACGAAGGCGTCGGCGAAAGCATTGTTGCGGACGTCAAAGACTTTTTGGTGAGCGGAGACTGGTACCACCGCCGAGGAATCCCCTACCGCCGAGGATATCTTTTGTATGGCCCACCAGGGTCAGGAAAGACTTCGTATATCCAAGCGCTTGCCGGAGAACTCGACTACAACATATGCATTTTGAACTTGTCTGAGAGCAATCTTACTGACGATCGGCTCAACCATCTTATGAACCACATCCCGCTGCGGTCCATTCTTCTATTGGAGGATATCGATGCGGCATTCAACAAAAGAGAGCAGAGCGGCGACAAGGGCTACTCATCCGGAGTGACGTTTTCTGGCCTCTTGAACGCACTTGATGGCGTTGCTAGCGCGGAGGAATGCATCACTTTCATGACCTCCAATCACCCAGAACGTTTGGATGCCGCCCTTCTCCGTCCTGGACGTGTGGATATCAAGATCTTTGTGAACAACGCAACAGAGTCTCAGGTTCGCCGAATGTTCATGCGGTTCTACGAAAATGAGACCGATTTGTGCGACAAGTTCATCGCCCGGTACAGAGAGTTGGGATTGGAGGGGAAGGTGCTGACAGCCCAGCTCCAGGGTTTGTTTGTTTTCAACAAAAAGGACCCACAGGCTGCGCTTTCCATGATAAAGGCGCTAGAGAAACCCCAGAACTCGTTTTAGAGGGCGAGCCTGGATTTCCACGATGGGGGTTCTTCTCTTAGAATGTACATAGATAAGACTGGCGACTGGCAGCCTCGAGAGCCAGACTTGGGATCGTCTTTCTTTATACTCGGATCAGGAGATTAAGGCATTAGAACTCTTCTGGTGGGAGATAATATGTAACCGGTCCCGTGATTCATAAAGACCACGACAGCCCCGTAGACGACAATGCAACTTCAATCTGTGCAAAGTGAGAAACGTGTGACGAACAAATGCATCCCATCACACACAATCATCCCCTATATTTTCTCATCAACTGTTTATGGGCGGCCTCGATGCTTCGTTCTGACATCCCCTCTGCAGATGCCAGAGCTAGGAGATTGCGGAGGTAATCCATATACACCAAGTATACCAACATGTCATGGTTGTCATTGGCAAGAGAAAGTGAAGTTTTGGACCGGAGAATGCGCTTGAAGCTGGCCTGGGGGTATGTTTTGGAAGCTTTGGCCATGAGTAAACAGACTGCAGATAGATGAGTGTGGAGCTCTGGTTAAGATCGAGATTTTTTGACGTAGAGATGGGGGGTTTTTTTTTAGAGCTGAGGATTTGGTGACAATAATTGTAGGGAGATTTGTATTTAGCTCTTTTTAAGCCAGGAGACACTGCAAGGACTCTCTTCGATGTTGAGAAGCAATCACTTTAGAATGCGATACACAGAGTTCGTCACTCTGGGCGAAGAAAGATATACGGAGGCAAAGGCAGCGTTGAATGAAAGCTCTACAGGGCGGGACCTGCGTCGGTGTTCTCGCTACGGAAGTTTTCTGGACCAATCAATTGAGCTCTCAACATACATAGTGGATGCGAGAACGTAGCGCTGAAATCGGATTGGTATTGGAGTCGGGCCCTCTCAAAAGCCGACAAGTTAATTGAGAGCTGACGATAATCGGAGGAATTAGAGATGATCGAGGTGATCGAGGTGAACATTCAAACGGTTTGTTCTGGTAGGCTGTCCGCCCAAGGCAAACGTAGGGTCGTCCTTCAGTAATATTAAAGGAGAGAATGAAATACAAGGCCGTCCGAAATCAATTCATACATTTATGATACATAGTGGCAGCCGCCATTTAATGCTGCAAAAGCTAGGACCTGTGGCCAGAATCCAAAGCAGAACCTAGGCCCAAAACGCAACTGGGCTTCGCTCTTCTCCTCTCTTCCAAATTTCTCAGACTTTTCTCTTCTTACGCTCCTCCAGTTCTAACAAGTCGTACACGCGGGTCGATTTGATGGACTTATCGAGTTCCAGAACCGGTGGTAATTGTGCGGGCGCTGGGCTGGTTGGCGCAGCAGAGGCCGCTCCAGATTCCCGGGCCCCCACGGGCAGCGTTGTGGGTGGAAGCACCGTGGAATGAGGACTGGGAGTATGGAGCGAGAGCGCAGTAAGCGAATGGCGCTGCTGGAGATCGAGCGCAGGCGACCGCGATGGCTTCAGAATGAGCGGAAGCGACACGGTCCTGCCCGAGCCGCTGTCTTGGATGTACGGGTTCTGGATGCCTCGAGGAATAGGAATCGCCCGAGGCTGGTAGTGTTGGATCTCATGACCGCCTGCCGCCTCGGAAAGCGAGCCAGGTGCAGAAGCTGAGATGGGCGCCGCCGCTGCTACAGCTACCGTTGCTGCCGTCGCCGGACTGCCACGGCCGTCCTTGCTAATGGGCTGGAGCGGGTCCATGAGAATCAGAACATGACGAGTCATGGGTCCCGGCACCATCGACACATGCGAATCATCGCTCAGTCCACTGGAAAGGCGGAAATGCTGGAGCGCCGCGCCGGGCGGTGGCATGTCGTGGCCGTTGAGAAGCTGGTACCCACGGCCCAAGGTGTACAGGTGTGGAACGAGGCTCGCTGCCGCCACGGTCTGCGATTTTGCGTCGTGGCCGTGGTAAGGCGGCTGGGGCGTGGCGAGGGGCGGCGTTTGCTGGGCGATTTTGCGGGCTAGCACGCGGGAGAAGTTGGCAAGGGCGGCAGCGGGGGACGGCGACGACGGCGCGGCATTCTCTGCTTTGATTTCTGGGCCCGCCGACTCGGTGGCCGCAGATTCGGCGTCGCCACCTAGCGCTCTGGCGGCGGTCTCTGCCAACTCCAACAAATCATCCTGAGAACGGCGGTGCGCGGTCCACAACGCCTCGTTCTGGGCGGCAAGGGTCTGGCACGTGCTGCGCAAGCTGGAGAGCGTCGCATTCATTTCAATGAGCTTAACATGGATCGACAGATCCACCACGGCGGGACCCTGCAGGGTGTGAACCAGCGACTGGCGCAGCTGGGTCTGCAGTGTAGGTGGCTGTGGTGGCTGGTGAATGTACGACGGCGAATGAATGGAGCCGTCGTGGTATGGCAGCGGGCCCGGTGACATGGGGCCCAGATACGGGTATACGGGACTTGGTGCTGACTGAGTCAGAACCGGGTTTGGCGCCGGGTGGGCAGCATTGGCGATAGCTACTCCACCGTATGGCTTGGGCGATGCTCGATCGAGAAGTGGGTCCCACTGCTGCAGATACACCTGGTGTGTATGGAGTTGCAACTGGGGCTGGTGGTAGTCGTGGACCTTGTGGAGCGACTCCTCGGGCGTGGGCGGCAAGTGATGTAGCGCTTGTGCCTGTGTTTGCTGCTGTGTTTGTGTTTGTTGTTGTTGCTGCGGTTGTTGCTGCTGCTGCTGCTGCTGTGGAAGGTTTTGTTGTTGTTGATGTTGCTGAAGCTGCTGTTGTAGTTGTAGTTGCTGCTGCTGCAGGTAGTGCTGTGCAAGCTGCTGTTGCTGCTGTTGCTGTTGCTGTTGCTGGTCCGTGGACACACCACCCGTGGAGGTCGGCGGAAGCGTCTTGAGGTTCACTATTTCCTTGTGGCTGTTGATCACCTTGGACGACTTGCGCTTGATGAGGTTGAGCAGCTCAAGCCCGCCCTTGCGGAACTGGTTGGCCAGATGCCGGAACTCCCACTTGGTGGCCAGCTTGTCGTCGCCGCCGTAGTTTTCGTTCACTTTATGGAACCCATACATGTTTAGCTGGCGAATGAACGACGCAATGTTGGTGTGCTTGAAGTACTGCGACAACACACTGGAAAAATCTTCCCCAGGAAGCAAACAGAACAGATCGCCCGATGCCGTCCACCAGATGAGCCGCGATAGACTGGCATCTTCCAACATATCGTATAGTTTGTGAATAAAGACAGTCTGTGACTTGCCCGAAGATGCCGATGCAGAGCCTGAAGCCAGCGAAGACGCCACTGCACCCAGTTTTCCAGTGTTTGCTCCTAGGAACGTCAGCGAGCCTTTCTTGCTGGCAGCACCTCTGCTGGGGGCATTTGGGGATGTGCCTGACGGCACCTGCTTGTCGGAAATCGTTTCGGCCACTGCCCGCGGGGTACGGGACACATTGGCCATTACCGAGGGAGCAGGGTTAGTGGTGGGTTGTTGGGTGTCCAGCGCAGCCACCGGTGTTTTCTGATTAATGGCGACCATTGTCTGGGAGAAAGGTGAGAGCGAGAAAATTCAACACCTGGGGGTGTGCAGGTACGGCCGCTGCACGATGTGGAGATGGAACTGGAGAGAGTGCGTATAGAACGGTAGAATCAAATAAGGCTAGATTCAAGGACTGCCGACGTTTGCGCCGGCTGGAACGGCTCCTGCGCTTGTTTTTAGTCTCTGAGATTTTCCACTTTCGCCTCGTGCGTCCTTCGCTCTCTTGCTTATTTGTTGCTTTTGCTTCCTTAATTTCCTTCGCTATTATTTTCAGAATTTCTTTTCACCTGGCGACGTTTGTTCAAGGGCTATTAAGGGCTAGCGAGGCGCACGAGTTCACCGGCTGCAGTGGAAGGCGTGCCAGATAGTCTTTTTTTTTTTCCCCTTTCCAAAATCGCTCATTTCTGTCTCTACTCGTAATATTCCAGTTGCTAACAATCGGCAGATATTGGCACTCATACGCCCCCGCATGCACGACGCCGCATCGGGGCCGCAGAAGTGAGGCAGTGTGAGATAAGATGCAGAAGAACAAGAAAACAATGGGTAAGCATTATTTGGCAGCGAAGAAGTCTACAGCCGACAAGGGGAAAAAGTGGGGTGGAATTTCAGAATGCAAAAGGCCAAGCCCGAACTTCACGACTGTGCCCATTCACAGCACAGAAAACGTTGGCACCTTGCAAACGATGAGCATGCGGCCACGATACGAACAAAGCGGAGGGTAAAAAAAAAAAACAATTTGGAATGTGCCTAGCTGGCTTCGGCAATTTAGATGCGTTCTGCATTTGATGCTGATCTTCGCAACGAACGTCATACTCTTCACTGAAGTGTCCCCCATGCCGATTTACGACGATGTTTCCGTAAACGTACGCAGTGCTCTCCCACGTATTTTCACTTTTCTGCAAAACTCCTATAGTGACAGGGTACGGTCCGCGCTCCGCGGCTGAAAAGTCCGAAGAGTACCAAAGAAATGAAAAAGGGGCCGAAAAAAGAACCAAATACGGCAACGGCGCAGCACACGAAGCTCCCACCCGGTACACCGAAATGACCCCAAAATGGTACTAGCTTGTTCTACATACCGCGGCAATGCTTCGGTGATTTTATCCAAGTTGTGCGATGCCCCGATGACACACCCCTCTGGCAACGCACATAGTGGAAAGTTGCGATTGAGTCTTGCCTAGCATTTCCATGTCCGACGGTTGGTGGCGGGCTTGCTGATCAGGGGTCTGGATGCAGGCTGGCCTCTATAGGTTCTTCCATATTTTGAAAAGCGCCGAGAAATTGTTTGTGGTGCAGCTAAAAAATGATCAGCGGTTAGGGTAATGTGGTGCGATTATTGTCGTTACGGAGGAACAAGGAAACTTGGCTTTGGGGCTTAGTAGCTGTCTTCCAGTGGGAAACCACTCAGTCGACGTCACGCATCTGCTCCGGCACGGTGCAGTATTTACCTGCCGTCACGCAGCTCATCTGGATGGTGCAGCGCATGGCTAGCCCAGGGCTCCAAATCGCGCACCACAAATATACGGTACCCGGCAGTAGCCGTTAGCCGGTGTGTTGCAGCAGACTGGCGCAGTTGCTTAACTACCACCTCCTGGCAAGCAGAGCACACCATTCAAGCACCTGGCATTGAGCCGCACAGGTAGCCAACTGCATTCAGTACAGAGAAAAAAAATTGAAGAGCAAATAAAGGAGAAAATACGAAAGAATAAAGAAAGAAATTTTCCGTGCCGCTCGTCTCCTTCCGCGGCCCCTATCATTCTGGAGCTCCTTCTGCTAGGTACCACTGTCGTGTGCGTGAGCGCTCTACACACCGGGTTGCATGATTTAGGTAGTTGCCCACGTCATGAAGCGGCCAACCAGAATTCCATAGCCGGTCCGGCTATGGAGAATGACGAACCTACGGGATTTTGTAGCAGAATGTAGCGGAACCACTGCGCGTATTGGGATTCGAGTTTTTCCGTTTCTGTTTGCTTTTCTTTTTTCCATTTCCGTGCCTCTAGTTAACTTTTGCTGCTCCCTTTTTTCCATGCGTGCGCATTCGTGTGTTCCCATCTTCTCTTTCGGTGATTTCCGCTGTGTCATGGATTCTTCTCCGGACATAGCCTGGTGCTACGTAACAATGAGTGTAATTGAAGGTTTGGCCTGGGCGACGGGGCGACCGCCCCGCCCCTTGCAGTGCGCCTCAGAGAATGTCAAAAAAAAAAGAGGAATTACCACCCACGCCGAATTTTGCGTGGACTGAATCAGTGCTATTTCCGAGTGGCACCATGTGTTGTTTCTCCTTGATTTTTTCCCCCTCCCTTCCCGTCTAAATTATTCTACTCCAGCCAATAGGTGAGCATTCATTTATGCTCACTCGAGGAAAAAGCGCCGTGAATATGGTCCGCGGCACGCACATTGTGCGGATGTTCGGGCACACATTTTCGTTTGCGGGCAGCGAGCCGTGAGTTTTGCCCGAATGGGGGATCGAGAAAGTTGCAGCCGCCATTGTTCCACGCTCTAAGAACATGTAACGTGGCGGGAAGAAGCCTTTTTTTTTTTAGTGTCTTTTTTTTTTTGCATTCAACTTTTTCTTGGTATGTAAAAATACGGTTGCCCAATTTGTCCTAGACTACTGGAAGTCTCATGCTATTCTCCATACGGGCATGTATTCCCATCCGTAAAAAGAAAAATGCGATGGTTAGGTAGTCCGGCAAAAAAAAAAAAAGAAACAAGGGCGGCGGCGGCGAACCGATTGGAAAAATTTTGTCCCGGCTGCGCATGTTCGATCCTGCACACACTCCGGCGCTTGCCGCTATCCTCCCGCTGATTTTGATCTTCTTCCATTTTCTGATTAATCCGGTTGCGGTTTATATACCCAAAACCTCGTCCTCCCGCATTTGCATATTCATCCACTTTACCTCCCTCATCGCTTCCTTCGATTTGTCCTCCGTGCTTCCGTGGCATTCGATTCAAACCCATTAACCGGATTCTGTTGTTAACTGCACCTACCCGCACGGTCCCGATTTTTCACCCTTCCAAGCTATAGTCATCGAGGCGGAATCTCAAGCCGAGAAATCCCAAGTCCTATTATTTCACAAGAAGGAGATAATCTAAGGAGGAAAACTAACACAATACTCGAGAATTTTTTTTGTTGGAAATAATTTCTTAAAAAAAATTACATCAAGTCGAGTTTGTCGCTTTGGCCGTTTCCTTTTTTTCTCCCCTTGATTTCTTTTGCGTGCATCCATTCATTGCTCCCCCAGTGAGCACGCCCGTGTGAAAGTGCCACCCACTCCACCCCTTCCCGACTACATCCAGTGAAAATAAAGGCAATTTCCACCCAACCCTGAACCCACGAAAATCAGGCGGCCTATAATTTGGAGTGCCAGAAAATAATTAGGAGAGGTTTTTTTTATTGTTCACCCCACAAAACGAGAATCTAGAGAAAACTCCCCCCTTCGTTTCCCCAACTCCCCATCTGCATTTGAAGGTGTCCATTATTCCTCCTCCCAGTTGCCCCTTGGTCATAAGTATTCCTTCGAACCTTGTTGGCATTTTAGGAGTCAGACTAAAACGTCCCAACAAAAACATCTTCCGCCTTCGAGTTTTACCCACATATTGGTCAGCCCACTCCCCCTCATGAATCCCCAGCTCAACAACTCCAACGAAAACAAGGAGCAGGTGTTCCAGGAAACTGACACGTTCCGTCCCGTCTTTTTTGACCAGACTGCTAAGCGCAACTCCCTGTCTTCGTCGTCCGACTCCTCAAAACGTGCTCGTCTAGACGCCTCCGTAGTGGCCCCCAAAGACGAGCCTCAGAATTCGCATTTGTCGTCGTCTTCTGCGCTGCTGGTCGCCTCGCCGTCTGAAGCCGTTCTGCTGGCTCTGGCCGCAGCCCAGCCTGCGCTTTTGCATCATCACCGTCATCATCACCACCATCATAACCTACGCCACAATCACAGCCACCGCCACCTCTTGCTCCACCACCACATGATTGGACAGCAACTGGCTCCTACGTCTATGGACGTGGCCAGTAGCACCAGCGGAAGTGGCAAAAATGGCTCTGACTCAGTTGAACCCAAGAACTTCTCTCAGCTTCGAAGATCTTCTAACCACCCGCAGACTGCCCCAAAGAAATCGTCGCGTGCAGGGCCCATGGCGGCTCCAGTGGGCAATGTGAGCGCCGGGAGAGCAGCGCCCAAATTCTTTCGTCGCTTCAGATCCCGGTCACTTCCAATAATCAACTACGCATCTCGCTCGCATGTGCTCCAGCACCACATTTTCTCGTCTCGGCCACCGGCTGCTGGCAACCCAGATGCTAAGTTGCCTAATACTGCTGCGGGGCCCTCGGCTCCTTCGGTGGACCCGCTTTCCCTTTACTCAGGTTCGCCAGCGACTTCGACAACTCCCTCAGTTCCCCCAATCAATCACCACTCCTTGAAGGAAATCGATTTACATGAGATTTTGAAAAACCCTCAGTTGCGCCACGACATCCTATTTGACCCCCAATTGCAGTTCCGGCCAAATTTGGACGGTGAGCGTGGTCGCAGAAAGAAAGCCATCATTGAGAAATATTGGGCGGAGATAGAGGTGGAATGCAAGCAGTTTTTTGCCTTCGACTTCAAGGTGCTGTCGCAGCCGCTCAAAATCTACAGGCTTCCTGTATTGTTCACCACTCTTCGTGATGTCTTGTTGTCCTTGTTGCCAGTGAAGGACAGAGCTCCTGTGAGCGAGATTATGGATATTGACTTGTTATGCCAGCAACTCGCTCGTGGCAGCTTTGACTTTGTGGCCATGGCACGCTGGCTTGGTGAGGTTTTCAAGTCTCACTGCGCTCCCATGAGGGACCAGTGGGTCTCGGATATGTTCGCCAAGTTCGAACAGGCGTGCCTGGAAAATTCCGTACAGAAACTTGTGCAGGGGTTGCGCAGCATTTTTACCATCCTTGAAGCCATGAAGTTGGATGTGGCCAATCACCAGATCCGCATCTTGAGACCAGTTCTCATTGAGACCGCTGTTGATTTTGAAAAGGACTATTTTAACCAGTTGATCTCGCTCAACAAGATTGATATCACTGACTCGTTGAAATGGTTCTACAAGAATCACCACAAGAAAGTTGAATCCATGAAAAGATTGCTTCCAGAGGGAGATACCAGCGAGGCCGAGTTGCTAAAGCTCGTTGCAACTTCGTCTACCATTGATCTCTTGTCGTGCCGCCAGATGGCCACTGAGTTTCCCTCCACGTTGACGTTCGATCACGCAAGACTTGTTCTTCTCCGCGCTGACGTCAGACAGTTGGTTTGCGTTCTGTTGTGCGTCGTCTTGTACAAGCAGCTCCTTACCAACTACAAGGGTGCTGCAAGTTACCGTGCTGCCAGCATGAGTGCAGCCAATATCACGAAAGTGCAAGAGGAAGTCTTGGCCATCGTGACGGACGAGAATGGCAACATCAAGTGGACCAAGAACGTTCAGGCCATTGCGTTGCAATTGGTGAAGAATGTGGTGACGAACCCCGTTACTGGTAAACCCGTCGAAGCTGATCTTCCACAATCGTTGATTGACTTTGGCTTCAGCTGGTTGTTGAAGCACATCCAGCCCAGCTCTGTCGTCTACGCACTCATGGAAGAGAAAACTTTCAAAGACTTGCTCAATGAGATTCTTGCCAACAAGAACTCCGAGGGCAGCATCGTTTCGGTGTCGCAGACTGCTGACACCAAGCTGAACGTGTTCAAAACTAAGAACACGGAGCTGGAACTCCTGAGCATAGCTGCCCGCATCTCCTCCTTGATCAAGTTCCACTGGAGCGTGTTTGGCCACTACTATACTGATCACCTTCATTCGAATAAGTGAGGGGTACTCAGGATTTTCCCCATACGTTTTATGACTACTATTTGCATCCGTATCTTCTTTCGAGGCCCGACCTCTATTACATATATATCCGTTTTTTATGAAACTGTGTAGAGAATTATATCCCGTTTTGAAACTCCAACGCTCTCTCTACATGACGATATCGAGACCGTCGATTGAACAGGCGACATAGACCAAGTTGTAGAGATAGTTGAGCCGCATGGCTAAATGGGGCTTGGGTGCTGAATCCATGAGGAGCAAACTCCGCAAATAGTCTGCGATTTCGCAGTCAGTAACCTGTAATCGGGATTTATTATCTGGCGCTCTTCGGGTGTTGTACCCCAAGTGCACTTTGACTTCGTGTTTCAGACCTTCCTCACCAACAACAATTCGAACCTCGCAGACCAAGGTACATTGGTCTAGGTGCAACCCCGGAACTCTCAAAAAGCTGTCAAGAAGCCCAGATTGTTCAACGAGACATGCAAGCGCCCTTCCCAAAGTCACCGCAGGAGTAGCAGGAGGCTCGAGGTGTATTCTCTCATCATCCACATACATCTGGCGCACCTCCAGGAACCAGGGCAAAAACTTGGCGTCGCCGAGCTCGAAAATCACTCGCCGGGACAACCCGTTTCTGCTCTTTATTGTTTCGTCTCGCATGAGAAGCCAAAATCTTTTGCAAACCACAAGTGGTAGTTCAAGGGTCACTGCAGATCATCAGGTATATAAGTAGACCCACTTTGCCGAGGATTCAACTTATTTGTCGTCATCGCTGATGTATTCGCTGTGTAGAGTAGCAGCATCAGCTCTCGAAAATAAGGTATTGGTGACCGAGTAAATGGAGTCAAGGGTGCGGAGGTTGTGGCCATCATCCAGAAGGTGAGGCGAGCCATGCGAGTCGGAAAACTCGTCCATCAGGGAGTTTGCTTCACTCACTTCCTCTGACTGTTCGGAGATTTCTGATGCCTCGGATGTGAGATCGGGCGACTGTAGGGTTTGATTGCTCAGCTGAAGCTTCCTGTCGAGCTTGGTCTTTAACTTGGATTCTAGCTGTGCTTCCAACAGCGCGTCATATGGGTCCAAGTGGGTGCTGGCAGATTCATACTCGTGACTTTCGGCTTCTTCTCCCTCGTCTTCTTCTTCTTCAACGTGTTGGTCTTTCTTGGCCTGAGTGACAATCACTTCAGGTGGTTCGGTTAATACATTCTCTAGTTTCTCGATGCCTCCGCTCGTTAGGTCATTCTTAGGAGCATCTTCGTCCTTCACTCCCTCAATACTTTCGACTTCCTTGTTGTCCTCGTCACTCTCCTCTTCAAGCTCGTTTTGTTCTTCCAACTCCTCTTCACCCTCTCCATCCTCGTCACCCTCCTCAAGTACTTTTTCTGCCCCATCCTCTCCCTCCTTGTCTTCTTTATCTCCTGTGTTCTCATCCTCGTGGTACTCTGCTTCTTCCTCCTTGGCTATTGAAGGCCGGGGAGTCTCCTCGATTTCCTCTTCAATTGGCGCCATGCTTGCTCGCCTTGACAGCTCCAGAAACTCCTCAACCTGTGAATCGGATCCATACGTCATATACGTGTACCCGTCATCGTCTTCGTAACCATCTTCTCCGGTCGCAACCGGGGCGAATCTCACAGGAGCAATTGGCTCCCTCTTGATTATAGGGGCATTTTCAAGAAAATCAGGCACGGGTTGGTCTTTTGTCTCTTCAATTTTCGGCTCCTGTTTTACTTTCACCGCAATCGCCTCAGCTTTGGCCACTACATCCAGTGCATGGCTTTCAAACGTCTCTAGTGCCTGGGCTATTATTGGAGCTTTCAGAGTTTGCCTTTTCAACAGACTCTGGATGTCTTTGCTGCTGGGCAAAGTAAACAACTTCGATATAACTGTCACGTAAACAGCAGCCACTGCGCCGCAGATTATGCCCACAAACACCGCAATCATGACATAGTGAAGCATGTTAATAAAGAAGAACTCTGCGTGGGGTAGAAGCGCCACAGCTAGGCGAAATAGCGAAACCTCGACCGGCACATCGACGTCATGATGCACACCTGTCACCATGAGGACCGGTGTGAGCGGCAAGTAGATAAGCCCAAAAAGGGAGATGCGTAGCATGAGCAATAGCGGTATTATGAGGGTGTGTTTTATTGCTGCCCATATCGCGAGCACAATTGGTATCACGACATGTGTAATGGGCAGTATTATCACTGCAATGGTGAACGCAATGATGGGGTTGTACGTGATCATGGAGATCAGTGAATGCGGAGACGAGGGTGGAGTAGGAGGCGCACCAAGTAGCAAGATGGGAAAAGACGGGAAATGCGGGGACAGATTTTCCTTTGGCGGTGCTAAAATGATTGTCGTCTACTCTGTTCAAGGGCGCCTATTTATATTTTGGGAAATTGCATCGTAACATATTTCCATCGAATCACCTCATTCGTAAGGGTCTTGTCTTGTGACAAGATATTGCAATAGTCGCCAAGTCGAGAACGAATCAGCGTAAAAAAATAACGGAGACAAAGAAATCAAAGTATTACGACGGCAAATACAGAAAGTCACCATTTTTTATAAAAAAAGAAAACGCCATTCCCGCCTTCTAGATTCCTTATAGTCGCCTATTACGTCGTGTCTTTACTTGTCTCGCGCATATCACCTCCTCCACCATGTCGAAGCTCCCTTCGTCGTTCGACGTCAGTGGCAGCAGCGATGAAAGGCACGTGTATTCGCAGATGGCATAAATTGGCTTTTATCCCTCTCTAACCTCAGTGATATGAACACCTTAGAAAAGCTTGTCTACCGCAGTAAGCAGCAGCCTTTGGTGCCAATCGGTACGGCGTTGACAATGGCCGCCGTGTTCCTTGCCGCCAAGTCGCTAAAGCAAGGACGCAAACAAGACACACAGGTTTATTTTCGGTACCGAGTCGGGTTCCAGACTTTCACTTTGGCGGCCCTCGTATGGGGAGGCTGGTACTACCAACGCGAGAGTGCTGAAGAACGGAAAACGCGCGAGGACGAGCTTCGCGAGAAAGCGAAAGTCAGAGAGCAGATGTGGATCGAAGAGTTGGAACGTCGCGACCGGGCAATCCAGTTGCGCAAGAAACGTTTGGAAGATTCCAAGCGCGAGTTGGAGAGAGTGGCTCAGGAAGGCTTCCAGCAGGAGAGACAGGCTAACGAAACACCCAGTCGGGACAAGTAAAGCGCCCGAAGTCCAATCTTGGTATTTTATGCGCACCCTGATCTCTCGCGAGCTCCAAAACGTCTTGCGGTGGGGGTCGACTGCCTTGTATATAGATCACTGAAAATTCAGACTTGTGACGTTTATGTAACTTTTTGATTTCTTGTTCGTGTCCGCGAGACTGCTTTCGATCTTTGCGTCCGTGCTGTCACTTCCGAGTCCGTAGTATTCCAGGCTCATGCTTCAACCACAGTGGCTCCACTCTGTCTCTGAAAATGGCAGGGAACTCGGGACGGCGCTCTCCGGGAAATGGCTGACGGAGATGGCCGTGCAACATTCGCAAACGGTCACGGGGGCTGTACATGGAGCTTGAGGGAGTTTTGACCGTGATGATGTTTAGGTCCATTGGCTAACGGCACGTGACCGCGATGGCCCCAGCCAGGTATGGCGCATCTGTCAATCCTCAATTGTCGGCGCCATTCAATCCAAACTCGTGGAAAAATTTGTAGATATCCTCCATCATGTCTGTAATTCCATGACTGGCGGTGCTATCGGACCCACTGATGCTGTTGGAATACACGGCCTGCACCAACGATTGCATCTTGATGAGGCCCTCAGAGGCCATCAAGTCGCTTATGGTATTGATAAGAGTGGACAGGAACTCATTGTACCAACGGTGATTCCACACGAGCAATTTGATGCAGCTTTCCAAGATCTTCTCATGAAGCTGGTTGAGAGTCCGAGCATATGAATGCGCAGTGCTGGGGTTCAACTCGCTGCTATTGGCTTTCGAAAGAATCCTCGATCTTTCCATTTTGTAGTACCTCAAAATCTCTCTTTGCGACTTGGCAGAAAACCGGTTGGCCAAGGCATTGGCGAACGCGATCGACCCCTCTTTGAAGTGTTTGAGTCTGAATGCCACCTGGCCAAGAATCTCCCACTCGGCTGCCGATTTCTTGAATTCCAATTGCTGGGCTTGGAAATGAACAAACTCGGCTTGCCACATCGTGTACACTCTCAAGTCCTCGTACAACAACATGAAGAGGTTGTCGAGCCAGCGCTCACACAACCGTTTTTTCTTGAGTTCGGGCGTTTCCAAGTCTTCGCTGATACCGTTTTTTTGCAGCTTGGGCGACTTTACTGCCACCGTAGACGCGTCGTCTGTCAGCTCTCCTCCGTTGGCACTTACCTGCAGCGGAGCCTTGCCGGGATTGGTAGCTTTATCCTTTCGGTACTCTTCTTCCATGACGAAAACTTTGGCGCGATGCCTTAAAAGCAGCTCCCAGCCCGTTTTGATAGCGATATCTGTGAGTAAGTCGTATGCGCTAGCAAACGTGGACTTCAAGTTGGCAGCAGGCAAGTTGGCAAGCTGAGGATCGAGAGATTTCTGCTCAGAAATGATAACCGCACTTTGCAAATTGCTGACCTCGTCCAATGTGACGTCGACTGGCGACGGCAAGTGCAAATCTTCAGCGCCTTTTCCCAAGGAAATGCTTCTTTTGAAGCTGTAGCGGTCTTTGTGGGAGTTCATGGGGCACGAGTTCAAGGTCAAAAGGGCGTTTTCAAAATCGTTGAGTTTTGTATAGACCTTGACCAAAGTGGCCCATGTTTTGAACTCGGAGGGCGACGATTTCACCGCCTGCTTGGCCAACGGCAACGCCAAGTCAAACCGCTTCTTGTCAATCAAAAACTCCGTCTGCACCAACAAAATTTCCAGGTCGCGCGAATTGGCTTCGATTCCTTGACTCATTAATTGCACCGCCTGAATTTCTTCGTCCTTCATGAGAAGCACCTTCACCACAAGGGAAGCAACAGCAGGCTCGGACTTTTCCAATCGCTTCAACACGTCAAGCGCAAGGTCATATGACTGAGTAAGCTGAATACACTTCAAAAATCCATCCACCAAGTAGTTACACACCAACGTAGGCTGGGGCACTTCAATTCCAGCACCAAGTTTCGGGCCCTGCCAGAAGAACTTCTCAAAGAGATGAATGAAATTCTCAACGAGCTCCTTGGACGCTTTGCCCTGGCTGAAAAGATTCTCTCTGCGGATTTCCACAAGTCCCCCCGCGCGGTTGGCATCATCGTCATCTGAATCAAGCATGCTTCTGACTACCGAGCTCACGAACGTTTCTTGCCAAAGTTTGTCAAGCTCGTCTTCAGTCAAATTCTCATGAATCAATTTTCCCTCGTTATTGACGACGCTGCTGCCGAATTTGCCAGGAATGTGTACGGTGACTCTCATGTCAACCCTGGAGAACGCATTATACGAGCAGTACGTCAACTCTGGGACCTTCCAGTGTTTTTTCTCTCCAAACCAGTACTGCAGTTTTGAAGTGATGAGAGTGGCTAATCCTTGTAAATGGGCAGCGATCGATGCCGAGTTGGACGTGTCCACTCCAGCATAATATAAGAACGTGCCGAGGTCTGTCTTCTTCGAGGTTGCCAATTGTTTGTGGATATTACACAAATCTGGCGGGCCTAACTCAGTGAATGCATAGAGACGGCCGGTTCGCTCAATGATTGAGGAGCCCGCGTATTCCTCCTTAGCTCTGATGTTAGTTTGATCCAAGTGGGTGGCTCGCGATTTGGCAGGTAGAACTAAAAACGTTCAATTCGATTTGGAAGCCCCGAATTGCTTTCAATCTTACGTACTCAGGAATCGACGACAACGATTTAGCGAGCATGGAGGCCGAGAATCGTCCAGTAGTAGCAGTGTTGGCGGAGCACGATCTGTGCAGGCAGTTGTCAACAGACCGAGAATTTGGGGGCAATGCTAAGAGACGAATAGTGTGAAAAAAAGACCTTAAAAAAAGCGGAGAAGAGACATTGTATCTTTGACTCACGTTGATGTAGTGTAGGGCATCTTACGGCGAATAACGCCGCTTTTACATGGAAAGAGAGCAGGACCCACAGGTTCGAAATTTCCCAATGTTTTTGGAGAATGGAAGGAAGAAGTCAACTCCACGTGTAGCACGACATGCAATCGACGGCGATGCCGACGGAGCCAGCGATTCTTCTTCATCGGAGGTGTAGACACGTACGGAGAAGCACTCTCAAACGAACTAGCAGAGGATCACCATGGTGGTCAGTACGCCATTTGCCACAGAAAGAACGCTGGAACAACGTAGCTGGCAAGACGGCACAACAGCACACAAGCTCCAGAGAGATATGAGGAATATCCAGCACCTCAAGTGCCGGCCGCACGAGACTCCAAACTTTTCGACCACCTAACCACAAAAACACTAGAAACACCGCAAGGAATCGAGTTCACGTACTCATCAGCAACTAGCCTCTCGCTACCCTTTCTACCGCTTCGCTTTCTTCAAGTCGTCCCGCTCTTCCTCCAAAGAGTCCCAGTCACGTGCAGT
Organism: Hermanozyma aechmeae; assembly: GCA_030583085.1. Taxonomy (NCBI): domain Eukaryota; kingdom Fungi; phylum Ascomycota; class Pichiomycetes; order Serinales; family Metschnikowiaceae; genus Hermanozyma; species Hermanozyma aechmeae. Next base: position 127,511 of record JAJMHA010000004.1, on the reverse strand, counting down.
AAGACAGTATTTCTCCGGAGGCAAGTTGAGCCCCCACTTTGGAATCACAGGCGGAAGCGGCTTAGAGTTACGCTCATGCGCTAGCTCAAGAAGAAGCTCTTTAGGAGGAGTGGGCTTGAATTGGTAGTTTGTTTTGGCGGCAATCGCCAATCGAATATCATCGGTATTCACACCTTTGCTTGTGTTGCTCGAGCCGTTGATGCTCTTGGCGTGGTCGTTGTAGGTGACGGCATCCTTTAATACTGACACTGTGTATCTGTGTGCAAAGTCCATGAGTTGCAACGGCACATGCTCCTGGTAATTCTGGATACCCTGAGTAGCAAAAATCAAGTGCAAGAGGCGCACGTCTCGTGGAACCACCGGCTGATCGGCTGGCGGCGGGTTGGACATTGGTGAAAAGACACTGTCACTCTGTGAATGCTGAGGGAGACTGGATTGTTTTTATTTTTTTCTGGGTATTGCGCTGATTGGAGAACCCGATTATTTGGCGCTTTGGCTCAAGTGACTTGTCTATTAAGTCGATGTATTCCCCTTGGGGTTGTTTCTGGTGAAGATGTTGTGCGAGTCACATGACCAGAGCCTAACTTGACCACAACATGAAAGTGCACGAACGGCCCGACGGCTACGTCGCGGCGCCGCCAGCAGCCGACCACTTGACTCAGCAGCCATTCCACGTCTTCGAGGCAAAATCCCAAAGCCTGCTCCCGACGGCGCTTGTCATTCTCAACACCTCACTCCAGGGAATCGACGTCAAGGCACTATGGCAGTACTGCGGTGTACGGGTGTGTGCCGACGGCGGCGCCAATCGACTCTATAGCTGCTTCAGCGCCGAGGACCGAGCCTTGTACGTGCCGGATTTCATTACCGGCGACTGTGATTCCTTATCGCAGGATGTGGAGGACTACTACCGGCGCCACGGGACGACAATAATACGGCAGAATTCCCAGTATAGCACCGATTTCATGAAGTCGCTATCTGTGGCAGCCGCGTATTATCTGCCTCTGCGAAACCGCCTTTTCGAGCCCATTGATGCCGAAATTGGCACCGAAGGATTAGATGAAAACTACGAGTCGCTCACAGTGTATGTTGCTGGTGGAGTTGGCGGCCGGTTCGACCAAACGTGCCACCTGATAAGTCAGCTATTTTCGGTCCGAGAAAAGTATCAGGGGTTCAAGATGTACATCGTGACTGAGTCGGATGTGCTATTTCTTGTACCTAAGGGAACGAGTCATGTGACATACGGAAATCACGGCTCGTTTTTTCGGGGCGACGGCTCTCCAAAGTGTGGAATTATGCCATTCAAGGGCAAAACTGTTTTAAATACCGACGGACTTCGCTACGACGTGGAAGACTGGCCGTCTGAGATGGGTGCCAATGTCAGTACCAGCAACGAAGTTTGCGGCGTCGACGGGTTCGTGGTGGAAAGCACCGAGGACGTCGTGATGAGCATAGAAATCCAGAGATAATTTTAGACCGTTTCCGCCATTATTATTTTTTCCTCCACGAATCTCCAAGTCCCAACTCACTTTCTTGTACGCAGGGCGAAAAATTTCACCATGTTGAGAGCATTCGTGGCCACGACATTGTCTGCACGAGCATTCGGATCGGTGGCTCGCATGGCTGCTCGGCCTGCACCACTCAAACTGGCAATTTTCACTTTCCCCAAAATGGCCATGGCCTGGCCCCGTCATATTCAGCCTGAGTTTCCTCTTCTAGAAGCTGAGGAAGCTGGTGAAGAGTCCAACGTGATTCAGATGGATTCCGTGTTGAGAAAGAGACGTCTCAAAATGAAGAAACACAAGTTGCGGAAAAGACGGAGAAACCAGCGAGCCTTGAAGAAGCGCCTAGGCAAGTTATAGCATGCGTCCAATGTACATATAATCGACGCCCACAAGCCGTGGCGAGAATACATACAAATGAAAAAGTGCCATTAGCATGGCCAAATGCTGACTTCGTAAATCGAAGGAGTCAAAGGTTGACACGATCGGAGACGTCGAAGGTAGTTCTGGGAAGAGAGCGCTAGGTGCACAGACAACTGCCTCATTCCAAAAAATGCCCTAGGAGGAAGGAGTCCAAGATTGAGCTTCAAACTTTTTTAAAACCCGTGCCTTCTAACCTCCTCTGGGCGGATTGTCCTCTGCTCCATGTTCTTCTCTCTTCTCCTGCACTAATCCTCACCATGTCGACCATCACTTTCGTCACTGGCAACGCCAACAAGCTCAAGGAGGTTTTAGCCATTCTCAGCGAAGGAAAAGAGGGCGCAAACAAAGTTGGAAAATTCACCATCTCCAATAAGTCGTTGGATCTTGTTGAAGTTCAGGGAACCCTTGAGGAGGTGACTATTCACAAGGCCCAGTCCGCTGCAGAGATCGTGAATGGTCCAGTGCTTGTGGAAGATACCGGGTTGGGATTTACGGCGTTTAATGATTTGCCCGGGCCTTATATCAAATGGTTCGTAGCCAGTGTTGGTCTCCAAGGCTTGGTGGACATGCTCTTCAAATTCGAAGATAAGAGCGCCAAAGCCATCACAACTTTGGGCTACTGCGAAGGTCCTGGAAAAGAAGTGAAGTTATTTCTGGGAGTGACGCTCGGAAGAATTGTCGACAGCAGGGGCCACAAGAATTTTGGTTGGGATTCGGTGTTCGAGCCCACCGGCTTCAACCAGACCTACGCTGAGATGGATAAAGAGGTCAAAAACACCATCTCTCACAGGTACAAGGCGCTTGAGAAGTTGAAGGAGTACTTGTTAAGCCTTTAAAAGTCACCAGAGTCAATAGAACTGAAAGGTATAGAGATCAACATAATCGAACGTTCATCCGGTAGAAGCTACCGCCAATCGGACAAGCTCGGCACAGTTGCCCAGTCGCCAGGGAAATATTCCATCTGTTTCGTATTAGTTATTACAAGCGGGGGTGAAGGAGGTCACGCAAATAACTTCTTCACCTTCAGAATCAAGCCTCCCTCTTTCCGCTCATTGCGCCGCTTCTCGCCTTCACTCACAACAGTGTACAAGTTAGCTCCGCCAGAGCCTGAGCTGCCGTTCGACCGGGTGCTGGATACAACGTTGCCAAACCCGCCCCGGCCAACGGAGAACGACTTGCTGGACGTCACAGTATGCAATTCCTCGTCTTTTCCGTCAACGTCCTGGAGCTTTCGCGTAAACTGGGGGTCTTTGTTGTCCACCATATTGCCGTAACCGCCTCTGCCGGTTGTGATTTTCGAAGTTGTCAATTTGGGCGTGTTGGATCCCTGGGGCACCAACTGGGGAGATTGCGGGGCATCGTCCGACGACTTGATGTTGCCGGCACCTCCGCGTCCAGTCGAGTAGTACTTTCTAGCTTCAGCCTTCTTTGCTCCGGGTGACAATTCTCTGCGCTCACCGACTTCTTCCTTGTGGTTTTGAGTGATGTTGCCTGCCCCTCCTCGTCCAGTGGAGACCATGATGTATTTGTAGGGGAATTTTCCAGGTTATAAAGTTGGGCTGTCTAATGCAAGTGCCGTGAAAAACTATTGCAAATCTATTGGAGCTTTAAGTCGAACTGGTGGTGAACGGGGGGAAATTATGAGCTACTCGGGCTTCTCCACAGTCCGCCAAGGCGAATCGACCACGGCGAACAATCCGCACGTGACCTTGCTCACTGGCTAACCGGCATGACTGAGCGCGGTGTACGAGTAAGAGGAGTGCACATAGAGGCGACCTCATGTCGTCGTAGATAAGGCGTAATGGCTCGGCGCGATAACCAAGCGCAGAAGCCGATTTCAAGTGCAGGGAAAGATAATCGAAGAAGATGGGAGCCTTTTGATAGTTAGCCGCGAGGGCCTGGCCGCATTTTGGATTTGAGACGTTTGATAACCAGTGGATGGAGATGGGCCAGGATCCGGAGCCTGGCCTTTGATTTCGCGATTTGAAGTGGTCCCCCGGAAATAACGAATCCATTCTGAACATCTGTAGTCGCCAGCACAAGAACTGGAGTTTTCTTCCTGGAATTGGAGCCTATGGGGCTTGGTGGGACTTTTACCCACTTTGAATTTCCTGCTGTTTCTGCGCCAGCTGGCTTGCCCACGCTTGCACGCGAGTGTCGAACAAAAGTGGGGGAAGAAAGATTTATTGATGGCGCTAATTTTTCAGAATGCTGTTTGGTAGATAAAATAGTACCTGACTTTTTCTTAGTTGCTAAAGACAACGAGCTGGCTTCTTTAGCTAGCCCAATATCTGGCGACGGCGGATGAGGAGCTCTAGTAACAGGAACAAAGGATTCATTATCGGATGCGTTGATTTCTAAGGACGAAAACGAAAACTTGTGTCTGATTCTTCTTTCTGGAGTTTCTTTCATGATGCTCATGTCTGTAAGATCATCTTCTGTTGCGTGTGACATTGACAATCGAGAAATTGATCGTTTCAAGACATTCCAGAGCCTGCTATCTGAACTCATGGAAAGAGAAAGGGTGGAAGTTTTAGCTATTGTGTTTTGTGGAGGGCATGTGGCACATAATAACACGCACTCTCTTGGTGTATCCAATACGTTTGGCGTCAATTGCAGCCATTCCTCAACACTCAAGAAGAAAGACTATATAGCGAAATAATACGCTAAAAAAAGGAAAATAGAGCTGAAAGTTTGGTATTTCTGCTAACTTTGTTGATAGAAACCGAAATCTGTATCATACTGAAATTCGTACTCAATCAGCACACGAGTCCTGAGACGTGGTGGAATCAGCCCCTAAACCTAACCTGAGGCCACAAAAAATACTGAAGAAAAAAGAAATTCAATGCTACCAACTTTGTAGTCAAGAGGAGGAAATTGTCTTCCAAATTTGAAGCTACTGAGGCGGGATTTGCTAATCAACTGTTTCGAGCAAAACATCACCATTGCATTCAGATTTGAGGGTGATTTACAGAGCCTCACGAATTCCTATCAAAAGCGTTCAGACCTTCTACTAATGTTCCCTGGACAGCGTCCCAGACAATAGCGAATCGTGATTAACGTCCTCGGAAGATCCCAAATGCACCCAGATTGGAGTTAATCCGATAGCGAACCGCGCCCGCAACAGCTAGGGACGCAGAATACAGACGGAAATTCTACAAAAATCTTTCCAAGGAGATTCCAAACTTCGCGAAGAATTCCTCTTCTCGCCTCGCATGATGTACACTTCAATTTCACAATTGTGTGTCCAGGAGCACGGCAACCAGTATAGGGAAAAAAGTAGGCGCAACTCCGTGTATGTGCAGGAGAGCGGGGGCATTTCCATTTGCGACATTTGCGACGTGGATAGGAGATGCAACACTGCGCGAGTTTCCTGCAAAACTCCAGGGAATCAGGCGACGTGGAACTCCATGTGTGATCGTGATGATCACTATGAAGCCAGAGACTCTGCACATAGAGAGTCACTCAACAATGACAGTTGGAGATTCTCTTGGAATCGGGGTCTGGTCCAGCAGAAGTAAGGAGGATACCCCTAGATCTTGGCAGCCTCCTGACTGAAATCTCGTAAGCATAGAAGCTGGGCTCTCATTGACGGTATTCATGGTGGCTAAATTGTTGCCTACCGATAATTGCTTATTCAGTGGGGTGCATCATGCTGCCCAAGGTTTCTGTTCCTGGCTCGAAGGTTATTGGATCAGAACAATCCGGCAAATTCGTTACTTGTACGATTATCTATAGTCCTGATGACAGAGATTGTCACGCACACACAGCCTCTCAGTCTACAAACCCAGGGCGGCTAATCTCTATTCTCTGGCTACTGCAGGCGTATAGTTGAGTTGTCAAAGTTGGCTTATCCTGAGCGGCGCCAAATAAGGCACCGGACGGCAATTTTGACGGAAGCGGGGCTCAGATCTCATCTGGCCAATGAGATATCAGATGGTGCAGCGCCTCGCTTCAATATCTCGTGGGTGCAACTGCGGTTCAGGACGTTGAATTCTAATAGAAATCCGGCCCAGGAGATGAAGGGGCGGCGTCCATCAGGGTCTCTCCTACGAGATAGAAGGTGGGTGCGTCTGCTACGCGCTGTTCCCCCACGTGGAGGGAGCCAAGATCAAGGCGTGAAGCGTGTTTCTCGCCAACGCGTCTACGTGTTGAGGGCAAGAATCGGGCACCTCCTAACCTAGTACGAACATTCACGCTCTAATTTAAGAAGTTTTCCGTGTGAAAAAGGAGGCCACCCGAACCGTGCAGGAGCAAGCGCGCTCAATTTATGGATGATTGCTTTTCCTTGCGCATTTTCACCTGCGTCCTGCCATGGCACTGCGCCTCACATCCAGGATGGAAAGAAGAAGAAGGTGATGGAAAGTGGTGTGCTTGAGGAAATCCGAGAGCAGCATACGAAGCAGCAGTTACTGCAAACGAGCACAGCACAAACTACGAACTCCAGCTTCACAGTCTCGCTTACATTTTACCATCAACGCTGCCAAACGCGCTTGCAATCTGGCGCAAGCGGCACAAGGTGCGTTCTCAATAATGCAGGGATGCAGGTCGCTCCCCAGGAAGCATCCGCATCGATGCATTAAATTAATTCTTTGAGGGTGCTTGGGGTTGTGTGCAGGCGAACGCCTGAGTATAAATTGAGCCGTCCCGACGCCAGGTTACTCTTCCTCTCATCAGTTTTACCATATAAAATCGATAATCACAAAAATGCAGTTCTCTAAGATCGCCGTCGCCGCCGCTGTTGTCGCCTCCGTCTCTGCCGCCAACAACTCCACCTCGTCCAGTGCTGGCTCTGGTGCTGCTGTCATGGGTGTTGACGCCTCTATCCTTGGTGCTGGTTTCGCTGTCGCTGGTGCCGCTGCTTTGCTTTTGTAAGCTGGTGGCTGGTACCCCAGATATTTATCACTACTGTTGGCTGCCTAATACATCGCAGCTTGAACTATGTATCAATAAGAAACTAAACCAATACTGAATTTGTAGTTTAATATTTGACTTTGTAGCTCTTTTCTTCCCCGCTGAGGTTCAATATTGTAAGGCAATAACTGCTCTGCATTGGGCAAGAAGCGCCTGTATTTCGACCTCCGTCAAAAGCAACCCTCGATTGCGTAAGACTTGCATACAGCAGCAATCTCGGAACGCCGAGTTGCTATTGGCCACATACGGCACGGCGAATTTTGATTTTAATAATTACCTCCACTATTTCGGCTTTCCTGCCTTGCTTGGCCTTGCTGCCACCCATTTTCGTACGCCACATTTCCTATCTTGCATGGTGGTCACGTGACGAGGCTATCTTGGCCCATATCACCTAGAACACATCGGGCAATCTCTCAACGACGTAGGAATGACCGCCGACGCTCATGATGGGAATTCCGGGCACTTTCCGGATTCTCCTTTTGAGATCGGCATCGTTGGTGGCCACTATGTAACATTTATGTTGCATCACACGATGCACTAGACAGTCATCGGCATATGTTCCTTTATGAGAACAAGAGATTCTCTCGATTCTGGGGTCCTTTGCTAACCGAAGTGCAATACGGTATTTTGGGCCGAGCTTCTCCAACTCAGCCATCACGCAGTCGGTGACCATAGGAATGCATTTGGCATAGAGACAATCCATGAAGCCCCGAACAAGGTCGATTTTCTTTTGGATTGAAAAGTTAAAGAAGTTGGTATCTATGAGAATCTGGTAAGGCGGCTTGATGGCCTGATTGTACTCAAAGAATAATGCACTTGAAACTTGAGGCACCTGGCGAGCCAACTCGGGGTCCTGTTTCTTTTTCTGGAGTTCCTGCTTTTTTGGATCAGGAGTTTTAGCGATTCGCTTGACCTGAGCGAATTTCCTCGTCTTCTTGGCCTTTCCCATGGTGATATCTAATGTAGTTGGAGATGATGGTTTCTCATCGCGATGCCACCCGTGCACCAGACAACGCTGGAATCTCGCCTCGCTTCTACATCATCTTTCTGGTTGCATTTCTGACATCAAATTATTTCATATTTTTACAGTAAATATCTAATCCTTAGCTTCAGCATCCTCCTTCGCTCCTTTCTCGTTGGCGTCGTTCTGTGCGTCGTCATTGTGCTTTGCCTCGTCTGCAAGACTCCAGATTCGCTGATAGTCTACAGCTTCAGCATGGTCTTGGAAACGTTTCCAACTCATGATCTCGTTTTCTTCAAAATTGAGACTGAACAATCTCATACGGCGAACATATTCCAGGTCGAGTTTAGTCAGACCGCTCTCTCCAGCCACTCCACTATAGCAAAGCAAAATCTGCTTATTGTCCTCCTCGTTCCAGATACAAGGATCGTTCTCATGTTCATGACCGATACCAATCACCTTGTAACCACATGATTTAATGTCCCTCAAGAACTCCTCATCTGTCTTCGTGGGAAGCGGATGCTTTTCGTTGTAGGAGCCCACCAACTTAAATTTCGCACCAGGGCGGAAGTTAGGAAGTGGGTGATGGAAAAAGGCAAGCTTCAAGAGAACGTCGGCCGTATAGCGGTGGTTGGCACGGTAGAGATAATTTGACTGGGAAGCATCGACTTTCATGTCTTCCGAGTCGAGGTAAGAAACCACAGCATCGGGTTCGTTGAGTTTGATTTGCTTGAGATCAAACGATTCACTTTCGAGAGTTTCGCTGGGAACATAATACACTTTGATGTTGCCATTTGTAAGCCCGTGCAAGTGGTGGTCCAAGTCAACGAAGTGCTTGTTGTAGCAGTTTGGGAGCGAGGAAACAAAGTTCAACACATTGCGTTTGGAACGTGCGTTACCCCAGTCGTATTCAGAGTCCCCAAAAGTGAAGACAAACGGGATGTGAGCCTTCAAAATGGGTGATAACGCCTTGATTACCGCCGACTCAAAATGCTTCGCCCGCGCAAAATCGATCATGTCTCCCGTGATGACAACAAGCCCGATATTGCCTTCAGTAGCAATCGTCAGTTCAATGAATTTGAGAGTCCGGATATCAAATGCGCACTTGTCGTCGCCCTGGCAATTGCCCATGTCCTGGCCAATGTGCAAGTCGGAAATTTGTAAAATCTTGAAGTTGGGGTCGGACGTCAAAAGGACCTCGTTTTTCTTCAATGAGAAGTTGAACATCTGGTGCTTATTGAGAGCGTTCATCTCTTGGTTGATGGCGATTCTCAACATCGAGAGCTTGGGCAGAAGCTCTTGGGCAGAAGGAAGCGTTAACGGAATGGGGATGTATTTCCAAAACTCCCGAGAATCAGTCAAGTCTTGTTTACCGTAAAAGATGTTGATATCGCGAACAATGGGCTCAACGAAATCAAGGGCCTCAAGGTAATTGATCCAGATGTACGACTTGGAGCTGACTTTCCTACCAAGCCACTTTGAGTCTTTGATACGCGACGGTGGAATGTCTGCGCTTGGAGTGAATTGAATATCAATCACGTAGCGCTTGCTCTCCGTGCCTAACGTCTTCTCCACGAACAAGAAGTAGTTGAACAAGGAGAACGAGCTGGGAAACAAGTTGAGTCGCGTAGGTATTCTGGACCACGACAGTGGCGCTTCTGACCGTGGTGCTGAGCATGAAAATCCCCGCAAACAACGCCGAACTTGCAAGTCGGTGACAATGAAATTCCCCGTAATTATCTCCAGCACAGTGGCATAGGAGTGATCAACCGAATGGGGATCATAGGGACGGTAATCAATCAGAATACCCTGGCCACGTAACGTGTGGCTCACCACGGCAAGGAAGGTGAAAGCCACCACCAAAAGGTGGACTTTCCGGTTTCGAACAAGCAAACCGAAGGTGGATTTTAGCAGAACCATGTCGAGCTGTTGAAGATCAGATGGGATGTATCTTTGCAAAACACACGGAAGAGAAGAATCGAAAACACACGGACAATGTTCGTCTTTTCCGTCAAATTCGTGAGAGTTCGGCTTCTGCGAAGTGGTGGGGATCAGATTAGTTGACGCGGCCTAGCGCGCCCACATACAAACCAAGGCGCCAAGCCCATGCGCGCGCACCTTTTGGAGCCAGTAATGCCACGTCTGAATATGCAAGAAATCTTGGAGAGGCGTGTTGGAAATGGCGAGAAAATGTGAGAGAAATAAGTCCGGAGTTCGTGGTATAATTCCTGCAAAGGCTCCGAGTCTTCGTTACCGACATCGCGGGCGGGCCTGGCCATCCCGCCTGCCTAAAATAGCAAATTGTCCTGTGCACAATGATTCGGGGACAATGCAGTATTTGGGGGGATCGCTGGAGTGAATCAGCTGCCACGCCGAATTGTCCTTTTAAACGCCATTGTTTGGTAAGAGGGTATCAACTGAAGCTTGAAAATGAAGTATGTACATGCAACCCTCTAAAGTTTCTTCCGACAGTGATGTAGCGCTTTCCGCAGTTAGTTCCATTGCATCTGCGCGACGTGTGAGCTTCCGCGCCGAGCGGCCGCCCCACATCCAGGCAGATTAAGCCCAGTTTGGTCCTGTAATATTAGGCCGATGAAGCCGATCTTCGGAGGCGGCACTAAACTTGCCGATCAATTTGCAAACTTTCCACAGTGTAGACAGCTGCCAACAGCTGACAATGGGTCTCTCTCTCTCTCTCTATCTGGTCCCAGTCCTCAAGAGTCCACTGGATGCTCCAAAGTTACGGGCTCCGAGCTTTCCTCCTCTATTGTTTCTTCCCCAAATTCGGCTCCGTATATCAAAGTCACCGCGCCGGAACCCATGCGAGCAGCTTGGTCGACAATCTCTTGTATCTCCTCAAAATCAACCACAACACGGTCGCGCATGTCGACCCATGCTCCGCTACTTTTGACGTAGTAGTGACTCGCCAGCATCACAACTCCCAAAAGGCCGTACCTCCCGAGGTCTCTGTTGGACTTTACGGTATTCAGGTACGTCACTAGCTCCTCGCCAGACGCTTGTTGGTGCCAGGTGGCTTCGTCTTCGGCTGCAACTTGTGCCTTTTCTGTATGAAGGCTCAATAGTTGATCAAGCTCTGCAATAATCGAATTCTTGGAATCCAGATCCTCGGCGTTGTGCAGTGCAAATATATCGCGGGTTTGGCTTAGTAGTCCACGGATAGGTTTGCCCTCAAATATTGTGTAGTCCATCTTCTTTTTGGAGCTTCGTACCATCTCTGCGAACGCATGGTCTACCTTGTCCACCTCCTGGCGGACAGTCTTGAGCGCCTTATCAGAGTAGATTTCGGGATATAGATATTCCGCTAATTCGAACAGAACTCCGCTAGGCTCTTCACACAATAGCTGGTAAGTCACGATTGGAGCAACATGAGAATATTTGATTACACCCAACCGCGAAAACGACTTCTGCCAAAAGAGCTCGTTCAAAGAAGCGTAGAGATTCTTGTTTCTGGTCTCCACGTCAATCTCCAACACCGTAATCTCTTTGGAGATCTCTTCCTCGATACTTTCAACACGTGACTCGAGTACCAGTCGAAGTGCCGGGACCTGCTGCATGAGGTGCTCAAAGATTGTCACCACCACTTCTTCGTCGAAGTCACCATCGTCTAGATCGGCCGGAAGTGAGTTTTGGAGCTCGCTGAGCGGATAGTACCATGTCGAACCTGTATGGAAATGCTTCACGAACTTGACGAGTCCCTCGAGAGAAGTTAAAAACTGGTTTTCTGGGCTTGTCTCAACCCAAGCGCTTGGAACGGCGTCGGGATCTCCAAACTCTTGGATGCCCAGGTCTGAAGCGGGTTCTTTCGGTTCGTTCTCAGTCTCGCAGACTTGAGATTTTTCTGACTCGCTGGTATCAATGCTTATAAGGTCACTGTCGAGAATAGCATTCGAAAATGTAGGCTGGTGTGCCAATATCAATAGGAGTGGCGCCCAGTACTGGTGGTAGCGGGAGTTGGTGAGAACAACAGGAAACAAATGGCCCTCTGTCTTCTCGTTAGGAGGCAATGAGTCGAATGCAATCTCTCCACTGCTCAGATCGTTGCTGTCTCGCTCCATCTCATCTTCGTTTCTCTCGCTCATGTCAATGTCCTCTTCCATTTCCACAATTGGCTTGGGCAGGCTCCTCAGACTAGGGTAGCTAGCAAAGTTCGGTACATCTTGCGGATTTGAAACTTGCACGGTGTCCTCGAGCGGTGTCTGGTCCAATACAAATGGAGACTGCTGGGTACCTGTTCCCTGAGTGTCCAAATCCCCAAAAAGGTAAGCAATTGCTTTAGTGAGATCATGAGACGTGGCTTGAAGTGCCTGCTGTGCTTGCTCGTGGGAAAATCCCATTTCCACAAGTGTCTGGACCTGTTCTTTTGAATCCATAGTTGAAATCCACTAAGTTGAAGGTCAGATCGCGGAGTGTACGAGACGCAGAAATGTGGAGAAAGTTCTAAGCGAAATTGACGGCTCACGAATCAAAGGGAAATTAAACGAGAAAGTCTTGACTTGGTCTGTGAAGCCCTAGCCAATCATTCCTTCCAAACTTTATTCAGGAAGGGGGGAACTCTTGTCCCCTTATACTCAACTTCAAACACCAGGTGGACAAGCCTGTCCTTCATGATTCTTTTAAGAAACATTTAACATTCCGTTCTTTGCTATTTAAATATCCTATTTTATGTTTTATTTTTTTTCAGTATATCACCAAGCCCTCCCCCGCTGGTCTCATTGCTCCGTCTCACCGTGGCGCGCCAACAACCTACAACTTCTTCATGTCCAGTTTAAGCGTACGCTCAATATTCCGGATTCGGTCCGGTAACTTGACTATTCTCAAGATTTATACTAATTGCAGTTTTTGGATTCTCCTAAAATCAACTGGAAGACCGTGGTAACTGGCCTCATTGTTGGCAAGTATGCCTTTGAAACCTATGTCAACTACCGCCAATACTTGGTGTACAAAAGGACAAAGCCCCCAGTGAGCATCCGCAAGGAAGTTGATCAGACCACGTTCGACAAGTCCCAGGTCTACCTGCGTGCTAAAGCCAAATTCTCTTTCTTTGCTGGTGCGATCGACTTGGCCCAGGAATTGGCCACCATTCACTTCAACTTGTTGCCAAAATTGTGGAGTGTGGCCACCACCTACTCCTACAAGTTGGGTGCCTGGAAGTACATTGGCGGCTTCTTTGGCGCTTCTGTCATTGGCCAGAGTTTGGTGTTCTTTGCCTTGACAACTGCCGTTACTACCCTTCTCAGCGTTCCATTAGATTACTATCGTACATTTGTCCTTGAAGAAAAGTTTGGCTTCAACAAGACCACTCACAAGACGTTCTTCACCGATCTCGCCAAGCTGCTTGTGCTCCAGCTCACATTGACCACCCCATTCCTCTATGCGTTCTTGAGAATTGTCGACTACTACGGAAAGTCGTTTGTGGCTTATGGGTGTGGGTTGTTCCTCTTTTTGCAGTTGTTTTTCATGACTATTGGCCCAATTTTGATCCTTCCTCTCTTTTACAAGCTTACTCCCTTGGAGGAAGGCGAGTTGAAGACCGAGATCGAGAAATTGGCCAAGCGTAACGAGTTCCCACTTGCGAAGTTGACAGTTATGGATGGCTCTACCAGATCCTCGCATTCCAATGCCTTCTTTACCGGTTTGCCATGGTCGAAGCAGATCGTTCTCTTTGACACATTGATTTCTCACAACTCCACGGAGGAGACAGTGGCTGTTCTCGGCCACGAAATTGGCCACTGGAAAATGAACCACTTGCCCAAGAGAATTGCTTTTGACCAATTCTCGTGGGCACTCAAGTTTGCCACGTTCTCTGCTTTCTTGGACAACAAGTCCATGTTCGCCTCATTTGGCTTCAATGTCGTTCACCCCACCATTATCGCGTTCATCTTGTTTGGATACATCTACTCGCCCTTGAACTCTGTTGAGACGTTTTATCTGAAATACTCCTCGAGAAGCGACGAGTTCCAAGCTGACAAGTATGCGTTGGACCAAGGGTACGGCGACGAATTGGCGTCCGCGCTCATCAAGCTCTCGATCGAAAACTTGTCGTCATTTGATGCTGACTGGCTTTACTCGGCCTACAACCACTCTCACCCCATTTTGGCTGAGCGTTTGAGTGCCATTGGATACGTCTCCAAAGAGAAGGTCGCTCGTGTGCCCAACAAGGAGGAGTAGCTATTGGCGTTGTGAACTTCCACAAATATAAGCAAATCGCGATACTGCGCTCTACGAGATTACGATAAGTATTTCTTTTCTCCTCATTGTGTTTTTTCGCACCTAGTTATCTTTCTTATGACACATCTTCTCGCCGCACGGTCGTGCAAATGCCTACATGGGCTGCGGAAAAAAGTCTCTTCCCTATGCGTCTGTTGAAGGCTGCACTATCTCATTTCTCACCCATTCGAGCCATGTCCACCCACGCCCTTTCTGACTCATTGGCAAAGTTGAGTCTCACCGCTCCACATAACGTGGCCGGCTCATATCCCGAACACAATGTAGTTGACATTATGCGGAACTACATTTCTAACCAGTTGAACTCGTTAACTGGCATCTCAGAAGATATCATCTTCCCTGCATTGGACACGCCATCGACTCTTGACAAAGGTGACTTGCTTGTTCCTCTCCCTAGATTGAGACTTCCAAAGGGCACTGATTTCAAGTCCAAAGCTGCAGAGATCGCCGAGGCCTTTGACAAGAGTAAGTACTTGGAAGAGGTGAAGGCCGAGGGCCAATTCTTGCAGTTTTACTTCAATCAGAAGACCATCTACAACTTGGTTGTTAGTGACATCTTGACCAGAAAGACACACTACGGTGACTTGCCTCTTGGTGAAGGCAAGAAGGTTGTGGTGGAGTTCTCGTCGCCCAACATTGCCAAGCCTTTCCATGCTGGCCATTTGCGGTCCACAATTATTGGAGGTTTCTTGTCTAACTTGTACGAGAAGGCGGGCTGGGATGTGACCAGAATCAACTACCTCGGTGACTGGGGAAAGCAGTTTGGTCTTTTGGCGGTAGGCTTTGAAAAATACGGAGACGAGGAGCAATTGACAAAGGACCCCATCAACCATTTGTTTGAAGTTTACGTGCGCATTAACAAGGACATCTCGGAAGAGAAGGAGGCTAATGGTGGTGAGCCACTCGCTGGAGGAGTCGATGACCAAGCCCGTGCGTTTTTCAGAAAAATGGAGGATGGAGACGAAGAAGCTCTCAAGGTCTGGAAGAGATTCAGAGAGTTTTCTATCGAGAGATACATTGACACCTACGCCCGTCTTAACATCAAGTACGATGTGTACTCTGGAGAGTCGCAGGTTTCTCACGACATGATGAGCCACGTCATTGACATGTTCAACGTTAAGGGTCTTGTCCATGAGGACAGGGGCGCCAAGTTGATCGACTTGACCAAATTCAACAAGAAACTCGGGAAGTGTCTTGTACAGAAATCCGACGGTACTTCGCTCTACTTGACCAGAGACGTCGGCGAGGCCCAGAAGCGTTACAACACTTACAAATTCGACAAGATGGTGTACGTGATCGCCTCTCAGCAAGACTTGCACGTTGCGCAGTTTTTCGAGATTCTAAAACAGTGTGGTTTCTCGTGGGCCAAGACTTTGGAGCACATCAACTTCGGTATGGTGCAGGGCATGTCCACCAGAAAGGGAACTGTTGTTTTCTTGGACAACATTCTTGAGGAGACCAAAGAGAAGATGCACGAGGTGATGAAGCGTAACGAGGCCAAGTACGCTCAGATCGAGGACCCCGAAAAGATTGCTGATCTCGTTGGAATCTCGGCGGTTATGATTCAAGACATGCAGTCGAAGAGAATCAACAACTACGAATTCAAGTGGGACCGTATGCTCTCGTTTGAGGGTGACACTGGTCCATACTTGCAGTACGCCCACTCTCGTTTGAGCTCCATGCAGAGAAAAGCCAACATCAGTGAGGAGGAGCTTCAAAACGCCAACCTCGATTTGTTGACGGAAGCCAGCGCGGCCCAGTTAGTCCGTATCTTGGCCCAGTTCCCTGACATCATTAAGAAAGCCATGAAGACCAGTGAGCCATCCACAATTGTTACCTACTTGTTCAACTTGACTCACGTGGTATCGTCGTGTTACGATGTGTTGTGGGTTGCAGGACAGGAACCCGAGTTGGCAGCAGCCAGATTGGCTCTCTACGCCGCGGCCAAACAGGTATTGTACAACGGTATGGTTTTGCTTGGTTTGACTCCGGTGGAGAGAATGTAAGTTAGCAAAAACACAAGAAATAGAAAGAATTTTGCAATCGGGATTGTTTGGATGTAGGATGGTGACTTGAAAGAGGAAGGTTCATGCTTGGATTGTGGTGTAGTCTTCCGTGTTCTGTGTGGAGAAGCCACAGACCGAAATTCCAAAATATTTGATTCCACAGATCTAAAAGAGATCAAACGATCTTTTGGAATCTCAAAGGTTCCTATCGCTTTCTTCTGTTGTTCTCAGGCGCTCCATCTTCTGCGTATCTACCTACATACAAGATTCATCATCACCATCACATAATCGTATCTCACCTCACAACCCCTCCACGCATATTGACACACTAAAGCACGTGCACCTGGACATCCATGAATATCTTGCTGAGTAGTGAACTCCAACTGCGGCGGCTAATGCCCCTTTCGGAGCTCCAGTACTCCCTCTCATCACTAAGCGAGTTGAAAGTTGTCCAGCTCAAAGAGTTGTGCAAGGCGTTGGGCCTCACCATGCTGGGAAAAAAACAAGACCTAATAGATAGAGTTAGCCAGATGGCCCATGTCTGGCATTCGCGTCATGAGGTTGTTAAATTGCTCGCTCTACGTACCATGACACTAAAGCTCTTCAACTTTCAGCCCGTACCGGATTTCAGAACGCTATGTCAAGCACTCACCAACGGAAACTATGAGGTCACTCCCGAGCGAAGCGAGCCGGCTTTTCGTGCCCGTCAAACTGCCTTGAATGCGTCCAATCCTCCTTTCGGATTCCTGGGAAGCAAGACCGCAGCACTGCCAAATTCCTACAACGGGCCAGCTCTAATGTTTCCCAGTACAGTATTCTATACCATCAGAAAACAAATGAAAGGGTTTCCGCAGATCATGGTCGCCAGCAAAGGCCGTAACGAACTTCGAACTGAAGTGGTGCTCTCCAAAAGCGACGCGGACTTGCTACGGACTTCTTCGTCGGCAAAGCTCTATATGTTTGGTGGTCTTGCCTCTGATCGCAGTCTGAATGGAGTTACGGTGCAATTTCCACCAGTTGAGATATACGTCAACGGAGTACATACCAGGCAGTATATCCGTGGCCTACGAGGCCAAAAGGGTACCTGCCGCCCCGCAGACTTGACTCCATACATTCCTGCGTCCAACAAAATTCGGCTTTCTCTCACGTATCTGGATGCGCCAGAGAACTACGTAATGGTGGTGTACATGGTGGAGACACATTCTCCACAGACACTCGTGGACAGAATAGCGGAGACGACAGAGCACATTCTGGCTGCCTCAACTCGTGAATCCATTGCTCATGACTTTATCTCCAGCCTGGACGACGATCTTGTTATCGCTACCTCCTCCATTTCACTCCGATGTCCTTTGACATACGCCCGCATGAACTATCCTACACGTAGCATCGAATGTGACCATATCCAGTGCTTTGACGGCTTGTCATTTCTCACAATGCAGGAGCGGATTCCCACCTGGATCTGTCCTGTTTGCCTGAAACAGATTGGTCAGAGATCGTTGGCCATCAGCGATTACTTGGTTGAAATTCTTCGGGACACGAGCGAAGACACCGAGTCAGTGAATTTGAATCCTGATGGGTCTTGGGAGGCTGTTAGCGAAGACACCAAGATGCGTACCGAGTCTCCGCAGGTGGCAGTTAAGACTGAGCCAAGTGCCGATATCGATAATTCCATTGAAATCATTGAGCTTGACAGCGATTCTGAGGATGAGCCAATGGGAAATAATCCTGGAACACAGCAGAGCCCTGCTACCCAGCAGCCTTTGCATGCTGAAGCTAACGGCATTTCTGTGCGCAAAGAGAACGACAATGTGCCATTGACGACGAGTACTCAGCCAGAAATTCCTCCTCCTCTGGTCAGAAGCCAAGAGGCGGACGAAGACATGCATCTTTCCGCGATTGAAGAGCTCTTGAATCGAGAACTTACACTGGAAAATCACGAGCAGGCAGACATTAGCATGTCAAGTAAACACGGCGCTGATGATTCGGATGATGAGCCGCTTCGTAATGTCGCACGCAAACGACGCCACATGAACGAAGGCCCCGTAATGGAGGTTATTGAAATCGAGGATACGCCTCTGCCTGAGACAATGCAGGAAGAAGTGATGCCAGTGCCCCAGAGTGTTGCGTTGGGTAATTCTTTGATCCAGAAAATTGGAAACCAGTTCTCGCGGTCGCCATCACCCACGCAGCGTACATCTCTGCCAAGTCAATTTACAGGAGTGACCAATGAACGCCTGCTGTCTGAAACGATTGGATTGCAAAATCACGAAAGCTCCTTGGCTGTTCCGGCGAGACAGGCACAGCACTCCGAAATCCATGCAAACGGGAATAAAACCGATTCCAACAATGTCGAGGCCATGCCTTTAGCAAGCCCGGAGCAACCTGGTGAGTCTGCGATAGAAGAAGCAGCCACAATCCCTGATGATTCAAGCGAGGTTCCCACGTCTGCTATAAATGACGTTATAATCAACCACGCGCGAGGTTCAGGTCTGAACTCCGATTCCCACTCAACTTCTAGGGCAGCAGAAGCTGTTGCCAGCAGTGCTGGTTCTCAGAATGGCGCCGTGAGCTCTAGCACAAATGGCGGCATTGTTACTGCCGCTGGAGATTCGCCAGATCCTTCAAATTCTTTGGCTCAAGGACGATTGTCCAATGAGGTGTATAGAAACGGTGAAACTGGCGGTGTCTCTAACACTTCTAGTGGAAGCTCTATCAGCTCGAGCAAGCCGTCTGCGGCTCCTGCTGCTGCAAATGAGCCAGTTGCCGCTAGTGCGCCTGTGGGACCTTTGGGTTTGGGAACGTCAGCAAGGCCAGTTGCATTCCCAAAGCGCCCGCTGTATAGAGACGAAGTCCGGCGGCTGATTGATCTCATTTCAAGCTATCAGCAGCAGATGAGGCCCGAGTCATTCAGCTCGCCAAACAGTGATGGTGCTAGTAATCGGCACTCGCCGGCAGCTCATAGTCCATTCATGGGCCTGTTTCGCATTCCGGACCACACCTACAATTCTGAGCGTGCTCAGCAACCGACCATAGGAGCTACAGGGCCATTGCCCGTGCAGAGAGGTGTTTCGAGAGATGAACCAGCCGACTCGTTCAGTCCGGTGCCAACCGAAATCACCAGAACGGGCAGCAACACAACAAACGTTAGCAATGGGTCGCAGGGTCTGGTGACAGCTAGTTCAAACAATTTGGCCACTCCACGGTTTTCGCGGTCCGTGTTTCTGCCCTCTGAGTCGTCACAGCATGCTGAAACATTCCACACAACCACCGCAGAGCTCGACAATGCTGACGATGTCGATGACGGTGATGTGACGGCGACTCCAGGGCCTAAGAAACTTGGAAACAACAGCCTCAATACTCCTACATCAGCATTGGACAACCAGATTCAACAAATTCACATTGAGACACCCGTCAAGAATTCGAGCGATAAGGTCCGGCTAGGCACACAGCAGAACCAGATGTCGGCGACAAATATATAGAGTGTTTGAAGGCATTCGGGTGTATACATCTCCCACGGGACCTCCTAATAGACACTTGGGGGCGCTTGAATAGAAAAGAAAGGCTCTTTTATTTTCAGAAAGTATTTCGATTTTTTGCTATAATACATTGGGATCCCAGAAGCACCGGTCACATCGGACTGGGCCCCAAGTAGTCCTCCTTTATACTGCCAATGGCATAGATCTCGTTGACATCTGTACGGGTACCAACAATCTTCAAGCGGATCCGCAGACCCTTTTCGATAGACTCATCCGGACTGACATAGGCAGGAGGATTTGCCAGGGGGTTGAATTTCATGTCAGATGGAATCAAATGCGTGCTGACAAACACCAGGAGCGGACCCACATCGGCAAAGAATCCCATCTTGTTAACGGTAGTAACAACACCATCAACAACCTCACCTTTGAACGGCTTCCACACAACTGCCCTATACTTGACTTCAAACTCAGCCATTCCAGTTCCGGGGATGATGCGGCCCCTACCAACGTCTATATTCATACAGTCCAACACACAGACTATGTAGCCAAACTGGCCTGTACATGTGCCCTCCACATCACTGAGGAGTTTGTCTCGGAGAAATTGGTCCATCTGGGGTCCGAAGTATGACGGATGGAGCGTCAAATTGAGCGACAAGTCTTTCAAGAAGAACATGCAGACGTGGGGTTTAACAATGTAAGTGTGGGTGACGATTCAAATGGGTTGAAGGATAAGTGCAAGTGGAGATCGACCGGGCCAGCCAAGCAATGAAAGTCACACGAAATTAAGTACAAAAGGAACAACCAACACCTACGCCCGCGGGAAATGTTCAGTGTGGTGAGGGCCCTGGCTATGTTTTCTCACGGTGAGTTTTTTTCGCTTCAACACCCAGACTGCACACAGTCCAGGTTACCTCTCAAGACTTTTTCAAATCTCAGCAAAAGCCTCCAGCTCTCTTTCCGCAACATGTCCCAGAGAATTGGAAACGCTACCCTTGCACTCACAAGATCGTGGCATCACGTGGACGCGGCCACAGAACCCCGCACACTTGGCCGCTTGGCTGCCTCCATCGCCCTTACCCTTCAAGGTAAGCACAAGCCTGTCTTCTCACCAAACAGAGATATGGGCGACTACGTCGTGGTCACCAACTGCGCACATCTCAAGGTGACGGGAAACAAAATGCAGGACAAGACATATTGGTCGCATACGCTGCGGCCGGGCTCGCTTAAGTTGATTCCTATGGAGAGAATGATCGCCAACAAAGGATATGGGGAGATTTTGAAGAGGGCCGTGAAGGGCATGATTCCCAAGAACAAGCTAAGGCTCGTGAGAATGGATCGCTTGAAGGTCTTTGACGGCGACAACCACCCATACAAGCAGAACCTCATAGCATTTGCCGATGAGGCCAAAGAGGTTCAGGCCAAGCTTGTTGCCCTCAAGAAAAGAGAGGAAACAACGGAGCAGCTCCGCGCCCAGTACTTGAAGAAGTAATGTAAATAGAATAGGATCCGGATCGACAACCATGTCAACCTGTTTCGCTCTCTCTCTCTCTCTCTCTCTCTCTCTCTCTCTCTCTCTCTCTCTCTCTCTCTCTCTCTCTCTCTCTCTCTCTGAGCCTGACTACGTTCTCGCAGGAACTCGCTGCTGCATTCATTATACTCGTGTATTTTTTTTTCCTTTTCTTTTCCTTGGATAAAGCATCCTATATGGTACATGGTTAGACCCGAACTGTGACGCCCGACCGCTCGGTGTACAACCGTGGCGAAATATTCATGGCCATCAACTCCTGGAACAACAACTTGGCGGCATACGGAATGTGGATCTGGTAGATGTTGGTCTTGTTCTTGCAAGACCGGCACTCGAACTGGTTTTTCTTCAAGTTCGCAATAACACTCATCAACCCACAAATTCCACACACGTGAACTCTAAAGGCATCAGAAGCCTCCATAAGTCTCTCTTTAAGGAACCCAGCGGCTCCATGCGCAATCATACAGTCACGCTCCATCTCTCCGAAACGCAATCCACCGTCTCTAGATCTACCTTCCACCGGCTGTCTGGTCAACACCTGCACAGGACCTCTGGCTCTGGCATGGATCTTATCGTCGACCATATGTCTCAATCTCTGGTAGTAGGTAGGCCCAAAGAATACCTGCGCCATCATCTTCTTACCGGTGTGGCCATGGTACATGACTTCGAAACCTCTGGATTGGTACCCGTGCTCTCTCAACAACTTGGACACAGCCTCGGCAGTCACGTCCGTGAAAGGAGAGGCATCACCCTCCAATCCAGACAACGACGAAACCTTCGACAACAAACACTCGATAAGATGCGCCACAGTCATTCGAGATGGAATGGCGTGGGGATTGATGATGAGGTCCGGAACAATACCTTGGGCACTGAATGGCATGTCTTCGTGTCTGTAAGTGACACCAATGGTACCCTTCTGTCCGTGTCTCGAGGCAAACTTGTCACCGATTTGAGGAATCTTGGTGGTTCTCATTCTAACCTTTACGAATTTGGCTCCATCTCCGTTGGTTGTCAACAACACTTGGTCAACAATACCAGACTCAGTACTTCTCAAAGGCGTAGACGCATCTCTCTTGGTGTGGTACTGAGTTCTCTGTCCGAGCTCCTCGGTGTCTGGAGGAATAGGTGTGGTTTTTCCAATGATGATATCCTCTCCACTCACCCTCACACCGGGTGCAATCAATCCGTCGTCGTCCAACTTTTCATATGTTCCGTGCTTCAACCGGAGAGTGTCCGATCTCGATGGCCTTTCAAACGTTTCCAAGGCTTTCATACCTTGCCTCTTTTCCAAATCCATGTATGAACGGAAAAACAAGGATCTGAATAAACCTCTATCAATGGACGACTGGTTCATGATCATGGAATCTTCCTGGTTGTAACCAGAGTAGCAGGCAATAGCCACGATGGCGTTCTGTCCAGCAGGCAATTCTCTGAACTTAAGGTACTCCATAGACCGTGTCGTAGCCAAAGGCTTCTGTGGGTAGTACAAAATATTGGCCATGGTATCCATCCGTACGGCGTAGTTAGTCAAAAAGACTCCCATGGCTTGCTTACCCATAGCAGATTGGTAGGTGTTACGAGGCGATTGATTGTGATCAGGGAACGGAATGATGGAGGCAGCGACACCCAAAATCATCGAAGGATGAATCTCACAGTGAGTATATGTATGCGTGGACGCCGTGAATGTAGGCTTGATTCTCTTCGCAGGGTCAAGTTCTTGCTCCTCCAATTGTAGGTTCTTGTGCTGCGTTTCAGACAACGAGCTCTTGGAAGCAACCAAGTCCTCCGGGGTCATGGCAATCATAATTGTCTCTTCTTCTTCGGCATCGACGTATTCGACGACACCGTCACTGACCAACGACGACCAAGTGTATGCATTGGAGTTGTCGTCGTCATACTCATCGTACTCTGAGTTGATTAATTTGTTGACATGATCTTTGGTCAACATCAAATCACCCTTGGTGGGAGACTCTTCGTCATCGTCGACGATGAACAATGGGCGGTAAACACGGCCAGCATCAGTGAAGATTTTGAACTCCTTCTCTCTGATGTCTCTGATAATCGACACCTCTGGTGAAATGTCTCCGCGTCTTCTAAGTTTACGCATAGTATCCACCAACTGAGCAGGCTCTCTGTGAGTTCCCACCCAAACACCATTCACAAACACTCTGGTACAATCGGGGGAGTTAGAAGGAACGTAGTCTTCCAAGGGCTCCATACCCCATTCCTCTAAAAAGTACAAGATAGGCTCAGAAGTGGTACCAACCGAGATACAAGTCATCAACGACAAGTTCTTGACCAAACCACAGGCCTGACCCTCGGGGGTTTCGGCGGGACACACGAGACCCCAGTGGGTATTATGCAACTGTCTGGGCTTGGCGATTTTTCCGTCACGCCCAATGGGGGTATTTGTTCTTCTCAAGTGGGACAATGTGGATGAGTATGTGTATCTGTTCAACACTTGCGAGACACCAGCACGGGCACTCATGGCCTTCTTCTGCTCACCCCAGTTACCTGTCGCAAGCGAATACCGCAAACCGTCAGTGACGGTCTGAGACTTGACAGCCAAGGTAAGATTGAACTCCTTGTCGTTCTCCACACATCTCTGCATGTAGTTGTAGATGTCTCTTGTTAACTTCTTGAAAAGAATACGGAACAAACCGGCCAACAAAGGTCCGGCCAAATCCAAACGTTTCTTTCCAAAGTGATCTCTGTCATCGGGTTCTTTTCTCTCCAAGGCACACAACAACAAACGGTTGACCATGTATCCGAGGAAGAATGCCTTTCTAGTCTCGAAGCCAGCTTCTTGCGTGATATTTGGCAACAACTCCTTCTGCAAGATATCCTTAGCATATTGGATACGCTTTTCTCTTCTGATACCGAGGACACCTCTTCTGCCGATGAAATCAAGAGCAACTTCGCGCTCCTGGATCACGAATCCCTCCTCCACGCAGGGCTTCAACATCTCCAACATCTGCCAGTCATTGGCGTCATAACAAATGTGTTCCAAGATATCACCATCAGGAACGACGCCAAGCGCTCTGAACACGATAACAATGGGAATATCCTCCTTAATGTATGGCAACGTAGCTTTGATAGTTCTGCTTCCCTTGTCGTCTCTTCCGTACAACTTGATCTGCATGGAAGAAACAAGACGAGAACCTTTCTCCAAAGCAGACCTAATCTCGGCAACGTGGGAAATAGGCGACGGCGCAGCCTTTTTGAAAACCTGTACAATGTTGGCGGCACTTCTTTCCTGGGCAATCAAAACCTTCTCCGAACCGTTGATGACGAAGTATCCACCCATATCGTAGGGGCACTCCTTCAACTCGTAGAACTCATGCTCTCCCAAGTCTCTCAACATACAGAACTTAGAACGCAACATAATAGGCACTTTTCCCAAAAACACCTTGGTCTGCGCGTCCTCGTTATCGATGCGTTCTTCCACCCACTCCAACTCATTGCCCTGGCGCACACGATCGTCCGAGGAAAACTTCTTTTTGGTCATATCAACATAAAGAGGAGACGAATACGTCAAGTTTCTCAAACGTGCTTCCTGTGGAAACATAGGGTGCGTTGTTCCGTCACCTTCCGTTTGCGTGGGCTTGGAGATATAGATCTTACCAAACGAAATCTCAAACCGCTTGTTTTCGTACTGGTCCTCAGAAGTGTGTTGTGCTGGCTGGTCTAAAATCAAGTGGGAATCTTCCCACACAAGTTCCTGAATCGTAGATTCAATGAACTCGTCGAACGAGTCGAGCTGCTGAGACACAAGACCTTTCTCCTGGAAAAACGCCGAGATCACCGTCCAGCAATCCTCCGGGGTAATAGCACCCTGGTCGCCGTCATCGTACATGTACGGATCGTCAACTGGCTGATCGAGCGACATTGGATTTCACAGCTGGGTGGCGAGTGGTTTTTTTTACCACTATAGTGTTGGTGCGACTTGAAAATACCGTCCTGGATTTTCGGGCTGCGCACGCCGAAAAATTTCGCGACTACATAGAATCTCACAATTTCAGTTTCTGGAGGTGTCTCGTTTGGGTTCAATATCAAAAACCTTCTGTCATGGAGAACTTGGTTGCCCGCTTGGGCAGAATGCAAGTCAGAACTCTCCACTACAAGCTGAGTCCCAAAAACTACCCCAAGGTGAATATCCTGGACGTTGTGCTTGAAAAGCCCAGGTATGGTTTCCGCAGAGATAGAGCTCCCCTTCTTCAGCAAACGGTCACTGACACTCTATTTCCAGCAACTGAGATTAAGAAGTTGTATGAGGAGGCCGGAAAACCCGTACCCATCAAGTTCAGAGCCAACAGCGACGAAATCGCCCGGAGAAACTATCGAAACTTCAAGGACGAGATTGCATTCGGCAAGCCACATTTCAGAGTGGGTGAGAAACAGGTTTATTTGCCCAAGGCCAGAGTCTGCTTGTTGAGACCCAACGCTAAACACACACCATACCAAGCCAAATTTCTTGTTCCTCGAAATTTCAACAAAATGGACTTGAGAGACTACTTGTGGAATGTGTACGGCTTGCGTGCCTTGAACGTCACGGTGCAGTTGTTGCCAGCGAAATTTACCAGATCCATGGATGACCTTGCCAGATACAGAGTATCCCAGTATAAGAAGATGACCATTGACATGGAGGAGCCATTCATCTGGCCCGAGTTGCCCGCAGACATCGAGCAGAAAAACTTGGAGTTCAAGACTGAGCAGGGTATTCTCACCGAGCGGTTGTTCGCTGAAGGTTCGAACGTCAACAAACCTAATGATGCCATGGGCGGGTTGTACAACAAACCAGACTTGCCCAACGTGTTCGTCAGCGCCAAGGTGAAAAATACTTTACTGAAGAACGTTCAGGCCCTCGTGGACGCCGAGGAACTGCAGAGGAACAGAGAAGTCGTGCGGAAGATGTTGAACTTGTGATGTGTACATAGAATAGAACAAAGTCGGAAGAAATACGGAAGTAAAGAAGTAAAAGAAAAATCCCAGCATAGTAGAAAGCCATATAATATCCAATCACCAAATCCTCCACGTCGACTTCTTCTGTTCCTCTGCAATAACGGGCTTTGCTTCCGGAGCTGCCACCACGTCGTAGTCATCAAGATCATTTATCTCCTTCGCAGATGCAGAGGCAGCCGAGTCTGGGGCGGTGCTACCTGAGAACCACTTGCTCGAAATTCCGCCAAACCCAGCCAGCTCTACTGCTTGCTCAGCACCACTGGCACTTACTAAGTTGCCCGCAAACTCACTGACATACCAGATCAACTGGAAGCCGTACGCAGACCATCTCTCAATGTCGATTGTGAAGGGAAGCTTGTACTTACCCTCAAACAATGGCTTCACGTAAGCGTAGAACAAGAACCCACATCCAGATGCTGAGAACTGCGCCCACGACAGCTTAAGTTGAGTCACGCTTTGTGGGGTGCTCTTTGGGCCAATGCTGCGTACACTATTTTTGACAATGGGGGAAACTAGCCAAACTGAGAAACCAAACTTAAGCACGGGGGCAAAGGGGAGGTAATCGAACCACACCAACTTTTCTACACTCAAAACGACCCCGTTGACAATCCAGAAGATCACCCACATTTGTAAAGTGGCGATATGTTGGTTCAAGGAGTCCTCCTCTAGGGCGGCTTCGTTTGTGGTTGCTCTCCTGAAGATAGTTCCCAATGGAATACTCACATCTCCAACTTTAACTGTAGTGGCAGCGTTTTGAGCTGCAATTCGAGAATAGCTATCATACGCCTTGTAAGTGGCAAATATGGGATACAATACATTGACCAACCATCTGCGCTGAGTTAGAATGGTCCAGAAGGCAATTTGAACAAGCTCATAAGTGAAATAACCAACTTCTGGAAATGTCACGCTTTGTCTCTTATCGTTACGTACACTAGCAAATTGAAGGTCCCTAGCATTGTGGGATTGATAACGAGATTGTGGAGGAGGGGCGCGAATAGATAATGACAGGTCGTGCGCGGCCTAGATTCCTGGTTTTGGGCCATGAAACACTGGCCAATGCGTGAGCCATTTTTGCCGCCAGCATGCACCTCGAGTTGCCACATTTCTTAAAGGGCCCGGATCCTACCCAATTGCCCACAATAGGGCACGTGACCCCTCTCCGCCATCCGGTAGTATGCAGGACACGAGCGGTTTTCGCCCTCGCTGCTTATATAGGTCCGAACTGCGGCGTTCGCTACATCCAGAAAATCCGTCCGCGATGTCCCACCAGTACCAGTTTAACGTGAAAATGTCCTGCTCAGGCTGCTCTAATGCGGTGCTGAAAGCTCTTGGCAGATTGGACGGTGTCGTGGACTCCAAGGTCGACTTGGAATCACAGACCGTCGAAGTCAAGACCATCCCTAGTGTGGATTACGACACCGTGTCAGGAGCAATTGCCAAAACTGGTAAGCAAATCATTAGCGGTAAGACCATTGCTTAATCTTAGAGCAGTTGCTCATCGAAGTTGCGAATCTCCTTGATTTCACTCACACAGCGGCTCCGTTTATCGCTTTCAATAAATAGACTTTTGATCACTTTGATCAACTCCGTGGTGTCGTAGTCGTAGAGTTCGCCTCGGTAGAAGAACTCCATGATCTCATCCAAGTGGTTGGTGAGAAGAATCTTGGTCTGTTGCATCTTGGCCGTGGTAGGCAATGACGTCATTTTCTTCCCAAATTTAGAGAGGATTCTGATCTCCACGGGCTCAAGCAAATCTAAAAGGTGGCCGTATTTTTCGGACTGCTGCTCAGATATGCTGTGTGAGTTGATGACAAATTCAAGTATGAGGTTATTGACAAAGTTGAGAATCTCCACCACCAACGCCTCCAAGAGTTTGGGGTTCGTCTCACGGTGTCCTGGACCACATAAGGCAGATATTTTCCTGTCTAATTCGTTTGCAGTAGCTTCAGCTACCTCCCATACTGAGATGGAATCGCTCTCGGCGAAGAATGAATCCACAGAAAGTGTAATGTCCTGAAAGAATTCCTGCTTGAACTGCCGCAACTCATTCTCAGCAATCTGGCCCAAGTGGTGCTCGTCAATAATTCTCAAATCGTTAAAAACAAGGAACAGGCTTGAAATTGGTGGATACTCAAGTACTGCCAAGGCACCAATAGCCTCAAGAATATCTGAGGCATCAGCTCCGTCGGATTCTTGTTGAAAACCGTAAAGGATATCTTTGAGTTTGTCCAGGATGGCACTCACGGCGATGACGTTTTGTATGGGCTCGGGCTTTGAAATCACCTCAACTGGTTTGGGAGCTTTGGCTGGTGCCTCTACTTTCCTCACCTTTCTTCGAAGGGTGTGCTTTGGAGTTGAAGCCGGTGGGTCATCCCAGTCTTCGTCCCAATCATCCCAGTTTTCTTCCTGCTTGATGGTCTTTATCTTCTTCTTCGATGCAAACGGCGAGTCGCTTTCTTCAAAGTCAGATTCCCAATTTTCTTCCCAGCCGTGATCCTCTTGATCATTTTCCCCTTCCGACTCCAGGGGTTGTTCCACTGGCTCGGGCTCCTTGGGTGGAGTCGCTGGCTCTTCGATCTCTACGATTTCTCTGAATTGCTGAAGATCGGATGCGAGTGTCTCATCGCTGAATAATTGCCGTACCCGGTCAATGCTTTTATCGACCATGTAATTTGTCAAAAGCGACTGCAAATTCTCATCGATATGCTCGACCGAACTCAATGTGTTACGAATTGGAACAGTCCATCCACTGGACGCAAAGTACTGGATGGTACGTTTGAGTTCGTCGGTCAAAACCTCCCTATTGTCCAAAAGAACAACAGCGTTCTCAGAAATCACATGCACTATGAAGTTAGAGACTTTGGTGGCGTAAAATCCCCTGAAGCGGTCAAAGCCTGCGTTGACAAATGTGACTAGATCTCTCACGGACTCGAAGAATGTCGGTGACAAGTACGACGAGCCGGGATCAGCGGGAGTAAATGAAAGGCGATGATTCTCCAGATCCTCGCTATAGACAAGGTAGCTGCTCTTGGAAAGGAACTTGTCGACTATTCTTGCATCCCAAGTAGCCCTTATCGCGTCAATGCGATCCAGAATGTCTCGGGAATGAGAGTGCGACTCAAAGTCAGAAACCAAGGATGAAAAGTCTTCAGTTGATAAGAACTCGGATTTGCGAATGTAAAACTCTTCTCCTCTTGTCTCAGGAACCATCTCAGAGAGGATCTGGTTAAGAATATGAGCGTAGTCCTGGATAAGGCCATCATATGTTTCTCGAAGAGAAGTTCCAAGTGCTATATCCGCAAACTCGTCAATTTTCTTGCTAAGACTCTCGATATTGTGCCACGTACTCTGAAGTTGGCTCTTCTTCAGCTGAAACGGCGACTCCTTGTGAACGGAAAGAGAGTATTCAATGTCCGAAACAAGCGAGTTCACGATGAACAAAGACTCAAGTTTCGATTCGGCATCCTCAATTTGTGCTAGCCTCGAATTAAGCTGGAAGGAGTCCAATGACCGGAGTTCCTTCGATTCAGATTTGGGAAGCACAGGACGCACGAGCGCAGGGTCGTTGAGAATGGTGTCCACTGTCACTCTGCTTAATATCTCGTCTAGATCCTGCTCAATGGAGGCGAGCTCATTTTGCGTGTTCTGAAGCTGTAGAGCAATCGACATGAACAACTGCTGAATCACTGCGATCGTTTGCGATGATGCAGTACTCACGCCAATATCAGCGATACAAATTAAGACATAAATTTATTATACACGTAATTATATAAGGTCGTCGGTGATGTCGTCATCGACGTACTCGTCGTCTTTGTTCATTCTGTAGATCGTCATACCCATAGAAGCAAAGTTCAACAAGTTCATGAACCAGTCAGGAACAGGGAACGCATAAAGCTCAATGACATTGAAAGACAAATCAAGGAAGTTACCAACAAGCTCAATGATGAGCATCATCTTGTCAAACTTCAAGTCTCTCAACACCTTCTCGTACTTGCGGAAGATGTTGCCCTCGTTGTTCTCTCTGTCATCAAGAAGTTTGGAATTGGCGGTGGTGCTAATAATTTCCAACTCTCTTTTAACCTTTTTCTCCTTTCGAATGACATTCAACAACTGTGAAATGGTTTTCCGCACCAAGAATACAAGAATGAACGCCCACAACCGGTTGGTATGCTGCAACATCCCCGCCAACTTCTTCGGGAACATAGGCAATTTTGAAAACAAGTGAAGCGAGTCCAACATATTGGCGACCGATTCAAGTAAAGCCACAAGAAATGCTTCGAGTTTTTTGAGGGTTAACTTCCCGTTACGTTTCCTGGTTCGAGGAAACGGACGCTTCCGTGGTTTTTGAGGATGGACGACTTTGAAGTCGTAAAAAAGTGGCGGGTAGAGAGGCGCCGGTAATCGAGGCGTCACAGAAAGGCTCTTTTTTTCTAGGACTTCCCTTTGTTTCTTGAGTTTCACAAGGGCTTCGTATTTGGCGGCTGAAATCGACAGATTACCTTTCTGGTACTCTTTCTCGATGAGCAGAATTAAGTTATCCACAACTCCGGCTCGGTCTTCGTATAACCTGAGCGATGAGGTGGCCTGGCGTTCTGTGATTACTGAACTAATGGCCATGTCTTGCTAGGATCGAGCGTGTCTCACTATATGCCGCACATCCTCGGCATGATTCCCCTCCAAATAGGCAAGAGTAGAAAACAGGAAATTAATTCTCTCTTTTGGAATTGTACTTGATTTCATCGAAAAATCAGTCGTTTGCCAAAATCAAATGAGCAAGCGCCCGCAGCAATTTCCAGAACCGGAGATCTTGCGGTGCATAGTTCACCTCCGAAATCATCTTTTGCGGAATTTTGCGGGCAGAGAGAATTCGGAGTTTTTCGTCAAAGTGCACCGCTTCTTTTCCTATGAGGAGCTCGTACTTGTGGTCTCCTAAAACTTGAAATTCGAGACTTTTGGGCACGAACTTCTCAAGCGAGCTGTTGAGTTCTCGCAACCACTGCGCATGAACCTGATCTGGCTCCTTCTGACTCAGCGGCTGCTCGCCCAATCTTTTAATTTCAGTTTCAAGTCGTTTAATTTGCTCCGATAGCGCAGATATGGTCCTGTCTGCAGCAGAACTCCCTTCTGTCGCCTGCTTGATCTCGTGTTCTAGTTGCTGAGCAGCTACGGAATGTTGCTGAACGGCATTAAAGCCGATTTCTAGCGTCTCTTCAATGCCTAGATTTTCTGAGTCTAGGAGCTCAGAAATGGCGAAAAGCTCACGGTGATTATCGTTTTCTGGGTCTTGGAGTAGCTGGTCGATCTCGCGCTGCAGAGCCTGGACTTCATCTAGCAATTGCGACGCGAGTTCATTCTGCGATTCTAGAATTCTTCTCAGTGATATCGTTTTTTCGGCTAGTAGTTCGTTGGCAGTGCGAAGTTCGCCAGCCTGGGCCTCAACACTATCAAGCTGGGCCTTTGAACTCAGATTCTCTTGGGCCAACTCGTCTATGTGGGCTTGTGAAATCTGGGACCCGCTATCGACAAATAGTAGGCGTAGGAACTTGTCACGTGCCTCCTGCTCTAGGTACTGGAACTTGAGTTTGGTGTGGAGTTCCTTGTAGTGCGCAATGTCGTCTTTGATGGCGGTAGGGTCCCTCTGACTAGAAGCGTCTTCTCCAGGGGTTTCAAACTGGCTCCTTGCGGCGGCAATGGGATCAGTATTTTCCGCACTCATGTCGTGCAAGTTACGTGAAGTTTGGTGTTGTGGTAGAGAAAGCCGCGTGTACTGCACACAGAATGTCTATTGATGGGGTGGAATGGGAATATAAATTTCTCTGTTTTAGGCGCCAACGTTCCGGAGCTTGTCGAGCTGCTCAGTGAGCAAATCAGGTACCTCAACACTTTCGTGCTCTTCGGCATTTTTGAGCGACTTGATCTTCTCCTTCTGCTCGGCAGCAGACTTCTCGCTGGGGGTCATGATGAAGTCGTTGAAGTTGATCTTGGACGAAACGCGGGATGCCGACTCGTCCTCGGCACCCTCGTTCCACTCGGCCAACTCTTTCTCGTGCTCTCTTTCTATAGCAAACTTCACCGCCTCCAAAACATTGGCACACTGGTACTTGGGCTTGTACTTGGGGACAGTGCCCTCCTTGTAAACACCAGTCTCTACGAGAATGGAGAACCACGAACCATCGTGTGAGTTGGCGAAACGAATGTCCGACTCCGGCGTGTCACCCACAAAGTACACTGTGGAGGCTGGAGGCATCTGCAATGTGATCTTGTCCTGAATCGACAACTCGCCCAACTTGGAGATGGCCTTGTCTTCCTCCTGCTCGCCGTCTTCACCGTCCTCATCGTCGTAGATTCCTGAGTCCAACTTCGCCTGGTTGATGAACTCCTCGCCGTCTTCGCCAACAAGAATGTCGGCATCTCTGGCATTGGGGTCGTTCACTGGCAACTTCTTCAAATGCTCGTCCAACATGCCTTTTCTCCACTTGCTCAAGACCTTGTTGGCGAACTTGAAGGTGCCTTTCTGCGGCTTACCGAAACGGTGCACCTTCAATTCCTTGCCAGTGTGCTCTCTGAACAACGCAGCGATGGAGACTTGAAGAGCACCCATTCCATATCTGTTCAACTTGTAGTTGGTGGCCCAAATGAAATCGGAGTGGGCAAAGTAGATTTCTGGACCTTCGTCGTACGTCGTGGACTCGGTGCCCATGACACCGTGCTTAGACAAGAGCAACTCCAAGATGATCTGCTGGTCAGCAGCCCAGTTTCTGGAGTCGGCAAACACCAAGATGGCGTCTATGCTGATTTTGGAGAAATCCGTGTCCTTTCTGCAGTGAACCTGCTCCTCCTCGGTCAAGTCGTGGTATGGCGAAACCGCGGGGTTCCACTTCAAGATGTCCAAAGGAGTGTGAACGTTTTTGAAGCCGTACGACTCTGCAACATTTCTGCACACATTTCCGACACCTCCGACGACCAATACGTTCTTGTAAAGAGGCACCAAGTCTCTCATGGGAGTGTGGCCCTGGATAATCTGGTCTACGCGGATCTCGGTCTCCAAGCGCCTGGACAAATCTTCTGCTCTGACGGACTCGGGTTTTCCTCCTCCGTTGGTGACGTAAATGGATGGCACCTTGATGTTGTACTTATTTTCACCGTTCAACAATCTGATCGCTTCAATGGACTGAGGGATGGTGTCGGGGCCCCTCAAGATAACACCATCGATGTCAAAGCAGAACGCGTACGACGCCACACGAGGGTGGTCAATGACGGATTTCTTTTTTCTTCTGATGATTGATGAGTTTCTTGACAATTTGGCCAAAGAGTCCACCTTCTTCAAGTTGGCATTACTGCCCTGCTTGGAGATATTGGTGGAAGACGACAACTTGGTCAAGCCGTTCTGCCACTGATTCAAGTCTGAAAGCGACAACGACGAAACTCTGTGTTTCCGCATCGAGGGGGTCAAGTCGTCGATGCCATCGTTATTGAGATAAGACTGGAAAGCCGGCGATTCGGTGACGGCAGAGTCTTTTGGCGAGCTGGACATTGGGTGAGTTTGTATGCACGGATTGTGGGGGCGTTGGAGGCAGGGGTTTGTTTATAAGGTGGTGGTGCGCTGCCTGCTGTTTTCACGTTGTGAATATCAAAATTACCCAGAAATACGGGTAGGCACCAATGCTTTATATAGGAGTGGCGCACACGGAGGGCTACATTATGCAAGTGCGGGGCCGGGCACCAAACCAGCTAGCAATATGAGACATTTCTAGCGCGGGGGATGTGAGCAGACAATGAGGGGCACGGCGCAAGGGGTGCGGGCGAGCGGCGCAGCTTTCTCTTGTTTTCGCAGTGTTGCCTTTTCTCCCGCTAAATCGACAACTCCAATTCTCGCCGGCCTCTTGCAAGACGCTGTGTTCCAGAGTAAGCACCTGTGTGCAGGCCAAAGTAGCAATCTTAGCGCTCCCTGCTATATTGGGCTGCGATATATTGAGACATCGATGCGCAAACGTTGCGAACTCCGGGCCAAAGCGGCATTTTTTGGCGGCCGTGCGCCACTATTATAGCTTTTTTCTCATTAACCGCGACGCTCTGTGTGGCCCCGTGTGAGGATTTTACGTCTTTTCACTTAAGCGTCCGATCAGATCGGACAATGTCTCTATGCAGTCCGCTGCGTCGGAGATGCCAGGGCCGGCGCTGGCAGCGTAACGCGGAGTCGGCAATCCTGCTGCTGCGTCCGGCTTGCGCCGCAGAGATCCCATGCCAAATTTCCGCGGCGCCGGGCCCTGTGTCCGCTCGTTGGCCCACGGGCTCAGCGCCATGACGTAATGTGGTGTACGGGTGTGCGGCCACCCCGACACCCGTGCCTCCCCCATCAACCCGCCCGAAACACACCCGTACCTCCCCAGATCAAGCCCACCGCCATGGACGCCCCCAGCATCGACAAGTTGGAGGCGCAGCTCATTGACGGCCCGGACGCGTTAACTCCGGAGCAGCTTAAGGAAACGTCGCTAGACGAGACGTTCCAACAGAAGTTGAACGAGCGTGCCAGCCAGCTCTTTGGTGAAACATGGGACAAAGACAGTGGAGCCACTGCTGCTGCTCGCTTTCTCGTCACGCGCAACGTCCTCGAGTATCAGCATTCGGAGATTGGCGACTTGAGCGAGATTTTGGCGCTGTGGTTCACGCAGTCCGACTTCGACATTCTCGATCGACTGCGCTTGATCCACAGTGACGGCTCGTGGAATTCACTTCGCGGTGATGTTGATTGTGGAGTGCTCATTTCGGGCCTCGACTCGGCCGTCTACTTCTGTATGGGTTCCTTTGCCGACCATGCGCCGGCCGAGCAGATCCAGAACATCCAGGCCAACTGTGACAAGTTCATCACGGCCGGCATCCACGAGCACGTGGTGACGTTGCTGATACATATGATGGAAACGTTCTCCAAGTCGGCGTCGCCAGTGTGGGTAGGCAACTTCTTCAAACTCCTAACGGTGCTCTACTTTCTTGCTAACTCCACAGTGGAGACATTGAGCAAAGATGACAAGGCGCCTCGGTCGCAAAATCCTTTGGTTTCGTGTATTGACTCTTCGGGCCTTCTCGGTGCGATCCTTTGCTTCCTTGAGAAGACCGAGCTTTGGGCCACACCCCAGACCCGATCTCGCAACTTGCTTATGCTCGTGTGGCGTTTGCTTCTTTTGCAATTTGGAGATGATGATAGTCTCAAAAAGGTGGATCTGTACTTGTGCCGCCAATTGCAAACACGGCCCAAGCCCACCGGCCTCACATGCCTGGTGGTCGACTTCATCACCCACAAGGAAAACTTGCAGGACAAGTACCCGCTCCTTGCCGAAACAAGAACCCAGCACATGCGGGAGAACTATATGGCGCTCGCCACACATCTGCGATCACTTCTGAATCTTCTCGAAGCTCCGTCAACGAACAAGGCACACAAGATGATGAACAACCTCCCGATCCAGACGATTCACATCGCCACACCGGCTCCATCTCCGCCTCTCACACCGTCAGATTTCATGTCTGGAGGCGAGAAAATCCGTAAACTGTACCACGTAAACCAAGCCGTGCCTCACATCCATCCAGTGTGTGACGACCGCCAGGTACCCCGCGCCATCGAGGAAGCAGACCATCTTCTAGAAGATGCTTCATACGAGAGCTACTCCTTTCACCGTTTGTGGCAAGAACGCGAGCACTTTATGGCACAAGAGCGGGGTGTCCATGATCAGTATGTCCAGAACGAAGTGGACTACGAAGTCGAGATCTCGGCTGCTTCCTCAGAAGAGGCATGCACGCTCAAGAGACTCGAAAACTTCTATGCATCTGCTGTAGCGCATCTCAAGGCGTTTGTAAGACTCAATGTCTCCGTGATGACCAGCAACAAGCAAACACTAAGGCTTCTGAACATCGAGAGGGAACTCGGTCCTGCCTCGTTTTCTACCAGGTTCGGGACCACCACAGATGATCTGGTCAGACGAATGTTGCTTTACCAGCTCGAAATCGTGCGTGTCAAAGAAATTTCACTCCAGGCTGCCTCCAGTATCTTGGCGCTTCTCTTGCAGTGGTTCAAGGTGAGCCATGTTCTCAAGATGCACTTTCTCAGCTCGCTTTTATTCGACCACCAGTTCTTGACCGAGTTTGTCGACTTCTTGAGCTGCAGCCTCAATAACCCTGACCTTCAGAGCGGGGCCGACGACAACAAGGTCAAGTTCTCGGCGTACGATGTGCTTGCGTGTCAGAACAAGCTCATGAATCCACAAATCTACATTCCCGAGTTCGACTACTTCAACTGGTGCCACGATACCTTCCCATCTTTCCAATCCGCCGAACTCATCAACCGGCATCCTTTCAGCATGTTTCCTTCCAGCGTGGGCGAGAATAACGAAACTGTACTTCATATCAATCAGTTCAACCACAGATTCTGCCACATTCTTGTCAATCTCTTCCACGTCGTCAATAAAGTGCTCGTGAGGAATGTATCACAACGCATATTCACCTTCAATGACGCCAAGCCCACGGATCTCTTGAAATTGGTTTTGACTAACTACGAGAATGATTGCCTCAAAATCCCAATCCTCAAGATTTTCAAAAAACTCACTCCTTACCAGGGCCGCAAATGGCGAGCGCTCAACATGGACGTCATTTCACTAATATACCTCAATCTCCGGCTCTCCTTGAACGACAACTGGATCAGCGGGAAAGATATTGAAAGCGATTTCAACAATTCCCTAGATCAGGAGGTTGCTCTAAGGCTGCTTCTCCAGTTCTACCATATGAGACGGTACCCGGAGCAGATGGCCTGTCTCGGCTACGAGATCATGGCATCTACCGACCCCATGTACAGCCTCAACGATCTCTGGAACGAATGAGGTAGAATTACCGAGCAGACTTTTTTTTTCTCCGGTTCTTCCCACCCCACTGGTTGCCAGGTGTCGTGCGCATGGCCAAAAAAATTTACCTTTGCTCGCACTGACATTTGGATCTAACATCAATCAAGGCAAAATGGTGAAATTGACCCAGGTTGATGACGAGAGCGCCGCCACTTTCAACAAGACTCCAGCTGCTGCATCTTACTCCGACTCTGATTCTGATTCTGAATCCGACTTTGAAGACGACTTTGACATCGACAACGAGACCTTCTATGACAGAGTTGTCGCCTTGAAGGACATTGTTCCTCCCAGTCAGAGAACCCAAATTACCGATGCTTTCAGCACCGTGCAGTCGATTTCCAACACTCTCATCAAAAAGTCTGGCACCTTGTTGTGGACCTTGACCTCATCTGCGTTGCTCTTGGGTGTTCCATTGTCCTTGGCCATTTTGGCCGAGACTCAGTTGCAAGAGATGGAGAAGGAGATGTCGCTCCAAAAGTCCGCACAGGAGGTGTTGGTTCCGGGGTCTGATGACAAGATTGCTGCCTAATTCTAGTTGCCGACTTACTGAGGCATGATTACTAGCATGTACATATGTGTTGAATCACGAAATTACAAATTATCGATGACAAAGAGAAACTTCTTCTTTTCTGTTCTAATTCTAGACTCTAAAGGTCTAGCCTCAACGACTATAGATTGTTGTCTGTTGGTGTTTACAACTTCTTATGCTTGATTGACAAAGCGTAGATATCGAGATAAGTAGTAATCTCGAGAATGATGTCAGCAACAAAGACAAAGTGAATTCCGCCCGTCATTCCAACGCCAACCCACATGAGTGCGCTCACCACCGTGCTTCTCTCATACTTGTAAATCTCAATGAGGATTTTGGCAATGATGAGTTGGAACAAAGGCAAGAGCATAGGTGGCTGGAAGTAGGGAAAGTCCTGAATGGTCAAGTGGGCCAAAATAATTCTTCCCACGGAAAAGGCAATGGTGAGGCCAATGTTCAAGACTAAAGCGAATCCATAATCTGTCACGATCTCGGGATAGAAAGCCACGAGAAGAAGAATGGCGGCGTAGTAAGCAAAAAAAGGAACCAATCCGAAGAAAGCCAAGTCGGTGTTCTTGGACGTTTTGGCCTTCAGCAACTTCACATCCAGCTGGTAGTGTTTGGCAACGTTTCTCATTGCAGAGAGCGTATTGAAGTAGAGCTGGCCCAAGCCACCAACCACATACACAGTCTGAGTAGAAATGCTCACGGTTCCCATGTTGATCGAAGTCAAGTCCAAGTCAAAGAGGTGAGTGTTCCAGATGGAGGGCCCAACGATTCCAGTGACAATGTAAAAAGCACAGATAATCAAAATACCCTCGACTGGACCGCTGAATTGCGACAAATACAACGTATGCGTATGGTATTCTTCCCAAGTTGAGGCGTAGAAGTTGCACACCGAGGCAAGCTGAGCAATCATAAGCAACCAGCTGTAACCCAACTGGAAAACCGACGCAAACACCAAACTGGCCAATGTTGTATTCAAGGCATCAATGCAGTGATCAAACAATTCACCCAATGGCCCGCTCTGGCCGGTTCTGCGAGCATGTGCACCATCACATCCATCAAATGTTTGGTACATGAACAAACCAAATGCATAGAAAAAGTAGCACCATCTGGGCGACGGTGTGTTCAAATAAGGGTCGTAGTAGAAGACACAGGCAAGGTTAGCAAGCACGAATCCCAACCCCAGAAGCGTAATCAAATTCGGAGCCATCGACTCTGGAAACACCAACACGAACAGACTCCACCATCTTTTGAGAATCACCTTTGAGATATAGGAGTGATCTTCAGAGGAGTATTTGTACTGCCTCAAGTTCACCAATTTGTCGTGAGGAATGAAAAGACCCATCTTGATATGTGGTTGGAAAGCGCAACCAAATGAGTAGCCCCACGTGATTCTGGTGAAGAGGGTGGAGAATGATCTATGCAATTGGTGATTGAGGACAGCTTTGTTTTGTTTTAGAGAGGCATTGTAATGTTGTCTCGCGGTCAATAATTGTTGCTCATAATTATATCAGACGTTTACAGTTTTCGACGTAGTTGATTTTTCCTAGAATTGCCGGTTCGATGTCAATTCAGGTCCGTGCCAAATCAGGAAAGCATGGCAATGAGAAGCGAAATACGAAAACTGAGAAAAACTCCGAGTCCAATACAAGAGATTGTGGAATGAAATGGTGAACCAGGCGACAAATCTAAAATCTAAAATTATTTTGTTTCAATGGTTGGGGCAGCTTTTTTGACGTCGCGCTGATCTCTCATATCTGCACATCTGCATATTTCAACACCCGTCATAGGGAATCCCACTTTTCCCCCTCCACCGGCAAATTCGGCCATCTAATCCCATTTCAGCATGAATTACATAGACCAGGTGATTAATTTGAAGGTCAGAGTCACCAACTTGCTAGATCAGAACGTCACTGGCTCCATCTATGCATTCTCCCCAGCCCAGAAAGTGCTTGTTCTCAAAACGGCACAAAAGGGCGCAGCATCTGAAACATTTCGTGTCATCAATACGAAGTTCGTGAAATCCATTCATGTCTTCACCCCTCAGAAGCGGTTCAAGGATGACTTCAGGCCGACGAAGGTAGATGTTAGCGAACTTGAGCATCGCATCAACTCCAGCATAAAGGCGGTTTCAGAGACAAAGGCCGAAGGCAAGAGCATTGAAAATGATAAGAGAAAGCCCAAGAGCCCTGAGCCTGCAGGCGAAACGAAAGCTCCCCACCATGGAGAATCGAAAACCTCACACTCCGAAACAAAGGCTCCCGTTAAGGGAACTGGAGCCAACGGGGCCAAGAATGCCAACACCAATTGGCAAGGACAAGCCATTTTCAAGAAACTAGCTGCGTATTTCGGGCCAGCCAACGTGGCTCGCCATGGCCACGATTCCATTCTTCTCTTCGGATCAGTGCTCTTGACGAGACCCTATGCACTCAACAAGGTGGCCAGTTTTCGTGGAACTGCATCCAAGGCCGTCATAGACGATGTTAAGAAGGGGTTGCGGCAGATTTGGCTCCAGGAGGGCACTCCTAAAAAGGGAGGCTGAATCTATTTTCGCCTGGCGTGGAACACCCAGTTGATCTCGATGCGGTCGAACAACTTGGCGAACTTGGAGCATTTGAGGCCGCGAAAGCCATCAAACTGTTCCCACTCGAGAACCATGCGTCCTGGCTGTATCCCGGAGAGTGCCAGGTGCTGGCGGTTGTTGTGGCCGGGTGTTTCGAAGTAAAGATTCATCCACGCAAACGTCACACAGATGTGGCGCTCGAAGGAAATGCGCAAGTCTGTGTTGGAAGCTGAGATTGGGATACCCACGAGGATTTCGGTGTACTTGGAGCTCAGTCCGACACTGGGGAGTTTGACAGAATGGCGAAAGATCTCGCGCGGGACAACGCCGCCGTTGGTGCTGGCGTATGTACTGAGCTTGAGCTTTGTGGCGAGAAGAATGGGTGTCGGATTGACCACGGTGACTTTTGTAATGCATGAGGCATGGGGATCAAAAGCCGCCCGCTTACTGTCCTGAAAGTACTTGTAGTCTCGTAGCGCCTTGTCGGGGAGGCTTAGGTATTCCTTCCAGTAGGACAAGTAGCGTACCTGAGATCTTATTGAGACCCCTGGTCCAAAATGATCTCTCATTCTTTTGCGAGTGAATATTCGCATTGCTTCTACTTCATCCATGACGATTCCGCGACGCTTGGCCTCGAACATGAGGTAAGCACAGCAAATAGTACCTGACCGACCTTTTCCTTCCTTGCAGTGAATGAGTGCCAAGTTATCTGGTGATTCTTCAAGAAAGCTGTCAATTTCAGCCACCACTGATCGCATAAGCTCCATCAGTGGAGGCTGGTGATCGGGTATCGGGCGGTAGACCAATTTTGTGCCAAGTGCCTTGGAATTGTATCCGATGCCTTCGCCTCTGAGATTCCAGATGCACCATGAATCTCTGCTAGGAGTAATCTTTTCAAGGTACTCTACCACATTCTCAATGGAGCAGCGGAAGGTGTTGGAAAATGTATCATCGGAAGGTCCTGCTGCTACTAGAACCCTGTTGGTAATACTGGAAATATCAAGCACGCCGTTTGTATCGATGATCGTGTGCTTGGGCGCCAGGGTCATGGCCCTGAAAACGTTAAAGACCGTCATGGGTGCAAAAGTCGCAAAGTCGGGACAATTGAGGACTACAGTAGAAAAAAATTCATTGATCGCATGAAAATCTCGGACAGATCAAGAAAAAGAAAAAAAACACAAGCTTATTGCACTATGATAGACATACATCGGATTTAGAGCACCTTATTTACAAGTCTCTCGCCTAACTTCTCTCCACCATGTACTCGCGAATCTTGGCACCCAACACCTCGTCGGCCTTGATTCTCAACTGCATTTTCGTGGCCTCAGCGAACGACGTCGCCTGGATCTTCTCCTCGATGGTTCTGGCCAACCGCGAGCTCTCCTCGAAGAGACCAATAGCCTCCTCGGGCTTGTCACTCTGCAACTTGACCTGGGCAAGTGTGATGCGAGCGATCTCAGACTTGGGGTCCAACTCACAAGCCTTGGTGAGCAAT
The DNA here is from genome assembly GCA_030583085.1 of Hermanozyma aechmeae. Taxonomy (NCBI): domain Eukaryota; kingdom Fungi; phylum Ascomycota; class Pichiomycetes; order Serinales; family Metschnikowiaceae; genus Hermanozyma; species Hermanozyma aechmeae. Next base: position 86,020 of record JAJMHA010000004.1, on the reverse strand, counting down.
TCCTCGGCCTCAGCAAGACGCACAAGACCCTCTCTAGAGATCAAAGAAGCTTTGTTGATCAAAGGAGTAGCACCCACCGAGAAAGTGGGCAACGCCTCTTGCAAACGGGCGGCAATCTCGTACTGTCTGATGGCGCCATCAATGTCGCCGTGGTCAGCCAAAATCTCACCGTAGTAGTTCAACACCTCGGGCGAGGTGGGGAAACGCTGCTTGGCTTCAAGGAACGCCTTATCGGAGACTTCAAAGTTGCCGATCTTGTACTCGATACAGGCCAACTGGATGTAAGCGTACAAATTCTCAGGGTTGTACTCCTTGGCCTTGGCGAAGTTCTCCTTGGCCTTGGTGAAGTCGGATGTGAGGTAGAACAACTGGCCGAGGTGGTAGTAGACGTCGCCGTTCTCGGGGTCCATTTTCTGAGCCTGCTCGAAGTCAGCAAGAGCTTCGGTGATGGAGGAGTTGTCGGCGTTGATCAATGCTCTGAGCACGTAAGTACGGGCTCTAGGCTTGAGGTTCATAGCCTTTTCAATCAACTTGGCAGCGTTGGCAGGTACGTTTTTCAAGAAGTTTACGGTGGCGGCATACTCCAACGCAATGGTGGCCTTGGCAGCTTCGGGAGATTCCGAGGTCAAGCTGTCCACCTTGTAGGCCTCAACGGCCTGGTTGAACAAGGTGTCGGCGTCAGCGTACTTTTCAGCGGTGTTGGCGTTGATAGCAGCCAAAGCATCATACAAGAACTTGTCGGCTCCGGTGGACTCCAGCGAAATTCCCTCGGGCTCGCTTTCAGGAACGTAGGCGCCGAAGAAGGAGCTCATGGTGGCCGCAGAGGGCAACTCGGGGACTCTAGTTTTGAGGTTCTCCTCGACGATTTTGAGTGACTGTTTCTGCAACACCTTCTCGAGCGCCAGCTCTACGGGCTTGGCGTTGAAACCACCGTAAATGGTCAACGCAGTCAAGTCAAACATGGCATCCGGGTAACGTTCAAGGGCCTCGTACGAGTGTGCTCTGCGCATGATGCACTTGGCGTAGTCTGGCTTGATCTTGATGGCCTCAGTGGCGTCAGCAATCACCTCCTCGTGCTTGTTCAAAGCAGCATAACAGGCCGATCTGTTGGAGTAGAATACGGGGTCGATCTTCACCTGCAACGCGGCGGTGTAGAACTTGATGGCATCCTCGAAGTTCTCGGTCTTGTATTTGTCATTACCTGCGTTCTTCAAGGCGGTAGCCCATTCCTCCTTATCCTTGTCAGTCAAGTCAGCAATGTCCAGTTCCGAGATTTTGGGGAATCCGCTTGAGTCGACTGGATAAATGGTGGCCTTGACCAGTTCAGCTGAGTCGGTTGTGGATTCCTTTTTCAGTTTCTTGGACGACTTTTTCTTCTTTTGGCCAGCGTCGGGTGCTGGCTTGGGAAGTTGCTGGTTCTGTTGATAGTAGTAATAAGTACCGGCGGCGGAGGCACCGGCCAAAACGGCCAAGATGATGGCTGCTCTGTTTCTGACAAAGAAGTTCGTCTCCGACATGGTGGTTGGGCCTGTGATCGATCGCATTTTTCGCCTGGTTTTTTTTCCGACATATATGGAGGAACTTGCCACCAGTAAAAATGGGCCGTGCAGCAGGTAGGAGGGGGAAATAGCGGGCGCAGAGAGGAAAATTAAAGTTATCTGACGGCAAGGATTTCGTTAGTTGCATAGCCGACGCCGCTGGCTTAGCATGAAGGCAGCTTCTACGCCGGAACTGCATACAAGCAAAGCAACATCAAGTTGGCAGGATTGTTTTCAAAAATAATATAAATCGGTATTGTCATGGGGTTCTCAGCAGGAGACGCGCTCGACCAATCGTTGCGCCCTACTTATTCCTCGTAGGCTGGGGGCGCGACGGCGTCCTCGTGTGGACGCTCATTGACAGGTGCAAATGACGACTTGCTATTGGGTCGTGGAGGCTGCGGTGGCCCCGCGTAATCCACATCAGAGACTTGAAGATTTTGCTTCAGTTGGCCGTTCTGTCTGGTTATCCCGCTAAGGACTCGAACATCTTGACACACCAAGTCTACATGTTGCACCCGTGGGTCGTTCGTGACGGGTGCATCCGAGAAGGCGGCGACAACGCTGAGGGAGTAGTTGCGCGATATGTTGCACGTACGGAATGTCGGAGCCAAATTGCGAGGCACCGTACAGTTTTCGTAGTATTTCTTGGGAATCTCGAATTCGTACGATCCCGACGCAGTCGCAGTAGCACCAGAAGTGAATGCCGACTTGAGATCCCTCAGGTCTTTCAAATCTAGAGAAAGATTCTGATACTGATTTGTGCATAGGGGAATAGACTCCCCGTATCGTCCCTGGTGGATTTCCTTGCGCGACCCGTCGGATTCTAGCACCGAGATGGTGGTGATGCTGTTGAGCTCGATCTTCAAACTCTGAAGGTACACTACACCCTTTCCGTTGGAATTCCCGACTTTATCGGCAAAATTAATAGGTGGCACTTCGGTCACCAAAAAAAGCCTGAATGGCGGTGGTCTGCGTGGCATGATAAGGGCTGGATGGTTGAACCGCACCTCAAAGTGAACTGGAAACGATTTGGACGACGTCGAGCGGCGATCAGGTGCAGACGACGAAGATCCAAAAAGCGACGAAAAAAATCCCTTGTTTGTCGGTAGGTCGGGAAGTGTTTCGCTGGGATCATGGTGATTGAACGTCTTCCGGAAAAAGATCTCTCTGTTTCGCTCCACCGACAGCAACGAAAGGGGCCGACCACCTTCGTCCAAGTCAAGCGGCAAAAAGTCGAATGGATCCTGGGCACGGAAATTGGACTTGAGGAACGACAGCCGCTTGCACGTGACCTTGACGAAGTAATCCACCGACGCCTGCTTGTCGGTGACTTTGATACTGGGAGGAAGCTGACCAACAACGTGGTACTGATTCTGTTCCAAATGGTGGTCTCGCGATTGCCGGTTGCGCGAATGGACGTCTGGATTAGAAATTTGCGTGATGTAGTCGTTGGCGGCCGCCATGATCACCAGAGTGTTGAAGTTCCCGTTGTTGATCTTGAGGTCAAATGTCTTGGTATTGAACGATACCTTGTTGCTGATTCCGCTGACTTTAGAGCACTCTGAAGCAAGCGGGATAATGAAACGAAACGGATACTCGTAGTTACCAGGCGGCAACGTGAACTCCTTAGCCTTAGAAACCAGGCGCACATTCTCAGGCGGGAACACCACCAAGGTATCGTAAAGAACCTTGTGCACATCTCGAAGCACCTTTTCTCTCTTTTCTCTCCGGCGATTGCTTTCGCCCACGCGGAGGTGCCTGCGGTCGGGAATAATCAACTCGGTGGTGGATACTCCCTCAAGCTTGACCTGAATGGATGCTAAAGATACCGGAGAAGTGGTGACCAATTTTACCACTCCGGAGATTTCATCGCTATTTGTGAACATTCCGCCCGATAACGAGCGGTCAATGATGACCCTGACGTCGTAGCCCATGGTAAGTTGTGATAGTCAATTTCCACACTTGCGGCCGTATGTCACGTGCAGGTTGGGGCGAAGCACGGTGTTAATGACGATCGGAGACGGAGCTAACGATCGGACTCCTAATGTGAACTACATCAGTAAGCCGTTTCTATGGCTTGATACTTGTATAACCCGCTGGACGACTCAACTCTGACCGGTCTCAAAATGCAAAGATCTATACTTGACCCGACAGACCGTCGCAGCCGGCATCGCCAAACTCAGCCAAGTCAAGACATCACATGAAATTCTCATCTGCTCTAGAAATTCCTCTCATTGCCAATCCCGCTCCTTGGCACAGTGTTCAACGTCACCATTGCTTGCAAGCCTGCATACGGCGACTCCACTGGAAAACCCCCGACTCTCAATGCTCACTGCCATTAGACCACGTTCTCTTCCACGGTCATTCTGCTATTTTCCCAGAAACTTCAACACTAGCTTCAAAATGTCTGCTCCTCAATCCACTCAAATCGAGATCATCCAGGAGGGTGACGGCAAGACTTTCCCTCAGGTTGGTGACACTGTCACCATCCACTACACCGGTGTGTTGGAAAACGGAAAAAAGTTCGACTCTTCCCGTGACAGAGGTAAGCCATTCCAGTGCACTATCGGTGTTGGTCAGGTCATCAAGGGCTGGGACACTGGTATCCCCAAGTTGTCCAAGGGCACTCAGGCCAAATTGACGATTCCAGGTCACGAGGCCTACGGTCCCACTGGATTCCCCGGCTTGATTCCCCCAAACGCCACCTTGGTGTTTGATGTTGAGTTGTTGCAAATTAACTAAGTATCAATTGATGCCTCGAGCAAGCTGCTCCTCCTAATTTACCTGGTTCTCTTCTATTCCCGTCGGCCGAGTTTTCAACACCAACTTTCCGCCTTGGAAGATTGCATTCTCATTGATAGGCAATGGCGGGAGCGTAACTCTGTAGTTCACATCGTAGACTTGGAGCTGAGGGAGTTCCACGTAATTACTAGCGGGGTCTTCGGCAAACGATCCGGTGAAGTTGATTGCGAAGTGGCTGAACGGCAAGACCGAAAACGCATTCAGCCGAAATGGAATGAGATTGGCCTGTTCTTCGAACAGCCATGATGTGTTTCCGAGCTCGTTTGTCCGAAGTTCATAAGTGAACGTCAAAATCCTTGGTGTTGGATTTTCAATGGTATACCGCAAGTGAGCCACATTTCCAGACACTTCTGGCTGGAAAAGGAGACGAGGATCTTGAAGCGCAAGAGAGAGTTCTTTCTCATCTGTCGCTTGAATTGTCACTCTGTCGCTTCCTTTGCGTTTCCACTGAGTTTGAGCGGAAGCTTGAACGACGACGTTGCGATGCGTTAGCCTGTGGCGAAATTTGGTGACAAACGGCTGCACAAAGCTGTTCTCTAACTTGGACGGCTCAAGATACTTGATCTCGATGTCGGGGTTTGTAGATTTCACAAAAATATCGCCGGGATCAACCTCAATCGCTCCAGATGCGATGAGCCCATATTTGTCAATCACCAGCACCTTGGCGTTCCAGTACCGGACTGGCAGAGGAATAGAGACATCCTCCGCAGTGGCTCCATCAGCATTCAATACAAACGGATTGGGCATATGGAGAATTCCATTGTCGCTTGCAGGAACCATTGCAATTTTGGTCTCGTATGCATTGTCCAAAAGTGGTAATTCGTAGGTTTCTAGCTCATAAGTTGATACTGTTCCGGCAGCTTCATGAACTGATATGCCAATGTTGAGATGGATGCTCAATTCCAGGCTTGCAATGCTTTGTGAAGTCGGTGGTTTCCGAACACTGAGTCTCAATGTTCGGACAGTTTTTGATTCTGTCGAATTCACAAAATCCAAGATGCTCACGGGCTCGTCGTCCTTCATGCCTTCCCAACTGGCCTGAATCAGCAAGTTGTCAACAATTTCCCCGTGCACCTTGACTTGCGTTCTTGATTCAAGGAAAACCTCTTTAAAGTTCAAATGCGGCAATGACGGGCGATTGAAGTTTAAGCGGAGAGGTAATTGCACCTCTTCACCAACAATGATTGACGAGCTTGGCATCGACATTTTGACGCCAATGTCAGGACGATAGGACTTGACATCAATTTGAGAAGCGGGTCTACCCCAGAGTCGTAATTTTTTGCCCAATAGAGCCTTACCCTCTTCGTGATACACAGTGATGTATTTGGCAGTGCTCTTTGGGATCTGGGCGCTTCTCAAGCTGGCGTCGATCTGGTTCTGGCCCGACGTTATAGTGAATTGGAAGTGAGCCGTAATGGACTTCACGGCCACCAGCCCAGAGACAGATAGTAGATCTGAAAGTTGCAAAACTCCATTCTCAGAAATTGCGCATTGTACTTCGGTCTTGTCCGTGATATCCACTTTCTGGATAGCTTCGTCCGAGTCTGAGATTTCAATCAGAAGCTTGCGATCGAGAAACTCCACATCCAAGGACTTCAATTTTAAAACCGAACTCACGTGCTTCAATTGTGGCTGTTTCACATTGATTTTGATCTGAGTGATGACGGTGTCGTAGGCAAATGTCTCCTGAGAGAGATTTTCGTTGAAGATGGAAACATCGAGGTCCACGCAATCAACAGATTCGCTGAGTGTGACATCATGATGGCCACCGGGAATTTCGCTCTCTAATCCGTCAAGAGCCAATCTTACTATGTGCGTCAACGAGGAGTCGGTATCCAATGCTGCGATTCTCAGCCGTGAGGAGTTACAAACAGATTTCCATACACCTTCAGCGTTAACTAAAGCTTTAAGCTGTTCAACGCTCAGTTTACTATCTCCATTATCCAGATATGTCTCTGCAATTAACCAGCCGATATAACTCTCAACACTTTTCAAGTTGCCCCATTCTTTGTTTGCAGCTCGGGCGGTCTCCAACAATTGAATTCTTTTCTCAACAACATTTTGTAGCTTTGGGTAGGTAATTGGGGATGGCGATTCGTGACTAAGAAGCAGTGCAGCTTTTAAGTAAAGCAATGGAATTTGCGTGGTGACTCTGGAATCAAGAGAATCATGAAAGCTGATGCCACCATAGTAAAACACAGAGCTATTGGCGCCCTTTTTCAAACTTTTGGGCAGGCTGAGTTTTTCCAAGACACCAGGTGGAAGTTTCTCCATAAGTTCGGCGAGCCATTGGTACTGCAGCGAAATCCAATTGTCGTGAGATTTCGATGGAGCCAAGCTCGTTACGTTTGCTATATGTGCTTCTACCTTTCGGAGAGCCACTACTGGCTCCTCAATAGAGAAGTAGCCGCGACAAAGATGGAAAGCAATAACATCCAAAGTGACTCGAAACTGACGATAGAGATTGGCGTCATGCGGCGATACAGACCTCAATACAAACTCAGGAGAGTGATCCAGAAGAATGGAAACAAGAGACTCGTGAGCATTTTCAAGGACTTCCAAGCTTGGCTCTGCGTTGTGCGGATGCATTATCTCTGCAAGAATAGCCAGTTTGACAAAGTTCCGAGTTTCAAGAAACTTTGGGTCAAGCGCTATCTCCGTGTCGACTTTGGAGTTAGGAATCGAGTAGTACTTTTTGTATCTCTGGCGCACCAGGAAATCAATGGCCGAGTAAAAGTCCATAGCTGAACTCTTCACGGTATTCAAGACCGTAGACACCAAAATATCGGCATCTCGGTTCAACGTCTGCACTGCAACATTGAGGTAGAATAGACCCGAGAGTTTTGCAAGCCCAGACACCTGCCGAAGTAGGGCGATTCTGGGGTTGTCGTCATCTGGATCAGGCGTACTGGACACAATGATCGCTACGTACCTGATTCCGTGCTCAGCATACTTCAACCTCGAGTCTAGTAAAAGTCTAGCAAGTCCATCATCCTGATCGGCGGATTTTCCCATGTTGTGGAAGGCAATTAGAGTGCACGGGAGCTCGTATGTGTACTTCCTAAACCAGGCGTTGGAGATAATACCGTTAGGAAAAAGATCCGACTCCGGGTTGAAAGGCGAGAGAACGGAGTGTTTCTTAGCCGACTTTTTCTTGTGTCGTTGCACATCTTCGAAAATGGAGGATTCACTGTCATACCGCAATATGTATTTAGCGGTTGGGATTCGGTTTTTCAAGATGGAGTTGTCCCAGACTCGATGGGCGATGTTAGACTTCTCCAATTGTGCTTTCACAATATCCACATGGCCACCTTCTCCTAGACTGACACCCACTAGGGGTGCTAGCTGTTGGGTCTGATCTACCGGGTACTGGTCCATGGGTATGGTGCAGGATATGAGATAACGATGGAGCGGATGGTGTTCAAAACATTAATCCAAAGTAAATCGCGAGAACAAAATAATAAGTGGTAATAACGGATGCGGAAATTTTACTCTTTCTACATCTTTGCTACGGATTTTCCTTAGTTTTGTCCGAGCGTCGTGAGAATTACTCATCCTGCTTGTTACTCCTCCCATTACTGACCACTCACTGTTCCTATGAGCGACGTCATCAACGCCAACCCCACCATCATCGATGTGTCGGAGCTTCCGACAAGACTCGAGTCTAAAAGTACAAAAGGCGACCTCAAAGCCGAGCTTATACACAGAGTCAATGCACTTTCCATTCTGCCACCAGCGCAAGCCAATGAGCCAGTTCCAGACCTCGTTAAAAGCGACTCTGAGTCCGTCGCGCTGTATGAGCTAGAAGAAGAAGAGGATGAGATCGATGCGCAGGAAATTTTTGACTTGATTTCGACCATTTCTGACCCCGAACACCCGCTTACATTAGCTCAGTTGGCGGTGGTCAATTTGCTGGATATTACTGTGACTCACGGAGCCAGCAAGGACGATATATCCGAAGTTCTTATCAAAATCACACCCACAATCACCCACTGCTCGCTTGCAACGTTGATCGGGTTGGGAATCCGAGTTCGGCTTGAGAGATCACTTCCTCCTCGATTCCGTATCAGAATTTTTATCAAGGAGGGTACGCACCAGTCTGAAAATCAGGTAAACAAGCAGCTAAATGACAAAGAGCGTGTCGCTGCAGCCTGCGAGAACGACCAACTTCTTAGCGTGATTCTGCAGATGTTGAGCACTTGCAGGTGAGAAGGTAGCAGGAATGCAGTGAGGACAAGAAACATTGGACGAGCAACAACAATGAGAAGGATCGGCCTAGACCGTGATTAGTTTGGTATTAATACAACATCTGGATATACGTCTTGTCTCGTTGTGACTTACGGAGCATGCGCCCGGAACCGGCAGTACTGTAGGGTCATCAGGGCAAAGTCCACAATAATCATCTTGAAGATATAGTTTTTGACAAACTCCATGAGCCGCACGAGGTTGGCCCGTGACCCCAGCCGCCCCAAGAATTTGGAAAGTTCCAGAGTGTGAGCCGAGAGGAGTCTGACTTGAGTGTAGTAGTTTTTCTTGTCCTTGCGTACATCAGCAAGGTGAATGCGTGAAACCAGAAACAGGCCGGGGCGACTTTCCGCCGGCGACTTGAGCATGGTAGTGGGGCTGATGCTGGCTGTCGTTTGTGGTGGAGTGTCTGTGGAAACCAGCGCTTGCAGTCCTCTGCGTTTGATTTTGTTGTAGATTCTGGATTTCGATAGAAGGCTGGAATATGAGTCTCTGGACGAAAGAACCGGCGGAGACGCTAGCTGCGGCAGCGCCGGTGGCGGTGTGGAGGGTGCTGTTTGTGACGACTCCTCAGCGACTGGCATTATGGGCGATTGGTTGTGGCCGTGGAACGAGAACTTCTTTTTTGAGTGAATGAATTCTTTTGAGAACGTCAGAATGCGGCTGAGATTTATGCTGCGCGAGCTTGCTGTGCTGACCGGGCGGGAGAAAAGACTCAGTGTTTCGTACTGCTGGTTTGGGGTAGTTTTCGTGTTCTTCGGCAGTACGTCGTTGGTAGAGGGCACCTCACCGTTTGCGGTCACGCCGTTGGGTTCCGAGTCTCGTGGATTATATTCAAGAAGGCGATGAGAATTGATTTGATGCTCACAGTAAGCCACGGCAGCCTCATCTAGGAGAAACAACTCGTTGAGTTGGAGTGCCTCTACACACAGTCCAAGAAGTGCGTTGGCGTTCTCAAGAACTGCAATTTTGATCTTGGCATTGCTTATCAGAACACTCGGACATAGCCAGAGCAGCTCGGGCACAATAACCTGGGGAACGACCTCCATGGCCAACTCTGGGTCTGGTTTGGATGGTTGAAACGGGCTGTCGTCATTGAGAATGGCGTTTTCGTCCTTGAGATTAAGGACACGTGCCAAAAACATCGTTATGAAGGCATACTTTGTGGAGTCCAACGACACAGAAATATGTAGCGACAGGAAGTCGTCAAAGTTGAACGCGTCGTTGTCTTGAGTCCGGATGCCAGACGATAGATAACCCGACATGGCCGACCTGAACGCTTGTGAATGGAGTTTGCTGTTTACTAGTTGCTTGTTGTGGAATATGGAGAACCGCGGTAGCTGAAATGGGCAGTTTTAGTGTATGTTGTCACAGGCTGAAGTAGTAGGCAGGGATTCTGGAGAAGCGCGACCTGCGTTGAGGTACGTTACGGACAGGAACGCAACAATGTGCCAGGCAGAGGTTGTTCGCCAATTGTTGTTGTGACGGCGGGCTTGGATATTTCTGTATAGCAGCTGAAGCTGGTGCTTTCTTTAAAACATAATAAGGTATTTATTTCACAAATTTGACAATTTTTGGCACCTCTACGTGCTGTTACCTGAAGGTAAAACGGCTAACATTAACTGCACCTCTCGCGCAAAGCATGCGCAGACTGCCTCCTCGTGTATGCGCAACAGGCTAGAAATCATGTCTAAAGTTGTAAAAGAATCTGAGATAATCTGAGAACGCCATAAGTTGCTGACACACGATTTGTTTTCGTTCTGAGTGGCTTCTCGAATGAATTAGGCCGAGGTACACCCGTCTGGGAATAATTCTCTATTAGCCCCAGCGGAATTCTACAACATGGAGAGTGCATGTGGCGCCAATGAGTGGCGGGTATTCGAGATTTCTGACGCCTTTATGGAATTGCTATTCTGTTAGACAGCTGGCGTGGAATGCGGCCTTTATGGTGGAGTTCAGACATCGTTCAGCTGCGTGGGGCTAGATGAATAGTTGAATTGGGCGACTACTTTCACAATGAAAGCTTGATTTCTCTGGTTATCTTTTTACGCCGAATGGAATACCGTCTAATTGATTCTACCAGAGCTGTTTCTCCATTACAATCAGACTAGCAATGTACGGCTTTGGTGATGGAATCTGGTTTGCCTGAATTCAATACTCGTATGTGTCTTTATTCCCAATCCAAGTGTGCTGAAGTTAGCAACTAAGCCGCCTCTAGGCTCTGTAGAATTCACAATGAATCCTCATGTGCTCCTGCCCCACATTGCTACGAGATGCGAGCATTCCAGAAAATATAGTACAAAATTGGTTTTCACATTTGATCAGAATGGCACATATCCAAAAGCCATAAGCTTTCTAAATTACCGTGTTGACGTCATGGCCTACCGTAGTCTCCGCATCCCGCATCCCGCTTCCGCACCTTCCTCAACTACACCATTCAACTAGCAATTAGCCGGCTTGTAGTACGATCACAATATCATCGACACCAGAACCCTCAGAGACCTTTTAAATTACATTTTGACCTCATTCCATCCGATCAATTGCCACCTTGCGTCCAATGTTTGACTCTAGGCGCCCGAAGTTCAACTTCTCGCTCACCATCAACGAAATAAACAACATCCCTCACACGGCGGGATACTGCTACGTGCAGGTACACATCGGTGAAAACAGCAGCTCAGGAATCCGGTCGGTCCTAGGGTCGTGGAAGGAGAGCAAGGATCAGAATACCTCCGGCAGCGACAAGTCTGGTACCAGCGGAAACAGCAGCAGGTACACTTCAAGTCAAAACCACGTGGATGTTCGCACACCCAGCCGGAAAGTCACTAACTTCCGAGCCGTGCTCAACTTTCACATGAATTGCAACTTGCGCTTTGTGGTGGGGAAGAGAGATAACATGGTGGAAAACAAGATGTTGGGAATTAGGGTATTCTACGTCGCTGAGAAGCATAGCAAGATTGGCTCGAAAACAACTGAGTTGGGAAATGTCACTTTGAATTTGGCCGAGTACCTCGACTCCACCAAGCCTGTGGCCGAAAAGCATCTCCTCCAGAATTCAAAAATCAACTCTATTTTGTCATTGAGGATTCAGTTTGAAGAGCTTGCTGCGAATTTCGATTTCCATACAGCACTTAAAATCGAAGACCATAAGCACGGCCTGAGCCACACTTCTCAACTGATTGGCAAATCAGAACTGAGTCGCACGTTCAAAACGCCGCAAGCGCTGCGCAAGAAGGGGTTCACGGGTATTGATACCGTTATTAATTCGTCTACAACAACTGACAGTCCCAAAGCAGACGATGTCAACGACGCTGCTCTGCAACAAAGTGAGCAAAAGGATACCAAGAAAGAAGCACATCAGATTGGCACTTCTACGTACGATAATGTTCTTGTTGATCCAATCGTGTCTAATTTGTACCGCAAAATCATGGAGTCCACCTGGGATCCCGAACTTCACGTTTTGCTCAAGTATTCGCCAGAGAAGATAATCGACGACATTTTCCTGGAGAAATATCAGAGGGACATTACCATCTTGCGCAAAGACTTTCACAAATATTACATGCAAGGTGAAGGAGGAGATGAAGATGCGTTCAGAGATTTGAATGGGTTGATCAACGAGGTCAAGGTGCGAGAGAACTTGAGGTCGTGGAACGTGCCGCTGCACTAAGTCCGCGTTCTATTGGTGAATCTCGCTATCTGGGATTTTGCTCGACTATATGTTGATAGATGGTTGGCACCATGGGTCGCCTTTCGATCGTTCTTATCGTCGATGTAAATTTCAAGCTCACTCATCAACATGCCAAGCCGCGAATTCAACCCCTTTTCCTGTTTTGATACCACCCTGATTTCCTTCCTCAAGTTGGACAGCACGTACGGGAGACTCCGGCAAAGTCCACATTGTGGCTCTGTATGGTAACGGCAAACCCGACGTAAACAGCGCAAGTTACGGGTGTCAAGACTGCCCTTAAATTGGCCATATGATATTATTCGGAGCTTTCTCCGCAAAGTGGGATTGGTTGCCGGTCTTCTTTTAGCGATGGTGGTGGTTGGCCTTTGTGTGTTATCAGTCATAGCTAGTTTGTGGTCCAATACAGTGAGACCAGAGCGAAATTGAGGAAGTAATTAAAGCGAACCCAATACCAAAAACTCAACGTCAAAACTCATCGTCTGGATGTCTGACTTTTTAAATAAGTCTTTTTAAATAAGCTCTACATTGCACCTGTTCGTTTCTGCATTACCGATGCTAAAATGGCAGTGAGACTCCAGGAGATGCGGTAACACCGCCTCTATAGTACAATACCGAGCACCTGACTCGCTTGGCTCGGCACCAATGACCTCAGATTACCTGGGTCATCTCTGCGTTATCATCACCTTCAATAGCGGAAGCTTCGTAGCAACCCAACAACTGTCAATCCACAGAAATCAGCCTCTCAGGCATTCTGACGCCTTCCTCCACCTCTACTATTGTGACTGCGGTGGTCACGGTGATCACGGTCTCTGTGGCCGTCACGACTGTCGTGGTGACCATGGCCATCACGGCCATCGAATCTCTTCTGGAATCCACCTCTTCTCTTCTGGTTGTTTCTGTTCCTCTGCTCCATGATCAACATGTTCTGTTCTTTTGCTTTGTCCATCAGCTGCGGTTAGTGTCTATTTTTGTGTTCCTTGTTCGAGAAATACATACCAGATTGGGTAAACGGAGAAACTTGATGTGGTTGCCCCGGATATAGATCTCCTCTAATTTCGTGAACTTATCGCCGTCGTTGTAGTTGTGCACCACGTTGGAAAGGGTCAAGTTCATCCAGTTGTCGATGTTGGTCAATTTGCCATATACGGACTCGCCATTCTTGAGTTCAATGAGAATTTGCTCTCCCTTCACGCTTGTTAGCATAAAGAGGGGTAACTGAGATTAGTAGCTGTTTGCAAGAAACTGTCTGGAGCCAGCCACGACATACCATTTTACGTATGGAGTTAGAGTAACACCTTGCGACTTGAGAGAGGAAAGTGGGCCGCACACTACCAGGTGCGTAAGTGAGGCAAGACCAGAGAATCGAAATCGAAAAGATGCAACCAGCGGGAGAAAAAAGGGGCAATTACGGTCAAATTCGTGTGGCCGGTTTTGCCTGTTCTCGGCGGTTACTTGATACTCTCTCTTGTTCTTGAATCCGATGAATCTAACATAGCAGGAACATTCTACAGAAATAATTATAGGTGACATTTTGACTCTCATGACTAACGGCCAATGGGCGATTCCTCGTGGCAAACAAAGCCAGATTACTCGTCTTGAGGAGGCGCCGACGTGCCTCTCAAGGTCAAGGTGTAGTGCTTGTCTTCATCCTCGTCGTTGTTCTCGCCCAACTTGAAGCCAACATAGTCATCCGTGTTCAACGACTGGCTGGCCTCCTGCAAAGAACCCAAATCACCGGGAGTCATGATTCCTGCCTTACTGCGAGGCGAGCCCGGCACTGACAATGGTCTTGTCAACTTCAAGTTCGACAGGTTCTGGAAGGGGTTGCTGCCGTTCTTGAACTTGTCGGGATAGGCTCTCTTGAGCGACAACTGGCGGGCCTTGATGTACTCAAGTCCCATACGCTTCCAGTCCAATAAGTCCGACAATCTCTCAGTACGGTTTCTCTGGTTGATACGTTGTCTGCGAGTTTTCTGGGTGAAATCGAACATGTAGTCCACCAACTGGTTGATGGAGTCTTCCACGGCCTTCTGCCTGCGGTCAACAATGTAGATACCGTAGTCACTGGTGTTCTCTATGAGGTCTTCCATGTAGCAGCCAAATCCAGACAAGTTGGTGGTGATAGAGGGCACTCCCATCACCGTACACTCAGCTGGAGTGTAGCCCCATGGTTCGTAGTACGAGGGGAACACACCCAAGTGGCATCCGCGAACAAACTCCTCATAATCCAACAGCAAGATGGGGTTGTTGGAGTTAAGGAACTCGGGATGGAAAATGATCTTGACTCTGTCCTCGGGCCGGTTGAACAACTGCACCTTGCGGATAGAGTTCAAGATGGGGTCGGTGGCATCGTCGGTCATGTTGTGAGTGACAATTGGCGGCAAGCCCTCTCTCTTCAAGGCAAAAATTCTGCGCTTAAGCAACACGCGGTCTGCTGGTTTGATCAAGTCGTCGATTGAAGGAACCTCTCCGCCGTTGGTTTGAGAAATGTTGTGGGTGTTGGGGAACCGCGAGCAGTGCTCGAACAAGCGCTCGCCAATCTTCTTTTGCACCTCGGCAATGGTGCTTTCGAGCTGTTTAACCACTGCCTGGCCCTTCAATGTCTCCACGGTGTAGGAGTTGATCTTGCCCGGCATGATGATGAATGCCACCACTGTCATCTTGGAACCGGCCAGCTTCAAGCGATAGTTGAGACGTGCCAAAGCCTCGATGAAAAAGTCGGCGCCCTTATTGCGGAACTCGTAACGGCCCGCGATGAAAAAGTACAAGGTGTTGTCCAACTCAAAGTCGTAGTTGCCGTAGAAGTGGCCCTTGACAAACTCATTGATTTTTTCCTTCTTGACAGCGTGCAAGTTCTGGAACTCGTGCACCGCCGAGAATTTCACCACGTTGAGGCCGTTGGGCAACACGCCGTCCGGCTTTCTCTTCAAAAGATGCTCGGCTTCGTACGCAGTAATATGTGACACCGTAGTGAACACGTCGGCCAGATGCGTCGCCAGCCGCTCGATGCAGTAGCGGTGGTAGATGCCTCTCTTGCCTGCCTCGGCGTCCACATCGAAAAACTTCAAGTTGTTGTAGAAGTCGGTGTCGCCAGCACACAAGTAGCGGCCCAACAACGTGGCGTGGGTGGTGAAAATCGTGGTCACGTCGATCTTACGCTTGCGGCAAAGCGGCAACGCTACGCCTGCCAACCACTCGTGACAGTGGCAGATCACCGCCCTTTCCCGGTCGTGGTACACGAGCTCGCCCAAGAACCAGGCCACAATGTAGCCCAACAAAATGGCCTCGTTACTTTCGTGGTCGTGGTCAGGAGTGGGAATTCCGGCAATGCTCCACAAATCGGCTCTCCATTCACTGAGCATGCCACCAGCAGAGTGTATGTCAAACAAAAGAACACGTGGTGCTCCTTCAATGAGCCAGCGTCCGTAAAGCCAGTGGATTCCCCGCTCGCTCATAGAGTCCAATGCCTTCTTGATGAGAGGGTCTTTGAGCGGGATTTCCTCCACCTCAATCTGGGCCAGATGGTAGTCCAATGGGCCAATGAGGGTGTAGCGTTCTCTGTATTCTGCCACGGTAATGGGAGCCTTGGACTTGAGAACCGAGTAAATTCCTCCGACTTTGTGTGCCACCTCAGTGGCCACCTCGAAAAGGAGGTGGTTTTCGATATCCCTGGTCATGACGGTGCGGGATTGTGCGGTGTGAGAAATGTAGGTGTTGGAATTTTGGGACTGGTGGAGTGATTTTTTTTTGGCGGGTTTTTATTTTTCCGTTTGTGCTTTATGATTTTTTGGTTTTGTCGCCGTCCACGTTTACTGACTGTGGGTGCTGGTGACTAGTTTCCGTGCTAGAAATTATCCGACGAGGGGTGGGTTTTGCGTGTGGAGAACCATATATTATATTTCCCCAGGAATAGCTGGTGTGCAGGGGTGCTATCAGGTGGGGAAGCCGGCGGGGGAGGGGTAGGACAGAGGAAAAAAAAGAAACTGGGCGAAATTCGGAGTTTCTGTATTTCCTCCTTTCCGTCGGTCCGAGATCTGATTCTTCCTTACGATCGCTTGCAATCTGTGCTGAGCACCTTGGTCACTGCTGGCCTGGAGTGGGCTGGTTTTGACGCACAATCAGCTTCCATGCACTTTCGGCGCGGTGTGTTCCCGAGTCGGGGCAACCATGCAGGAATGCTAAATGGAGGGTTTTTGAGCCTCCAGAAATCGTCAGGGTTTGCCAGCTGGTGGACAAGCCTAAGTTTTTACGAGGGTGTCCGAAGAGTGGCGTGTAGCCGTGCCATTGCGCGGGGTGTAGAGACGCCGACTTTTCGTATATACCACAAATGACGTCCTTCATGCGGGGCACTGCAGCGGGGACTAAGCAGTTGGGAAAGCGGAAAAATGAGCGTAAAGTCTCTGGGAGAAGTTGCGAGTTCGTTTGGATAAACTCGGCCAGTTTTGGGCGATTTTGGTGTTGACTGGCTCGCAGCGTCTGGCCAACTTGCCCATTGTTTCATAGCGTCGTTTTGACTGTGTATGGACTTCAGCCTCATGCGAGCAGCAGTGGTCATTGTCGGCGTGGACGGCGTTTTTCCGGGCCACAGCTCTATGCCAAATCTTACTGTGCGAGAAGATGATATCTACAGGATTGGGTGTGAGAATCAGGTGAAGTATCCAGGCGCTGAGAAACAGGTAGAGCAGTTGAGGGCCGTTCACACTGCGCCTAACGCTAGCCTGAGATGGTTTCAGCTTAGCCTCGATAGGTGACATCAGCTGCTTCTCTTACATCCTACCTTATCCTGCCTAAAGCCACTTCTCTCATGCTACTCTCTAACTCTCATGGTCTATGCATTACTCCTCCATCTCGTCGCCGGACTGGTCAAACGGATCCACAGCATGTTTTCCGTTGGGCCCTTGCCACTCCTCCTCTTCGTCCTGTACAAGTTCGTCTTCTCCCTCCTCTTCGCTATCTCTACCATCTCCCTCCTTCACATACTCCAAGGTGTAGCCAGACCGGCGACTCACCTCGACGACATCCTTGGCCACGCGAGCCAAAAACCGCGACACCAATCGAAGCTGTGGCATCATCTCAGTCTTGTGCTTGTTGATGAACACGCCGTGCGCCGAAAACACCGCCTTCACCCAGAGCAAGTTGAACTCGATGTGATGGGTGCCATTTCCACGGTTCATCTTCTCGCCGAGATAGTTGAGCATCCGCCCAACGTAGACAGCCGGCACGTCGCGTGCAACAAGCTCGATGTCCAGAACAGGCACACTCTCACAGACCTTGTCAAGAAGATGCTTCTCGTTCAATCTGAACGCCATGACAAGCGCCGTAGTCCACTCCTTCTCAGAAAGCGACTCGACAATGTTCTGCGGCGTCACATCCAAATCAAGCTCAAACGGATCAAACACCACGGCGGAGTCGGTGGAAAACACCAAAAGTCCTTCCGTCGTGGCAGCAGCAAAAGCAGCGTTGGTGGGCGAAAACTGCACCAGCGTGACTCTCACCAGCGGCCTCAACCGCCTCATTCCTGGGTCCCCGCGATGTGATCCAGGCAAGCTTTCGTCAACGCGATCTTCGCGATCACTGAGTTCACCTTGGGTATCAAGCAAGTCGGTCGAGATGCCGGCGTCGGTGATTTTCAGCGAGTTGAGCATGGTGAGCGTGCCGTCCAAAGACATGTTTTCCGACACAATGAACCGCTTGAGCAACACCTCGTCGGCGATGTTGTAGAGGCAGATGCTGTTGTTGTTTCCACCGGCAAGAAGCGCAAACCCGTCAAACGAGTAGGCAACGGTGGTGAAATGCTTAGCACGGGCCGAGTTTTTCAGCTCGAACCGGTCCTCGAGGTGCCGGCCAACAAAGACGTCTTTCCGGATATCGAGAATGTGAGTCTGCGAAGCTTCCTCAACATCGTAAAACATGAGGTGCCCGCTCAACGTCGACACGGCCACCTCCTTGGAATCGGGCCGCACCGCTAGCGCCAAAGTATCATGTTCAACTTCGATGGGCTCGGTGGTCTGGGTACGCGAAAAGATGTTCCAGATACGGATGGTCTTGTCCCAGGACGCCGAGGCCAAAACCGACGATTCTGAGCCGAATGCGAGCGCCGAAATGGGGCCTTCGTGTCCGGCAAGCGCATCGAGCAACGCGCCCGTCTGCACCGACCACACAAAGATATCAAACTCGTCCTGCAGCCCCGCAACAACGACCTCGCCCGACGGATCCACGGCAAGACACTTGAATTGCACTCGTTTTGGAGCGGTGAATGTTCTGAAATTCCGGAACCGAATCAAGTCCCACGCTCGCACTGTTCCGTCTAGCGATGCCGAAAACATCACCTGGCCCCGTTTGGCAAACTGCACCGCGGTGACTCCGCTGGTGTGTTCGGTGAATGTGTAGAGACAAAATCCAGACACCACGTCCCAGACTTTGATTTTTCCGTCTTCCGATGCCGTGACGGCCCGTGCTCCGTCCGGCAGGTAGCACAAGGCGTTCATGGCGTCAAAATGGCCCTGCTGCTTGAGAATGTACGACTCGCTCTGCCACTCGTACACGAGAAGCTGGCCCTTTTTCGACAGCCCAAACGCTAGCCATTCGCCCGATTTGTTGATGCTGACGGCATCGACGGAGTCCTGGCCCATGGACAACTGCTGGATCAAGGTGAAGTCGGGAAGTTCGTAGAGACGGAATTCACCGTTAGAGAATCCCACCACCAACATTCCGCTCTGGCTGTGGAACTCGGCACACTTGACGGACACACCATCGACATGAAAGAAGTGCCGCTGGATGATTCTCCAGCCCGGCTGCTCGTCGCTGTCCTCGGCCTCTTCCTCCGTGAGATACTCGTACTGAAACACCGCGCCGTCTTTACTGACCGTGAAAATGGTTTCCTGGTCGTGGCTGAAAAATGCCCGCATCACGTAGTCTCGGTGGCCGGTCAACGTGACCTTGGCCTCCTTGTCCTCGGAATTCAACGAGAAGATTCGCAGCGTCAAGTCCTTCGACGTGGACACTAGAAACCGCAGGTCGGCCGACCACGTGACCGATACCACGTCGTTGTAGTGGCCAGCATAAACTCGGTGTCTGACGAACGGCGCGTACTGGCGGTCTTCGGCCATATCGGGAGTGTGCCAGATTTGCACAAAGCGGTCGACCGCCGCGGCAATGTAGTGGCCATCGTGGCTGAATTGGAGATCGTGAACCTTGCCCTTGAAGTTGAAGTGATGGAGCACGACCCGCGCAGCGAAATTCACCAAGATGCCGCGGCCGTCTTCATCCACCGAGATCATAAGCGTTCCTTGTCTGTTGAGCGCGATTCGGGCGATGTTTTTGCGATGCTGGTAGCTGAATGTGAAGGACCGGTTGTTGACCAAGTCAAAGCACGACACTCGGTTGCCCACAGGCGACAAGATCTGGTTGCCATCTTCGGAAAACACCAAATTTCCTGCCCTGTAGACAGTGCCCACGAGATTCGCGAGCTTGAAGTCCGATTTCATGGCGTTTGGATTACAAGATGGACCTGGAGATTTTCTGAGATGCGATGGCTGCTGTGTGCAGGCGCAGTCGGTGCGAAACCAACCTCCAGCCCACAACCCACAACGTACAAGTCGAGCCCACAAAATCATGGGCTTATCTTCCAATGTGATGAACATGAAGTTCATGAAAAACGCCAGCGATGCTCCGGAGACCCCCGAGACGCTGAAGCTACGCGACGCCTCTGAGTGGGCACTTCCGAACAGAGACAAGTATACAAGAATCAAGAAGCCCACCATTGAGATTGTGGGATACGGCAGCATTGCCAGTCTACTCAGGCTGCGCCCGGCTGAAACTCTGGAAGAGCCTGCGGCGCCCGCTCCACAGAAGGTACGTTTTTTTCGGTGGTTATTCTCCACTATATGAGAATATTCGAACCCCAGTACTAACCCCCAAGCCAGAAGATCCCCAGGAATTCTTGAACGACATCGTGGCCAAGTCGAAAAAACGGAGCCGAAAAGACGATGCCAAGGGCACGGCCCAGCCAAAACTGAAAAAGGCCAAACAGAAGCTGGACTCGTGAGATTCCCAGCTCATCTCACTAATTCTACTCGGCAGCCTGGCTTCGCAACACTGCCTCTCGCGTGGCTGAGTTGATGTGTTTGAATCGATCGGGCCCAAGGTGGGTGCCGCCGAACCATCGGCTGACCACAACGATGACGTCCCATGCGTCCATGATCTGAATGTTAGTAGACGGAAAACACCGGTAAATACATTGGGAAGGAAATCAGAAAACACGTACTTGTAGAAGGTGCAACATTCGAGAACCGGCTGCGGTCTCGCCATCGTCGTCGCAGTCTTGGTAGCTTGTTCCATTCAGTCCTTTGATTCGGTAGGCGTTCATGTTGTGGTGGGATCGGGCGATTTTTCGGTCGGACACCAATTCGGAAAGGTAGAGTTCTGCTTCTGCGACAGAAGTGACTCGCCTGGCAAATGCTATGAACGTTGAGCCTCGGTCCACGATGGGGTCCGACTGAATCCAGTGGTGGAGAACCGAGGGTGGCGCCAGTTCCGGCACCTCCTGGTGGTGCTGCTCCTTTCGCTGTTTCTGCTGTTCTAGAAGCTTCAATTTCTGCTCTGTGACACGCGAAAGCTGCTTTTCTCGCTCGGCAATCTCCTCCCTATGTGTGTCGAGATAGTTCTCCACAAAACTCTCCACCAGGCTTAGAAACTCAAAAAGAACAACTTCTTCTGGACAAAACAGCTCGTCGAGTATTCTGCGCACGTGGCTCTCCATATAGGCGTTATCTGGGTACTTGAAGGCATCCTTGGTAGTCACCAGAGTGAGGTGGGGCAGGTGGGCGGGGTAAGTTGGGGGAAATTCAAGCCGCAACGTTACGTCAGCGTGGTTGGGGACT
Organism: Hermanozyma aechmeae; assembly: GCA_030583085.1. NCBI lineage: Eukaryota > Fungi > Ascomycota > Pichiomycetes > Serinales > Metschnikowiaceae > Hermanozyma > Hermanozyma aechmeae. Next base: position 64,865 of record JAJMHA010000004.1, on the reverse strand, counting down.
CGGAATTCGTATCGTAACGTCAGAATAGTGCTGACACATTCGGGGAAGATCGCCTCAATGGCTCCGATTTCTTCGCTGAGCTCTTGACTCATGTCGCTGCGAATCCGTTACACAGGAGACAAGTCGAACGTATTGCAAACAGAACGGGTTTAAAGATTCGTGTATTGGTCAATTATGAGGTATTAGTGCAGTTGTGGTCTTAGTATCGTAGCGGTCTTGTTGGTGTAATAGAAAAACAGGGCAACCGTAGAAACCAGGAAGCCGGTAGGTACGGGGCTCATCGCCAGACTCGTGCGCATCCACGCTCTGATCCGTACTCAACCGTATGGCCACAATCCCTTGTGCTCTCCGCATTACATCACCAAAACGTCCACCTCGCCATACGTTTTCAAGAAGTTGAACACGTCAAAGTCTTGTTCCGCAAGCTCGGTGTACGAGTTGGCATTAGGCGGACGCAAGAATAAGGTTGTAAACGGTACCTTCTCGCACACTCGCTGCTCAAACTCTTCGACTGAGTTGAAATCCTTATCGACTCGGAGATTAATGACGTCACCGGACAGCACCTTCACTTTGCAGAGCAAGCGTCCCGGGTTTTTCGCCAGCTCCAAGCTTCCGTGGCGGGAAGTCGGCGTAGGCGGGAAGGAATCAAAGCTAGATCCGTTCTGGGACTTGAGGTTTGGTGTGGTCTGCACTTGCGGGTTCGGGGTTGGTTCAACGCTCAGGCTGCGAGTTTCCTGGGACTTCTGGCTCGGCGTCGCCTGTGTTTTCGGCGTATAATGAATTCTAGAGCTTGAGGTCGAATGGTTCTTCAGTTCGGATGTTGACTGCGACGTCGGACTGGTTGACTCTCCGTTGGGCAACACGCTAGGATGTTCGGGTGTTTCCGGTAAATTAGGATCGTAGCGGCCCAAACGCGGCGTTCTAGGGTCACCAGCCGACTTTGACTTCCCGTCTGGCGGCGACGAACCAAGAACCTGCAGAGACGTGTTTACCCTAGGCGAATGTGAGGAAATCGACGCCGAGCGCAGCGTCTTCTCGGTCGTAAACGGCGCCACCTGGCGGTAGTGATTATAGGTATTGCTACGCTTGAGTTCGGCTTTGATGGGGCGGGACACAATTGGCATCTGAGTGGGTGCCATTGGCTTTGAAGAGTTTTTCACGATTGCCCTGGCATCCGACGCCAAGGTCGTCGAGCCCGGTAGAATTCTCTGGGAAATTACGTCAGATGCAAGATTCACGGATTCGGGCTCAGAAAACCCTGGCAAGTTCTTGTACAGAACCTCTAGCCAGTCGAGAAGCAGGGGAGAAGCCTGGAATTCCGGCTTGCGAGTAAGTTCAGCCATATGAGCACTGAGGCTCTTGCAGCGTTCCAGAAACAACTCACGTTGTTCATCTTTGGTTCGTTTCACGCTCGCAATCGGAGGAGGAAGTTTGGGTAGAGGCGTAGACAGATGTTGGGCTTCTGACTCGGCCAAAAGGTCGGCGTGCAAGTTGTAGAAATCCTCGTAGTACCGGCACAAGTAGTTCTGCTGTCCTGTTGAAAACGTCACGTCTACGCGGTACCAAAAGCGGTCCTCAAACATAAGGTAGTTCAGGACCCAGATACGCAACGGATATGGCCTGTTGTTGAGGGTCCTGGGGTGGTTTTCCGCAAGAAGAGAACGCACCTGTGCCTCCTGGACCTGGCTGCTTTTTCCCTGAAGCCAGTCGAGCGTGATAGGATTGAGTGGGTCGTTCAAGGCAATGTCGACGTAAAGAGAAGGAATAAGCCCCGTGTGCTGGACCTTGTCGATCAGCTGCACCAAAATCCAGCCATTTGTGAGTCTGCTGAGAAGCTTGAACACGTCGCCCTTGGCCACAGAGATCTCGCTGTCCAGTTCGGCCACGAAGTTGTACTTGGCGACAACAATAACGTTACTGTGAAGTTTGGGGCCGGACGGGGACGCGGAGAGTGGGGACTGCACTTTGGGTCTGGAGATTCCAAGCTGTTTCACGCTGTCTGCCCTTGCAATGGTGTTGGGCATTTTGGTGGGCGGTATCCTTGTGATGGGGAGTAAACAGAATGGAGGTGAGACGCGCGGCTGAATGGGGGCCAGGTGCGGCGCGACTGTCACGTGACGCGCTAATTCCGGCCGCTGGACGCCCCAGATGGCACGCGACTACAATGTAAAACAGGGGCGTGTTTCAGGTGAGAATGGCGCCCTAAACTAGGCAGAGACGGCTCTGGAAGAGAAGCCGCAGGTGTTCGACGGACTAAAATAGAGCCATGTGCAGAACCCTGAAACGTCGTCACGTGGCAGAGCAGAAGACCGCCAGTCGAGCGCCACAAAACACCCAGCAGGAGAGGAAACAGAAAAGAAACAAAGAAACAAAACAGAGGCGCGTTAGCGACAGACCCAACGCCGCAGATTCGTCGAGGCCTCGGAATCCGCCTGCGGGGCAGAAATGTCCCCACCAAGCGAAGCATGTGGCTCTGTAAGTAGCAGAGTCACCGCATTATCAGTGGGGCATGGCAATCTTAGTCCGGCCATTTTTGCTTAGCCAAAGGGAGGAGAATTGGCTTTGCTGGTTAATCGGACAGTTTTTTGAATGTGAAGAGAAAAAAATATTCGCCAGCGTTCGATGAGTGCTGGCGCGCGCGCGGGGGCGTGCGCAGCCCAACTCACAGCGCACCACACCCGTGCACCGCAGTCTGCAGGATGACGCACTAGTGCGCCCCGCCGCACGATCTGCCTCTGCGTCGGCAAGGCACAAGCCACAAGCCTCCGCTATCTCGCGCGAAGCCGCTCAACACTCGGCGCGTCCATTTCGTCAACGTACAACTCGATATTCAGCGTCTGTGTGCAGGACGCATGCCGATCTCCGGCCTGGTGGCCTGATCAGATCGGGAATCGAGATCTTCGAAGCGGCAGAAACGAGGAATGTTGTTTACTGGGTTACTGGAGAGCCAATTCAGATTTGCGATAACGATGCGGCGTTTTAGTCTTTGGTCTGCACGGTGTGCGCCGACAGTAGCGCATATTTTAATTGCGGCCTCTTTGGAAATTGCCGATTTTCGCCGTATCGTCCGTGTCGTGCTTGTAATACAAAAAAATCCTCGACCAGCTGGGGCGCACGGGCTTCCGGAAAACGAGGTATCGTAGACGTATGTACAAGGCTGCACTCAAGACTCGATACGGGTCGCGGACACAGGAAGCGAGATGAATGACACATGTGGAGGCATAAATTGGCAAGCGTTGTGGGACATCCGAGTATTTTTTTTTTTTCCACCTAGAGTCGGTTTTGTTGCCAGTACTATGTTCTGCACAGAGATGAAATTGGATGCCCAGGATTCCTGTGGCACACGATCGAGACTGTCGGAAAAACTCGTTCATTCGCATTTTCATCGCCTTTAACTCAACACCTCTGAACCCTGCTCACTTGAGCTTTCTCGAGGTCTACATTCCTGTCCAATCTGCAGCGTTCAGCGTGTCCATTTCGCGCGGGTCCAATTTTGACCAGGAAAGTGCATATCGAATAACAAGAGATTCAAATGCAGGTCAGGATTTTACGGATTCTCCGATCCCTAGAGAGCATCTTTTCCTCCAACGTTGTGTTATTGTGTGGACGAGGACTTTCCTTTTCAATTGAACCTTGTTACTTACAAGGCTCATGGGTACTTTCTTATTTCAAAGAGCAGATAGCAAGGAGTTCCGTTCCGTCTGTCCGCTGGCCAAGGTATAACCTGATTAGTGTTTTTTTTTTTTTTTCGTTTTTTTTTTTGATAGCCGCGAGCGCGTTGGGCAAGTTTTAGCCGAACCGAGCTGTCCATCTCTAAGTTTCCCAATTGAATCTCCGACGTATCTCGCAACTTCAATATCCGGCCATTACGCAAGTGCACTCCAGTTCTGTTCTCCGCCATCAATGACAAACTCTTGGTTGAATTGCTGGAGACTTTTTATCCCTTGATGGTGCTCACATGTGCAGTATCATCACTTGCGATAACAAAGCTCAGACACTAACAATCTTGGTGGAGGGCGAGGTTCTTTAGCCCTCGCGCACTACGAAGCGGAATGTTAAGATTTGAGAAGTACAGACTAAAGTGCGCATTTATTTTGTTTTTTCACTCCGTTTTGATCTCTGGCGCCAGTGCTGTCTTCCGCCTCGCCCCCCTCCTTCTCCATTGGGGAGCGCACCATCACCAGATCGTGAAATAGTTGAAAAGGTCGTTCAGATTAAAGGTTGGACAACAATCGGATCAACAAGCACACGTAGATAATGGAGCGCTAATGACCCACCATTAGAGCTTAATAGGTTAAGAAGCAGGAATTTGTTTCCTGGAGCCACCTGGCTCTTTGTTGATGGCCACTCAGGTCGCATTGTTCAGGACGCGCATAGTACGAGGGCTGCGCGCATAATTTGGCTCGAGACACACTCCCAATCAGATCTTGTCAGCACACAGCGTCACCGGGAGTCCGGCAAAGTGACAAGAAACCGGAATCAGTAGGAAAGGAAATAAGTGAATAGAGATGGTTCCTGCTGTTCGGAATTGACTGCTCCGGCCCCTCCTTTCCCGTCACATGCACCATTCGCAGCCTACCGTTCGATGTGCGTGCATGTGCATAAAGCACGCATAACTAGGCGCATACGATGGCAGCCATTTGCCGCTAGATGCGTTGTGGACAAATTCCCCCCGCGACAAGACGTAGGAAAAAAAAAAAAAAAAAAGAAAAAAAAAGCATCCCATTGCCAGCCACAAATGAATTTCCTTTTCCAGGCTGTGCATGCGTGGGGCTGCTCCGCAGGTGCTACATACCATATACTGGGGCGTTATCCCACACTTTGTTTTCTGCTCCCGTAGCCAGAGTGACCTTCTTTATTCCATCTCGGTGCCAATTAATCAACCGCTAAATCAGCTGATCAAATCCCAAACACCTGTGCCTCCGCTCGCAAATTGCACTGGCTCAGGTTTAGTTTTTCGTTCTCCTGAAGCGTGTTTCCCAGAATTTTTCACTCCTCATTTGGAAACCTGGCAGGAAGTTGCCTGATCAACTCCGGCCTCTTGTACATTTAGGACCGAAAATCCTTTCAATTCATTAAGTGACCATCCTACCGTCTGGTCCAAACCCGGAGACAGTTTCTACTGCCATTGGCCACATTCTTGCTGTCTAAGGTGCACTATTCAAGGCATTAGTGTACATTCATAACCAGCCATAGCCGAGGCAATCGGAGAAAACACCGCTACTCCAAAAGCCATCGAGATATCTAGCAGTGACTCTTTTTGTTGTGTAAGAGAAACTGCAAAAATATTTGTCCATCTCTTCCATTCCAAGCTACCCACCCACACCCTGACAAATGGCTGGTGGCCTGGTGCTCAGCTCTCCAAATCTGGCAACTGCCCTTCTTGGATTCCCATACTCCACAATTGACCAGGTGTTCGTGGACTCGCCAATTCCTATGGAATATGCCAACCAGAATCCCGGCAACTCCAACTTTTGCACCCAATCAACAAATCCGTTCTCAGGTTCAACCAATCCTTTCAATGGCACCATCGCAGGTGCTGAGTCCTACACTCCTGACGACATTCAGAGATTGCAAGTGCAATTGTATCACGAACTACGATTCCAGGTGGCTCAGCAGGAGGGCCACCTCCTGGAATTCGAGCCTTCCCACCTTTCCTACGCGGCACCACCGCTGTACCAGGATGTAGATTCCCTGATTTCTACAATTGATACCCCAGTATTCAACACATCCTCGGTGGGCATAGGCGAATCCTTTGAGACTACAGAAATGAGGTCAATGGGGTACGGCTTTGGCATCCATGGTTTCGACACCCCAGCCACCTCATTTTCACAGCCTCAGGCAATGCTTCCCGGAGACGGAAACTCTGTGACATCAAAATCTTCAGTCTCCAGTAGTGTGGCCATTCCGATTTCTGTACAAGCGATGCTGCTGTTGGTTTCGCTGCCTACGTCGACGTCAACCTACTCCGCTCTGTCACCAAAATCCAAAAAGCCGGTTCGTCGACGCCAGATCAAATCTCGCCTGCGGTCAGGATGCTGGATTTGTCGTATCAAACATCTCAAGTGCGACGAAACTCATCCGGCGTGTCAAAATTGTGCCAGAAGTGGCATAGAGTGCGACTATTCGTCAGACAGACCGCAGTGGGTCAATGACAAGATCTTGCGGAAACAAAAGTTGGCGAGCATTTCAACGAAAAAAAAATTCGCCAGCCACGCGTGTCTGCTGCTGCTGCTGATTCGACGCCAACTGCTGCGTATGAATATGGGGTTCAGAAAGTAGGCTTAGTTTAGTGCCTGAAAAAAACCAGTCTCGCCTAATCGGGCGAAAATCGACCTTGTTTGGGAGAGGAGGTGAGTCGCTTGCGCGTTGAGAGGCTAATCCAAGGCCTGAGTGGTATGCAGTAACCCAGTTCTGGCAGGTGCTGACCCCACTGATTTGTGTTCATAGAATTAAACGGTATTCAAGGCTCTTGTTGTTACCATCACACGTCTTCCTGAGCGTATGTGCACTTGCATTGTTTTCTACAGGCATTAAAGCTTGCCCTGCAATCTTTTGCCCATTTCGTTTCGCATTCCTATCGCTGCATCGAGGTACCGCACGCCGCTTACGAGCACGCGTCGCTCGCGCGCCTATGCCGGATAGGAGCACTGGTGCTGCATTTAGTAATGCAATGCATCTTGATTAAACAAATCCCCTTACATATAGGAGACACAGGTAGCCGAGCGGCGCAATAGCTACTGTTGCATTCTGGTATAATCCGAGGCATTTCTAAAATCTCCACAAACATTAGCCAGGGCTTCTGGTGACTTTGCGCAAGTTAGATAGGCTAAACGCCCTTCATGCAAGACAAAATGCATGAAGCTCCCACCGTCTCCTTTTCTGGCATGAAGCGATCTGCACGGTGTTTAAATCCCCCACTGCAACGGCATCATCGGATTCCGTTGTCAGAACAGGAGCGTGCGCCTCCATTTAAACAACTTTCCAACCTAATTGACTTGTCATAAAAACCGGGATTCCGTACTTTCGTGGAGATGATGTCACACGTGCAGCTATTGCGGGCTTCTCGTTTATTATTAACTAACTCTGATAGCTGATCTCCTAATATGCGGTACGAGTGATTTCTTTTTATTCCCACTCAGCGACCTCGATCTTTTTACGAACGACGAACTCTTGCAAGGAGCCAATTTCTATCTCTGCTCCATGCAGCTCGTCATCAGGTGTGCGGTATTCAACCATTGAAATGTAGTCACCTTCGAACCCGATCCACGGGCCATTCAATGGTTCTCGAAGATATGGATGCGTGTAGTCGCTGAACTGCTCTCTCTCCTCATCCACAGTACTGATTTTACGCCGGTGGCTGATTTGCCCGTAGGTATACAGGACAGAGAAATCTCCATCCAAAAGGAGAGATCGGTCTGATGGTTGGTTGTCCACTGTACTGCCGGCGTTATTCACGATATCTCCACTGGATCCCGTGCGTTGAGCGGTGAGCCGCTCTCGTAAGTTCTGCTCTTCTCCACCGTTAGTTGGCTTTGTTGTTCCACTAATTTCGGGTCTGTCAGGTGCGATGCTCACCAGCAGCGTATCATCGTCGAACTCTTTATCATAATCGTGAGATGTTTGCATGGCCCGCAATGCAATGAAAGTATGGAGGGGGACGTAATACTGTTCGAAATTCCACCAAACGATAAGCGAGACAAACAAAAGTGGCACGCACAACACAGTCAAGAGGATTGCCCCCTCAAGCGCGAGAGTTCCACACATAAAGATCTGGAAGATCATCAATCCAAATATCACACGTCGGAATATCATCGGCCAAACTTTTCCAGTTGAATGAGGTGGGTGGACGAAACTGTACATGAGCTGATACTTGTACACGAAGTACCCAAGCACAAAGTAGACGAGCCCGCTAGCAACAATCTTTGTGGAAACCACCGAGTATATAAGGATGATGATCAAGATCAAAATGTGTTGTGGGAGATTCAATCCAAAGTCGAACACAGGAGGTGTAAAGTAGAAGAAGCGATAGTCTCTGGGTGTTCTTAAGAAAATGTTCTTGAGAAAGAGCATCTTACCAAGAACATTAAGAATGACAAAATCGCCAATCTGTAGCAACTTGACCGGGAACATAGCCAAGCCCTGGAGGAGAATCAAGTCGACATAAAAGAGTGACAATTTCCGTAACGAGGAAGCCAACTGCGACGCAAACCGTGTCGTATCTCCAATGGATGTAACATAATCCCACAAGGTACCAGTAATGGTGAAAACCAAAAAGAGTATGAAAAATATGAAGAAAAAGTTCTTCAGCAAGGACGCAAGCTCCACGTCTGAGGTCAGTGGATATCCTTGAAGCTGCGTAAGATACTTGTACAAGTAAGGAAAGGCAAGGTTCATCAACGAGAACAACATGGGAGGCAAGATACCAGTTACAAATGTCGAAAGCCATTTGGAATCCGCGATGAGGTGTCCTAAAGCGGGCCAGAACTTGGTGATTGTCTTGACATCAAGCAAAGTGGACAAGGTGGTGACAAGGAAAAATATCGCCAAGTAACTCAAGAAGATGAAAAAGGTTATCAAGTAAGACTTTGTGACCCGCTCCAGATACTGGAGTTTAAGGTTTTCCCAGTTGATGTCCTTGGGCGCCGGGGCCAACGAAACGATCAACTTGAAGACACGAGGATCAAGAACCGTTTGCGCCGCCATCTGTGCAGACGCAACGTCTTCCATGGTGATGAAAGCCGAAGACAATATTTTGAATTCGGAATTAGAGGAGAATGTAGACAGCGATGTGTCAAACTGGTTCCGTGTGTGGGTAATTTTGGCGTCCACCAGGCATAGTTCGTGGGCCAAAGTATCGATCTCCTGCCGAATCTTGACTTTCCTTGACAGCGTTTCCGTTGGAGGGTTAGGCGCATTCTCGGGAATTACCCGTGGCACTTTGTTGGAGTTGTACAAATCCACATGGACTCCGTAAAGTCTCAGATAAAGGGTTTCCAACCTAGAAATAAGCGACTTTCTTTGGCGGAAAAGCTGTTCTAGCGGCGAAAAGTCATATAAAAGCTTGACATCAACGACATTGCCGATGCCGAGCTCCTCAACAAACCGTTTAAGCACCGCAGGGTCATTCTTGCTTATAAGCTTCTTGGGGATCTCATCAAGCTTAATGGTTCGGTCTGTGATGGAGTTTTGCGAGGCCAAGTATTTCTGGCGCGTTTTAATCACCATTGTTGTCCACTTGAACAACTTCATACACACAACTACCGAGAACCCGTAGGTGAATACCGGGTACAACCACATGTAGCGAGGAAACTCCTCGTGTAATGGAGGATCAGCCGAGGGTGCAGCGAGGCTATCTCGATCATAGTTTCCCGTGAAGTAGTATCGCAACGGGCTCAATACCAACGTTGCCAAAATGGTCAATGGCATCAAAATCTCGATTCCCATACGAAAGAAACACATCACAGCATACGCATCGAGGCCCAGGCATTCTAGCACATCGTCGTCTGAAATCTGGATCACCGCCCACACCCATTTGAAAAGGTCGTTTGGCAACTGCCGTGCTAGGATCAGCTGCTTGCGGAGCGTCCGTACCGCGTACATATGAGGCCAACGCTTTCTGAGTACACAGAATAGCAAGAAAGTGAACAATCCTATGGCGAGAGAAAGAACAAGTTGAGTCTGAAAGACTCGCAGCTGGCTGGGGCCATAGAGCTTGTTTTCGTCTCCCATAAGGATGTTTGGGTTCGTGGATTTGGTGGTATTTGGGTGAGGCGTCACATGCAGTACAATTGTTAGAAGGTAAATAGCCGGGTGTGAAAATGAACGTGGGGTAGCGACTTATATTTTTGGGGTTTATGTGTGTCTTTGCATCAACGACGCCTATGTGTTTGCTTCCAATGGCGAAGTCGTCCATGTGCGAGATATCAGCACGAGGTTGAGCTGAACATCTGGAAAGGGTCTACAGAGGCTGGTGAGAGATTTCAAGCACATGCTTTTGACGAATAGAATCCTGAAATGCAAGAGTTGAAGTGACGTGTGACCTAGAAAGTTCAAAAGAGCGTGCGGGAAGAAACGCAAGGTATTGCCAAGTAGCACCCAAATGAGAACCAGATAGCAGATGCCCAGACATCCAGAACCGATGGCGATGTTTACACTGAGTATTCAGAGGGTTCCGCTCAGAATTTTGATTTCGGCTTTTTGATTTCTCGCTGGAGTGAGTCTTTCTTGTTTTGTCCCTTCACAGTCTTCAATCCTCGTATTCTTTCCTTACTGCCAGCTCTATACTCTGGCAACCAGCTAACACCTTGTCAAATTCTAAAAGCACTTATTCTCTTTTCGCCTTCTGGGTGAATTTTGCAGCCAGCAAAACATAGAACTTGGTCAAAACATCTGTGACGCAGGCGGCTCCCCGCTACCCCGATGCAACCTACACTGTGTATTTGATATTCCCCGAATATCCTGCTGTACATATTCTTGCAATTTCAGCATCTTCATTTTGCCCTGGTGGCTTCCCCAGATCGTGGTCGTGGTCCTGCATGGACTCGAAAAAATCCCAATCAGTTCCCAACCACTTATTTTCAGCGTATCTCCGATGTCCGACTACTACGTGGCGGTCCATTTGGCCAGCAGTGGTAAAAAACTCACGGATATCACGTGGTGTGTCGTGGATGCCCGTACCTTGAAAAACCTGCCCCCAAACTCGCTATCCTTGTCTTCGCTAAAAGATGCGGTAGCCAGGTTTGATGTGGCGCTTATGCAAGAGGTAGGAAATAAGGATTTCCTGTTTGTGACCGCGGACTTGCACCTCCTTCGTGTTTTCCTACCTAATTTGGCTCGGGAAGCCCAGGTCGTGTTGCCGGTTTACTTACAACATCCTCGAGTGTTTGACTTGGCGTCAGAGTACCTGAAATGGCAGCTGACCCATCCGGAGGCGTTGGGCTATCCTGCTTCTAGTTTGTCCAACGTTCTGATTGCGTTGGGTGCGCCGGCCATGCCCGAACCCTCCGCCGATTCCACCGAATTTGCCCAGGCATATGCAAATTTGTTGGTCAGCTTGATCAAAAAGTCGGTGCCTGTAGAGTTGCACCCAACTGTGCTCACAAAACCCTATGATGCGGCTCAGGATGCCAAGGTCTTTTTGGCTGAGCGGTCCAAGATCTTGTACTTGGCTAATTTACCGCTGGACACCACTCAGCTGGAGCTTGAGTCGTGGTTCACGCAGTTCGGCGCAAGGCCCGTCGCATTTTGGACTTTGAAGAATGCCCAGGGAAGTTCGGACTCGCTGGCTCGTGGAATTCTGGGTTTTGCCGTTTTTTCCAAGCACGAGGATGCTGCCGAGTCTCTTTACATGAATGGACTTCAGTTCAACGACCGCGTTGTCGAAATACAGGCTTCATCGACCCGCGTTCTCGACAGGGCTTCGGAATTGTTGACGCCCTTTCCACCTCTGAAAAACAAACCTCGCCCCGGCGACTGGACCTGTCCTTCGTGTGGGTTTTCTAACTTCCAGCGCAGAATTGCCTGTTTCAGATGTCTGTTCCCAGCTACCAGCGCTGTCACCATCCAGGAGTTATACACCGGAAACAACACTGCCAGCAACGGTACAAGTGGTGCTAACACCGTCAACAGCGCCAACGCTGGTAACCGGCCCGTGAACGGAAACAACTCCAACGGTGTTAATTTGCCTAACGACCGTAAAAACGACAAATTTGTCGGCAACTACGGATACCAGGACCATTACAAATCAAACTACAACCACAACAACATCAACAACTCCGTGCCACGTGCTCACTACAACAACTCCGTGCCGTTCAGGGCGGGAGACTGGAAGTGCACCAACGAGTCGTGCCAGTATCACAACTTTGCGAAAAACTTGTGTTGCTTGAAATGCGGAAGCTCCAAACCTGCCAATGTTCACAGCATTCATGGTGGCACTTCCATCCAGCACTCGCAGGCTCAGTTGGCCGGATCCATTCACTCAGTCAACTCCACTGCAGCTGCTATAGCCGCTGCAACAGCCAGCGGACAACCGCTCAGTTACAAAAACAATACTGCCAGTGTGCAGCAGCAAAATGCGTCAAGACAGGGCTACTTACCTCATTCTCAGGGCTCTTCCTCGTCGCCCATCACTGCTAACGGGCTCTACTCCAACATCTCACATTTGCAACAGTACCAGTACCAGCAGGGCCATGCAGGAAATGCAACATCTGCGCCAGCCAGCACGTCATCGTTGCCTATGCACTTGGCTGTTTTGCAGGGTAATGGACGTAAGCAGCAGCAGCAGCAGCCGCAACAGCATTCCAAGCACGCGGCGAGCGGCTCACCTTATCTGTCGTACACTTACCGGAATGGAGGAGACAGGGGTTCCAATAATGGAGTCAGTTTTTTGAGTAACAGCATGAACTCGTTGAGCTTGAACAACGGACAATAGAGACATACGTTGTGAAGTCAAGGGTTCGGCATGCGAGCTACGGAAAGAAATTATCAAAGGTGACGCGTGTATACGCATATATAATTGTGGGAAATTAGCCTCGGGGGATTCTGTTTAAGATTCTATGGCATTTCCTCCGAGGTTTTGCCGGGATGGCGCACTTGGGCACCGAGGCAACGTGTACTTACTAGGGAGATACAAGGGAGAAACAATTAAAACAAAAGTATAGAACATTTCTTTAATAAGACCTTCTTTGACATTCTCTTTTTGCCAGTTTCTTGTGAACGCCATTTCTGCTCGTCTTGTTATCAATCGATCATGCTACTTGCCGCCTGCACCCAATCTCACTACGTGTCAGAATCTCCACCATGGGCGATAAATATTCTATCATTCTCCCCACCTACAATGAGAGAAGAAACTTACCCATCTTAATCTATCTCCTCAACAAAACCTTCACAGAGGAGAAGTTGGATTGGGAAGTCATCATTGTGGATGACGCCTCGCCAGATGGAACTCAAGAGGTTGCACAACAATTGATTTCGATCTTTGGAAAGGAGCACATTCAGTTGAGAGCCAGAGCCGGCAAGTTGGGTTTGGGAACTGCCTACGTGCACGGACTCCAGTACGTCACTGGCAACTATGTGATTATCATGGATGCTGACTTTTCCCATCACCCCGAGGCTATTCCTCAGTTCATTGCAAAGCAAAAACTGGGAGACTTCGATATTGTTACTGGCACTAGATATGCTGGAGATGGTGGCGTCTACGGCTGGGACATGAAACGTAAGTTGGTGTCGCGTGGTGCAAACTTCTTGGCCTCTACAGTGTTGAGACCACACGTGTCCGATTTGACCGGATCATTCAGGTTGTACAAGAAAGACGTGTTAGCCAAGGTAATCGGTGAGACGAAGTCCAAGGGATACGTGTTCCAGATGGAGATGATGGTCAGAGCTAAGGCCATGGGATTCAAGGTGGCCGAGGTGCCCATTAATTTCGTCGACCGTTTGTATGGTGAGTCCAAATTGGGCGGTGACGAAATTTTGCAGTATTTGAAAGGTGTCTTCTCGTTGTTTGTGAGTGTTTAGACGACTTGGGAAGGGGTACCAGCAGCGGCAAGTAATGATTAGTGAACAAAAAAACGATATCTGTGATGATTTGTAGCGTTGATATTTCCATGCTTCGAGAAATATTGCGCTACGTAGAATTCTGTTTTCTGTTTTTTTATGTTCCTGGGAATTAAGTGTTTGGGGAGTTAATTATTCACGCAATTTTGGTGGAGACATACAAAACCGAAGACCGAGAGTGCAAAAAAAAAAATAGTTAGAGAATAATTAAGAAATTAGCTTTAAAGGAATTAAAGAATCAACAAAGAAATGTGGGAAAGTTGGCGTTGAAAGTCTTGCAGTCATCAGCGTTGCCAATCAGACACGAACTCCCAGCGGACTTAGTTTCCCTTCAAGAGATCAACATGCCCACAATTTTATGCAATATGGTTACCCCTTTCTGGCGTTGGATCTTTACTCGGTGCACGTACGGCTACTTTGCAGAACCCTAATGGAGAATTTACCTCTTCTCCGACGTACATTCCCACGCACATATACGGCGATGCTTCATGCATCACGGCCGCTGCACGTATACGAAGGACAGGTACGCTGTAACACTACCTCAAGATATATCAGAGTGCATCTGAATGCTCACATTGTGTAATATCTATTTTAGGAGCGGGGAATGGGGCCATCAGGCGGGGCAGGTGATGGAACAGGTGGTGGGTGGGGGCCGCGTGGGGGAGAATGCCACCAACGAGCAACCTGTCGTACGCGGCTTGTTGAACGAAGTATCGGGTAGTTTCATGTGGCCAAGTCGAGGTATGTATATTTCTAGGTAAAGAGCCGCAGAGCCAGGTGCGTAGACAAACATTGCCCTTCATGTCGCCATATATTGTGAATCAACAATAGAGGTGAGTTGGAAATGGGCCGTACATGTGTTTTTTCTTGTGGCTACTATGATTGCACAGAGGTCACTCGAAGGCGTCCATTATAGTTAGCACTACGTCAAGGTGGGCGGCTCTCACTGACCTCACGCATGACTCGATTCTCCACGTGAATTGGAAACTCATTGCTTCCAAACAGACAGATGTTGAAAACCAAGAGGCCAGTTAAATGCTACAGAGAGGTGCCTGTGATCCACTTCACGGAAGTCGTTACTTCATTGCAAAGAATGCTCCTGAGCAGAGCAACACGGTAGACATATTGGGGACCTACGCTGTATTGGAAGAGAAGTGGGGAGACTATTTTGCGCCGATCCTACGGGAAAGGCGGATGTTAGCTTACTCACACGCAGTGGCTCAGATTAGTCACTTGTACGTAAACAGAAAGGCAAAAAAAAATTAGCTTGGCTCAGGTACGGTGCTCCACCGATTTTGTGCAATCTTGCAAGTGAATACTTCTGTTCTTGAGTTACTGCACCGTCCCCGTAACGCCGGCCTTCGAAATACCATGGCCGTTTCCCTGCGACTTACCACCTTCCAGACTTGAGCTTTTGCATCGCAAACGGCGGGCCGATTTTGGAGCTGTTGACTCCTCAAAATGTCAATCAGGCAGCGTAGCACCACGTAGCTTAACCCGATCGAATCTTGCGTGAGCGCGTATATCAGCCGTACCCGTCATTTAGTAAACCTTCGGTCAACAAGCGCGAACCTGCATACAACCGGCATTTGCAGATCGGACCCCAAATGCGATACGCCACAATCGGGCCAAACAGCAGAAGAAAGTCGTGCCAGTGGTCTCCCGTTTACGCTGATTGGAAGGAGATGCCAAGCGTTTATCCAAGCGCGCGGGATTAACGGCGATACGACGGGGTTGCACTAGACTTCGCCGCGTACTGCGCATGACAGTAGTGTCGCATACTGTGCAAGACCCACCTCAAAACTACCTGGCGACCCTTGCAGAACGACAACGCACACTCACAATTCGATTTTTCAGCGTGAAAAGCTGTTGGTCACACAGACACTCAGCGAGATGTCGAACGATGGATTGAGCAACGGGTCTTCGCAGGTGTGCGACCCTAACGGCGCTAAATCTGCCGAGTATGCCACCGGCAATTCGGTCGAAAACGGCCACCAGTGCACCCAGGACAACGAAAACGAAGATGCTGTGTGTGAGATTGTGACGATATTCCGGCTGGGGTCACGTGTCTCTGCCGACGGCGGCCCCCCCACCGCCCTCAGCCCCGACGACTTCGATCTCCACAATGTGCTTCTCCGGTTTATGCGCCATTCCGCCAAAGACGGCATTGTCCCCAGGCCACTCGGTGTATATTTCAGCGAATTGTCTGTTTTTGGAGTGGACGAGTCCTTTACGTTTCTCCGCACCATGAGCGACGTTCTTCAGGGTCCGGCGAGAGCCATTCGCAAGGCCAGACTCAACAAAGAAAGACGGCTGCGCGCGATTGTTGACCGCGCTTCGGGTCTTGTCAACGGCGGCGAAATGGTGTTGGTGCTTGGCCGTCCCGGCGCCGGATGCCTGACGTTTCTCAAGACGGTGGCAGGAACGGACGTGGACCAGTACACCAGCATCAAGGGCGATCTTCTCTACGACGGCATCGACCAGATCGAGATGCGTAAGCGGTTCAAGAACCATCTTGTGTATAATCCAGAGTTGGACACCCACTTCCCGCATTTGACTGTCGAGCAGACGTTGGACTTTGCTCTCGGGTGCAAGGCGCCGCACACCATTGCCAGCGGCTCGCCGACGGCAGAATATGTGAGCTTCCGCAAGCAGCTATTTGCGTCGGTATTTGGGCTCCGCCATACCTTCAACACCAAGGTGGGCAACGACTTCGTGCGCGGCGTCTCTGGCGGTGAAAGAAAGCGTGTGTCGATTGCCGAGGCCATGGCGTGCAACGGCTCGATCTACTCCTGGGACAATGCCACGCGAGGTCTCGATGCGTCGTCGGCGTTGGAGTACGCCCGGGCCATTCGTGTCACCACCAAGCTTCTCAAAACCACGGCGTTCGTCACGCTCTACCAAGCCAGTGACAACATCTTTGAGACGTTCGACAAGGTCACGTTGCTCTACCGTGGAAAGCAGGTGTATTTTGGTCCCGTGAAAGAGGCGGTAGCATACTTTGAGCGCATGGGGTTCGAGAAACCGGCGCGCCAGCCCGCGGCAGAGTTTTTGACCGCCGTCACCGACCCGGCCGTGAGATGCGCCCGCAGAGGCTATGAAAACCGTGTGCCCCACACAGCCGAGGAGTTCCAGCAGCGCTGGATCGAGTCCGACGAGTGGAAAGCCCTCCAGCACCAAGTGCGCCAGTACGGCCAGCTGGTGAATGGTGCCGACACGGCTGCCGCAATTTCTACGGCTCACCATCAGACTAAGCAGGGCGGCTTGTTGTCTCGCGCCCTGTCCAGGTACACCGTGAGCTTCTTTCGCCAGTTGCAGTTGTGTCTCGCTCGGTGTTTCCAGAACGCCTTGGGCGACCGTGCATACGCAGTGACACAGGTGTCCGCTGCAGTGATACAGGCTCTTATTATCGGTTCGCTATACTACAACACGCCGCCGGATGTCTCCGGGGCAATATCGCGCGGCGGCGTAATCTTCACCTCGGTGTTGTACACGGCGTTGGCGAGTCTTGCAGAGGTGTCCAATGCGTTTGGCGCCAGGCCCATTTTGAGGAAGCAGGCCAACTACTCCATGTTCCACCCTGCTGCACACTGTCTAGCCGAGGTGATGCTGTCCGTTCCAGTGAGCTTTGTGGGCAACGTCGTGTTTGCGTTGGTCATCTACTTTCTCGCCGGGTTGATGCGCGAGGCTGGCCGTTTCTTCACGTTTGTCCTTTTCACGCTTTTGGTGTCGCTCGCCATGAGTGGCATGTTTAAGGCCGTGGCTGCTTGGAACAAGTCCATCGCGGGCGCCAATGCCGTTGCGGGTGTACTCATTTTGGCGTCCTTGATGTACTCATGGTTTGTAATCCAACGACCTTCGTTGCATCCATGGTTCGAGTGGATTTCCTACCTCAACCCGGTGGTCTATGCTTGCGAGGCGATGGTCGCGACAGAGTTCCACGGAAGGCACATGGCTTGCACCGGTCGCCACTTGGTGCCTTCTGGGCCTGGCTACTCGACCTCCAACTCCGTGTGCTCGGTCGCCGGAGCAGTTGAGGGACAGCTATGGGTCAGCGGCGACATATACGTGGATGCCGTTTACTCCTACTCGTTCACGCATGTGTGGCGCAACTTTGGCATTCTCATTGGCTTCATCATATTTTTCGTCGCAATGGGTGCACTAGGTTTCGAGGTTGTGCGTCCCATCAATGGCGGTATCGATCGCCTCTTCTTTTTGCGTGGTGCCCACACCGAACAACTCGTTTTTTGTGCAAACTCTGAAGTAGATGAGTCTGGACCTACCGAGCTGAGTGACTTGGAGAAGCTCCCACGCGACACGGAGGCTCTGTATCTCGACAAGTTTCTGACAAAAGAAGTTTTCGCATGGAAGGACGTATCATATGTCATTCCCTATGACAAGGGCCGCCGCACGTTGTTGGACTCAGTTTCCGGCTTCTGCTTGCCCGGAAAGTTGACAGCTCTCATGGGAGAGTCTGGCGCTGGAAAAACCACCTTACTCAATACGCTCTCACAGCGGATCAAAACTGGTGTTGTTACGGGCGACATGCTCGTCAACGGCAAACCCTTGGACACCTCTTTTGTACGCCGTACTGGCTACGTACAACATCAGGATATCCACTTGGCCCAGGCTACTGTACGTGAGCTGCTTCAGTTTGCTGCGAGAATGAGAAGGCCCCAATCCGTGCCCGATTCAGAGAAACTCGGCTACGTCGAGAAGATCATTCTGGTGCTCGACATGACCGAATATGCCGATGCCATCGTCGGTGAAGCTGGAAGTGGTCTTAACGTGGAACAGCGCAAAAAGTTGACGATTGGAGTGGAGCTTGTTGCCAAGCCATCTCTTCTTCTTTTCCTTGACGAGCCTACCTCTGGACTTGACTCGCAATCTGCTTGCGCTATCGTTCAGCTCCTTCGTGAATTGGCCCAAGCGGGTCAAGCGATCTTGTGTGTGATCCACCAGCCATCGTCGACGCTTTTCGAGCAGTTTGACCGCTTGCTTCTTCTTCGCAAGGGCGGCCAGACTGTCTACTTTGGTGACATTGGCGAGAACTCTAAAGTCATCACCAACTACTTTGAATCCCACGGAGGTCGCAAGTGTGGGCCGGGTGAAAACCCCGCCGAGTACATTCTAGAGGTCATTGGAGCTGGTGCTACTGCGAAAAGCGACCAAGACTGGTTCGAAGTTTGGCAGAACTCCCACCAGAGAGTTGAAGCTGACCGTCGTATCGACGAATTGATTGCGTCCAGCAGTAAAAGCGGCGAGGATGTCATCACCGATAGGGAACTTTCAACGCTCTATGCCACTTCGCCATGGTACCAGTTCCGTTACGTTACCGTGCGCCTGGCTTTCACCTATTGGAGAGATCCCGGGTACATCATGGCCAAGTTCATGCTCATGGCAGTCAACGGACTATTCCTTGGGTTCACCTTCTTTGGATTGAAACACACCATCATGGGTTTACAGAACAGCATGTTCTGTGCGTTCTTGTCTGTTGTTGTTTTTGCTCCAGTGATCAACCAAATTCAGGCTCAGACCCTCGCAGCGAGAGCAGTCTTCGAGGGAAGAGAAAAGTTGTCTAACACTTACCGGTGGTGGATTGTTCCTCTTGCACAGGTTCTCAACGAAATTCCTTACATGTTCGTGAGTTCTGCGGTGATGTTCGTTGCCTTGTATTTCCCCACCAGAGCCGACACCTCTGCCCCGCATGCGGGTGTTTTTTACATCTCATTTGCCCTTTTACAGTTGTTCAACATCACTTTCGCCAACTTGTTGGCGTACTTTGCCCCCAATGTCCAGTCTGCTGCAGTGTTGGCGTCGTTCTTCTTCTCGTTTGTGGTGTTGTCATCGGGTATTGTTCAGCCTGTCAGCTTGATGCCTGGTTTCTGGACTTTCATGTACAAAGTTAGTCCTTACACTTACTTTATCCAGAACATGGCGGTCGCGCTTCTCCACAAGAGGCACGTGAGGTGTTCAAGCAAGGAATTGGCTCGTTTCCATCCTCCGTCTGGTCAAACATGTGGCACCTATTTAGCTGACTATTTGAAGTCCTCTGGTGGCCACTTGTTGAACCCTGACGCCACCAGCAACTGTGAGTACTGCACGTTCACAGTGGCGGACCAGTTTCTTGAATCCATTGGGGCCAAATACTCGCACGTCTGGCGTAATGTTGGTTTCTTTGCGGTCTACATTGTGTTCAATGTTGTGGCTTGCTTGGTGCTTTACAAATACGTGCGTTTGCTGCCTCCCGGCTTCAGCCTCAAATTTATGAAGAGAAAGAAGAATTGAGACTGTAATCTGTCTTTCTGAACAAGCTGAGTTTGTTTGGAAGTTTATGGGATTGGCGCATCGGCCCCAGAAGACTTAGGAACTCGGAACAGCATTCACCTGCAGCATGCTTCATCGGCCTAAATCTGCGTTCTTCAGGCTATTGTTGAGCAAATTGTCATGGAGAAGTCACGCCAGACTCATCATTGTTCTGGAGGAGAGGGCGGTCCTGTTGACAGGACCTGAAATACTAGCGTCAAGAGCCACACAACGCATTTGTCATTCTGAAGGATCACCATTGGACGGGATTTTCCCACTTTACGAATTCATCTTTCTAGGAGAACGTTTAACCTTGTTCTAAGTTTGGTAATGACTGCAAATTTAGGAGGATAACTATACTCTTTTCCCAAACATTTCTCTCACGAATCATTAAACATAAACTGAAGATAGCCTGCAAAACTCTAGAAAACCTTTTTCGCGATTGCCCTCTCTTCGAATATAACGGGCGCTGGTCTTATCTCACCGACTTGAATCCGGCATACACCACCATGGCCAAAGACACTTACCAAAGAAAGGTTGTGGGCTCCGCCGAATATGACCGGCTTCGCAGCATGAAAGTTCTCATGGTGGGGGCTGGTGGCATTGGCTGTGAGCTCTTGAAAGATCTTATATTGTCTGGTTTTGGTGAGATTCATATCGTGGATTTAGATACCATCACTCTCTCCAACCTCAACCGCCAGTTCTTATTCCGCAAGAAAGACATCGACAAACCCAAATCTTTGACGGTCGCACACGCGGTCCAGTCCTTCAATTACTACGGCGCCAAACTCATACCGCACAATGGAAACATCATGGATACGAAGATGTTCCCTTTACAGTGGTGGCAGGACATCGACTACATCTTCAATGCTCTCGACAATCTTGAAGCCAGACGATACGTCAACAAAATGGCGCTTTTCACCGGAACCCCGCTCATGGAGTCCGGAACCACCGGTTTTGATGGCCAGATCCAACCCATACTTCCAGGGAAAGCAGAGTGCTTCGAGTGCCAACCGAAGGAAACGCCGACAGTGTATCCCGTTTGCACCATTCGCTCCACGCCTTCTCAGCCAGTTCACTGCATAGTGTGGGCTAAGGAGTTCTTGTTCAATCAATTGTTTGGCGAGAACACCGAGTCTGAGGTGAACGTGGCTCAGCTAAGCAAAGAAACCGACGATGAGGAGGAAATCCAGAGAATCGTGCTGGAAGCCAACGAGCTCCACGAGTTGAAGAAGGCCGTTAACTCTGCAGATTTTGCCCACCGTGTTATCGTCAAGATCTACGACGACGACGTTGAGAAAGCGTTGCGCTTGGAGTCGCTCTGGAAAACCCGGCAAAAACCGGTTCCCGTGCAATACGAAGCGAAATACCTGGCCGAGGTCAAGAGAATGGCACAGTCGAACGAGGATGTTGCCGGCAAAGAGACGAAGTTGTGGTCGGTGGCAGAAAACTTGTATGTTTTGTATACTGCAACCGAGGCCCTTCAAAGCAGAAACCAAGGCGGCGAAAAAACCATATCTTTCGACAAAGATGACGAAGACACCATGAACTTCGTGGCTGCCGCCGCGAACTTGCGCTCGGCTGTTTTTCACATTCCTGTAAAGACCAAGTTTGACATCAAGCAAATCGCAGGCAACATCATCCCGGCGATCGCGACGACAAATGCAATAATCAGCGGGCTCTCTAATCTTGGTCTGCTAACGCACGTGAACACCGGCCCCAAATCGTACAAATCGGTCTTTATTAGCATACGGCCCAACAAGCGAATCACTGGTGCCGCGGTAGAAAAGCCCAACCCAGCGTGTGCAACATGTTCTTCCCTGAAAGGCGTTGTCGTGCTTCCTGATGCTGATTTGGATGCGCCATTACAGACGCTTGTGGACGATATCGGAAGCATCTACGGCTCCGAAGCGTTTTCTCTCATTGTCGGAAAATCTCGTCTATTGTACGACTACGATTTCACGGATAATCTACAGCAGTCGCTTCGCCGACTTGGAATTGTTCCGGGCGAGATAGTGCTAGTTCAGGATGAGGACGAGGAGCTCCAGCACCTCGAGCTCTTTATTGTTGGCGGACCAGAAAAGAAGCTTCCGACTGTTGAAATCGGAGCAAAGTACCATGCACCAAAACGCCAAGATTCGCCAGATCTGGCTGCTGAAGAGCTCGACAGCGAGCCTCCTGCCAAAAAGCGGAAAAAGACGGAAGACGCTGTGGTGGAGGAGCAAGTGGACGACGATGTCGAGGTGCTTGACTAGACTGAACGCAACTACGGCCGACACCATGGCATAAAGAAAAACAAAATACGAAAGAAAAACCTCACAATTGTCCTTCACATATTAAAATTCTCATGTAACTCTTGCGTTTGCGCAGCTTCCGCCTCCTGCTCAACCGATTCCTGGATCAGCCGCGCACGACCCCCACGCTACATAAACCCTCACCTACCGACAACTTTCAACTACACTTGCCATGTCGTGGAACGCATACACTGACTCTCTCACCTCCACGGGAAAAATCGACAAAGCTGCCATTTACTCTGTAGCTGGCGACTCTGTCTGGGGCGAAACTGGAGGATTCCAGATCCAGCCTCAGGAAATCGCTGCCATTGCAGGATCGTACGGTGACCCATCGCAATTGCAGGCCCACGGGTTGCACTTGGAGGGCAAGAAATATTTCTTGTTGCGTGCTGATGACAGGTCCATTTATGCCAAACAGGACGACACCGGAATTATTGCTGTGAAGACCAAACAGGCCATTGTGGTGGCACACTATCCTCTGGGTGTGCAGGCGCCTGAGGCGACGGCGGTGGTTGAGAAATTGGCCGACTACTTGATTAGCGTAGGCTACTAGATCAGCAGTTCCGTTAATACTGGGCTTCTGCTGACTTAGCCGGGGCAGGCATTTCCTTAACTTAGGATGGGTTGCTCGTAGGCGGCACGCGAGGCTATGCGTCCGCTAGGGTGGGTTACCCGGTATGTTTGCCATCAATCAACGACGAGAAATACGACAAAATCCGTAGAATCGCTGTAGCGGTAGGTTGACGGCGGTGGGCACGTGACCTCCGACCCGGACAAACACCCGTACCTCCGAAGTTGGCCGCTTTCACAATTGCGTCAAAACGGGAATATGCAAACTTCCAAAGAGCTCCATTGAAGGCTTTCTCTGCCGTGGCGCTGCGTTTTCTCCGCAGTCCCTACCTTGCGATCGTATCACGTGATATGCACGTGCGCATGTTATTCGAGCGCGCGCCATTGGCCAGTGCTCATTCTTCCTCAGTATCTTCTTCTCCAATGTTCAGAGCAGGTTCCCGTGCCGCCCAGTTGGGATTTAAAAGATTAAATTCTTCGGCTCCTCATCACGCTCCGGCTCCCACTGAAAATGAAATCGACGTCTCCAAAGTTCTAGGGTTGGCTGCCTTGGCTGGCATATCTTTGTACTTTTACAGAAGCACCAAGGAACCTGTGATAAAAACGCCGCTTTACAACTACCAGGATGAGCGTAGCTCATTGAGAAACGAGGCCTACTTGAAGCGTTACAAAACATCCTTTGTCAAGACTTTCATCAGAGATAAGGGAGGCATTGGTGAAAGGGTGTACCGCAGACAAGTCCAAGGAGCGGTGCCCAACGTTTTGATCCCAGCGGCTTCTCCTTACGGAGACCGCTTTGGTGCTAGTATTAAGACTGACAAGTTGGGTCCTAGAAAGGAAAGAACAAAGTACTTCACGCCATTGGAGAGCTCAAACTAGGATGCCAAGAAGCTACCGTATTAAACAACTCGGATGGACAAGGAAAGAATGACGCCATAAACCGAAGGAGGGCAGTCACTCTTCGGACGTTGTCGTTGGTAATTCGGGCTGCAGCCAGCCGTTATAGCTGTAATTGCAGAGAAAAGTGCAGGCAGTGGTCAGCGCTGCTGCACGGTGCGAAGGGATTGAAGGGCATGGATCTTCAGCACGCCAGGTGCTAAATGACAGGTAGCATGACTCCTGTTGTACATTATTGCATACTTCGCCGCATGGCGATCGGGTACCGTTTCAGTAGACACGAATGGAACGACCAGGGAATTATCTGTAGACTTGGAAGGCGCAAGCTTGTAGTGGCCCACGGTCTAACCCACATTTGCCTGCGTGACCGCCACGGAAGTTAGATGTTTGTCTCGTGTGGAGATCGCCTGGCTTCTCCAGTCCATTGTTGGTCACGTGCGTCCTCACCACCACCATGACCAAGATCGAGTGGAGCGTTACCGTGTACGATAAGCCTGGAACGGACAGGACCAGCGTGCGTCCACAGCACGTAGCTGCAATTCCAGCCAATGTCAATTCTGGTATTATTACGGCGGTCGGTGCAATCTACAAGGATACCGAGAAGACTCAGTTTGCCGGCAGCACCTACCACTTGGTTGCAGAGTCAAAAGAAGAAATCATTGAATTCTTGAAAAAGGATATCTACTACGAGACCGGAATCTGGGACATTGAATCCGTGGTGGCTCACCCATTAGGCATAGCCGTGAGATTGGAGAAGAAGATGCCGGGCGTGACTCTCCAGGAGAAATAGAATACGTGAGATCGTGGATGTTCGTAATGAATTGAACTAATTTGCCGTAAAACGAGTATTTCGGATTCGTAGAAACCAACCGACGAGCTCAGCAAGGCTCCTGGTTCCAACGAGCCAATTGAGACCTACAAATTGATTGCTTATGACTGAATTGATGCTGAAGATGTTGGCGAAGCTAGTTCGATGCCAAGCATGCTTTTGTGGTCGTTTGACCGCATCGTAAAGTCAAGCATGCGTTTCTGGTCGTTGTTACGGTACATCAACACATTGGCCTTTTGGAGCCGCCAAGAGAGACCGACGCCAATGTCGTCACCGCGACTAAGGCAGAGGGCAGCACATCAAACAGTCGAATTCCTGCCAGTTCTCGAAAAAGCAAGACGAAGTTGAGCCCAGACAAGTCCCCAACCAATTTCTGTCAACCGCCAGAAACCACGAATACACCAGAACGTGCAGCACAATCTAGTCACATCACATTGTGATAATCTCCAACGAAAGACGCAACATTATGCTAAGAAATGAAATCCACACAGAACTTGCGAGGCTTATAGCTCCACTGCGGCTTATGATTACGCCGTGCAACACACCAGGCATTGTTCACAATCCAACAAGGGAAATCTTGCTGGGATGCTATACCCAGTAATATCACAAGAACCATTTCGTCTCTGTGTCAAGCAGGTTAGAAAACACTTTCTGCTAACGCTTCACCTGCAAGAGTTAGTAGAACTAGAAAAAAGAAAAAGAAAAGAAAACAGAAATACCACGAGACAAAAAGCTGATGGTTTCAGCGTCTTGTGTTCATCGCCATTGTCGTTGCTTGTTCGTCAACTTGCAGGAACTGGCACGTCAGTCCACACAATAGAAACAGAAACCTGACGCATAAACCCTGGAATATTTTCACCGGAGTAAACTCAGAAATCGCCTGGGATGTAATTTTCTCGCAGTGGCTATACATTACTTTCGGCGCTCTTCTTGGGAGATCCAAGGCCCAAAGCGCTGGGTGAATTTGCCTGCTTACACGCCAGGGTGGGAATGCTATGATGCAAGGTAAGGACGCATACATCTGACAAAGCGGAAAAGTCCACGATCTTCGCACGGCAATTTCACCACCCCTTAGAGCGAGTTTATGATTCCTGTCGTTAATGATACTTGTCGCTCGTGAATCTTTTCACGAGTCGCCCCAGAAAGTCAGTCATATAGTTAAGACGTGGGCTGTTCTCACTTTCCACGAGATATTCTTAGCCGTAAATAGTAGTGCGGAGAATCCGCAGAATGATATTGAGGCTTCGCTCGGTGCACTTTGAGAACGAACAACGCACCATCTAAATGCACATCAGTCCATCAAAGCAACGCATTTCCATCTGCACCTTCAGTTACTGAGTAGAGAGAAATTCAGTTCCGCGACGTAGTTTGAAACGTGCTTCTTTGGTTGGGATAACGGGTTGTGTAGTTCTGCACATGTGAGGAGTAGATCAAAAACATCTAACCTTTCGGTCGGGCATTCTCTGATCCCTTCCGGTCCTACTCCCTAATGCAAGACGCAGTAGCTCCGCCCGCAGACACGGAGATAACAGAATTGTAGAAGCAAAATTTGCATTCTTCCGGTCCGCTTGTTGTTTCGCACCCGTTCCCGACCGGAGCTTTGATGCGAAAAATCGGCAAATTAAACAAAGCTCCTGCACTGAAAATTAGAAAGGATAGTTCATGACAGCAGAAGAAACCCGAGTGAGAGGCGAGAAGAACAGCAGCGAAACGTCGGTTCTCAATGGCACCATTTATTGCAAACGGAACCGGCACCACTTCCCCCGGTTCTCGGGTGGTCGCGACCATCATGAACATCCGACCCGTCAGCCGCACATGTTTATGCAGGATTCGGGCCGGAAGCCGCAGGCCAAAGCACCGTGCCATGTGTAGACGTGCATCAATAGCGATCGATGACTCGGGTTCCGATCCGTATGGTGTGCTATAAAGTACCGGCGTTATCTGCCGGTGCAAATATACCCAGCTTATTAGAAAATCGGCTATTTCCTAGTTTCACCCAGCGACCACATTTACCCTCGTGCTAATTACTACGAACAGACCCAGTGGTGGATACGATCTTCCAAGTCCAGCACAGAAGGCCACAGCGTATTCTTTTGAGAGAACTTTTTGTCTGAAACGCAAAACTAATTCGTTCATACCTTTGGGGCATTTCCCAATAATCACGCTGGTTGCAAAATTTCAGAATCTCCCCCACACCGACACTGACCTCATCAACTAGACTCCAGTTGTATTTTGCCATGGATTCACAGGAGAAAAATATCGAGACCGCATCCTCGGATCACTCAACTCTGCAAGAATACGAAACCTACGATGGATACACTGATCAGGTGCAAGAGCAAATTCGCCATTTAGCTCGTAGTGCCTCCCACTACTCTGCTGCAGGTGACGAGTTATCCCTTGCCAGAACCTTGAGTCACATGTCACTGGTACCAGGCATTGCGCCTGTTGGCTTTGACGACGTAGATCCAAGATTGGACCCCAACAGTGAGCAATTCAACTCGCGGTTTTGGGTTAAAAACTATAGAAAACTCTTGTATGAGAACTCGGATTACTACAAGCCGTCTTCGCTTGGATTCGTATACAAGGACTTGCGTGCGTTTGGCCAGCTCTCGGATTCTGATTTCCAGACTAACTTCGGCAACGTGGTTATCAAACGAGCGGTGGAGCTTGCGCACAGCTTCAAGAAACCTGATCCCGCTACTCAGTTCGATATTTTGAAGCCTATGGACGGTGTCATTCCCACAGGAGAAGTAACAGTGGTGCTCGGACGCCCGGGTGCTGGATGTTCCACATTCTTGAAGACCGTGGCACTGCAAACCTACGGTTTTCACGTGGACAAAGACTCTGTCCTTTTATACGACGGGTTGACACCGCAAGACATCACCAACAATTTTCGAGGCGAGGTCGTCTATTGTGCTGAGACGGAAAGGCATTTTCCTCACTTGTCCGTTGGTGACACCCTTAAATTTGCTGCGCTCATGAGAACTCCAAAGAACAGATTTGAAGGCGTAACCAGAGACGACTACGCCACCCACATGGCGCAGGTGGCTATGGCAACTTTTGGCTTGTCGCACACTGCCAACACCAAAGTCGGCAATGACTACATCCGCGGTGTATCCGGTGGTGAGCGTAAACGTGTTTCTATTGCTGAAGTCTACTTGTCCCAGGCCAGTTTACAGTGCTGGGATAACTCCACTCGTGGTTTGGACTCGGCTACTGCTTTGGAGTTCATTCGTGCTTTGAAGACCCAGGCCACGGTGGTCAATGCGACGCCGTTGGTTGCCATTTACCAGTGTTCTCAGGATGCCTACGACTTGTTTGACAACGTGGTGTTATTGTACGAGGGCTATCAGATCTACTGTGGCAGCGCCAGAGCTGCCAAGGACTATTTCTTGAGAATGGGTTACTACTGCCCTGACCGTCAGACTACCGCAGACTTTTTGACCTCTCTTACCAACCCATCTGAAAGAGAGGCTGCGAAGGGTTTCGAGGACAAAGTGCCAAAGACCCCAAAGGAATTCTCAGACTACTGGAGAGCGTCGCCCGAGCGTCAGACCATGCTCAAGAAAATTGAAAGAAAAATGTCTAAGCATGACGGTGACAGCAAATTGACAGAATTCCAAGAACATCACCGGGCTCGCCAGACATCCAAGGCCAGACCCCAGTCTTCGTGCATGGTGTCTTTTGGAATGCAAGTCAAGTACCTCATGGGAAGAAACGTCTTGCGAACAAAGGGTGATCCGTCCGTCACACTTTTTACTGTCTTTGGTAACAGCGTCATGGCTCTCATTACGGCTTCCTTGTTCTACAATATGTCCAAGACCACTGGAGACTTCTATCTGAGAACTGCGGTTTTGTTCTTTGCTACTTTGTTCAACTCGTTTTCGTCCTTGTTGGAGATCTTTTCGCTTTACGAGTCTCGTCCTATTGTCGAGAAGCACAAGACTTTTGCATTGTACCACCCTTCCGCGGATGCTGTTGCGTCAATCATCACGGAATTGCCCACCAAGGTCACTGTTGCGCTTTCATTCAACCTTGTCTTGTACTTCATGACAAATTTGAACAGAGCGGCTGGACCTTTCTTCTTTTACATGCTTGTGAATTTCACTTCAACGCTCTCTATGTCTCACTTGTTTAGAGCAATCGGTGCTGCTACAAATTCGCTTTCTGAGGCTATGACCCCAGCTTCTCTTTTGTTGTTGGCCTTGTCTATTTTCACTGGATTTGTCATTCCCACGCCAAATATGCTTGGATGGTGTCGGTGGATGAATTACATCGATCCTATTGCATATGGTTTCGAGGCGTTAATGGCAAATGAGTTTCACGGCAGAACTTTCGAATGTTCCCAATTTGTTCCAAGTGGCCCAGGTTACAATGATGTGACCGGAGACCACAGAATTTGTTCGGTGGTTGGCTCTGCTGCAGGTGCCACCGTTGTCGACGGTGACAGCTACATCGAGACCGCATTCTCATACTACAACTCGCACAAGTGGAGAAACTGGGGTATACTCGTGGCCTTTACACTTGTAGCGTTTGTTGTCTACATCTTCCTCGTCGAACAGAACAAAGGCGCTATGCAAAAGGGTGAAATCTTGGTGTTCCAGCGTTCGGCTTTGAAAGCACGTAAGAAGCAAGCTAAAGCCGACCCTGAGTCTGGTGCACTTGAAAAAATTAGACCCGAAGACCACGACTCAGATGCAACTGAGGCTCAGGCAGACTCAAAACTTCCAAAGTCCAACAGTATTTTCCACTGGAGAAATTTGCGTTACCAAGTGCAAATCAAGTCCGAGACCAGAGTGATCTTGGACGGAGTCGATGGATGGGTTAAACCTGGCCAGGTGACTGCCCTTATGGGTGCTTCTGGTGCCGGTAAGACAACCTTGTTGAACGCTTTGTCGGAGAGGTTGACGTCTGGTAAAATTACAGATGGAACTAGAATGGTAAACGGCAAAACATTGGACTCATCGTTCCAAAGATCCATTGGATACGTGCAGCAGCAAGACTTGCACTTGCAAACTTCGACCGTACGTGAAGCGTTGAACTTCTCTGCGTACTTGAGACAACCAGCTAGTGTATCGAAGGAAGAGAAGCGCGAATATGTGGAGTACATTATCGACTTGCTTGAAATGAGACCTTACGGGGATGCTGTGGTTGGTGTTGCCGGAGAAGGTTTGAACGTGGAGCAGCGTAAGAGATTGACCATTGGAGTTGAACTTGTCGCCAAACCATCGTTGTTAGTATTCCTTGATGAGCCAACCTCCGGATTGGATTCGCAGACTGCGTGGTCTATCTGTAAGTTGATTCGGAAATTGGCCGACCACGGCCAGGCTATCTTGTGCACAATTCACCAGCCTTCTGCGATGTTAATGAAGGAGTTCGACCGTTTGTTGTTCTTGCAGAAAGGAGGAAAGACGGTTTACTTTGGAGACTTAGGAGAGAACTCGCAAACTTTGATCGACTATTTTGAATCTTATGGTGCTCCCAAGTGTCCTCCTGATGCGAACCCAGCTGAGTGGATGTTAGAAGTCATTGGCGCAGCTCCCGGATCTAGCGCCAATCAGGACTACAATGAAGTTTGGTTGAACTCAAAAGAGTATCAGCAAGTGCATGCCGAATTGGATCAAATGGAACTTGAGCTCGCCAAAATTCCTGAACCTGAAGACCCCGAGAGATTCAAGCTGTATGCCACCGGATTTGCCCACCAATACTCCCTCGTGCTTAGAAGAGTCTTGGAGCAGAACTGGAGAACGCCATCTTACACATACTCAAAGCTTATTTTGGTTATTACTGCCTCATTGTTCAACGGATTTGTTTTCTTTAAGGCTCATAACACGCAACAGGGCTTGCAGAACCAGATGTTCTCGGTTTTCATGTTTTTGGTTGTTTTCAACACCTTGGTTCAGCAGTACCTTCCCAACTTTATTCACCAACGTGACTTGTACGAAGTGAGAGAACGTCCCTCAAAGACCTTCTCATGGATTGCCTTTATTACGGCGCAAA
Source organism: Hermanozyma aechmeae (assembly GCA_030583085.1). NCBI lineage: Eukaryota > Fungi > Ascomycota > Pichiomycetes > Serinales > Metschnikowiaceae > Hermanozyma > Hermanozyma aechmeae. The sequence goes on along the minus strand of JAJMHA010000004.1, from coordinate 34,412 downwards.
TTACTTCAGAAATCCCTTGGAATATTCTTTGTGGAACTATCTCCTTTTTCTGTTGGTATTATCCTGTGGGCTTATACAACAATGCCACTGAAACAGGTACGGTGCATTCGAGAGGAGCATCCATGTGGTTCATCATTGTGCTTTTCTACATTTACACATCTACGATGGGTCAAATGTCCATTTCGTTTATGGAGTTGGCAGACAATGCGGCTAATATGGCCTCTTTGCTCTTCACAATTTGCTTGAATTTCTGTGGTGTTTTGGTGACTAAGGAGAAGCTTCCTGGCTTCTGGATCTTCATGTACAGATGCAACCCATTTACTTATTTGGTGTCCGCGATGTTATCAATTGGATTGGCGAATTCCGAAGTGAAGTGCAGTGACAAAGAATACCGAGTGTTTGCTCCACCTTCTGGTCAGAATTGTGGCCAGTACTTGAATCCTTTCATCGATGCGGTCGGAGGCTATGTTCTTGACGCAAGTTCGACCACGCAATGTGAATACTGCGTTATGTCTGATACAAACGTCTTCTTGAAATCTATTGGCTCTTTATACAGCGAAAGGTGGAGAAACATTGGTATATTCATTGCTTTTATTGGCGTTAATGTGATTGCAACCGTGGTGTTGTATTACTTGGCCAGAGTGCCCAAAGGCAGAAAGCAGAAATAAGAGAAGGGTGCCATTTGCAAACTGAGTGTTGCTACTATTTATCGTTAATACCCGAGATTGGATTTGCTGTAGCCACCAGTAGCCACCAGTAGAGAACCGCGAGAAAATGAATTATCACCTGGACGAAATTAATACCTTTTTAGTCGAAGAGGTGGATGTGTCCTTGATGTCCTTGACCACGCGTTGCTAATATTGCGCCATTGCTCTTCTCCTTCTATCAACGGTGTTCTTGAACAGATGGACACACGCAACTAGCTTATTCTCCCTACAAAGTTGAACGCTAATCTCAGATTTTAAATTATAATTACAAATGAAAATCGAATCGACCTATCTCTTCTCTCCAAATTCTTTCGAGTACATGCTTGACCAGCGAGCATCTCTAATGCGTACAAGGGACTGTTTCCCTAGGGTTTTCTGTTTAGATCCAGCAAATCGTGCGACAAGACAGTCAGCAGACACTAGAAAGACAGGTCCTATTGCGAAAAGTAACCCGTTTGTGAATGGTTTCATGATGGTGGGATTTGATGGAGTAATGCAAGATCGTGAACTGTGGAACTTTCCCGGGTAATGGTATTATGACGATAGAATGCAAGTTAAGGATTTATAATCCCAAGATATAGGTCATGAATGACCTTAGACTGAGCTTTTGAGCAATGTTGCTGAAGGTGGATGTGAGAAAATTTAAATAATCCTACTGCCCCTCATAAATATGCGCAGGCTCTAATCGCGATGAGTGTGCGCGTCACCTACACCATTGCTTTTTTAATTTTTTTTCTTAGATCTCCGCAAAAGTATACATAGGTGCATGTTCCTGACGGCCTACGGTCATTTGGGTGAGTAGGGTGCCGAAATTGTACGTCTAGCTGTACAAATCATCATCTTCGGCCTCTTCGGCAAAGGCGGCTCCTCCGGCGTTGCCTGACGCCTCGTCGCCTTCAGAGAAACGGAAGTTGGTGAACTGGCCTCTAGATGCCAGCAACTGCTGGGCGTAAGATTCATAACGACGCAACTCGGCGTCGGACACAGATCTCTTGGCAGTCTTCATGGCTTCCTCGAAATGGCTCTTAGTAATGAAGGGCACAGGGTCCTCCTCCTCAACCTCTTCGGCCTTAGGACGGTCAGTCATCTCAACATCCTCTTCCTTGGCTCCCTCAGCACTTTCAGCAGCCTGCTTGGCTTTAGCAATCTTCACCTGGGCCTCGATAGAGTCTTTGATAGCGAACTTGGCCGATCTTTGGACAATATATGACAAGTCGGCACCAGAGAAGCCGTGAGTGATCTTGGCAATGTCGGATAACTCTAAGCCAGGCTCCAAAGGAGTGTTTCTTAACTGAGCCAGCAAAATAGACAATCTTGCTGCTTCATCAGGCAAAGGAACGTAGATCAACTGGTCCAAACGACCAGGTCTCAACAAGGCAGGATCAATCTGGTCTGGTCTGTTGGTAGCACCAATCACAAAAACATTCTTTTTGGCGTTCATACCGTCCATCTCTGTCAACAACTGGTTGACGACTCTGTCGGAAGCACCGCCAGCGTCACCATGACTGCCACCTCTAGCCTTGGCAATGGAATCCAACTCATCCAAGAAGACCACCGTTGGAGCAGCTGCTCTGGCTTTGTCAAAGATGTCACGGATGTTGGACTCAGACTCTCCGTACCACATACTCAACAATTCTGGACCCTTAACGGAGATAAAGTTAGCAGACACCTCTGTCGCCACGGCCTTAGCCAACAAGGTCTTACCGGTACCGGGAGGACCGAAGAACAAGACACCCTTAGTAGGAGCCAAACCAAACTTCTGGTATTGGTCGGGGTGCAAGACAGGGTACTCCACAGTCTCCTTCAACTCGTTCTTGATCTCGTCCAAACCACCAATGTCGTCCCATGTGACATTGACGTTCTCGACCACAGTCTCACGCAAAGCAGATGGGTTGGAGTTGCCCAAGGCAAATCTGAAGTTCTCCATAGTGACGCCCAAGGAATCCAAAACCTCCGCGTCGATGGTGTCGTCGTCCAAATCGATCAAGTCCATCTTCTCACGAATCTGCTGCATGGCAGCCTCGGAACACAAGGAGGCCACATCAGCACCAACGAAACCATGGGTCTCGGAAGCGATAGCCTCAAGATCAACATCCTCGGCCAACTTCATGTTCTTGGTGTGGATTCTCAAGATTTCCAAACGGCCAGTGGCATCGGGAACACCGATATCCACCTCTCTGTCGAATCTTCCAAATCTTCTCAAGGCAGGGTCAATGGAGTTGGGTCTGTTGGTGGCAGCAATCACAACGACGTTAGATCTAGCCTTCATACCGTCCATCAAGGTCAACAATTGCGACACCACTCTTCTCTCAACCTCACCGTTGGTCTTGTCTCTCTTGGGAGCAATGGAGTCGATCTCATCAATAAAGATAATAGCAGGCGAGTTCTTTTCTGCCTCCTCAAATGCCTTTCTCAAGTTCGATTCAGACTCTCCAGCCATTTTGGACATGATTTCAGGACCGTTAATCAAGAAGAAGAAAGCCCCGGTTTCGTTGGCAACGGCACGTGCCATAATGGTCTTACCGGTACCGGGTGGACCGTACATCAAAATACCCTTGGGAGGTTTGATACCAATAGATTTGAACAACTGGGGGTGTCTCAAGGGCAACTCGACCAATTCTCTGATCTGGGCCATCTGCTTGCGGCAGCCACCAATGTCATCGTAGCCGACGTCGTTCAAGTTGTTCTCGTCATCCTCACGGTTGATAGGCTCGCCCTCGCAGTGGATGATAGTGTCCTGAGCCACAATGGCATGTTCCTCGGGGTCGACATCAACAACTTTGAATTCGACTTGTCTCATACCACCACGCACGGTGAAGTAGTCACCCTTGCGCACGGGACGGTATGCCTCCACAAAGTAGGGCTTCAAGTATACGTCGAACAACGACCCGGTGATTCCCTCCACGGTATCGGCAAGAGGCAACACCGAAATCCGGTTAGCGTACTTGATATCAGGACAAGGGTGGATGGTCACAATATCGCCCAATCTCACTCTCACGTTGTGTCTGGCTACTCTGTTCAAACGAGCAACTCCGTCAGGCATGTCGTCATCGGCCAAGACAATCAATACGGTGTCTTTTCTTCTTTTTCCGCGGACAATAACTGTGTCACCCCGGAACAATTCCAAGAGTTCCATGGTAGCAGATGACATTGTGATCACCGAGTTATCGTCGTTGGTGGCATCATCGACAATCAAGGCATTGTCCTTTTTCTTTCTTCTTAAAATGGCGGTGGCGGTAGCATCTTCCTTAGATTCAGCTCCAGAGCCATCAAGTAAAGGTTTCTTGTCCTCAGTCATGGTGTGTGTTGGTGGCGTAGGAAAAGTAGTTTAGGTGTGCTCACTATACGTGTGGCAAACTTTGGGGAGGATCGAGCGCAGGTGTACGGATGCATGGAAGGGTGAAGAAGGTCGATAAGGGCATTTCGGAATTTCGGGCCGGCCAGATATTGGAGCTGGCGGGAAAGTTCCGTTTTATTTCTGTGCTGCTGATTTTGTTTTAAAAAAGCCTCTGGGGTCAGATTGGGTTTGATTGCTGACGTAGCGCTATTAGTGAGACGAGGTCAGGAAACGAGCACACCCAAAGTCAGTGAGACCGTCCGCGTATTAAGACTGCATTTGAAAACCAATGCCCTTGGATTGATTAGATGGATGCTGAGAGAAAAGTAGACTGTGGTAGAAGTGCAAGTTGGCTCATTCTGAGGGAAGTTAGGAGCCATAGAAGAAGTCAACCTCGGAAGGCGGCATCGCTTGAAGTGAGGAAGTTTGCAATTATCTCAATCTGGGTCTCCAAAACCTCGATCAGCTCCATTTCAACTGTGTTCTTCACCCCCTTTCAGGCGTGGTGGTGAGTTCTGCACACTGGCCCCAGCTAACCCACCCCACAAACTAGCCATGGCATCCCACGCTTCGTGTATCTTCTGCAAAATCATCAAAGGCGAGATTCCCTCTTTCAAGTTGATTGAAACAAAGCTCACCTACTCGTTTTTGGACATTCAGCCCACGGCCGAAGCGCACTGTCTCGTCATTCCCAAGTACCACGGAGCCAAGTTGCACAACATTCCAGATGAGTACTTGGCAGACTTGTTGCCAGTGGTGAAAAAACTCACCCAGGTTTTGCAATTGGACCAAAACAACACTCCTGAGGGCGAAGGCTACAATATCTTGCAAAACAATGGAAGAATCGCTCACCAGGAAGTTGACCACGTTCACTTTCACTTGATTCCCAAGAAGGACAGCGACACCGGTTTAGGTGTGGGCTGGCCAGCACAAGCTACCGATTTCGGCAAATTGGGCAAGCTCCATGAGTCCTTGAAGGCTGCGTTGGAGAAGTTGTAGGTGTGGTGAGATTGCGGCTTTCGAGAGCGTCAATGCGGCAGCGCAAGGCTGTGTGACTTTGCCGTTTGTTGAAAGCGCCAAATTCTCCCCGCATCTACCACTACTACTCTCCCTGGCCATATCAAGCAATTCGGGCACACCGGCTCGGATGGGCATTTAGCGGCACATCGCCCAAAAGATCGTTTTCAAATTCACAGCCACGTTCGACTGAACCTAGATTCTTCGCTTTTTCAGCCACTCTGCATTTTGCTTCTTTCGTATTTTCTCACTCATACCTTATCCGCCTCCGCCATCACCAACCTCCGTACACCATGTCCCGTGCTGAGAATGACTTTCAAGCCCAGCTCGGCAACTGGGCTAACCGCACGTCGTCAGGTACTGGCTCGGCGTTTCCAGCCTTCTCTAATTGGTCAGACTATGTGCGCACCAACGCAAACTCCCTCTACGACACCTTGCCCTCATACAACACCAGTGGCACTTCCACACAGGAACCGCTGTGGTTTCAGCTCAGCAGAGTCGAGAGAATAATTGGATTCGGCTGCTGTCTAGGGGCTTCGATTTTGTGTTTTATGTTGGGATTTTTTATGTTTCCGGTGCTTGCGCTCAGACCCACCAAGTTCGCTGTGTTGTGGCTGATGGGGTCTCTATTGTTTGTTGTGTCGTTTGGGGTATTGCAAGGGCCCAGAGCGTACTTCAAGCATCTCACGAGCAAGGACAGGATTTTGTTTACGACGGTGTTTTTTGGCTCTGTCCTACTCACAATGTATTGCGCCGCCGTCCGTAAAAGCGTCGTACTCACGATTGGGGCTAGTGCGGTGGAGATTATTGCTGTCATGTACTACATCTTCAGCTATTTCCCATTCGGGGCCACCACGGTCACTTGGTTCACCTCCTACGTTGCAGGCTACGTGGGCGGGCTAATTGCGAGTATATTCTAGCATTCTGCTATTATTGCTTGAAATGCACCTCGATTTCGAATCCTTCCTCAAGCTCTGTGTCTGCGACGGTTCCGTTGATATCTAGATCCTCGTCGTCAAACACAAGACGGGCGCTTTTGCCCATCTCAGCACTTAGGTTTTTCACTCGAAGATAGTGGTCGAGAAGACTGTGGATACGGGTGGCGGCACCAACTTCCACGTCCACACGCTTGTTATCGCTGCCTTTAAGACCAACGACAAAGTATCCCGAAGTTTCTGACGTTTCTTGCGGAGATGACACCACTTCGTTTTGGGGACTGGCAATTTCTATGGGTATGAGGTCCTGATACGCATCAAGCTTGTTTTCCTGAGAGAGATGCAAAATGGTGATGATGGGATTTTTTACCGTTTCCAGAATCCGAAGTGTTGCCGGCTTGAAAAATCGCTGGAGGTGGCTCTTGCCTTCTAGCCAATACAATGACCCATGATGGGTCTCCTTGTGTCGGGCCCTGCGGTATATCTTGCTCAAGATGGATTCGAACGTCTCTTCTGCTCCCACACTCAATGTCTTTTCGGTTGTGCGCCCTTCTCGCATATAATACCGGATTTCGTACTTACGAGTATCCACGTCGGACGCTGCAGCGGGAATCGACAGGAAAAACAGCCGCATTTCGTCCATGATGTCACTGCTGTCAGATTCGATTTCTTGAACCTGCGGCGATACCAGATTGTCTGGTACTTTATGGCCCACACTCTCAACCTCTACAATGTCCGGGCTTTCTTCTCGGGCGGTATGAAACGACGAAGTTGTCTCATCTAGATCGCTGGATCGAGTTTGCACTTGTTCCAAATTCGGGGCGCTATCCATGCGAAACTCGGCAATTTTCTGAGCTTCTTCATTCTCGGTCAGCACATCGGCCGGAGCTCGATGTAGCACAGGCGGTTGCGTGTTGTGTTTCCGTTTGGGTTTTCTCATGATGAAGAAGTCGTCATCATTATCAAAGAGCGACCTCTTCTTCTTGGCTGCCGCCGGTAGTGGCTGAGATGCCATGGAGTGTTGGTGGTGGGGTAAGTATGGTGCAGATGACTAGATGCAGACTGGATGAGAGATGATACTGGGGAAACAACTGCGCAGGTTGCTGATGACCCGGTGCAATCTTGTTTTTTTTTTTCTAGTATAGTAATAATTTATTGAGAATCAGCAAAAGGAAATACCTCTCCTCGTAACCACAGATTTCTCAACTTCTAGTCGCAATCTCCCTCTGGTGATGCGCATGTAAACAACTCCACACTCATGAGCGATACATCCAAACTTGTCCTCAAGGCAAGTCTACCCCGCACTAGTGATCTCAGTTTTGTAGGACGATTTCATCACAATCACGGATTCGAGAATAATCTTTTCGGGTACCTTCTTGACCAAAAAGAACTCTGGGGTGATAAGCTTTTCCAATTCAGTGAGTCGGAGTTTCGACAATGGGTCGCCGACGGCCGGCACCAAACGCGGCATGTTGAAAATGTTGAAACACAGTTTCCTGCCGTCCAAGGAATAGACGTGCCACGGGCCCAATTCATGGAATCGTTCCCTCTGATTCCAAGTATGAGTATCGATTTCGCCAGATCCGGAAACGTGAACAACGTTTCACTCAATCCCGGTGATACTGCAGACCTCCGAGAAATCTCTGGCCGTAACGCCGTTGCCATTCATGTTGGCGGCGTGATCACTGCAATGAAATGGGCTCCATTTACGCCGGAGCCAACATTGGCAATTGCGGTAATGCACAGCGAAAAAGACCTTTCTGAACTCACAATCGATCCTGCGTTGAGTCTCTTCACAACTACCACAGATTCGCTGATTCGAACGTCAATTCAGTTCTGGAAATACGCTCCAAGTCCGGGCAGCCTCACCTTGTGGTCTGCGCTAGATACAAGTTTATACGGCGCAACCAAGGAACTCGTCTGGCGACCGCTGAAACCGGCCAGTGGCTCATTTGGTGTAATCAGTGGCGTATTCACCAACGGTTCTCTCCACTTCTTCAACATTCCGACAGAGTCCACTTTTATCCAGGTGAAGGAACCTTCATGGACTGTTGCTATTCACGATCTCTCAGATGGAGAGAGGCAGGTCCCAATCACGACATTTGACTACATCACTGAACATAAGGTGCTCATTGGTACGCTAAGTGGCTCAATTGCAGAGTACGCGCTTCCTGGAAACGAGCCCTATGCTCCGGATGTGAAGGAGCCATCATTCGTGGATTTCATTGCCGACTCGGCGATAAAAGCTGTTACGGTAACCGAATCCAATGGCTCACATGTCGTATTGGTGAACACTAGCACGACCCAAGCCTACGCTTTCCAGTACGAGCAAATGAGACAGAGCCGCGTCGAAACAAACTTTACGATTCTGAACCTTCGGCCGCTCTCCCACCGTGCATACAGAATCTTCGTCTACCCCGATAGCGCCGAGAGCATCGGCTACACATTCGTGAGACATCCCCACCAGAAACACAGTCTTCTTCTTAAGACTGAGCTTGTTTCGTCGTTCCATTTGTCTGAATACTTGCTTCATCCGCTAATGATAATTGGCAACGTAAATGGCGATGTGTTCGTGGTGAATGTTGGAAGAAAGATCTTTGGTGTCCCCAAAGCCCACAACCGTTTGGTGGTGCCGCTTAAGTTGTGGTCTATTTCAAAGACCGAAGACGCCTTCCATGTCAATTGCGACTACTTGCACGTAGCTGCTGACAACAACGATTCAAAATTTTCGTTCACACCACCTGAAGTGGTAATATCTTCTACTGCTATGAACGAGACCTTGGAGGGGTCGTCATGCTATGCGTTCGGCACATTTTCAGGATTAGCAGTGATTGAGAGGCTTGACACGTCGTTTGAGTAGGCTGACACAATACGTGAAAGAAATCATCTGGCAGATGTTAAATATGTCCATGCCTTTGTATTTACACTCTAATATAATGGAAAATTGGGGTCGACTTCAGAACTCCAGCGTCGCAACCCACCGTGAAGATCCACGACATTTTTGAACCCAAGCTCGTGCAACTTTTGCACCGCAGACTGCGAGTCGTTGCCGTATCGGCAAACTGCGAGAAGCGAATCGGACTCTTCGAATTCTGGAACTGCGCTGCGCTTCCTTAGTTCGGCCCAGGGTATGTTGACCGAATGTGGCAAGCTGGCGATCCGGAATTGCTCGTTGGGCCGAACATCGATAATTGACAACTCGCTCATCTTCTCTTGCGCCATTCTGGGCTCGTACCTATGCTCCTTTGGAATCTGGGCAACGCTAACCGAGCCGCAGAAATGAGCATAGTCCACTTCCCCAGACTCGACGGTCTGACGCGTTATGGTTGCATCTTTTGAGCAAACGGCGCAATTCTTCTGTCTAGGCCGCATCCGGAAATGCCTCATTGACTGATTCGGGTACGCTGAGTACATGGCAAGAAATGGCGAGAAGCTGCCATGATATGCGCCAGTCAACACCTTGATGACCTCGACAGCTATTGCTGTGCCTGTGAGCCCGATAGCAGGGCCCAAAACACCCGCATCCCCACAACTCGATACAGAATCAGGAGCCGGTGCTTTGGGGTAGAAGCAGCGGTAGCAAGGGCCCGAATTCTCGAAATTGAGCACGGTCACCTGACCTTCGGCACGTACACCAGATCCAGACACCACCGTCTTCCCGCAGAGCACGCTGACGTCGTTGATCAAGTACCTGATGGCTGGAGCATCTGTGCAGTCCACTACTACGTCGTAGTGGGAAATTATGTCGAAAGCGTTTCGTGAATCGAGCCAGTAGGGATGGCACGTGATTTCCACATGGGGATTGAGTCTGCTGAGCTGCCTCTTGGCACTCTGGCTCTTGTTCATGCCCACAGAGTCTGTAGTGTGGAGAACCTGGCGATGGAGATTTGAGGTCTCGACCGTATCACCATCCACAATCCCGATTGCACCGACTCCAGCACCCGTTAAGTATAGTAGCGCTGGGCATCCGAGCCCACCGGCACCAACGACGAGGATCTTTGATGATTTTAGTGATACCTGACCTTCAAGTGAGTTGAACTGTGGAACAATCATTTGGCGCCCGTACCGGGAATACTCTTCCAAAGAGAGGCCGTTGATCTCAGACTGTGCACGAGAGGTATCATCCTTTTTGAGTTTTTCTCGGAGCTCGGCAACCTCGGCCTCGAGCTGTTGGAGTCTCACATGGTCATCGTAGTTCATAATGCGCAGGAAATAGACGACGGTGCAGTTAAAAAGAGACCACCAAAGTTCATAAGGAACGAAAATCAGCCATACCAGAAAATCCAGGCGTGGCTCCTTCCACGGTTTTTAGCATCCACACCCCCAGGGCATTTTTTTTTTTTGCTCCACTCTTCGCTATTCTCCACCATCGTCCCCAAGATTCGCGGCCCTGCTTATCTGACACATCCACACCGCGCAGAGCCCAACTCCACCAACACACGATAACCACCCACAGCTCGAAATGGTTCGTAAAAAGCTCAAACGGGACATTCTGCTCATAGATCTTCCCGACGATATTCTCGAGCAAATCCTACTGCTCGTGCCGCGAGTTGATGTTCTTGTTCTATCAACTCTAGACCACCAATTGCGGGCCCGGCTTGCGAAGTTTGTGTTCAGGGAGGTCAAGTGCACGTGGAATGAATTATCCGAACACAAATTTTCATATCCGGTGCATCTTGTTCGAAATATCCGCATCACCGACGCGAACTCGTTTGATGAGTACCAGAAAGATAAGCTTCTGACCCTTCTACGCAACACGAGTTGGCCCAGCCTACGGGGCCTCTCGGTTAATACCATGAGCCTGCTGTACTGGCTACGCTACAACATCTGCACAAACTTGCGAGAATTGAAACTTTACCTGGACGCCTCCAAGAGCGTCAAGATATTTCAGGTCAGTCACGTGGAAAACTTCCAGGGACTTGAATGTTTGGAACTCCACAAGTACCATTTCAATTGGGACGATGATGATCCGAATCTGGTGAAAATACGGCATTTAAAGCTCCTCGACTGTACGTGGGAATACCCGTTCACATTGAGTTCCTTCAACAGACATCATAGCCTTCAAACCTTGAGCGTAACGTACACACGAGATAACCCGTTTACGCTTCTGGAACGATTTGTCACGTTTCTACAGGCTCCGATGCAGGGCTACACGGAGTCGCTCCGAAAGATGCATTTTTCGTTACTCCACATGACGGCGAAAGGTCGACTCTTGACTCCCGGCATTCTCCAAACGATGTGGGCCAGTTTTGTCAATTTGGACGAATTGGAGTTCACCGGCTGGACCGTGAATTTCTACCATCTTCAGAGTGTCTTGGAGCGTCAATACTTCAAGCAAGGGTTCCGTTTGACTTTAACAGTTGATAGTAGCCAAAGCTTCCAAGCAGCCCAGATCCAAAGAGGAAGCCAAAATCGGAATTTGCAGGTGCGAGTAAAAACTCTAGACGAGTCGAGAGTATGAGGGAATCCAGAAATTGTCAGATATCCGAGTATCTTCGATTCTTCGTTTCAGCTCTTCTCACCTCTTCGCGCGCATTGTGCATATCAGAGCTACCATCACCATGTTGATCTGGGTGTGGAGTTTACTAACCGCGTACGCTCTCGCCAACACAGAAACCTATCTTCTTCAGATTCCAAAATACTATAATACGCGATTGCATGAGCTCTCGTTGGAGCCCCTTGTGCAGCTCAACTCATCGCACTGGCTACTTTCCAACCATCCGATCCACAACATCACCACGTACACCACTCAGGACGCGACTGTGAATTTGCCTTATGATTTCACTGCAAAATCTCTGCAGACTTTGTTTGTGCGATTGACAAATCTCGGCAACACGTACCAGCCGGAAGACTTGATCAACGTCAAGCTCTGCTGGCCCGCCACCACGCCGGTGAGCTTCTCTATATCCCACCGGTTTTCCGCACCCTCAGAATTGGTCATTGAGCAGCTGCCGGACCCCCTCGCAATGGACGTGTTCGTTGTGATAGATATCGTGGCCGACTTTTATGCAGTGAGAGAAGTTGAGCTAGACTCTGTGCAATTCCAACTTGTGATTTCCAAACTTTCTTCCCGCATTCCAATTCCAATCGAGTTATACGACTTCATCCTCTACGCAGTCAACTTGACGATTTTGATGGTCACCCTCCTTCCGTACATTCTCGAGGGCCTAAAACACATGCTATAAATGGAAAGCGGCGTGGTGAAACATCAACCATTTATAAGCCTCAAGAATTCAGTTCCCCGCGAATCGTCTATAATATTTCCCATCATTGCCAAGTGGTGATCATCCGGCCAAGTCCACACTTCCTCGCGCCTGCATAAGGTGTCCCAGAAACGCATTCACCGCCTCTTGCTCCCCTATCAATTACGCCACCACTACCATGTCAGGTGAAGATCCCTTAGCTCCGCCCCCCAATGACCAAAACGTAGACTTGTCCAAATTGCTGCCCCAAGAGATGCGCATCTACAGGTTGTATGGTAAACTTCCAACGACACAGCAGATCCTCTCTTCGAAATTCCAGGATAAAAAGTATTTCGACAGTGGTGACTATGCAATGCAGAAACAGCTAGGAGGACCCAAAACTGGGTTTGGACGTTTGCCCGATAGGCATCCCAATGCAGAGAAAGTGAAGGAGATGGCCACCAGGAACTCCATCAGTGCTGGAAATTCGGGCATCATGTTCAGTGGAAAGCTGGGTTTGTTGAGCGAGCAGAAGAACGACGAAGAAGAAGAAACGAATTAGGTATCGGTAATAAAATGAGTAAATGAAATAGAAGCTGGCGTAGATGAGCATGGAGATATAACTAATTGGAGGTTGATAGGGTCATGCTTGGTGGCCGGGGACAATTGCGAATGGAGGAATATAGCATTGCCCTGCTTCCTAAATACAATTGTGCTCAATTCTGGACCAACTTGCACGGCTGGGTTCTGAGCTGCCGAATGTCTCTGGTATTGCCCCGCATCTCAGACTCTCTGCACATGAACTATGAGGAATTCAGCCTAGCCCTTCCGGAATTCAACCGACTCCTCGTAGAATACTTGGCGGCGCCGTGCAACTTCCAACTCATCAACAATTATGTCAAAGAAACGTCAGTCTCCGACTTCAGTCTTACGTCCGTGAAACTTGGCCATGACACGGTGACATTCACCATCAGCTACGATCGGCTATATCAGGTTCCCGTGTTCCATGTTACGTACAATGGCGGCTTAGAGGCACCAAAAGAGCATGGCAAATACCTTTGTGTAGAATTCCACCATGTTCTTCAAACGCCGTACCTCATGCTCCATCCGTGTGAGACTGCGGAGACCATGAAAAGCGTGGATCTCAGCGGAGCACAGTATTTGGTCAGCTGGTTTGGTCTTGAAGTTGGCAGAGCCAGTTTCTTTGAGTTACGTGTTCCATCCGGCGAATATCTCAAATCGGAGAATCGCCATGGCTGACTCTTTGAAATACGACAAGACACTACACAGACACGACACCAGATTGTGCAAAGTACTATTGCAGAATTGTTGCTCTGGTTGCATATCAAAATGCTGCTTCTCTTCTCTTGTATATTTTACACACTCCTTTAATGCAGATGACAACTAGCTACTGGGACACTCTGGCCGCGGTCTTGGCGTCGGTGAATATCCGGCATGGGTAGTCCTCGGTGAACATTCCATGCTGGGGCTCCTTCAAGATCTTCCACTCGAATTTATGTAAAGAAGGCGCCACGATGGGTTCACCGTGCTCGCCCAAAACCTCGCCGTTAAGGACTTTAGAGTCAACGGAAGCCAAGGTTGTGGACAAGGACACGGTTTCACCTGGAGCAAATGCAGCTAACTCCTTGGAACCTTTGTCACCAATTGAAATTCTGGGGTTCCGGGCAGAACCTAATGTCAACAAGCCGGAGACCTTGGTCTGGCTGAACCCGTGCACCTGAGGATAGTTTCTTCTGTAGTCTCTCTTGAAGTAAGCATTATCTTTGTAGTCGCCGGCAGGAAGGGTCACGGGGTCCTTGTAGTTGTTGGCTTCCTGGACTCTTTCTCCAGGAGGAATAGCTCTGAAATGATTGACAAGGGGGTTACCGGTGGATCTGTCAGGAACAAGAGCAAGAATTCTTCTCACGTATTCCCAGATTCCGGTAGATCTGGACGTGTATTTCCGCCACAAGGGAACTGGACCTCCAGACATGATTTTGGTGATGGTAGCGGAGGGTGAGATTTTGTAGCCAATATGACGGAATTCTCATTGGTGGATTACATGCAGGCACGTATGGCCTGGTGAATGGTGGAGAGGGCGAAAATGAGACTTCAAACTAGAGAAGCATAGTGGGAAGCTAAAGAGTCAGTGGTGCTACTAGTTCTTGCGTACTTTATATTCACGCAGTGTGTGCTATGACGCTTCTCAGTCCTCATACTTATACGGGTCCCGCAACGGCCAGGAAATCAGATTTCTCGCTGGGAAGCATACTTGCTCATGTAATCCATCTGGATGTGTCCTGAACATTTAGTCTCTTTTCTCACGGCCAAACATCAAGCGGCCAATCTTGCCAAAGATGATGACCCCGGCGAAGAAAAAGCTTGCAATGAAAAGCAACACAGTGAGCAAACTCTCGTCAGAAGGCAGATATTTGAGTCCATTCTGGTAGCAGATTATCGCAGAACACCCGAATGCCACGGCAGATGACGCCACAAACCCATTGACAGTGCCATCCATGATGAACCATAACCCAGGATTGATAAGCGACCACGTCAGCGCCATCTGCAATGAAGAGCCCCACTCCATATTACGCACAGCGTACAGAATTCCGAGAAATGCGATCAGGGATCGTAAAATGTCGTTGGTCAAGTTGCCTCTGTAGTAAGGGTCGGGGTTGGACAGCATAAGACGCTTGGTGCACCAGAGGGGCATGATTTTATCCAACAACGGGAGAATACAGCTCAAGAGAAAACCTTCCAGAGCCAAGGAGACCGCAGCGTCAGCTGCTCCAAGTTCGTATCGGGCAACTACTTTCTTGAAAGGCTTCCAGCTGTCCATGAACAGCACTAAATACGCATTAATTTGTGCGCCTTCTTTGTCGGCATGGATATTGTGGATGTTCCGGGTGAGTTCGTTGTATACGAATGCGGCAATGGCCAATGCAGTCAACTGACCAAGGCCATAAACGGCCTGGTGGATTTTATCAGGTTTAGGTGGTTTGTAGGCAGCCACTCGCGATCCGGCTCTAGCTCCCGCGGCATCTTTGACGTTGATGTGAAGTTCTGAGCCTTCCATGTATTCCTCGACCTGTTCGTTTTCTTTGTTTAGACTGATGGAGGAGGAATTATAGAAGCCGTACAAACTGGGCTTGGTCAAGTTGAGGACCAGGTCCGTCTTGTCCATGACAGGCGTGCTAATTCCTGATTGAAGGGGTGTTGCATTCTGTGATTTTCTGTGGTGTTGGGCCATTTTGTCTCAAGGAGTACGTATGTTCTGGCGAATGTCGCTCTCGAGGTGAGGAAGGAGTCACGTGCAGCGTGCGTAGGTACGAAAGCAGGAAGAAACCCAGAGACCGACACGGTGGGGTGATTACGTGCGTCATCTTGTCCTCAAAAATAAAATTGTGCGTCCTAATCATTGAGGCCACCTTAATACAAATACGTGGCCATTGTGTTTCTGGCCTGGTCATATAGCCAGGCACAGCACAGTTCATGAAGGATAGCTGTCCAATATGCTGCCTATCTACCGTGTAGGAAGAGGCCGCCTTCCCATTTCTGCCTAGGCCGGGCTAGGCTCCTTCCCGTTGATGATCTCTTCAAAGGTAACCGCGCGAACCTCTTTCTTCTTTCTATCTTCGGTAGCTTTCGCTGACTTCCGAGGCTGTCTTTTTGGCCGTGGCTTTCTCTTCGTCTCTGGCGCAACTTTCATCGTTTTCTGCTTCTCCTTAGCGCCCCACTGTATGATCTGCTCGAACCCAAGATCAGCGACAAGCTTCCGTCGGGGATACACTTCAGAAAACTCGGCGGAGAAAGTTCGCCCGGGTGACCTCGAATGCTTGTAATGGATTCGGCTATTAGAGTCCAGGGCACTCTCTTTGGTAAGCTCGGTTTTGTCGCCCAACAGTGAAGCATTTAAGCTAGCCAGCAATTTCGTAGACGACACGGTGGTTTCATCCGATTTGTCACATGCATCGATCTCAATGATTTCTATTGGTTCGTCCCCTACATCTTGCTGCGTCAAGTCGACGACGTCAACATACTCTGCAACCTTCTGTTCACTAGGCACCGCAGGGACGTCTTCAGCACTTTCAGACCCAGAGATGGCGCTTTCCTCCGGTAGACTAGTCAAGTCCTCAACTTCTTTCAGAGTCAAGTCCGCCAGCGGACACCATTTGGAGTCCTTAAGCCGACGTTCTGCTGCTCGAAGCGCAGCCTCTCGTAGCGCACCCATTGGAACCAGAGACGAACCACCCAAGCGCTGACGTTCTGCTTTATATATGCCTTTTCCTAGAGCTTGAATACGTTTGTCTCGCACCGACTGGAGAGACTTCCATGGAGCAGAAAACCCGCTGCCCAATTTACTCTCCTCACAAACGTAGTCGGAAACGGCAAAGTTGCCGGACTCGAATTTTCGCTTGAGTTCATCTAAAAGCAGGTAGAACTTCGCGTCATGCGGGCCGTGCACATTGTGTGTCAACTCGTGAAGAAACGTGCCCATGAGGTCACCCATTGGATAGAAAGACCTATCATTGAATGGAGTGCGGAGGCGGATTAGGATTTTCTGGCCTCTGTTGACATTGAGCCCTAGGAGGCTCGGGTTTTTAGGGTACATCTCGCAGAGTGTGCCCACTTTGAACCCATACTCGTGTATTAGTGGAGCAGCGGCTTTTGCCATCTGGTGTAGAAGGTCCAAAGCGTAGTCTCTGTCATTGTAGCGTTTGAGACTGGCGATGTTGGTAATTCTAGAAGTGGGTGATTTGCGATTTGCGTTTGGTATACTTGTATTTGGTGGCGCTTTGATTACCATGGCGTATGCTTATGTAGCGGAGATTAGAAATAACGGCGCACAAGTTGATAAGGTGCCCCACGCCTTATTGACACCCGTACCTCCTGGAATTACTACCACTATCTCAGCAACGAAGGTAGAGAATAGGTGAAAAAAACTGGGAAAATACGAGGAAGCGGAAATTCTGTCAATTTTGGAGTGGCAATAGAAAATAGCAAGCCTGTTTTACTGGACGGACTGTGCACTGAGTTCGTCCAAGAAATTCACCGTAAACAGACCCGGTCCTTCGCTTCTTCTACCTGCTTTTTCTCCGCAGACATTGTAGAAACTCACAGCCTTCACCACCGAATCGAAAATGCTGGCGTTTTCCCACCCGGCAACCGCGGCGTAGCCGGCCACGATGCTTCCCAACGCACAACCTGTGCCGGTGACCAGCCCCATGAGTTTATGGCCGCCAGGAATTTTCTGCACCAATTTCTCCCCAGAATTGTCTAAAGAAATGACGTAGTTTTGCACTCCACTGATGACAACCACCGCCTGGAAATCAGAAGCCACTGCGTAACCCATTGAAATGATGTCTTCTTCTCCAAACTCGGCAACAGAATCGACGCCCCGCATGTGGACCTCGTTAGCCTCATTCCTGGCATCCACAACATACGCTGAGGTGAGCTTCCATAGCGCAGCAATCTCGCCTGCGTTGCCCTTGATCACCAGAAACTGCCCTGCGTTGAGTAATTCTCGAGAAGCCGCTAGACGAGCTTGGGTGGCACCGGCAGCAACAGGATCAAAAACTACTGGTTTCTGGTGTTTGTTGTATGCTCTCACGCCCTCTGTAAATGTTCTCATGAGCTCAGATGTTGGAGTGCCCAAGTTCACAACGAGCGCCAGGGGTCCCTTTACAGCTGCAAGCTCGTCGAATTCACTTGCAAGTTCAGACATGATGGGCAGAGCACCGACTGCGAGACTCACGTTGGCGCAGAAGTTTTTGACCACGTTGTTGGTGATGTGATGCACCATGGCACCAGCAGGTGACGGCGGGTCAGCAGATTTGGCAACGGCTGAAGTTTTGTGGCTTTTGCCAGAAAGCACCAATTGCTTGAGGCTGGAAGTGGCCTCACTAGGATCCAGTGCAGCCATGATACATGATACCACCGCCACACCGTCGAGTTTACGGCCAGGAACTTGACACTGTCTCATTGTACTCAGCACATTGGCGTGGTTGATACCGCCAATGGCCACAGATTGGATGTCGGCATTACCTAGAACCTTGAGCATCTGGCGGATGCCGATCGGCCCACACACGTTCTTCACCGATTTCGTGGAGGTGGGGAAAAGCGTTCCAAGTCCAACGTAGTCAGCCACACCGGAATTGACCACTTCACGGGCCTCTTCCTCGTTCGAACACGAAACTCCCAAAATCTTGTCGTCGCCAATCTGACGTCTCACCGTCGCCGCCTCCATGTCGTCCTGGCCAACATGAACACCATCTGCATTCACTGCTAGCGCCACGTCGACACGGTCGTTGATTATAAGTGGAACATTATACTTTTTGGTGAGTTTCCTCACCTCTGTGGCTTGATTGACAAACTCACGAGTCAGCGCCAGCTTCTCTCTTAACTGAACAATGGTAGCACCTCCAGCGAGAGCTTGCTCAATCTGGCCAAGGAACGTTTTGTCTTGGGGAACGAGCGAGGCGTCCGTCACGAGATAGAGCGTGTAATCGACGTCCTTTGGCATTTGGTAGGCGACGATATTGCACTTATGTATATTCTTGCGGAGTTTCTAGAGCAGTCTAGAGCAATGTGGTAGAACAAGATGGGCCTGGAGCAGAATGAGTATCACGGGTGGATGCTAAGACAATAGCGAAAGTCGTAAACTGTCAAATGGATCAAGAATACTGACTGGTTGATATAGTGAAGATTATTGCCAGGACTCAGCTTCCATGTCTGGGCACCGATCCGCATATGCGCTTAGAGGGCCGCGGTCACCACACTGCAAAGCTCTGTAAGAGAACGTTACGACGAGCTACGATATTTGGCATACCTTCGTCACATACAGTTAATCTCTCGTCATGTTTGAAGGCTTGACATACCTAGCCATTCCAGAAGCTGCGCGGAATTATGCCGCCGGCGCCAACTGACAATCTATTCAAACTCGTGCATCACTCAGCCAAGAACGTACCGGAATCACCCGAAGCCTTATCCCACTAATTCACAGCGTAACCGACTCTGCTATCTGTCCCGATGCCATACCTAAGATCCAATTTGCCAAAATTGCGCCGAGAACCTCACTACCTATTCTCACCTCTTCGTTATATTGCGACCTCACCTATGTACTTAGTCCTTGGGGCCGATCATCTTCTCAGGTCTGACCCACTCATCAAACTCCTCAGACGACAAAACGCCCAACTCCAACGTCGACTCCTTCAACGTCAAGCCCTTCTTGTGGGCGTTCTTGGCAACCTTGGAAGCAGCGTCGTAGCCGATCTTGGGGTTCAACGCAGTCACCAACATCAACGACTCGTGCAACACCTTCTCAATCTTGTCGGTGTTGGCCTGGATGCCGTCCACGCAGTTGATTCTGAATGATCTGGAACCATCGGCAATGAGACGGATCGACGACAACAAGTTGGAGATCATCACAGGCTTGAACACGTTCAACTCAAACTGGCCCGAAGCTCCAGCGAAAGTAATGGCCGTGTTGTTGCCCATCACCTGCACAGCGACCATGGTCAAGGCCTCGTTCTGCGTAGGGTTGACTTTACCAGGCATGATGGACGAACCAGGCTCGTTCTCAGGCAAGGAAAGCTCGCCGTAGCCACATCTGGGGCCAGATCCAAGGTATCTGATATCGTTGGCAATTTTGTACAAGGAAGCAGCCACGGTGTTCAACGCACCAGAAGCCTCAACAATAGCATCGTGAGCGGCCAAGGCCTCAAATTTGTTGGGCGCGGTCTTGAAGGGCAAACCAGTCAAATTCGACACCTCCTCGGCAATACGAGCATCCCAGCCCTTTCTGGCATTGAGTCCAGTACCCACGGCAGTACCACCCTGGGCCAAAAGAGACAAGTGGGGCAAAGTAGCCTCGATACGAGCAATGCCGTTGGTCAATTGCTGAGTGTATCCGGAGAATTCCTGGCCCAAAGTCAAGGGAGTGGCGTCCTGCAAATGCGTTCTGCCGATCTTGATGATGTCCTTGAACTCTTCGGCCTTGGCTCCAAGCGAGTCTCTCAACTTGGTCAACTCAGGAATCAACGACTTGGAGATTTCCGTCACAGCGGCAATGTGCATCACAGTGGGGAAAGTGTCGTTGGACGACTGCGACATGTTGCAGTGGTCGTTGGGGTGCACTGGTTTCTTGGATCCCAACTCTCCGCCCAAGATCTCAATGGCACGGTTGGAGATCACCTCGTTGGCGTTCATGTTACTCTGAGTACCAGAGCCGGTCTGGAACACGACCAATGGGAAGTGGTCGTCCAATTTTCCCTCGGCAACCTCGCCAGCTGCCTGCTTGATAGCACCAGCAACTTTGGGGTCCAACGTGCCGTAAGACTCGTTGACAATAGCGGCAGATTTTTTCAAGATTCCGAAGGCACGGACAACTGGAATAGGCATTCTGGCGGCAACTCCTCCAATGTCAAAGTTCATCTTGGATCTGGCTGTCTGAGCACCGTAGTACTTGGAAGCATCAACTTCGATTTCACCAAAAGCATCCGATTCAACTCTGGTGGCAGGAGCGTGCACCAGCGACGTCGAAGAAAGACCACGGGACATAATGGCGGCAGATCTAGTAGCTCTCAACATTTTTTTGAGGCTTTTTTTTTTATATATCAGTCAGTGTGCGGGTGGAAATCGTGGGGCTCGACTTACTTATATATCGGACCCGTTCCGGGCCGGGCTATTATTGGTTCGCGGACGTGCGGAGCAGGTGGGCAAGGAAATGGTGGTGAAGATGGTGAAATCTGATGATCCTGAAAATTCGGTTTGTGTTCATGGTGGGTGGCCTTGGCGAAGTGGCTGGGAAGCTTGGGGTGGGGGGGAAGCGAAAATACGCCCCGGAAATCGAGCAATGAGTGAAGAGGATCGTACAAATATCGAAAATTTTGCATAGAATTTCAACAAATCAACTTGCCGAGTTGACGATAGAATAATACCCCGTTTTCTTCTCGCCGCGGTCTCTGCTTCGGCGCAGCTCTGCTCCTGGATGAGCATTTCACGACGAGCTTGGAGGTGGTGATCACACATGCTACCGCACATACTGCGAGTATCCATAGAGATCTGTGTACCTGGTATTTTCTCATTGCTGCTTTATTGACCCCGAAGAGGCCAAGCTACGGTGAATATTCATGCAATTCGTGTAGTTCTATCATACCCGCTCGCAGGAATTCCAGCCAGAACATGCCGAAGTCTGGATTCTGCAGTGCGTCTATAAATGCAATGCTGGCGATAACCGTCAACATTTGGAAATTTTCCCCTCGCCATACGTCCTTGGAGCATCGAGGTCTATGGCATTTCTTGAGGCGACGGCCACGGCCACGCCAGCAAAGCGCTGGAGTTGGCGGGAATCGCAGCAACGTGCTTCACATGACGCCTGGCGAACTCCTCGGGCATCGCCTTAAGAAGTGCCTGAAGCGTAAGGCGGCTCGGAACAAAGCCCACTTCGACCCACCAGCGGATAATCTCGGCCAACTCGGGAAGGTAATCCGCCTGCGCAAGGACGTCAATATACCCTCGCCATAGGCGGTCCGATGCCTGAAACCCACTTTTGGTCCTCGACACCACTCTCTGAAATTCCTGAACAGAAACTTGAGATGCGAGCAAATCTCCCCATTTGAGATTTTCTTGTGTTGCGCTGGTACGAAGTAGAGCAACGAGACAGTGCTCGTCAGGCGTGCGCATATTGAGCTCGGACTTGTAAAGATTGTAGACTTCACTTGCTTGATACTGCGATTCCCCAAGAAGCATAGTGCCGACTTCTGACACTGTTGTGCGGGAGATTCCTCGATATATCCTTCGAGCACCTTCCAAGGCTGTACAGTGGCCGACGACTCTGGCAAGATATGGGGTATCTATTTTGGCCTCCGCATCCATGCGGTACAAAATAGCCATATACCTATCGTGAAGAACTCGTTTAAAGTACTTTATGAGATCTGCCTTCTGAAGAAGCTGGCAGATCTTCTCCATAACTGGAATAGTGCGAACGGAGTGCAATAGTAGACGCACCACTTCCTTGGATAGGATGAGTTCTCGGCTGCACAACTCTTTGAAAATTTGTGGCGCACGCTTTTCCGTAAGAAGCCCCATTCGGGAGAGATTTTTAAGAAACGCTAGCCAAACAGCCGACGACCGTGGGTGTCTCTCGAGAGCGGCATTCAATGCATGGAGAAGCTGCTCAGGCGTATGACTTATCACTATACGCGCCACATCGGAATAAATTTGTGGTTGGTCAAAATTCAAGCGAGACGTTTCCATGAGTCGGGCGGCTTTTGCGTGGGAAATAGGCTCAATGGCGATCACCACTCCCATGTAGCCTTGCTCGTTCAATGCCATATGGCCAATATGTTTGACGAGGTGTTCTTGAGCTCTCACAATACTTGCAGAGGAAGGACTGCTGTTGCTTTCAAGGTGAGTAAATGCTAATGTATAGATTAGGTCGTTGGTGAATGCAGGGGTGAAAATCTTGAACTCGAAGCCCGATTTCCGCGACGACAAATATGCCACGGAATCCTCCATAAAAGCAGGAAGCAATCGGGTGTCGAAATGCACGGTGTATGTTGCCAAACCTCGGATGATGCTGGAAATGTATGAAGGTTTGGTGTAGTATGCAATGGCAATGCGATTCATGTGTTTGTGCCAGACAGAGAGCTGGATTCCAAGTTCTGTGTTGCTCATGGGGGTTCTTGTAAGCAAGTCCGCTGCCAAAAACGGCGGAATGCTGGCGAGGGTCGATATGTGATACCACGACTCGGACACCGTTGGCGCAGTAAGCGCTCTGATCCACTTGGAAACATCTGATATGCTTATTGAGTCTTTCAGCGAAGCTTCAATGCATGTGAGACATGCATTTATGAGTTTCATTTGCGTGGAGTCGAGCGAACGCTCGAAATCAAGAATCTGGCAGAGCGTATCGCAGTCAGCATTGGAGACGGTCTTGTGTAGTTTCTCGAGCGAATCAACAATTTTGTCGGCCGTACCATTGAAACCCTTGGTGTTTTTGGCGAGCAAAGCCAGAAGAAGATGAAAAACGGCCGTTTCCATCACGTAGTTTTCGCGGGGCTTCGGAGGATGCGATAGCGATACCGACACTAGGTCGTTGTTTCCGAAATCCGACTTTTGAAGCCATACAAAGGCCTCAGGAATGGATGGGCGTATCTTGATCCTCGCGGCCTCGTCCTTCCTGTACTTTCGACTCTCAGTCTCGAGCTTTCGTAGGAGACCTCGATGGGCCTTGTCAGCAAAACGATTCTGAATAGCAAGATCTGTAGCGGTATTAAAATGTCGTAGAGCGAACTCTCCCGCATGTCGTAGACGGAGTCGGGCCGCAATGTGTAGCATAGAGTCAGGTCTGGCGTAGTTGGTTGTGCATGGCGAGCATCTCCTACATGTGCACTACCGATGATAGTGGCACCTGGAGTGAGCAAAAGACGCCATTGCCACCCCAATGTCGCTCAACGCTAACCACAAGCGGCTACTTCGAGAAAGCTTGAAAAGAGAAATATCCGCAGAGAGTACATCAAATGTTGAGCGTCGCAAGCGCCGAGCAGTAAAGTCAGAAGGAACTCCAACCACGCCAATTGCAGTCGATCTGCTGAGCTCTGACGAATTGGAGGACGTTGAATTGGAAGACGTGCATTTTCAGGATACTGAACTGAATACTCGGAGCCCACTGACAACCCCACAGCATCACGAGGAAGATGACGAATTCGACGATCTCCAGGACGTCGATTTGGATGCATTGCTCCACCAGCCAGCTGCTGTACAAACAGACACATTGACTTTTTCCATCAACGGTGCGGAGGAACAGCAGACAACCAAAAAGAAGACCTTTCAGCCTGTGAACAAAGAAGAACGCCTGCGACGCAAGTTGATCCACAAGTTGTATTTGGTCCTGATGGTGCTCCATGGTATTGTTCGAAACAAGTGGTGCAACGACCGAGATTTGGAGCGGCAATTGGCGCTGCCCATTCCTAGTTCCACTCGGGAGCTGTTCCACCAGGATCGCACCCAAGTCTTGGAAAACGTGAAGTCCAGGCGCTTCAATGAGGGACTTCAGAAAGTCATGCTTTGGTACCGTAAGAAGTTTCGTGTTTTCGCCGAGGGTTTGATTTATAAGGACTGGGGACATTTGCGAGACCGGCAGGACCGGGCCATCCCCAATGTCAACTTGGCGAAATTCAAGCGGCTCCTTTGTAAACACCGCGGCTCGCGCGATTTGGGTGCACAGGGTTTTGTTGCATTACTAAGAGGACTTGGTGTAAATGCACGGCTCGTGTTTTCCCTCCAGCCTCCGGATTTTCGTTCCATTACACCCGCAGACTCTGAGCTGGCCACTCAGTCGGAACCAATCCACGAGAAACCGAAAGGTGAATTTGACCCTGTATTCATACCCAACACAAAAGAGAATTTTTTGCGCGGCTTACGCAACGTTGGCTCGCCAGAACCAAAGTTCAAGCCTTTGGGCTCGGCCTGGCCCGTTTTTTGGATCGAGGCTTGGAACAAATGGTCGAAATCATGGATTACAATTGACCCAATCGTGTTCAAAGTCGTCGAAGTAATGCCCATGCGAAGGAAGTCCAAGTTTGAATCACCTCTTAAGGACTCCACGCACCAGACAACGTATGTGTTGGCTTTCGACAAGTTTGGTTCTGTGAAAGATGTTACTCGCCGGTACTCGCGCTACTTCTACGCCCAGACCGTGAAGAGACGGATCGCGAGTGCCAGTGACGATGACGAAATTTGGTACGAGCAACTCATACGCGGAGCCAATTGTCGGGCCAGAAAAAAGCATTCCCTCAGCAGTATCTTGGAAGCCAAGGAATTCCACGACAGAGATGTCTGCGAGGGGTTTCCAAACAATTTGGAAGGTTTCAGAAACCATCCCATATACGCCCTAGCCAGTCAGCTCAAACAAGATGAAGTGATCTACCCAGAAGACGATTCGAGTAAATGCGGCACCTACAAAGTGGGCAAAAAGCAAGAGCTAGTCAACGTTTACAAGCGTTCGCATGTACACAAGCTCCGAACGCCCAACGGATGGCGTTTTCGGGGGAGAGTTCTTAAAATTGGAATGCAGCCTTTGAAAATCCGGCCAAAGAAACGAGCCTTTATGGAGGAAGAAGATGACAACGAAGAGAGGCTCTACGCAGAATTCCAGACCAAACTCTTCATACCTGAGCCTATCGTGGATGGCAAAATCACGAAGAACTTTGCCGGCAACGTAGAGGTATTCGTGCCATCCATGCTACCTGAAAATGGATACATCGTGCCTTCACTGGATCTTGTGTCTGTCAGGGCACTTGAGCGTGCGGCGAAAGATATCTTGAAGATCGACTGTGCCCGAGCCATCGTTGGGTTTGATTTTGAAGGGGGAGGAAAACGAAACCGCACTCCCAAACCTAAGGAAGGTGGCCTCCTTATAGACATACGGTTCAAGGATGCCATGGAGGCCGTTTTGGAAGGTCTTGCGGAATTCGAGAAAGAGACACTGCGCAAGAATGCGGAGCTTCAGGCTTTGCGCTTGTGGAAGGTGTTTTACAAGAAATTGCAAATCATGAAGCGGCTCGATCAAAATCACGGCAAGGTCGACGGATCGGATGAGTCGGACGCCTACGCACCAAGTGAGGAAGAGAACGGAGGTTTCTTCGCGGAGGAGAGAATAGGATTCACATTAGAAGATGAAGGGAGTGATTTGAAGGAAAAAGACGACTCGGCAGAGGAATCCACTGAACCTCTGGGAAATGCTGATGCTGTCCCCGAAAAGTCGGACGAATTGTCAGATGGAGAAGGCGGGGGCTTTCTTTTCGATGGCGAAGAAAATGGAGGGTTTATTGCAGATAATGCGCAAAATTCACCAGTCTCACTAACCGATTTTGCAGGAAGTCCTCGTGGCCCTGCTAGCGGCACACCTGGTGCTGAAGTTCAAGAGCCTTTTTCAAACTCTGGCGGAGGATTTCTCGTTGAAGGCAGTGGCCCACAATCCCCAGCACCAAATATCGTAAATGGAACTTTTCCGGACCCAATTGGTCAGTCGGGTTCCTCGGATCTGACCTCTGCACAAGCCCAAGGCCATCAGGGTCCAGATAATGTGTATCCCAATGCGGCAGCTGGATCCCGCTCCAAAGAGTATGTGCCGGATGTAACGAACAATTCCGCATTAAGGTTCTCGCTGACTCAGTCAAACATGCAAATTGATGGGAAAGCCAAGACAAATACGAATTCCACAGCAGGTGGCTCTGGCGATCAATCCAGTGCTCAACTGGCGCTGGATGTCGAGGAGATGGCAGCACTGGATCTTGAAAAGATGCAGGAGGAAGAAGAAGCGCTTGGATTCGACTTTGAGTCAGATTGAAACCTAATAAAAATTGAAAGTTGCATGTTGTTCCTTTTGCCTTTTTTTCCCAATCGAGTGTGCCAGCATGGCCAACTCGTGGCCGGATGCAATATCGACAATTGGTTATACGAAGCGCAATATTGCGCTTTGTTTTGCGCTTCTTTTAGATTTCACACTCCACTTTTCGAACAACCTCATCTCCAAAGCCAACTTTCCTTTTGAAGCTTCTGGCCACTTGCCTACCATAATACAATAACTGGCATGACCAATGCTGTTGCGGAGAATGTGCTCGGAACGATTGGAACTGTCCTTTGGTGCATTCAGCTCGTGCCCCAAATCATCCGAAACTACAGAGTCAAAGACTGTACGGGGTTCCCACCATTGATGATATTTCTCTGGGCCAGCAGCGGTGTTCCGTTCTCGATCTACTTTTTCGGCACCGACGGCTCGATTCCCCTTCGTATCCAGCCACAGCTTTTCACGCTCTTTTGCACGATATCGTGGATCCAGACACTTTACTACCCACCAGTGAAAATGCGCCGGGCTAAATTTCTTATGTACACAGGCACATTTGTTTTAATAGCCATTGGACTCGAGATCGGCCTTATATTGTGGCTTCGGCCGCTTTATCGCCGCGGTAAGGAATGGCCCATGACGGTAATTGGTGCGATTGCATCGGTGCTTCTAGCACTAGGACTCGTGCCTCCTTATTTTGAACTAGCCAAGCGTCGGGGACGCGTGGTGGGTATTAATTTTATTTTTCTTCTCATGGACTCTTTGGGCGCATTGTTCTCGATGCTCAGTGTTGTCGTGGGAAATATGGACACCATGAGCTTGGTTTTATATGCCATTGTCTTGGTTATGGAATTGGGCATCTTTTCCAGTCAGTTTGTGTGGTATTTCACAGGCGGACGAGCAATTATACGAGAAGAGAAAGAGGCAACACGGGTGGAGAAGCTGGGGAAGGTTTCGGGCATACACGTGGATCAGAGCTCGGGAAGTATATCTGAGTCGCTGGCGTAAGGTAGAATACATAATTATATCCTGGTTGATATCTGTAGTTTCCCTGGGTTCTTCACCTCTACTGCTCTTGGACTGTGATGTGGTCCTGTATACTACTCGGACACGGTCTTGTCATAAATGGTATGTTGGAAACCGCCTCTGTGGATCTTTTCAGAATCTAACTTCAGTCTACATTCTCTCCACTTAACCTTGTTGAGGATGTATCGTCCAAGAAATTGTCCGACGACAACCAGACCAGAGAAGTGGAAGTCGAAAAGGCATACGAGACTTACCTTGAGGCCATAAACTTCCACAAGTCGGGCAAAATTCTAGACTCCTACACAGCATTCAAAGAATTGTTCAAATCGGACCTGATAGTGGGCCATTTCTACGACGAGGTGGACCTCTTGAGTGGTGTCCAAACTGGCCATCTTACGGCACCAAACGGACAGGATACCCTAAGCCAAATCTCACAAAAAGTGCGTCATCTACGATTCTTAGCATTCCGCAACAGAGGCTTTTTGTATTTTGATGTCTTGCGCAGAGGTACAGACCAGGTCGCTCAAATAGCACAACGAGAAAACGAAGTTGAGAACTTGGAGAAGCCTCTCACGAGCCAAGCCCTTTCAAAAGAGCTTTTCTACACCATGATGGATGACTTTGTCATCTGCACCATTTACGAAGAAGCTGATGAGCTGCTTCTACGAGCACTTCACGACATTTACGCCTACTTTGGGAATCAACGCTTACGAAGATTCACGATTGAATACGCCGAACTGTTTGGCAATGAAACTGATGATGCCCTCAGCGTCTTACCTGTTAACTCATGGGTGAAGCCCTTCGAAAACCAGCTAAAAGACGAGTTACTTGGTAACCTGCTCGCACCTAAGGGATTAGAATCCAAGCTAGCATACCTCAAAACCCTTCGTGAAGATTACGAGATCCAGAAAAAGTCTATATGTGAACCACAGAATCTTGAAGTGATTCTTCCGCCCGGCTCGCTATGGGTAGACGTCTTTCAGCGACTTCAGCAAGCACAGAGAAGGATTCTGGATAAAAGCAAATTACAAGAATACCAGAAGCATGGGTTCAAGTTTGTGGACATCTATGTGACCGCGGAGACTCTGATAGATTCTGTCGTGTTTCGCTACGACGAGCTGTCCGCAGATGACATCATCGAGCTTTCTCCTTCAATTTCGGCTCAAATTCCTGATGAAGGAGATACCATGGAAGTAGACGACGATTTAGAAGCTGAAAACTCTGATAACCTTAGTCAGCAGGTGACGCCGACACCTACTGTGGCTCCTGAAAATGAAGCCGCCAAAAGCACCGACTCGGCTATTGTTGTCGAAGATGAGGAAACTGCCAAAGAAAATGTCGAAAAACCAGCAGAAACTTCCGAGAAGCAAAATATTACTGAAAGGGTCAATAGGACTTCACGACGGCTCAACCCAGAAGAGCCGTTCATGTATGATCTCGAGATAGTTGATCTCACAATTCACCACTTCGTTGAAACTGAGGCATTCTTCCGCCACTATAATCAAGCTTTTGCGGAAATCTTCACTACTGACAAAGTACTTTTGCATGATGTGGTTCTGAATTTCGTCACTCCCGAAAAAAGCGATTCACCGCTATTTATTCGTGATTTCATAGACTTGTTGAATCAGTGGAAGTCTGGAACCCACTCAACCTACCTATTGCGCGATCGGGCTTCCAACACCGATGTTGTGTCCGACAAAGAAGATGACAACTCTAAGCTCCTTGAAGTTCTCTCGCGATTCGGAAACCAACCCAGTGAGGACGCAGATACCGCGTGCGAGCTTCTTGATGATATCGAAACTGCGACATATGTTAGCGACTTCCTTGCTCTGATGGAGAAGTCTCATTATACATTCACCAGAGTCGAACTTCTCAGGCATTTCCTTGGCGGGGACCAATCATTACTAACGACCAAAAAATGGTCGCCTTCGTTGTACATCCTTGTTAAAGATTTGGTGCTCCAACTTGATGATACACTCTTTCAAATCTTCGATGATCCGCACCTCGTTGTGAGTGTGTACGAAATTCTTGTGGATGAGTACATCCTCGTGCACTCGGAACTCAAGACTCGGGTAGAGAAGTATCCAAGTTCGGTCCAGTTGAAAGCTTCCCGTACCTTTCTCACATCATCCTTCGAACTGCTCCGCATCGCGGAAAGAGTTCACGCTTGGGGTAAAAAGCTTAAGCAATCATCTGACATCCCATCGCAGGTTGTTATACGTCATCTATGGGCGCAGACATTCTTTTTGAGTATCAGAAGCATCACATGGAAAGATTCGCAGACAGTGGTACTGCTGCTCCAAGAACTCAATCACTTACTATTGCAATTCGATGAGGCAAATTTCGAGGCCCAAAACCCGAACTTTCTAAACATTGCCGGATTCAGTGCTCGCAAACTACATCGTCGGCTCACAACGGCCTCGTTATTATCAGTCTTTACCAAAATACTTCTCAGCGAATCAAAAAGTGCATCTCAAGCCGACACCATTACTTTACTTGAGCGCATTCTCGTACCCCCTGAGGATCTCGATCATGGAACTTCAGAAACCCCTAATGGAGCTACTACTGCCACCAAAAATGGCCTTGCCACGATTGAAGATCTGTTCTTACTGGATGTCCAGAGTTTCCTCAGTGCATGTCCCATAGAATTGAAGTTGAATCTTTGGAAAATTCTCTTCTCGTATTACGTTGAAAATGGAGACTATGAGAAGTTCCAGAGAGGTTTTGAAGAGAACTTAGCTTTCATTCTTGGCTTTTTCAATAGCGAGAGTTATACGGAGCAACGAGATGATTCAGGTGCAATTTTGCTCATGATTCTCAACTTCTATGGCGAGTATCTCCGCATCTTTCTTAAATATTTGTCTTCACACAAGTGGGTCATTCCCTCCGACAACCGTGACTCTGCCTTGGAGACCGTGATCAACCTTGGAAAGATGTACGAGTTCTTGTACTGCTTTAGCTTGCACGAAGAAGCTGCTCTTATCACCAGTGCCAGAATTTCATTGTCATTGAAAAATGCGGAAGCCTACACGCGATTGAAAGACTTTTTTGTGGAGAATACCTGTCTTTTACTGACTTATTTGGTGAATGTTCTCCAAAAAAGTGACAGACCTGACAAGTCGAGAGAAATCGCCAATGTACTTTACCTTGTCCACCAGCATCTAGGGTCGCGGAGGCTATGTGATGCCTCCAATGGCTTGATCTTAAAGTTCCTTGGCGACATCCTGATGTCCAATGAAAGTGTGAGCGAGTTGGAAGTGGCGCAAATTCTCTCATGCCGTTTCCATTACAAAATTAAAGTGGACGGAAGGTTCCCAGTTGATCACTACACGGTCGCAAATTCGAACCTTGACCAGAGAACAGCAGATGATTTATGCAGATTTATTTCGCCGTTTGCTCTTCAAAACAATCCCCTTATCAAATCTCCCAGAAACGATTTGCGGCAGGTAATTGATGATATTTACGATGTCGTTAAAGATGCTGCTTTCGAGAAAGATCGTGGGCTCGCTGAGAGTCTTCTCTGGTTGGAAAATTTCCTCGATCACACGGTCCTCAATGCGAGACTTTTCAAGGAAGCATTCCATGGTTTACTCGAAATCAAAGTTGAGAAGCCATTGATCAAAAATGTTTCTGGGGAGAGTGGGCTCTACTTTATGGAAGCTGTGATGATGCTCTCACTCTACAAAATCAAGAAGAAGGCCTCTCAAAGCAGAACTGTGGAGCTCATGAAGGTGATGCAACTTGCTAAGTCCGATCTTCTATACGGTAGCCGCAGAGTGGAGAGTTGGATTATTTTGGCTCAATCTTACGGTCTCCTTGTAGAGGACGATCTCTTATGGACTTCGGACAAGCTCAACTCAATTGACAGAAAGGTAGTCACTGCGAATGTTCAGAAAAAGTCGCTCATGTGCTATTTGATGGCTGTCAACTATTTGACTATACGAACCGCGGAAGGCTTTAAGCCGCCAAAAGACCTCGTCAGTCTCTTGTTCAACCTCATGACCAAGGAATTGTATAGTGCATGTCGAGCACCCATGGCTATGATAGCATTTCAAGCTTTTCCAACATCGAAATTG
The DNA here is from genome assembly GCA_030583085.1 of Hermanozyma aechmeae. Lineage (NCBI taxonomy): Eukaryota > Fungi > Ascomycota > Pichiomycetes > Serinales > Metschnikowiaceae > Hermanozyma > Hermanozyma aechmeae. The sequence continues at coordinate 2,782 of JAJMHA010000004.1, read as the reverse complement.
GTTATGAAAAACTCTCTGACATCTTTTCAGCCCATTCATGACAAACCGCTTGTATCTTCAAAGTTTTTGCTCAATTTGATGTACACCTGCGTGGAACTTGCTATAAAAGCAAATCCAATAGAGTGGAGCTCTCATTTTCTAGCTTGCAAAATCAAAGATAAGCTTGATATGAAGCCACTGAGTGCTCTTGACTCGGCAATCACTGCTTCAAGACTCGGTAAGGTGCAAGGCTCCTCTGCGGACCCAATTTTGGAGGCAACTTATAAACTCTGTGCGTTGACCTACAAATACGTTAGGTCTGAAAAAATATCCGTGTCCGAAGCTCTTGCATACATCGCTAAAGATCCTCAACTAAACCTTGGCGAGCAAATCGCGCCACTAACTAACACAGATGCAGACAAGGAAGCGTTTTACAAAGTATTGATTGAAGCGCTTTTGAAAATTCAAGCTCTTGACAAGAAAGGATGGTACCATAAGCCGGTGTACAAAATGGCCAGCATCCATCTCAACGACTTAGAACAACACGGTATTGCCCGAGAGTTAATGTCTAAATTCTTTTCGTTGAAGTCGTCGAGCAGGACGTTCTTGCAACTCTGGAAGCCGGAACACGAGCGGCCCGGTAAACACTTTGTCTACATGTACCAGTACACTCAGTTGTTCATCAAGTTGTTGAGATTGAACTCAGACTTGTCGTCATTGATATCTCTACTTCCGAAAGTCAGAAAAGCAAATTCCACAATGGTGTCCCTTTACTTTGCTTGGGAGAGGATTTGCTCAGCCACTTGCAATTTGATTCGGCGGACATGTCTGATTGCGGACGGCTTTGTCGAAAGGTTCCTTTGCATGAATTCATACGCTCTATTCATGTACTCTGCAAAAGCTGCCGTGGAAAAGACAAAAACAGCGGGACTAACGAAGGATGTCGAGCCGTTTCTCCTCTATCTTGTCGTTTTGAATGAAGCCCGCAAATTAAACAACGGGTTCGGACCAACCTCATTGATCGATGACACAACATGCGCCGTATTCCTTATCATCTACGGCATGGGCCTTCGAAAGTGTGAGACGGCTGATTTTCCAGCAAAGCCGGAGGCTGAGAGAACTGGGAGAATCAAAAAAATTGCCCGGAAAGATCTATTGCCGTTCATTCAGGAATTAACCACTAGATTCAAGAGGGATGCCGAGCAACTCATGAAAGACAACCCTTCGATTCTCAGTAATTACGTGAAGAAGAGCATGGAAAGAAGGCAACGAGAAATGCAACAAGAGGAACAAGCGGGAAGTTCGCAAGATCCTGGGGCTGCGCCTGGACGGACGCATATGAACCTGGCTCATCACATTCAAAGCATTGCAGCGCCTCTTATTCAGCGAACTGCCATCGGGGCAAGTATAGCTCCCCCAACTCCATTTACACCTTCAGCTACTGCAACTACTTCTTCTGATCCTCCACCACTGGTGCTGGGTCTTGACACCATCAATGGCTCGGGACCAGAGCAATATAACGGCGATCATGTCTCTGAGATGACGATGCCTGCGATTCCTTCTGAAGAAATCGAAATGTCACTACCTACAACGGTTGTTTCAGCAGCTCCAGCAGTTTCTTCAAATATGGTGGAACCTCAATTGCGGGGAGTAGAACTGCGTCCCTCCTTACCAGAGGGTCCTTCTGCAGCCGTGACCGATCAATTTCATGAGAATCCTTCCACTTCTGTTCCTTTGATGCTTGGGCAGAGAATTGAAGAGCCAGCTCATTCTGAAGTGGCTCCCGAACCAGCTCAGAATAAACGAGAGATAGCGACGAATGCTATTTTGAACGAGGCTATTTCATTCGCTGAAGAAATATCAGCTGAAACTGATGTTGAACCAAAAATCGGAGCCCTTCAAGATATTTCGAGCAATCCACCTATGCATGAGGAAGCGGAAAAACTCTCGAAGAGCAAAAATCAGCAAACTGAAATTGTTGAAGAGGCCCAACCTATCGTGGCACTTTCCTCGTGTATTCCTAGATCAACGGCAATAGTTGAAAATGCGACTGCCAATTCATCAGCGGCTACCCCAGAAATTGCAGATACCCTTCAAACAGAAAAGGTTGCTGATAAGTCTCTGGTCCACGAGGTAATATTGATCGACTCTGCGGACGAATCGGTTAATGAGTCAAAACGGAAGTTGGAGCCTGAAATTCCGGGGCCGAGGCGTTCAAAGCGGACACGAAGGCCACCTACTAGATAGATTGTAATTAATAAGTCTAGCACTCCTGTGATTTCTCTTCAAATTTGAACTCATTTTATTTCTCTTCCTTTCTTTGCCTGTTCTCGATCTTCCTCATCAAGAAAAAAATAAGTGCTCCACGGCAGGTTCGAACTGTCGACCTTCAGATCGCACAAGATATCTTATGAGACTGACGCTCTGCCAACTGAGCTAGTGAAGCAACTTATGACAAATTCTTCTCAAAATAGTTTATCACAAACATAATTACATAAAAAGGCCGAAAACTTCGGTCCAGTGCAATAGAAATTATACGCAAGGCGTATTTACTTTTATTCTGGACTCTTAAGAGCCTCTGAGCCGAGTTGTGCGAGTTTTTCGTTGAAACTATTGCCAGGGACTTACGGCAACGCTTCAATGCTCAGGTTTGCAAAGAAACGAGACCCCTGAAGGCATAAATGGCAAATATTAGTAACTCTCAACTTCTTCTTCTTTTGCGACCATCCAAATCCAAGAGCACGCGATGGATCTAAATTCGTCGGGAGCTCTCCAGCCTGATTTGGCCAGGGGAGATACACTT